>OY987215.1:29839474-30477884 GCA_963920805.1 Primula vulgaris | reverse complement strand
ACACGTGCTAGTCCCCACATTTTCGGCCAGATAGAGGCTCTGATACCATCTGTAACGACCCGGCCCCCACGGACCGAACCGCTACGCCCATATCAACAATATTGTCCGCTTTGGCACAACTTCCCAGGAGGGTCACCCATCCTGGTACTACTCCAGGCTAAGCACGCTTAACCGTGGAGTTCCGTCCTCGCTATTGTGCCGCACGGCTTTAAAAGGCCTTGTTGATAGAAAATGGATCTTTAAGCTCATATACCACACGGGTACTCTCGTATCTGGGTGATGTGGGACTGGCGCACAACACCGCACCACAGAATTTCCTTCCTGGAAATCTGGGTCGTTACAGATGGTATCAGAGCCTCTATCTGGCCGAAAATGTGGGGACTAGCACGTGTGTGTGGACCCCTGAAGGACGACGTGGCCGACGAGGACGTCGTGCCTAAAGGGAGGGTGATTGTGAAGACCCAGATTTTGAGGAAGGAAATTCTGTGGTGCGGTGTTGTGCGTCAGTCCCACATCGCCCAGATACGAGAGTACCCGTGTGGTATATGAGCTTAAAGATCCATTTTCTATCAACAAGGCCTTTTAAAGCCGTGCGGCACAATAGCGAGGACGGAACTCCACGGTTAAGCGTGCTTAGCCTGGAGTAGTACCAGGATGGGTGACCCCCCTGGGAAGTTGTGCCAAAGCGGACAATATTGTTGATATGGGCGTAGCGGTTCGGTCCGTGGGGCCGGGTCGTTACAACAAACATACCAGACTGACAGAATCTCCAAACATACCAAACTAGTACAAGTCTAAAACCGGGGTGTCAATACACAAATAAACCTGAAACCCGTTAACGAAAGAATCGTCGTGAAAAGCCAAAAATAACCCAATCCGTCACCTAGAAGAGGGTCATCGGAAGAGGCAACTATTGGGATATATATAAAAAGACAAAATATTATGAGGAGGATCAGAGAAAATGATGGGGGTGGGGAGAGAAATGGATCTATACGAATAGGACCCGGATGATACCGGATCAAACCGAATAGAGACGAAAAAGGTGAGAAAAAGAGGAGAAAAGAAGAGACGGGGGTGAGGGAAATGGGATTGGGGAGGAGAAAGGAGAGGAGGGGAGTGGAGGAGAAAGAGGTGAGAAGAAAGGGAGGAGCGGTGGTGTGATGAAAGGCGGAGAAGATGGTGAGATGGTAGAGGAAAGAGTGTCGGGGTGAGGGAAAAACGCCTGGAAATGGAGGATAGCGCGTCCTCCTCCGCCCAAGGCTAGTGGCTAGGGTTGTGTGTGAGGCGGCTGTTTACTGATAGTGAACGGTGTTTCTTCCCTAATTCCAATTATATTTTCTCTCTCATATCTCTCTCGCCGGAATCAGTCTACGATGGTGGCGAAGATTGTTTAATCTCTGTCGCAGTCAATAGTCAATGCCCCTCTGTGACACACACACACGCAAACACATATATACATATGTATATATGTATATATATATAGCGGAAATATATATCGACACATAATTTTACACATAAGTTGACATTTGAATCTGAAACCTCCATTCTTATTTGTTTTCAATAGACAAGATTAACCTAATTAATTAGAAAAAATAAAAAAACTCTCTCTCTTTTCTTTTTTCGTGTCCTCTGACCCAATTACCAAAAACCTCCTCCTTTATTTCTCATGGGTTGATTTCGTATTTTACCAAAATAAAATGAAACTTAGCCGGTATCTTCAATAAACAATAAATATTAAGTATAAGTTAGTCTTGTTATGAGTATAAGTAAAAGTCAAAAAAAAAAATTAGCCCAGGTACAAATACACATTGAGTACATAGTTTGAATCAAATTCAGATCCTCTAATCACCACAAAGTAATAGAACATGATTGTCTATTTTTTTATTTTAAATTTTAGTTGTCAAATTTACATAAAGTGAAACGTGAGTGGGAGATAGGTGAATCACAAATTTTAGTTGTCAATTTTGCAATATATATCACATGTAATCAGTGTACTTGTGGGTTTTGACGGGGAGAGAGAAAAAAAAAAGAAAAAAAAGTGTATTTCATTACATTAATAATTGGGGAAATTTAAGTTTAATACGATACTATGGTTTAAATATTAGAAAACACATAAACTTGTTTCTGATTTAAGATTTAGTACAAATACTTTTTCTTGTACAATAATGCCCTTGTTTCAAAAATCTACCCTCCTTAGCTATCTCCTACATTTTCTCTTTACATCTCAAATATTTAAATTATCCACTTTTAATTACATACCAATTTTAACAAGAAGAATAAAAACTAAACATGAGACAAAAATGATGAAAATAATAGAGCAACAAAAAAAATAAGAGAAAAAATGATATCACCATGGAGCATCAAATGAAAATTTAGAGAAGAAACGATAAGATATACATCGAGAAAAAAAAAAGAATATAGCATCGAGCATCGAGCAAAAAAAATAAGGAAAACATGCAGATCAAATAGAAGAAAATTACAAGAGAGCAAAAAAAAGAAGATAATAGCATCGAAAAAAAATATATATCATCATGGAATATTGAACGAATCCACAAAGAAAAATGATAAAATTTACATCAAAAAAAATATATAGCATCATGGAACATCGATCAATCCTTACGTTTTTTTTATATATACAAAATAGCATCATCATGATATCACATAGCATCAATAAAAAAAACGATGCTAAATTATATGTTATTTTTAAAGTTTAAAATTAAAACTATCAACAAGAAAAATCAAATTCATAGCCTAACAAAATAATAAAGGCATGGCACCTCATATCAACAGCGAGCATCATGGCAATCGAAATAGAAAAAAAAGGGAGCATCACGAAGCAACAAACTACATAAATGGAGACTAACATAAAATAATTTACAGCATCAAAGGCAAAAAAATCTAAAGATAAACTTAATTTTTTTTCTAAAAGGTGAAAAAAAACCCTAACAAAAACACTAAAAACCTAATTTCCAAAACAAAAGAGCATACACATATTATACCCGACACCACCTATAGATGACGCAAGTATTTTTGTTTGCTCATTAGAATTGAAAAATAAAAGACTTGTATAACTTAAGAGTATAAAAGTTATTAGAAAAGGAACAAAACTTAAAGAACAAAAACTAATAAAGTTGATAATTTAACTTTCTACGTGATCATACATTAGTAGTAGAATTATACAGTATCTCTTGATATAAAGTATCTTTTCAAATAAAAAAGAGATTTGATTAGTTGCTTATAAATAAATAGGGGGAGATAATAGGCGAAAAACACGGGGTTGGTTAAAACATGGTGAGGGGTACATGAGATATAAATAAGATGCTATATACTAAATTAATATAAAGATTTTAGGAGTGTTTTTCAATAAATAAGCTAAGAGATATGCATGTACTAATTGATCATTTCCTCTTAATAATTTTAAAGTAATCTTTGACTTTAAAATTTTCAGTAAGTGAATGGTAACTTATGTGTCGATATATCGTTACTTATATATATTAGTTTTCAGGGCGACGGAAACCTTTCATCTTCATCGCAACCTCTATCTCTCTCTGGATGACGTATTATCTCTCTCAGTGTCTCGCTCTCTGTCTCTGTTTTTCTCTCTCGATATGAAAATTGATATTTATTCGTCTGTTCATCTCCATCGCCACCCTCTTCCCTTCCGTTGTTGTTCTTGTGCCATCAACCGTGGGAGCTGAGCTGTCAAAATCATCTTTTGTGCAAAAATTTGGTAAAGTCGAATATTTTATTTTGTTTCGTTTTAACCTAAACTTTCAAATGGATATCAAATGTAAAGTAAGTTCTTAGAAACTAACAAATTTTACTTTAAACTACAGTTTGACCCTTCAGTTTCTCATTTTAGCTCTGTCGACCATTCATTCATTCGTTACTAAACCAACCACATCAGCAAACTTAACCATTTCGTTAAACCTAACACATTTTATATCTTTTAAAAAACCGTTTACATTTAAACAAAATTTCAGCTTTTCTATTAATTTTCTTATAATAACCCTACATTATTAATTTCTTTTTATTTGTTTATTATCATTTAATAATCATAACAATATTACAACCACAAAATGTAAACCTCATGATAGTTTATTACTATTATATTCATCTAGTGAATTATATACATTTCTCATATATAAGGTGAATTTTGTATTTTCTGAAATTTAGGTAATTTATAGGGTTTCTGATGCATGACACTTTTTATACCATAATACTCAAATTTTAAGAAAAACTATATTTTGAGTTAACAGATGAAGATGTTCTTAGATTAATTGTATATTAGACTCTCAATAGATTTTTAAATCACTTTTCAAAACACGTATATATATATATATATATATATATTTATTTATTTTTTCCCAACCGGTACGTTAATAAAGAATTCAATTGGTTGAAATTGTTAAATTTAGTTTAGAAGCTTCTTCCAATTATAATTAATTGTTCCGATTAACTTTAAAGTTATTTGTGTATTCTTTTCTGATTCTTTAGTTTTTTTTTTGTTTTTTTTTAAAACGTAAGCATTATATTAACCAACCAAACCAAACACCTATTCCACAAGTCGGAACAGTCCTAAAATTGTTCTCGTCCGACATGGTGCTTTAAGCTCCTTGTCCAACTCAAAGAAACAAAACTTATACACGGAGATTCAAATAGTCTCTTCTACATTATCATACAAAAACAAAAATATAGGAATGATTTTTACAAAATACCCTTTCCTAATGATGACATTTCTTTAAACATTACCAATAACTCAAAAGGTTATTCTGCAATCTGTTGTCCTTCTTATCGTTATGTTATTGTTGAGCTACTTGTGACATTATCCGCATTTTCTTTAGTTTGCTTTACTTCTCTTCCTCCACTTTAAACAGCCAAATGCCACTTAAAGTTCCTGAAAGAAAAGTTTCCACAGTAGCCAAAGAAGTTCACTGCCCAGCAACATACTCATCACTTCCAACATCTCAAAATATGCTCATTCCGCACATCATGAGGAATGTTCTTAAGTGTACTTATCCGATTTTTAATGAAGAAATCCATTTGAACATATAAAAAGCTTATCTCGAAGTTTCATTTGTTGTGATTTCTAACATTTCTTTCAGTACAAACCAAATAAACACTTGTGGAGAAAATATTTAGTTAGGATTCTTTAGTTCATTTATCCACTTTATCATTGTTAGTATTTACATAAGAGATAAAGAAATATTTCTGTAATAACTTGTTAAAAGAATTAATACAATGTCGATATTTTTTGTATATAATATTTTTTTTATTGTTATGATCAAAATATAATTCAATTAGGTGATTAAACTTAAAAATGAACTAACTGACCAATATTCCAAATTACACATCATTGTCAAATGTAGCCTTAAAATCATAGCTAGTCCAGAAACAATAAAGAAAGTCAACCTTGTAAGAGGTTGGTATAATTCAAAGCAGTTTAAAAGTACAAATAGCTTTTTCAGTGCATGATGGGATATGTAATAAGATGAGTAGGCAGAAAAAGGCAGATAAACAATTTAATGCATGCGACAAAAAAGAAAAAAAAAGTTCTCCTAAATTATTATATAATGCATGATTTATTTTTATTATCTCAGGCTTTTGCCGTTTCCTCGCCGAAATATTAGTACGTATATATTTACTATCTCAGTGCACGCCCGACCTTTTTTCTATATAAGCAGCTTTTCTTTATTTTTTTGAAATAATATAAATATATAATTAAGCAGCTTGCTTCATGTATATGTCATCTCCTTAGGTGGTCACTGCAACAAGCTAGATTCTATAATTTTTGGATTAGTTGCATAATGGTTACTTGAAATGGAATCTCTCTAGTCTATGGTTCCAAAGATTGACAAAGTGGCATTATGTTACAATAATGGCCTTGTTTGGAAATCCACTACTTGTATACATACATAGATCTTGTCTTACTATATATACTATATATAAGGTCTTGTTTGGTTTCGGAATTATTAATTTCAGTACTAAGCAATTCGGTCGATTATAAACTGAATTTAATAACAACTTCAAACTATAACTTCTTTCATATTGGACTACGTTTATTTCCCCCACCATATAGTATTAGAAATAAACTCACTTTGCATTATTATACATGTAGTTCGAAGTTCAATTGCATTTTCAAATACAGTATTTGTGGAGTTCTTCAAACTTATTATAATCCATATTATTTTACCATTGAAAGGACTCGTAATGGTAAGTATGGATATCTATTTATGAATCACATGCTCGATTATTATCTAAACAATTTAGGATAATTTCAAATATTAGTAATAATTTCAAATATCATTATTATTTCAAAATTTTCTATATATTTTAGTAAAAAGTTGAAGGTTATAATATTTCAATACCCTTCATAAGTGTCAAAATTATAAACATAAAATTCAGCACCACTCAAATTCAAATATTGGTTCTGCGACTATTACACAGTTATAGTCCAATCCCGATCGAATGGCAATTGATGCAAATGAACAAGGCCTATGGGTAAAATGTATAGGATCTTTTTTGGTTTAATCAAGAAATAAATTGTCTAGAACTAGAAATTATTGATACTTTTTGCATTAATTATATTATAATTTACATTATTCTAGTCTAATTCTTTCCAAATAGTTGGATATCAAACGGCTTAATGGGGAGTTGTCTTAGGGCCAATTTTTTTTTATATAATTAATATTTTACTATGTTCTTATCTTTTCCTACTTTTGACTCTTTGAGTATATTATAGCTGGATTTCATAAGGAACAACAACAAACTATAACAAGAAAATGGTTTCAGAAAAATCTGTAGTACGAAAATAGTTTTAAAAAAACTATAATACCCAATTTTTTATTCAGGTAAGATAATTTTACCCAACTTCGACAATGCTAAAAAAACATGGAATATTATATATGTTTGGTAATTTAGAAAGAAACTTCGAACAAAATTAACTTCATCCAAGCTATGCGGGCGAATAATAAAGCCTTTCCAGTAAATAATTGATTACATTTATTGCTACATTTTTCTAAGTACGTACTATCAATAATACAAAAGCATTGGCTTGAGGTAATTAGTTCTTCTGCATTAACTTAATTTATTGCTGTGTTTTCGCTTTAATTTTTACTGTTCTGCTTCTACTTCTGCGTTTGAAAAGAGATTCACACTTAAGTTACTACTTAAAATACCTGGTGTTTCTTTTCTTTTGTATCAGGTATTAATTAGTGGAATTAAATAAAAGTGAGATTATTTAGCTACTGCCCATTGAGCCGAAAGTTTGCATGAAAAGTAGCAATACGAATAATATGGGTCATAATATTAGGATTATTTCATTAGTCTTTGATGTCTAGTAACACTTAAGTAGTGTAAAATTATTTTTTATTTCAAGTTTATAGCATCTACTCTTTTTTTTAGTGCTTATTCAACCTTTCAAAAATATCCTCCACGGTCTAATGTCTTTGATGAGAAAGAAATTATCCGCTTCATCGCGGTATCGTTTTGAGTCCTGGAAAAGTGATTAAAACATGGAATCTTTTGTTATATCAGCCTAAATAAGCTTTGTAATGTAAGTAATAGTCATAGAAATAGATTTATCCAGCAGAATTGGAGAATAAGTACCGAGTTTGTCGATAACTAATCCCGTGATATTTTGTTAGCAGACTAGTCGGCCCCCTTCCCCGACTGATCGGCCAGCAACCAAGTTTTTGACAATTTTCCCTGCCTCCAATTGTTCGGGCCTATATATGGGACAGTTTTTTCGCGTTTATTCTTTTCCTAGCTCTTTGTTCTGTGTACTCTCTAGGGGCTTTGACCCCATTATTTTATTTATACATCGTTTATCCTAAAAAAACCCGTACAAAAATACCATTGTCACTTCTGATTAATTGTGTGATTTTCATGTCGGTACCCGATTCGCATTCATATTTAAGAAGTGATACTCCTTACCCCCATCAACAAAAAATTGTTCTCATAATCTTTAGGAACATCTTTAAGAAACATTGTTACAAATTACAACAAAAAATGCAAGAGTAACAAATTCTTTAACTTTTTTAAAAGGTACTAGTACTTAAATACTGGAAACCCGCAACAGAACTTGACATTATATTTAACCAACTAGCCATTTTTTAAATGATGGTATTTAATAGGACGGGACTAAAAATCGGAAAAATCGAATCGAACCGAATCGAAAAAAATAAAAACCAAAAAATCGAAACTTTTTCGGGTCGGTTTCGGTTTACAATAAAACCAAACCGAAAAAAAACAATAAACCGAAAAAAACCGAAAAACCAAAAATAAAACCGAAAAATATATAACTAAAAAAACCGAAAAAAGCAGAAAAAAATCGGTCCGGTTCGGTTCAAAAAATAAAAAGAACGAAACCGAAAAAAACATAACCGAAAAATCTACTCGATTTCGGTTTCAATTTTGCTAAAAACGGAGCCTAGTATTTAATTTGAGTATCACCCCAGAGGACAGACAACATGCTCATCATTAAAGTACTACTCAAAAGCACAAAAGGGTAAGTATTTAATATGTACAGAGGATAGTTAATATCTACGTACGTAATTTTCTACAACAATATGTCACGGATATGACCCGACAATTATAAATAGGTTTTTAAACCAAGCCGTCTATATCTACGTCACATTTACTCTCCAGATAAAAGCCTGTTTCACTTTTTTTTTAAAGATTTTATTAGTATATACCGGAAAGAATTATAACTTGTAAAAAAATTATAGTCAAGAAATATGACGTTGAACAAATTATCAGGTTTTGACATTGACAGGACGTCATGTAATTATATATATGGAGTACTGTAAATAATGTACCACTTGGAAAATTTATTACTAGAACATTGGAGAAATTGAGTATATTGTTGGCAAAAAGACAAAGATACTTACCTACATCGGTTTCATTTTATAAGTCTACTATATGGAGAAAATAAAAACATTCTAGATTCAAGAACATATTATTTCAATTTCATGCCTTTGACAAAAATAAACTGGCGTGATTATGGTGAACATTTGTGATTTAAGTCGGTAATTAACGAAACACAGTGGAAAAAACAAAACAAATGCTACTAAGATAAGGGGCAAGTGTGCGCCAAGGACAAGGGAAAGTTAATGTTTAATATATATATACTTTCAGTCTTAATTTAAAAAACCCCAATTTATGTATTTTGTTTAAGAAATAGTACATATCAATATAGAATTATTGAGTATGGAAGTTGAAAACAAATAGTAAAATAATCAGAATCATTCAACGTGAAACTAATTTCTTACAAAAAAATTAACCATGCATATTTTTAATACTATAATTAAGTCTAAAAATATGCACCGATCAAATACTAATTTTTTTCCAAACGCAACTACTGAATAAATTGAGTCCAAATCGTATATCTCTTGTTCTCTATCTTTTTTCGTGCCTCCTTCCCTATTTTATCCAAAAAAAAAATTCTAAAAATCATGAAAAAAATTGTATAATTACTATAATACATGTATCAATACATTTTAATAATTATTTTTAAAAGAAAATGCACACGCAATTTATTTTGAAAAAAATGTATAAATTAGTGTAAATTAAACATTAAATCTTAGAAAAATTGTCTAAAATAATATAATGTCCAAATGTTTTAAAATTTGAATACAGTATAATATAAAAACTTATAAATTTGCAGAATAAGTTGTGAAAATTTGAATTTTGAGTGAAAATAAACAAGTAGCACGAAAGGTATAGAGAATAAAGATAGAAGATTTGGACTCGAATAAATTACACATATTTCGTTCTTTGAATTTTGTATACAAAGAATTTACATCAATCATCCTTAATAAATGCATTATCTAACCACTCTGGGAAAACCAATTTCCTTGACTCTCTATTTTTGTAAAGTTACTCTAACGAGATGGCTAAAAATGAAATAAAATCCCGAATGTAACGTTGAATCTCGACAAAAACTTGTACTAGTATTAGAATAAGGACGAAAGAGAAAACATGATGGTTAGACAGACCCCCTAGTAATTAAAAAGTACAATTATTAGATATATTTATGTATTTTACTGTTTTGCTTTTGACGACATTTTAGAGTAGACATATCCTTCTTAGCCGCCTTCAAAGCTGACAACACTCTTTTGCTTACCATTTTTAAAGCAACGCAATTAAGGGCAATACTTTCATTTATACAGTATCTATCCTATTTAATAAGTACAATTATAAACTTTTAGTTGTGGAATTGAAAATAATGCCTTTGGTGTAATGGTAGAGTTAAATACAACAGACAAATTTATTTTAGCTTTAAAAATATGCTTATAAATATTCAAAATTATTTTCACTTTATTAGAATTAGCAATATATACTTCCATAAAACACAATACAAAAAAAAAGTTTACAAATACGTTTAAAATCTGTTGCTAAATTACTCTATCTATCACTAAAATTGAATTATGTCGCCATGTTTTTCCCGATTAAGTCGTTTGAAAGCAAAATGCGTCACTAATTTCGTATGTGATCTGACTTTTTTTGTAGTGACCGAACAATATACATTGATATATAATCCTTTACGATAAAATTTCCCAATCCAACTAGCAAGATATAGTAAAATATAGTATGATAAAAATTACTTATTTTTGATAGTTTTTGCCAAAAATAAAATGCATACATACTTTATGTATACTGTTCCCTTTCACGAGTGCAAAACTGCAAACAACTTTACCAACAAAATTGCTGCAAAACATTGATGAGCCATATATACCTTTACAACATCCTGATATATGCCACTTTATAAAGTATTATTCTTCTTTAAAAACAAAATTAAAAGTTTACAAAATAATTCATTAAAATCTCCACATCTTTTCATGCAAACCTAAATTACATACAAACATAGCCCCCTCTATCTCATGCACGCCATGAGACAACTACCAGACAAATCTTTTTATAATTGCATAAAGCCCCCAATCCCCTTTTCTATATAAATCCCACCATTTACCCTCTTTTCACTTCATCTTTCTACAACTATTCATAATATAGCATAAAACCCTTAATACTTTTAGGTTCAAAACACTTCCTTTACTCAAACACAATTTACTCACTGATTTACCAAAAAAAAACATCATTTTCTCCTTACAAAATATGCCTTATCACAAAAACTAGCATATCACAATCATTCTTCTTTATATTCAAATACAACCAACACAAAGTCCTTAATTTCTTAATCATCCACCTCACACCAACATCCTTCCAAAGTTCCTCTAATTACACATACAATTTTTCACACTTGCCCCCTTTCTCAAACAAAATGCAATACCAAACGGCATCCGAAAAGGTATGGGACTACTACTACGTCCCATCGGGCCCGATCCACATGCTTCAAAACGACCCATTGGAGCGAGTTGCTCGCATTGCCTCTCAAAGTGCAGTTGTGATATTCAGTATAAGCACATGTTGCATGTGCCACGCGGCGAAACAACTCTTTTCTAGCATGGGAGTTAGTCCGACTATACACGAGCTCGATAGTGATCCAATGGGAGAGGAGATGGAGAGGGTGCTAATGAGGCTTGTTGGGAACTCATGCGCTGTTGTGCCTGTGGTGTTTATTGGTGGGAAGCTTGTGGGGTCCATGGATCGGGTTATGGCTTCTCATATTAGTGGCTCACTTGTGCCACTTCTTAAGGAAGCTGGAGCTTTATGGCTGTGATTTTTAGTTCAAGATGCTATTTAGTTGTTTTACTAAGAACGAATGAGGAAAACTCAATTATGGTTGTAAGATCTGTAACTTGAGCTAGTATTATGAAATCTATGTATTTAGTTAATAGACTTGAGTAATGGTTAATTCGTGTTTCAACTTTGCATGGCATTGTTTTCAACTGATGTTTTTCATTGTACGAATTATACAGAGATGGAAAACTGCAAATTTCTTAAGAATACTACTTGTGAGGCTGTCTCCTCGTTGGCGGTTTAGTTGGGAAGAGATGTTATTCATGGACTAATCACTAATTAATATATATATCTTACAAATTTACGATTGTATAAACATCTAATTAATCACGAGCATATCTAAATTCTGGTTTTGCTCTTGTGCGATGAGCCAATGACAATCGGTTTTATTAATTACCGTTAGAGATAATATATTTAGGGATGGGGAGATTCGCCAATTAGTACATAAAAAGAGACATAATCTCTAAAAAGCTGAATTTTTAAATCTTTTTTATCATTTGATACATTTGTAAATTTATAAGACTAAAATACCCTTAAATTTCGTTAAACATAACCTCATAATTATTCATTGAAATTCTCCATAAATCATTCCCTTATTGTATTACCATCTTTTCTCTCTCTCCATAAATTACTCAACAAATTAAAAACATATAGGGTTTCGTCAGCGGTACTTTGCTGACACAATGTAAACACTGCTACCGTGGAGCCAGCGGTTCTTTCGTCAGCCCCACAATGTAAACACTGCTGCGCAAAAAGATCTCACCGTGAACCGAAAGGGTTTTGCTGCTCAGATGGACCGCTTGCTTTAGTTTCAAACGAAATTCCAAATGAAGTTTACGATTTGTACACTTCAGAAGCAGATCATGCCTCTAGTTTCCGAACGTATGTTCGCATGTATAATAACACATTTGCGTTCACATCATTTGGAGTCAGGTATGACAAAGACCTATGCAAACGAAACAAAGGAATATACACTTTTAAAGTCCAAGGACAAGTTAATTCTATATCAATGACTTAACGACGACTGAAAACCCTTCGTATATGCAGCTATACTTTTACGACACCGACTTTGAATTCCATACAAGAATGGCATCTTCAACTAAACTAGAACCCTTTGTTGTACAAAAGCTTATAGAGATTTTGAAGATCAATCCCTACGCCACGTTCTTTAGAAGTCTTGCAAACGTACCAAATTTGACGATCCAACAAATATTAATTAGAAAAGATGCAGGACTAGACCAGCGGATTTACAACAGCCCAACCTCCTCTCAGGTTGCTGCAATATGGCTTCAAAATACCGAATCCTCGCAAAGAAAACCACGTGATATTACTGTACACACCTTTGCATATGTCATTCTCTATCGCCACGACTAAGAATTTTTACATGTTAATATGTGATGAAAAAGAGAGTGATACATGAGAGATGAAACCATTTGATGATATATAGTGAGATGATACTTGCACAATTCAAACACATCGTCTCGCTCACTTTCAGTTTTTATTTAAGATCCCCAATAAGTTTTGACATATTGTTACTTCCCTTCATGAATACAACCAATTTTCTCATCATATTCGTTATTCCCAGCAACCGTAACGGCAATTGGCAATCTTTCATATAGGAGTATAATAGAACTAAATGACCTAAAGAATAAGAACCGGTGACCAAATTACCACGAGCATCTGTATTCATAAGGCCTCCAAAGGCATACTAAATTTCACAGGGGAAAAAATGCGAGATAACACCTTCCTAGCTCGATCTTCGTTATGTTGGTTTCCGTGTACGAAATAACAATTAACAATAATTAAAGGACTAAACAAGAATAAACAAAAACCAGTGTAATCTTTATTAATTTCGAAACTGATACAGAAATTAATGATTACAACATGTAGGTACTGAAACGTAAATAAAACAAACGTTATCAGATTATTATTAATTAATAATCTGATGTATTGAATTGCAATAAATAGAAACTGCCGGACTGGAAAGTATAAACTTAACAGCCGGACTGTTCTGATTTAAATTGAAATAACAGGACTGAATTGAAACTATTCTAATTACTGAATTTAATTACAGAATTGAAATTACAGCAAAAAACAGAACTTTAAAGAAATTACAGAATAGTACAAACAGAATTAAAAGCTACAGCTAAGGACAGCAATTGAAATACTGAAATAAAAAAGGACAGAATTGAATACGTAAATTAAATTGACAGAATTAAAAGACGTAAATGAAATGGACAGAATAGAAATAAAATAAGACGAGGCTACTGTTAACAGTATGCCCTTAACCGATATTCGCCCAACCACCTTAAGGTTTCTGGTTTCGTTGGCGCTTCGATCCCAAGGTACAACGTCTCGGATGACTCGCCGGAAACTGGCGACGAGTCAAGGTCGAGCTGTTGGTGGGTGGTTCTCTCTGTTTCTAAAATGTAATGCTACTGTTTGGAGAGATGATATATGCTACTGGTATTTGATTTCAGAATGTTCTGTCTGTGTTTTTGACATGTGGGGGGTCTGCCTATTTATAGGCTTGCTGAGTATCTCAGCCATTAAGGTCACTTTACTACTGTCAGTTTTCGAAATTCGAAACTGCAGTATTAACTTTGCAATGAAATCACATTTATTGCAACAGTTACAGCTTTGCTGGAAGCTTTTCCCGAACAGGCACACTTTTCCGAACAGGCACACTTTTCCCGAACAGGCGCGCTTTTTCCGAACAGAAACACCATTCCCGAACAGGCGCGCTTTTTCCGAACAGAAACACTATTCCCGAACAGGCGCGCTTTACCCGAACAGGAACACTTTTCCAAAATAGGAACAGGCGCACTTTTTCCCGTCGAGCTGAAAACCCGACGAGCAAGCCCGCCCGACGAGCAAGCCCATGTGTGGTACACAATACACACATGTGTATGTGTACACATTACTTAATATCCACATAGGATACCTTAGTATATATATTGTAAAATCACTCATGATTTTCCAATGTGGGATAACCCTCATGGGTTAAATCCCATTTCTTTTCTCATTTTCCAGCATTGGCTTTATTGCCTCTTTCGAGTACCAACCTTCGAGTCCAATTATCATTCACACCCTTCCTCCAAATGGGTCATGCGATATACCGTTGCGAAGCTCGTCACACGAGCTAATCAAACGCATAGAGTATGGCCTCAGAAAAACTGAGGAGTCGCATTAAAAATTGACTCAAAGATGGTCCCTGACCACTTGGAACAACTATGTTTAAATTACATATTTTCCAATTTTTCCAACAATCCCCCACATGAATGCAATTGGCTTGAAAGCCCATTTCCTAAATGCAAATCAAGAGAACCGCAAAAGTTCACTGCCTAAGGTTAGGTAGCGCGCGCCTTGAACCTGCCGTAGCGGAGTAACACCTAGAATACTGCTATTAGGTAGCTGTAAAGCTTTGAACCATCAAGCTTTGTGTATCCCAGAATGGCACCCGCACAGTGCCCTCTCTACCCACGTACTAGGCCCTTTAGTTGTTGTCCATATTTGGCCTGGACTGCCTTGGCAACTTCAACTGAGTGCTTTAGTGAATTAGCCCAAGCTCATCACATGGTACCGGCCTTACACACTAGTTATAGGTGTTCCAAGTCGAAAGTGTCCTGACTCACTTTACTCGACCGTCGAGTAACTTGGATCATTAAGAGCCTCAAGCTCACCCTTACAATGGTACAGGTCTATCACTCTGTCATCGCGGAGATGGGCTGGGAACTCCAGGTTCCCGAGTGCTTTGTTCGGTTGCCCCCACAGTTCAGTTTCCCTTTGAACCTATCAGGAAAGATTCCGTTTAGGTTGGGTTGCCTATGGGGGGGCCACCAATTTAATGGGATTTATCCCCATTCCGTTCGATGACGTCTCGACTCCCACTTGAGTCAAGCCTTTAGTTAATGGATCCGCTATGTTTTCCTTTGATCTTACAAAATCTAAGGATACCACACCATTGGATAACAATTCCCTTACGGATTTATGTCTTCAACGTATATGTCGAGACTTTCCATTATACATATGATCCTGAGCCCGCGCAATAGCTGATTGACTATCACAATGCATGCTTATTGCGGGAACAGGTTTCGGCCACATTGGAATTCCTTCCAATAGACTTCTCAGCCAGTCTGCCTCTTCGGTTGCTAAGTCCAACGCTATGAATTCTGATTCCATAGTTGACCTTGCAATACATGTCTGTTTGGAGGATCTCCAAGACACAGCAGCTCCTCCCATTATAAACACATATCCACTCGTGGACCTTGTGCTATTGGAGTCTGATATCCAGTTGGCATCTGAATACCCTTCCAGTACCGCTGGATATCTGGTATAGAGCAGCCCGTAATCGGCTGAAAACCTCATATACCTGAGAAGTTTCATTATAGCCTTCCAGTGTTCCTCATTTGGATTACTGGTGTACCTGCTCAGTCTACTCACTGAGTTTGCTATGTCTGGTCTAGTGCAATTCATTATATACATGAGACTGCCTATGACTCGAGAGAACTCCAATTGATTCACACTTTTACCGAAATTCTTTTTCAGGTTACAGTTGAACTCAATTGGGGTTCTTGACATAGCTTTACTGTCCTTGTCAAACTTTTCTAAGACTTGTTTAACATAGTGACTTTGGGACAAGGCATACCCTTCTGATGTTTTGGTAATCTTCATGCCAAGTATTACATCAGCTAAACCCAGGTCCTTCATGTCGAAGTGTTGTGACAACATTTTCTTTGTGGAGCTGATTCTATCATTACTCCTAATTATGATCATGTCATCCACATAGAGACAGACTACAACACAGTCTCTTCCACTTCCTTTAGAGTAGACACATTTATCACACTCATTAATGTGAAAACCGTTTGATAGCATAATTCTATCAAACTTCTCATGCCATTGCTTTGGCGCTTGTTTGAGTCCATATAGAGACTTTACAAGTTTGCACACTTGGTGCTCTTTACCAGGAACTACAAACCCTTCCGGTTGTTCCATGTAAATCTCTTCTTCCAGTTCTCCATTCAGAAATGCCTTTTTTACATCCATTTGATGTATTTCCATATCAAACAAAGCTGCGAGAGCAATGACGATTCGGATAGACGTTTTCCTGGAGACAGGAGCATACGTGTCGAAATAATCGACACCTTCAGTTTGCCTGAATCCTTTTACCACAAGTCTCGCCTTGTATTTCTCAATCGTGCCGTCAACCTTTAACTTCCTCTTGAAGATCCACTTGTGACCTAGGGGCTTGCATCCTTTCGGAAGATCCACTAGTTCCCAAGTGTGGTTTTGCATGATTGATTCAATTTCATTTTGAATAGCTTCTTCCCAATATTGGGAATCCGGTGTTGACATAGCTTGTTTATATGTCGCCGGTTCGCCTTCAACCATGAAGGTTAGGAAATCAGGTCCAAAGGAAGTTTCCTTCCTTGCCCTTTTGCTGCGCCGAGGCTCTTCCTCTTCCTCTTCCTCTTCCTCTGTCGGTTCACTTGCCCCCACATTTCCTTCACTGTTCAACTCTTCAGTTGGTACAGATGTAGGTAATTTCCGGGGAAAGATATCTTCAAAGAAAGAGGCCTCTCGGCTTTCCATATACGTATCTACGTGCACATCGGGATTGTCCGACTTGTGCACGAGAAACCGATATGCACTACTATTCTGTGCATATCCGATGAACACACAGTCCACCGTCTTAGGACCAATTCTCATCCTCTTAGGAGTGGTAACTAGGACCTTTGCGAGGCAACCCCAAACCCTCAGGTTCTTATAACTGGGTTGATGACCTTTCCATAATTCATATGGAGTCTTTTCTCGCTTCTTATGTGGTAACTTGTTTAAAACATAGTTAGCGGAAAGTACAGCTTCCCCCCACATGTTCTGGGGTAACCCAGAACTGATTAGCATAGCATTCATCATTTCCTTTAGCGTTCTATTTTTACGCTCAGCAACCCCATTTTGCTCGGGAGTGTATGGGGCTGTGGTTTGATGTATAATGCCGCTTTCAGCGCATATCTGTTCAAACGGTGATTCATATTCACCGCCTCTATCACTTCTCAATGTTTTAATTTTCTTATTGAGTTGATTTTCAACTTCGGTCTTATAAAGAGCGAATTTCTCTACTGCTTCGTCTTTACTTCTCATTAAGTAAACGTAACAGTATCTAGTACAATCATCTATAAAGGTGATAAAGTACTTTTTCCCTCCTCGCGTTTGTATAAACTTTAAGTCGCATACATCCGTGTGTATTAGACCGAGAGGTTCACTTTCTCGTTCAACATGTTGAAACGATGATTTCGTTAATTTTGCTTCTACACAAATCTCACATTTGTGTTGCTTATCAAAAACGAAATTTGGTATTAGTTTTAGTGAAATTAATTTCTTTAAAGAATTATAATTCACGTGACCTAATCTACCATGCCACAAATGAAATGATTCAAATAAATAATTAAACTCAGAATTATTATTGGCCTCTTGGGCAACAGTCATTACAGTACTTATGCTAGCCTCAGCTTTAGCACCTTTATTGGGAGCAGGTGTCCCTACGTTCAACTTAAACATGCCGTTGGTCATATAGCCACGGCCTACATACACACCATTTTTGGTGATTACAATTTTATCGGATTCTAAAACTAGTTTAAACCCGTTCTTCACCATCACCGATCCTGATACCAGATTCTTGCGGATATCAGGAACATGAAGCACATTTGTCAACCTCAGCTCTTTTCCCGAGGTCATCTTCATCACGACCATTCCTTTTCCTTCCACCTTGGAAGTCCCAGAATTTCCCATGAAGCAGCTTTCTCCCTCTACCGCTTCGTAGGTCTTAAACATCCACCTAGTTGAGCAGATGTGGCTTGTGGCGCCAGTATCCAGCCACCACTCTTTGGGATTGCTCCCCACGAGATTGACCTCAGAGACCACAGCATTAAAGTGGTCGTCATCTCGTCCTCCCTCAGCCAGATGAGCCTGAGCTGGAGCTTTCCTCTTTCCCTTGCCCTTAAAGTTCCTCGGGGGGGGGGGGGCTTACGCTTAACAGCGCCTTTATTGTCATAACAGTCCGCGGCACGATGGCCGGTCCTGTTACACACAAAGCAGGTTCCCGCAAATTTCTTCGCGACAACAGCACTACCTCCGGTGTCAAGACCTTTCCGTTTGACGTTGGAGCTTTCGACCACATTGGCCTTTGCCATCGGGATGACAGCACCACCGACTCTCCTCACGGAGCGACGGTTGCTCACCTCGATGTTGAGCTTCTCAATGAGCCCCTCCAGCCTCATTTCCTTTCGCTTGTGCTTAAGGTAGTTTTGAAAGTCTTTCCAAGATGGTGGCAATTTCTCAATCATGAGTGCCACCTGGAAAGGCTCGTTTATCACTAGCTCCTCAGCCTCAAGACGATGGTAAATGAGTTGGAGCTCCTCAACTTGCTCCATGACACCCCTGCTGTCAGTCATACGGTACTCGTGAAAGTCCGTGACAACAAATCTCTTTGTGCCAGCGTTATTCACTTTGTACTTATTTTCGAGAGTCTCCCATAGCTCCTTTGCAGTAGCTTTGGGCTCGAAAACATTGAACAGCGTGTCATCTAGAGCACACAGGATATAGTTCTTGCATAGGTAGTCGGCATGTCTCCATGCCTCAACCGCAGAGAACGACTTCTCGTCCAGATCGTCCTCGCTTAGGACGGGAGCAGTCTCCTTGAGAAACCTGGTCAAATTCAGAGTGGTGAGATAAAACAGCATCTTTTGCTGCCAACGTTTGAAGTTGTCACCCCTGAATTTTTCCGGTTTCTCCAGATGAGAAGTCGACAAAGTAGGCATAGCCGAATACATCGGTGCCTTGCCCTTGGCCGCAGCCTTGGCTCTAGCCGCAGCCTTAGCTGCGGCCTTGGCCGTGGCCGCTGCTTCGGCCGCAGCCTCAGCTTTGGCCGTAGCATCCGCCATAGCCGCAGCCGCGGCGGCCTCAGCCGCTACAACTGCGTCATCACCGTTAGTCACAACATTCGCATCGCCCCCAGTGTTATGGACAGGCCCACCAACCACTGGGTCATGCTCACCCCCGCTAGGCAACTGAATAGGCGACGTGTTAGTCATCTGAAACGACAACACAAAACGTATGAGATACGTGTACAAACAATTCTATAAACAAACACCAAAACTGAAATTTGGGTTTGTAAAAGAATTATCAAACAAAATTAAAATAAACTCTTATCCCTTTAAATATCAATACGGTTGATATTAAAAGGATTGAAACGATTCTTATTGAATACCAATACGGTTGGTATCAACAAGAAAATAAAATAAAATTAAAAATGTTTGGAATTTTTTCTTTGTAATTCAATTTCTAATATACTTTAGAATTGAAAACAAGAAAGCATTATTCCTTATAAAATAAAAAATTGTATTGATCAATACACGAAAGAAACAACAGGGTATCGGTTAAGATTGTTGGTTTCCGTGTACGAAATAACAATTAACAATAATTAAAGGATTAAACAAGAATAAACAAAAACCAGTGTAATCTTTATTAATTTCGAAACTGATACAGAAATTAATGATTACAACATGTAGGTACTGAAACGTAAATAAAGCAAACGTTATCAGATTATTATTAATTAATAATCTGATGTATTGAATTGCAATAAATAGAAACTGCCGGACTGGAAAGTATAAACTTAACAGCCGGACTGTTCTGATTTAAATTGAAATAACAGGACTGAATTGAAACTATTCTAATTACTGAATTTAATTACAGAATTGAAATTACAGCAAAAAACAGAACTTTAAAGAAATTACAGAATAGTACAAACAGAATTAAAAGCTACAGCTAAGGACAGCAATTGAAATACTGAAATAAAAAAGGACAGAATTGAATACGTAAATTAAATTGACAGAATTAAAAGACGTAAATGAAATGGACAGAATAGAAATAAAATAAGACGAGGCTACTGTTAACAGTATACCCTTAACCGATATTCGCCCAACCACCTTAAGGTTTCTGGTTTCGTTGGCGCTTCGATCCCAAGGTACAACGTCTCGGATGACTCGCCGGAAACTGGCGACGAGTCAAGGTCGAGCTGTTGGTGGGTGGTTCTCTCTATTTCTAAAATGTAATGCTACTGTTTGGAGAGATGATATATGCTACTGGTATTTGATTTCAAAATGTTCTGTCTGTGTTTTTGACATGTGGGGGGTCTGCCTATTTATAGGCTTGCTGAGTATCTCAGCCATTAAGGTCACTTTACTACTGTCAGTTTTCGAAATTCGAAACTGCAGTATTAACTTTGCAATGAAATCACATTTATTGCAACAGTTACAGCTTTGCTGGAAGCTTTTCCCGAACAGGCACACTTTTCCGAACAGGCACATTTTTCCCGAACAGGCACGCGTTTTCCGAACAGAAACACCATTCCCGAACAGGCGCGCTTTTCCCGAACAGAAACACTATTCCCGAACAGGCGCGCTTTACCCGAACAGGAACACTTTTCCAAAATAGGAACAGGCGCACTTTTTCCCGTCGAGCTGAAAACCCGACGAGCAAGCCCGCCCGACGAGCAAGCCCATGTGTGGTACACAATACACACATGTGTTTGTGTACACATTACTTAATATCCACATAGGAAACCTTAGTATATATATTGTAAAATCACTCATGATTTTCCAATGTGGGATAACCCTCATGGGTTAAATCTCATTTCTTTTCTCATTTTCCAGCATTGACTTTATTGCCTCTTTCGAGTACCAACCTTCGAGTCCAATTATCATTCACACCCTTCCTCCGAATGGGTCATGCGATATACCGTTGCGAAGCTCGTCACACGAGCTACTCAAACGCATAGAGTATGACCTCAGAAAAACTGAGGAGTCGCATTAAAAATTGACTCAAAGATGGTCCCTGACCACTTGGAGCAACTATGTTTAAATTACATATTTTCCAATTTTTCCAACACGTTATATAAAGCATTGTGCAAAAAGAGTAACTACAAGATAAGCTAATTTCCTACTTCAATAACGGCTGTTAAAGCAAAAATACACATTAGACATTGGGGATATAGAATCCAACTGTATAACCCTACATACTAGTAATTCTTCCATTCTTCCGCATCATTGGACACACTCAACTGAATAATACTACAACACAAAGACGGCTCTTGCCTATGAACATAGTCAAATCCGAGTCCGCATATATTTAAATACAAATTTGCGTTAAGCCGGACCTCTTCTAGTTGAATTCCAGCCACCGCAGAGAGCCGTTAGTTGATGCGGTGTTATGGGTGGTGCCGCTAGCTGCCGCCACTGCTGCCTTAAGTTGGGTCTTCTTCTTCACTTTCTGAGTCCACCCACTTGCACGTGCTCATCAAATATCGACTTCTTAAATGAGCTCCCCATCTTATTTTCATCACATGAACAAGAAAAACATATGAATAAAAGACGATAAAATACCTTAATAAGCCGTTGGATAACAAAGAATCTCGGTTTTTAGTTCCTTGAACTTAGAGTTCCATTTTTTGGCATAGAAAATTTGAAACAAATGGATGTAAAAGAAAAGAAAAGCAATTTCTTTTGCACTTTTGGTTTCAATAATCGGACACCATTTTTTTCCCTCAAATTTCAACATTCATCCGTCTAAAAGTTAAATTTCAACAAACTTTTTACAAATATTAACACCATACAAAATAAGTAAAAGTCGAGGACAAGACTAAATCCGATAACAGTTTCCAATGAAATGCAAAATTATAGTAAACGGGTCAAGTGATGAGTTATCATTTAAATTTGTCATTTATGTGTTAAGCTGAAACAAGGTTACAAGTAAAAAGTTTGAATATAATTTTTGAAAAAAATACGACTTTGAATACAATTTTTCCAACAAAATAAACACTACATTTAATTTTTTTTCTTTTCAGAAAGGTTTTAATCTGTAAAAAATTTGTTTTAATCCGTAAAAATTACACTACATCCGTAAATAATTTTTGGTAATTGATTTTTTTTTACTATAATTAATATTAAAGAAAATTACACTACGCGCGTATCTTGATTATTTGATAGTCTGGTAAAAGTGCCAATTTGTATTTTTGCGAACCTTTTTGTTACGAAAAAAATAGTATAACTCCAT
This sequence comes from Primula vulgaris, assembly GCA_963920805.1. NCBI lineage: Eukaryota > Viridiplantae > Streptophyta > Magnoliopsida > Ericales > Primulaceae > Primula > Primula vulgaris. Next base: position 30,455,075 of record OY987215.1, on the reverse strand, counting down.
GCTGAAGTAATGGGAACGTAAAATTTTATATGCGATAACTCCGTGTAATTTTCTTTAATAATTTTCTGTAATTTATCAGACAATTTTTAACATTAATCCGTACACTTTTCTTTAATTATCAAAAATTATTTACGGATGTAGTGTAATTTTTACTGATTAAAATAATTTTTTTACACATTAAAACCTTTCTGAAAAGAACAAAAATTATGTCTAAAATTGTATTTATTATAAATAAAAGTTTGTTTATTGGAAAACGTATGTTTTTACAAAAAGTGTAAAATTAAAGAGTTAATTTTGTTATTTTCAACAAATCGGTGTCTATTTTATTAATTTTTAAACTAAGTGGGCTGTATTACAATTGTTTAAAACTTGTGAAGTTAATGAGATCACTAAATCAAAGTATATATGAAACCTGAGTTACCAACTCAATATTTTTGAAAGTCAGGTCACTGAAATAAATATGACTCAAAACTCAGGACACTAAAATAATATTAGCCCGTGTGTGAGTGACGATGGCGTAAAGTGGGAGGGTGTTATAACTGCAGAACACATGAATAAAAACCGTGAAAAGGCCAAAAGATATTGTCAATAAAATTACAATTCATACAGCCACCAGAATAATGCGAGAAGGCTATTTAGGAGCATTTGTGAAAAAATAGTTAAACACCGGGCTGCAAACGAACCAACCTGTTTATGAACTTCGTTTAGTTAACAACTCGGTTCATTAAGTAAACGTAGATGAACACGACACCATTCGTTCTTAAGAGCTGGGTTTGTTAATGTTGGAATTTTTATTTAAATTAAAATTATTATCAATTATAATTGGTTCAACAGTCGCGTCCTTTTAACTAAATGGTTGTCTCTTTTATGAAAACACATATTGGCCACTATATATAGGTCATATAATTTCATAAAATACATGACATATTCACATAAAACACTTTCTGTAAAACACTTGCATATTTTATACATATAATTAGTTAGAGAGAGAAGTTGCGCCGCCAAAAATCTGTTTGAACGGTTTGATTGCACAATCTTTCCGATCGCATTGTTAAAACCGTTGTATCCTCATAATACAACGCCAATAGATTCTCATAGCGTGTGAGGGGCGAAACTGTTCTTAAGAATATACGGTGATAGCATAGATTCGGTTATATTTTAAGATTTCCAGGGCTCGTGATCAAACCATTTCGTCAATGAATTCTGCATTTTTCGGTGTACGGTACACATTTATTTAATTGTTTGAACGTAGTTATTTCATGTTAACAAGATGTAGAATCGGTAACAATTATATTACATGTTTATATTTGTTAATACGAAGTAAAACACCCCACAATCTTAAGAACATTTTTATTTCATTTTATGTTTTTATTTCGTACTAGTATCCTGTGATGCTACATAAATTACTACATTTCTGGAATTGCATGAATCATTTGTTATGTGTTTATTTCTTGTGTTTTCTGAACAAATAGCATGCCGAACCATAAATTGTTAGTTTTTGAAATTGCTACGGTGGTATCTGTCACAAATCTGTCGCAAATTGACTAAACAGTGACAAAACCGTCACAAAAACCGTCGCTAATAAGCTCGTAATAAAAAATATCGTCACTAATCCCGTCACGATTTGGGTATTTTTTTGTAGTGGTTGTAAGTTTGTTGAAATTAATCTGCTTTAATTTCGTCTATTCTTTTTAATTCATAGTTATAAATTTGTTAAAATTAATCATTGAAGTCATAAAGTTGTTTTGGGAACAATTCGTTAGACCTGAAGTGGTGTCATAAAACGGGATTAACCCTATTTGTTTGAGAAGTTGGACCGACTGTAAACTTGCAAATTGTCCCTCGCAGGGAAATTATTAACCGACCCTTGTGTAATTTTAATACTTGTAAGTGAATAAAATTAATTTTTTCTTGTTTTGGGACACTGGGCGATGTATGGTCCATTGATGAATGAGGAGTTGTTAGTTTGTTGGATGATTTTTGAGAGTGTCTATTTGGAACAGTCAGCTTATTTGACTATTTATGCTACAGTCAGTTTAACCACGATTAGATTAGAAAATGAATTGTTAGATTATATTTTTCAATAACTAATTTATTTTTTCTATTTTCAACAAATTAGAATTTGATTAATTAAAAATAAATTGTAAAACAAACTTAAAACCCAAATAAAAATATAAAAATCTATGGGGGCCTATCCTAAACTTAAATATTAATCAAAATTTAATTTTTTTTTTATCTATTTGACACATTTTTATGTAAACGGTTTGTGAACCAGTCATATAGTCTGACTGTTCCCTAGTAATTCTCATTTTTCAACTTTGTGATACTCACTCGGTTCCTCATCTACGAAATTATATGCAATTTTAACCGGCTTATAACATGTATTAAAATTGTCAAAATGAAAATTTTCAAAATTAAATCATATAATTTAATGTTTGAACTATATGATTAACTTTTGAAAATTTTAATTCCGACAATTTTGATACAAGTTATTGGCCGATTAAAAATTTAAAATTGCACGTAGTTTCGTAATAGACAGTTAATTGGAAACGGGATGAATATTAATTATCATCGAGGTTTGACCTGCATTTGAACCGGTGGCAAGACAATTCTTTTCTTGGAAAAATACAAGGCTGACTAACGGTTACAAAATTGGTTTAATCCCAGACGGTAGTGAACCATTAGATTTAATGGTACAATATTAATTTAAGTGTTCTTTTTTTTTTAGGGTTTTAGATCATACGGTTCAGATTTAATATAAAGTGATCAAACGGTTCACGAATTAACGGTACAATATGCAGTCAAACACATTGACTGCACAAAATGGGGACCCAAACTGTTGTAATTATAAGTTCAAGCGTTTATATGTTACTAAACGTATAATAAAACTGCAGTGTTAGTACAGTAAAACTTTTACAAATTAATATTGTTGGGACCATAAAAATTTATTAATTTAAAGAGATATTAATTAATAGATAAATTAATAATTTATTATTTTAAAGGGTTTTTTTATCGATTGAATAAATATACTCGTTATATATTACGAAAAATAGTCATTAAACTCGTTTAGAAAAAGACAAAGACACCACTTCACTTACTAATAAATGAATTTTGTAACAAATTAAATTAAACCGTCTATGACTGTAAGAATGGATACCAGATACATCAAATTAGGAAAGAGCTCCAACTAGAATGAAATTTTAAGAAGAATAAAACGACAATAGTTCTTATTTTACTAAGTCGCCATATTAATGTTTGTCGTTTGAAAGAATTATTAATTTATGATTTTGTGAGAAACAAAAATTTATACAAGGGTCTTTCAAAAATTTATTATCTAATTAATTGATTGAAATTAGCAATTTTTTATAATGAACAAAGTCGGGACCAGAGAAAATTATTAATTTAAACAGTTTATTAATTTAACGAGTATTAATTTGTAGAGGTTCTACTGATTGGGTCTTTATATGGGCCCTGGATGTATACATTAAGTGGATTTAAAATATAGGATTCACATTTTATTTGTTGAATATGTGGAGATAGAAAACATTTTATTTGTATGTCGCGCATGACACTAACGTATTTAGAATTTAGTTTTTATCACTAGGAGATTGTAATGAATCCATATTTGTATTTCTTTTATACTTAGTTTGTCACTAATTAAACTTTAATTACTATATATGATTCATGATTACAGGTGGTCTAATATTTAAATATTAAGGTTGTGTCTAACGTGTCCACAAAATATTAATAGCATAACTAAACGATTCAGTGTAATAGACCTCAAACATATCTACAACAAATTCATGTTCAGTGTACCACCTTTTAAATCGATTGGATTTATCTTGAAAATGTGTGGCTCACGACTCACGAGTGAGAACAAAAGTATCATACGAAATGTGGGGGAAGTTAAGGCATGAATTGTAATGTGGTTGTAAATTCAACCTTGATAGATGTGCAAAACGCTGGAATTATGTAACCGAGTTTGCAAAAATAAAGAGTTTTGTGTATTGATGAGGTGTTGTAAGTCAAGAAATTATGTTAAGAATGTTATAATAAAAGTATTGACATTAGAGACGAAAATGTGACTAATGATTGAAAGGTGTGTGCATGAGAATACTCATGAATAGTGATCCGGAAATGAGATTACTAAGTACTATAGTCAAAATTATCAAGAGTTTAAGATAAATAATTGACTATAGATTGCATTACGATGGAAATTGAACAGTACGAATTGGTACATTAATGAGAATTTAATATCTGACAGGTATTAATAGTAGAATATAGTATGTAGTAATGCAAGAATGTCTTTGATATTCTGAAAGTCTAAATTGGTTAAAGTCTGATGTGGATTCGCGGTACACATGAGTCAGATTAAGAAACTTAAAGTGGAGGCAGACATGCTTGGATCGACTTGACAAGTTTCAAGACATGATATGCGTTATATATTGACTTTAAGATCGGTGTATAAGCGGTATTGGGCCAGACGATTGCTCTAGATGTATTTTAGTAAATGAACTTAGAGAAGTCATGAAATAATACATGGATCCACTAACAAAGGTTTGTCGACATGGCAATGCTGACGTCATCAAGGGCAATGAGGTTTTGAAGCCCTCTAAAATGGATAACCACCTCAATGGCAACCCAAACTAGCTGACTGGAGGTCACAAGATCTAGATTCAATGGGACAACCTAATGTTTATGGGGTCCGTCAAAATCACTCGGAATTTATTCCCTACCCATTTCTATGATAACAGAGTGATAAACTTGTACAACGTGAGACTATACCATAGAAGCGGATTAAGTGTGCTTAATTTATTCCTATGATGAGAGAGTGATAACCAAATTGTTTTCAAAGACAAATTATGTGTGCTTAATTTATTGCATCAAAAGTAGGAGTAAAATGAAAAAAAATGGAAAAAGTGTGACTAGCTAATTACTCTCTCTCCCCTTTTTTCTTTTTTTTTTCTCTTGATTTTCCAACATTTCAAACACATGATCGGAGAATGATTTCATTTTCATTTTATTTTAAATTTTTTTTCATTTCTTTTTCGTAATATTTTCCACATTACAACCACTTTTCAAGAACATGGGCCAAGTATCTTGATAAGCTCAGTAACCTAAACTGAAGTTTGTTTACATGGGAATTAATATTAGCAAAACTTTCCACTCCTATAAACTTAAATGATGGAATAAATTCATTGAAGAAGATATAATAATTGATACATGAAATCCTGGTACACAAAAGAGATAAGAGGAAGGGATATACGTCATAATATAAAAATGTGATTTTGATTGTGTATAAATACAAATTGCATGTTCATCACTCTTTTGACTCTCTTTATGTTACTATAGTTAATTTAGCAAGACCAATATTGCGATCGATATGACACATTCATATCACGCATTCTATATTTCCCATTTTATTTTCCTTATTCAGATTTCGGAGAAACAAACATTAAGGATCGATCAAAGCAGTAAAAAATAGTAAATTTGTAAGTCTTCAGGATCCAAATGCTATGGTTTAAATACAAAATCATGATAAATACTTAATTAATCACCATTCTCTAGTATTACGATTCAGAAAACTATGCCCTTTTTCGTACAAAGTTATATCTAGAAAATTATGTATGATATATATTAAAAATGTTCATTGTTAGAGTTTGACTTAGATTACAATTATATATTATTTGGTATTTTGATTGTTTATCCCACCTCACATAACTATGTATTAGCGGAACTACCCACCCGATGAGTGTGAATTCAATAAAAAATCTGTAATCCTTTATGCTAGAATATTCGACGAAGGGAGGGACAATTATGGTTGAGGGAGAGAGAGGGGGAATTTGATGACAATTATTTTTATTTTTATTCATGTGTAAAAGTGTTTACTACTATTTTGTAATTTTATAAATTAATATGACTTTTTTATAAATAATTGTTTCAAGATTTCATAAGTTATATTCACATAAATAATAGTATGATAATAACCTCTCTCAGAGAGAGCTGATATATATTTACTTATACATTAATGTTTAAAACACAACAAAATAAATAGAGAGGTAGGAGAGATAGAGAGTTGTTTTGGTTGGGATGAGAGTTTTGTTGAGATGTGGAGCCAAATGAGATTTGGTCATGCTTTCTTATTATTCCATATCGCCTGAAATTGTAATATGACTCACTAAGGCTTCTATTTATATGCCACAATATCTTATATTTTAATTACACCTACACAAGTACCTTTTACTTATTATAAGTGAGAGAGTTCTATTTGCGAGAGAACCATAGCTTGTGTTTGAGCTAGATTACGATTGTAATCCTCATTATAATAATATTAAGTGTCACGTGTAGCGGTCCGGAGACGTAGCCAATTCGGGTGAACTCCGTTATCAAATTTGTGGTTGTGCGATTTGAGTTTCTGTCTTTTTTTTAGCTCGACTTAATTTGCTAACAAGTTTTTCTTTTAGTTTTGATTTGTTAATCTGATAGATTGTTTGCTACTCTGAGATAGTCTGTTTTATTGAAATAAAAATATTCGTAACGTGAACCTTTATCATTTTTTAACTTTTAACTGATCATCTTGAAACATCACATACAAATATCTAACTTATTTCAAACTCGTGTAGCCAAATGCAAAGTCTTAGCTAGCCATGACGATTTTACTTGTTATAACGTTTTGTATATGGAGGGTGTTAAGTCAATTTCGATGTCCAGGATGCTATAGTAGAGATTTGAAGTTTTGATTACAATTAATTGTCCATTACAAAACTAGATGCAATTTTTATCGGCTTATAACTTGTATCAAAATTGTCAAAATGAATTTTTTTAATATCTAATCATAAAATTTAACATTTGAACTATATGATCAACTTTTGAAAATTTTCATTCCGACAATTTTGATACAAGTTCTTGGCCGATCAAAATGGATCCATTTTTGCTGCCTAGCCTGACTTAAATTTTTCAGGCAGTAAAAATGTGTAATTTTGTATGTTACGTTTTTGTTTTAATGTTTTGGAATGAATATTGAATGATTAACACTACCGTGAATCTAGTCCATTATTATTTAGGTTGTATCACATACTAAAAAGATAACACATATTAATGAATCCAAAAATATATATCCTAAAATTAATTCAAAATTAAAACTAAAAAATATTAAAAACCTAACACATGTTAATGAACCCAAAGATATTTATCCTAAAATTAATTTAAAATTAAAACTATAAAATAATATTGGTTGACACATCCTAAATAATAGTGCATTTTTGAATAAATATCGAACGATTAACACTATCGTGAATCTAGTACACTATTATTTTGGGTGTGTCACATACTAAAAATCTAACACCTATTAATGAACTGAAAAATATAGTAAATGGATACAAGGTGGATTGGTTTTTGCTGGGTTGAAAAATTAAGACACGCTGTCTTGAATTTTTAAGGACAGGCAAAACCAATCCGATTAAAATTGTATGTAATTTCGTAATGAATAATTAAATTCGAACAGATGAAGTATTTTTTAACTTTTAATAATATGTGCAGTCAAATCGTTAGAGTAGCATTAGCAGCGATGACTTTATCTGTAGATGGTATCATACGTATTCTCATTGACTATTAGTACTTCAATTATTAGAAATTAAAGTTGTTTATGTCAATGGTAGATCTATCAAAACTTGCATTTTCTAACCTAATCAAATGCTTCCACCCACGTAATAAAAATAAAATCAACTCCAATAAAACAAAACCATGCTATATCAACAAGAAAACTATTCAAGGGAATAAAGTCAATGTTGTACTAACTTACAAATAGTTTTCTTTCATGCTTCGTGCCATTAATTGTAACTACACCAGGCTTCTTTAGGGCTAACTATTCAAGATAACATTGTTACGCGGTTTTAGTTATAACTATTTGCAATTGAAAATTTTTGAAGAAGTTAATAGATAAAACGTAAAGATAAACACAATGTTTGTTAACAGAGTTCGATCGGGTGTACTTTTTCGAGACACTCACTCGTATTAATGATATTGAGAAAGTATTGAAAAATATTACAATGTTTCACTCAAAAATTACAATATACCATGACTCACTTACATGTATGTGAGTATGTCTAATCTCATACTTCTCTTATATCTCAACTATAACTTATAATAAAATGGCATCCACACAGTCTTTCACCCATGTTTATATTTTTAACATTGTATACATGTGTGGTATGTTCATGTATTTTCTCTTTCAATGTATTACATACACCTTTTACAAGTGTTATATGCACACATATATACACGTACATAAAATCTGTAACAAATAATCTCTAACGAAATAACAAAAGATACCTACTAATTAATATCTTTTCTTGTCAATCTTGAAAAAAAATCAATAATGTTACTTCTCACAATTCAAGTTCATCATTATATTTCTTTCCTTATTCTTTTTTATATTGATTTGGACATTACCAAATATTTTTTCCAGTATATTTCTTTCTCTAGCACGTCCTTTTCATGCTTACATTATCTGCACAAATAAAATCTAAAAATACGAAATATATATTAACATAATTAGCTCCAACAAAATATGGTCCGTTTTCAGTTGCTCTTTTCAATTGCAACTGAAATCTCAGCAAACCGCATTGAACGACAACTCAATAGAACATGTTATTAGCTCAATAATCACTTTAGAAATAAATAATGTCAAGTTCCAATTTAGAGTTACTTACGACCTATAAACTAGAAACAGTAATGAGTCCCCAAGTTTTGAAATGTAACCATGTTGGTTATGACGAAGGGCATTTCTAATGTCACCATTTATGTCAAATAAAAATGTATTCTGATTGTTTTCAAAATACTTTAGTCGATTAATTGTAAATATTTTCATGAGAACTGATAAAATGCACCGGCTTTACGCCATACGGGAAAAAATAACTAAACACATGGACTTTTGGTAGTATTATATAAGAGACGCCTCGTTTCTTGTCACGCCCCAAAATACAAAAGACAACGGACATCGAGGCATGACCTTTTAAAAGGAAAGAAAAGAGAACCTGTTGGCACGAATTTAAAATTTTAAAATAAAACATTTGCAAGCTAAAGGAACAATTAAACGATAAATAAAAGTATGTCAAACGCGGCTACACGACCAAAAGGTTTTGACAAAATTATAAAAGAAAAGAAACGAATGTAAATCGCCCGTAGGCTACAACCTCAAAATGAACTAACTAAAAAGAAAGTGACTAAAGAAGCCCCGAACCCATGCAATACCGCGTTAATGCACCTAGCCAACGCCTCAAGCTAATTTGTATCTGAAAGACAAAAATTGTAACGGTGAGTCCCACGCACATAACTAGACGGGACGGCACCACAGACACCGTCACTCCATCCCATAAATGCAAGAACTCACAAATTCTAAAACTACGATAAACGACGTATAAAAAGAAATATAATGACATTCTACAACTACGATAATCTACGAATAAAAAGAATATAACGACATTCTACAACTACGATAAATTAAATAAATTAACTAACATCAACACACATCTAAAGCATACATGTACCTCTCACGCCACCTACCCGGTCCGTAAGGTAGGTCATTCCCTATCCCTTCGGCCGTCATATGTCCCCGGAATTAGGGAGAGACAGAGACCATTGCCACTACAGCTAAAACACAAGGCATCGCCCAATAATATTATACTAATCAAATAACACCATCTCGTATGCCATTTAACGTAATACAACATAACATATAACCATATGTACTAAATTCGCAACTAGCCAAACAACTCCAATAACGTAAAATCCCATTCGGGCATTTTAACAAACACCTTGTAAGCATAAACTACAATTCACCATTATTCAACATAAATTCATCCAATACCATCAATAATTATACAATCGCATAATCAACGCATAAAACATGCAAACCCATCCATAATCTCATTAATCCGAAATTAATATATCTAACTCATCAATTTCCCCCATTCAAATAAGCGAATAAAACATTCAACAAATAAACCCAATTAACAAATAAGTGAATCAAACATATAACAACTAAACTCAATTAGCAATTTATAAACCTAATTAAGATAAAAGGCATAAACCCCCAATTTCTCATAAACACAAAACCAAATCCTAACATACACCCTCATCTAGTCGCAATGGATAACTCCCGTTACCTTAGCGTGTAGAAGAGATGCTCCCGGTAAAAACCCGCTAACGTGGTTTCTCTTCTTCTTCTCTTTCTTCTCTTTTCTCTCTTCTTACTCTTTCTCTCTCTTGCTTACTAGTTTACTGAATCTTATCTGTAGAAAGTGGCTGAAAAGAGTTTATAAAAACTGTTTTGATAAAGTTTGAGGTAACAAACAATTTGGTCCCCAAAGTTCTAAAAGTTAACTCTTAATCCAAAAATATAGTTTTACTACTCAAAAATAACAAATCTTTAGAAACAAAACTATTGGGTCCTTTTTATAAGTAAAATTAGTAACAGGTTCTAAAAATAAAGCTTTTCGGAAGAGTTTCGGTTTTTGGCTAAAAATTAGTCGAGTGACCGGTTTTTGGTAAAATTTTGAATAAAACGCTTTTGGATAAATTAAATCATAATAAAAACCATTTATAAAAATACGGGATGTTACATTTCTTAACTTCGATGGGAAATCAGTAGCAATAATATTATAAATTCAGACATAAAAAATAGAAATAATCGGTCAAAGACGCAAACTGTATATTGGAATTTTTGTGAATATCTTTCAGTATTCAGTGAACAAGAAAGTTATGGAAATCACAAAGAAAGAATTGCTTCACCTGTTTTTCCAGAAATAGAGGTCACTACAAAAATACAAATGCTTAATTTACTTTAAAAAAACCATTCCACTTGATTTGCATCAGAAAATGGGTGGGAGTCTAAAATATATTGGTTTGATTCCGTTTTCATCGGTACAAACCACGTACAATGTTAAGCGTTCCTCTTAATAAAATAATTGTCTTAATGCAATTTGTTTATATATTTATACTCTTACTCAATTTTGTATTACGGTACTATACCTACAAATATAACTCCTCATAAATTAATAAAACCGTGAGTATACTTATTAATTATTATTACAACTTTCTTCATTTTTCACACAAAAGTGGTATGTAATTTAGGATACTATGTGCAGGCAAATCCTTAAAGTAGCACTAGCTAGCAGCGATGACTTTATCTGTAGATGGTATCATACGTATTCTCATTGACTATTAGTACTTCAATTATTAAAAATTAGAGTTATTTATGTCAATGGTAGATCTATCCAAACTTGCATTTTCTAACCTAATCAAATGCTTCCACCCACGTAATAAAAATAAAAATATCCATTCCAATAAAACAAAACCATGCTATCAACAAGAAAACTATCTAGGGGACTAAAGTCAATGTTGTATATACTAACTTACAAATAGTTTTCTTCTTGCATGCTAATTACTACCATTGTAACTACACTTTCAGGCTGCTTTAGGGTTAATTATAGTAATGGTCTTAATTTCTACGATCGGAGCAATAATATAAATTCAGGCATAAAATATAGAAATGATCGGTCAAAGACGCAAAGTACTGTATATAGGAATTTTTGTGAATATCTTTCAGCATTCAGTGAACAAGAAAGTTATGGAAATCTGCTTTTCCAGAAATAGAGGCCACTACAAAAATACACATGCTTAATTTACTTTAAAAAAACATTCCACTTGATTTGCATCAGAAAATGGGTGGAAGTTTCTTTAGCAAACTGTTAGTGACTTGGTGGGACTGAGAAGAAGAGGTAAAACAAGACCTTAAGAAAATCTTATAAATTATTTGGTCTACATTTTGTAGTTTGGAGGATCAATAAAAGTATAAAAACAAACATAAAATAACCAAAAAGTGTAAACACCAATGTCTCCATCATGTTAAACCCTATTTGTCCACATCTAATTAATCCTCAAAGAAGGAAGTATATAAAACCGAGTTTTCCTAATGGCATAAAAAATATAATATATCCGTCTCATATTTTGTGTCCATTTTCTTAAATATTAAATATATGTGAGATAATACTCCTAGTTGAAAAGGATTGAGTTCATTAACCCTCAGGAAAAAAAAACTAGCTTTTTATCCTCAATGAGACAACCATTTATTTGGGTTATAATCTACTTTTTTAAATAAAAAAGCAAGTTAGCAAATAAACACAACCAAGCTTGACACCACAAAAGAGCTAAGCCATGAAAAAAGAAATATGTTCAAACACTAAAAGTCTCCTTCTCAAACACTTTCTAAAAATAGTTTTTCTCATGTATGCCTAAGCGATCATGTGTATGCATGATCCTATGTGATCTTGCGTGTGTACTCGTGTATGCATGATTGTATGATCTTGTGTCTGCACGATCTTATGATATCAGATGTGTGTGATCTTATGTTCGTGTGATCCTGTTTGATCATATATCCGCACAATCTTGTCCGATCATCTTTTCCTGCAATCCTGTGTTTTAAGACTATTTGAGTTTTTTGGGGGTAATTTTATCATTTTTTTGTGTGCATATTTTTAACATATATATTAATTATTTTGGTTTGTGTTTAATAAAGATTAGAATGAGTTTAGTACAATATGCATACAATTAAGCAAAATATTAAAACCCAAATGTATTTAGTAGAGTGAACTAATAAAACTGAAATAAAGTTTCTAAAGATGATCAATCTCTAAGTGCCACACTTCTATTTTGTCACGTCATATTCAGTATTAAGTTGCTTTTTTCCAAAAAATGTACAGTTTTTAATATGCCCAATCAAATGCATGGAAGGTCATAAAGTAAAATAGCCAAAACGTTTTGATCGATCAACCAATTGTTTAATGAAGTTGGCATTTGAGCTTTTCTAGTTGACAAATAGGAAAATAATTTAAAATAGTTATATATAGCAGTTTTTCTCAGCCCTTATATATGAGATTTAAGCATAGCCAATTTCATCTATGCTAATTTGGTTAAATATCACCTTGCCCATGATTAATGCTTTTTCATTCAGCTAAATATATACTCAACATAACCTTTTTCACAAATATTTAGTTTTTTACCTCTTCACTTCCCTCTTTCGTTGAGTTCTTTTAATCCATCCTAATATCCTTTAACTCCGTCTTCATCTGATTCATCTACAGGATGAGTAACCCGATGATGCCGAGGCTAAAAGTTACCTGTAACTCGGTTTACGATAGGGGATAGAAAGATTACTCGCACGTCTTTTATCTAAAATTTGAACTAATTAAAGGTGTTGGATTTGGTTTTGAGGATCAACATCTAGTTTTCTTTTTATTACATCTCCTATATATTCCTTGTAGACTTCACGAATATTAGATACTTTCCTCTTTGATCGATTTCTTATATTTCAATTTGGGAAGGGAATGAAAGACACAAATTCCTCCTGAAGGCGTAGTTTCTTCCAAGTTTACTCCAGTAACTCATTACTTCGTAAATTTCCGGTTCATTCATTAAATGGAGATGGTCGTGAGCAAGCCCAAAAAGGGGCTAATTATCAAGACATGGGAGCGATGTTTGTCCATTGGTCGCAACGAAACCAAAAAAAGAGGCACTCTTCTAATCGACGGAGAAAATGATAAAAAGCCTGCTAAGAAACGCCAGGTGGCACCGGACGGTTGCTTTTCTGTTTACGTGGGCTCACAAAAGCAGAGGTTTGTGATCAAAACCGAATACGTTAACCACCCTTTATTCCAAATGCTTCTTGAAGAAGCCGAGTCGGAGTATGGGTACAATAGCGAGGGCCCTCTTTCTTTACCATGTAACATTGATTTGTTCTACAAGGTCTTGGTGGATATGGACTATAGCGAAAATATTGGAAATGGGTGCGGATTTAAGAGGAGTAGCTACAGTCCTTATCGCCTTCGAAGCCCTAGTCGGATTGTTTCTATCAGTACGTGATTTCTTTGCAATAATTTTGAGATAGGTTTGAATATGCATTTCTGCTTTGTGTGAACTTTTTATAATTAAGGTGTGAAATTGAAGTGATGTGCTCATGTAAATATGGTATTGTATAAACTATATGTTTGTAATTTGGTACCTATAGTTAAGTAGCTAGCCTTTCATTTGCTCACCATTTTAGTTTGGATGATTGAAATACAGGCTGGTGATTCAATTAAATGACGGAATTTTGAAGTATTATTCACAAGCCGTAAAAAGTTTCAATTGTTCTATACGGAATTATATACATGTAATTTTGATCACCGGCCAAAAGTTGATATTAAAATTGTCAAAATGAAAACTTTGAAAAGTTGATAATATAATTTTACATTTTAACTATATAATTAACTTTGAATTTGATATTAAACAATTAAGATAAAAGTTCTTTGACTGTCGAAATTGAAAGTGGTTTCATATAGGACAATAAAAATGGCTCAAAGAGTACTTGACGACAGTTTTTTTTCCAAAATTAAGTATTTATATATCCACTGTATGTAATATATTTGGTGTATCAATTGGTAAGAAAATGATCATTTATAATAAAATTTGTCATCGATACATTTATATAGTAGAATCTCTCTAAATTAATATTCGATAAATTAATAAACTCTTTAAAATAATAATTTTTTTTGGTCCCGACTTGGGTGAATGTAAAAAATCATCAATTTCGATAAATTAATAAAATAATAAATTTTTTGAAAATTCTTAAATAAATATTGGTCCCGACAAAATCATAAATTAATAATTCTTCAAAATACCACTAGAGCGACTTAGTGAATTATAACTCTATAGTCGTTTGCTTTTTCTTAAAATTTAAATCTAATTGAATCTCATCCATAATTTTTCTAATTCCATCCAAAAGTTTTGATATAGTATTTTCAAACTACACCAAAAAAAGAGTTATAGATGTGATAAATATTTAGTTTCGTGTGACTATTTACAAAGATGCGGTATTATTTTCAAGTATCATTTTCAAGTATCATTTTCAAGTATCATTTTCAAGTATCATCTTTTCTTTAAATTCATGTTGTTTATTGTTATCAAATATAGTATCCATAATTTTTTCGCGTGACTAGCTGCAAAGGTACGGCATCATTTCTAGGTATCATTTTCAAGTATTATCTTCAACTTTATCCTGTTTATTGTTATTAATAAATATAATATCCATAATTTTTTCTAAGGTATGGACCTCTCAACATGTATCATTTTTAACTAGTTAATCCAACAACTCATTAGCATCCGTTTTATTACGATAATCAAGACCATCAATTATTTTTTCAAGTTCATAGATATGTTCTTCAATAGTGTTTTCATCTATTAGTTGAAAATTAATTGATTGAACGAATTTTACAGTGTCGAAAATAATTTGCTATTGTCGATTGGTGAACATTAATCGTCCAATCAATAAAACCTCTTTAAAATAATTATTATTAATTTATCAATTAATTAATATCTGTTTAAATTAATAAATTTTTACGGTTTCGATATTATTAATTTATAGAGGTTTTACTGTAATTAGTTCAAACATGTCGTTCATCCAATTGCCACATCTTATTTATAGAGATGCGTACTTGTAAGTTCTAACTTTTGTGTGTGATTATTGTACATCTTTGTTTTTCATCTAGGGTACACATCAAATTGACAAATTATACTTTAATTTAGTGCCATTTTTGCTAGTATTAAAAATAAGTAGGCAGGCCATCTACTTCTATTATCATTTTGACAATACACGGGCAAATTTGACAAATTGACAAGTAGGCAGGCCACCTCCATTGACAAGGCTTCATTTTTCTCTTAAGCTAATTGAGCAGCTTTTACTATTGATATTAAGGAAAGTTAAAATTAGTATATACTTTCATATTATTATCAAAATTCCATATTTAAATTTTTTGTTTCACAATTCTAAATATATATAAGATCATTGAGTATCAAGGATAAACAAAAGAACCCAAACAAAAAATAGCATCTCTCTTTTTTCTTGTTCAGGGTTTCGAGCTATCGGAACATTTTTTTCTAAGCCGGAGAAAACTTAAACGTGTTAATTATACAAAAGGTTCCTACAAATCCGTATAGTGTCCACAGGTTTCCAAATTTTTATAATAATACATTATAGTTGTTTTTAGTATGGCAACTATATCACTCTTAATTATAATGATATTGGATCTTGTAACAAATCAGTTAATTTCTTTGGAGTAATTAGTCCTTTTTTTTTACCATTTATCTTTACGTCGTCTGCTGATTTGAGCACGTTACAATTTCACTATGATAAAATAGAGTATACAATAGAGGCAAAATTAAATTTTTTTCTTGAAGTAAAGGGATTCTATATGTCATGTACGTTGTAGGAAATTTAGAACTACTATTATTGCAATTATAAAAAAGTTGATCTCATAGTCTAAAATATATTGGTTTGATTCCATTTTCATCGGTACAAACTACGTACAATGTTAAGCGTTCCTCTTAATAAAATAATTGTCTTAATGCAATTTGTTTATATATTTATACTCTTACTCAATTTTGTATTACGGTACTATACCTACAAATATAACTCCTCATAAATTAATAAAACCGTGAGTATACTTATTAATTATTATTACAACTTTCTTCATTTTTCACACAGAAGTGGTATGTAATTTAGGATATAATGGGTAAAGGTAATTCTTTGCATCTTTAGCATAGTTTTTTATATATAGAAATCTGCCGCTTAGGCAAAGAATTTGTCTCTTTAAGAAAATGATCAATATTCTGTGGTTTTAACTTTTAAAAATACCACACACAAACTGGTTTTATATTTTTTTTATAATTAATAACCCTCACTTTGAAAGCAACCTACTTTACAGACACTATGTATCGAATATTGATGGTGAGCATGATATAACAGGGTGTCAACCATTTCAACCAACCATCTTGCTCGACAAACTGAATTGAGGTGTATTAAATAGTATAAAAGTTAAAACGTAGCAATCGAACTACAAGTCAACCACTGTTACCTCTACCAATACATTAGTGATTTATTTATTTGCTTCATATGTTCACAAAATATAAATAACATCACAATCTAGCTGTTTGGTGGTATCAACTCAATAGGGAAATAAAAAAGTAGTAAAACTAGTGATGGCATGTCAATGAATTAATTATAGCATTTCCAAAATTTTCTCATAAGCTCTAGATCATACGAATAAATCAACTCAATTATTGCGGTGATGTAATTGTGTGACAAAGAAAAAGGACACATAATTAGTGAAGAGGGATGATCTATATGGTCTAGATTAGTAAACTGTTAAGAAATCAACTAAACATAGAATAAAAAAAATAATAACATAACACCAGGACCGGCTAGGGTTTGGTTGCTCTAACAATAGCTATTGTAACTTTTATTGGGGTATAAACGTCACATAATGATAGCGCGTTATCAAAAAACAATAATTATTATTTTTGGCAAGAATTTTAGCTTAGAAAGGGCACGAAGATGGAAAATGTAAAGTTCAAGGAAACGGAGATGGAAAGTAAAATGGGAAACGAGAACGTGAAATCTAGTTTTTTTTTTAAGAAACACAAGGAATGAGAAATGCAGAAAGCCGGACACACAAAACGGAGTTTTGAAAGGGGAAGCAAGTTTTTTCCAATAACTATAACACTTCGTCCATCTAAAAAGAGTATAAGCTAAAGGGTAGAAGAGATGACAGAAATATAAAAGTTTTCCATAACCACTATGGAAACACATGAACCAAAAAAGCAATATGGAAATCAATGCCCTAATCACAGGAAAGAGGTTGTGGATTATGATTATGGTCACAATTTTTCATATTAAAGATGTTAAGAGCAAAAACAATGCTTTGGGGAGCTGAAAAAATGGTTAACACTGAGCAAGTCCAACCCAATCAATCCTTTTGATCACGTGATTCAATTGAGTGGATTCCAAAGTTCCAATCATTAATCAAGATTAGTGACCTATAAATTTCAATAATTGTGTGGAGAATAGTGCTAATAGAAAATTAAAAACCATTGTGAAATCATAATATACAAAATAGTCCTGCTAGACTTGGACAGTATTAGAGGTTTGTGTTTTCATAAATACTTTTACAAATCTCGCAAAAGCCCTAATTTCAAGAGCATATTATAACAAGGATGATGGTTTAATTTAGTTAAATTTTGGTCCATGATAACTCTTTAACGTAGGATTTAGATACAAAATTGGCCAAGTTATTTTTTTCATTAAGAGTGTTCATATTTGTCTACAAATGCTAGATCCTTAAACATAGTAACATGAATGATTATGTCCTAAATGGCAAACATCGGTGGAGACAGTTTTTTCATTTTTTGTATAATTGGGGTGCAAAAGGCAACTCCACTTCATTGCTATATAGAAATACAAATGATTTAAATAAGATATATGTGAACAAATTCGCCTCATCGTATGTCAAAAGTTTCTATCCAATCCTGCTCAAGGGTGTAGGATCCTCTGTATGTTAAGGATCCGGTTTTGCTCATATCATGCTTGCTAAGTATTCGGTTCAGGATCATTCGGTAATAAACCAGCAAGTATGGACAAAAATTCGGATCATTCGGTAATGTTTCTATCCGATCATGCGCCTCGAGAGTGTAAGATCCTGTGTTTGTTATGGATTCGGTCAGGGGCGGCCCAAGAGTAAGTCCACCAAGACTTGGGCTTTGGGCAAGCGAAAGCGAAAGCTTAAAAATTTGAGGGTAACAACAAACCAATTATACAGCTATTTATATTATTAATATTTATTCTAATAACTACATGAATGTGTGTAGCTTAATGGATGATGATATTGCATTTAAATTCATTTCCCTTAGAATAAGTCTAAGGTTCTAAACTCAACCAAACAATTCTTGAACAATCTACAAGTGTGGGCCGCCCTCGGATTCGGTTCTGCTCATATCATGCTGATAAGGTTCGGCTGAAATTCATCCAATAATAAACGACTAAGCATGGACAAAAAAATCATATTTTTCTTTGAAAAAAACAATCTTAATCAAAACATGTCCATCTTATATAGAACTCAAACATAAATTAAGTAAACGGTTTGGCTAAGAAGTGTCTCGGGGCAATTACTAACATAAATTAGTAATATTCATAATGGACGGGTATAATAAGAGTACTAGATAATTCGATATACTTTTTCTAATTATTTAATGTACTATGTTACAACGTTCTTAATCATAAAATAGCAAATCGAGACAGGGTGTTCAGTATTTATGAATATTAGAGAATTGAGTGGAGATACAATTTAAGGACTTCATCGAAAAACAAGTCCTACAAATTAATTGCTATGCATAGACCCTTTTTTTTTTTGGCAAATGGTTAAAAATTTTATTAATACCACACACACCGTCTCCTTAATTCTTTTATCTTAATCCTCCACCATGGTTTATTCCGCCATTACCGAATCATCGTGTCATCCTGATTCCCGCCTACCCATCCTCCATTGTTCTTCCCGATTTCGCCGATGAACCACCACTCTCGCTATTCTAGCGAGAACTGATTTTGCGTGCATTATTTGATATATGTTACAAGTTTATATCAGTATGCATATACTTCTGGACTTTTGTTTGAGGATCTTCATAAGTTTGTGCTTTTACAGATTGTTTATGAGAAATGTTTACTTGAAATGGTAAAGGTTGGAGCTCTTATTTGTGCACAATGTGAGTACAGTATATATGTTGGTCTAGCAAAATCTAGCACTACAAATTCTTCGTTCTTTTTCTTTACCTTCTCCCCATCTCTATCTCGATCCACTGAAACCGTTATAGTGCCAAGTCCCTCCATCGCTACTTAACCTCTTTGACCACGTTGAGGTCGCCACCATGTTGCCACCTCACCATCAGTTAGGGGCGAACCTTAAATGGGAGTTCCGAATTTAATTATACAAACTAATCCTAAGTGAAATGGTAAATTGTTGGGGTGCCAAATAATCATTTATAACAGACTTTAGTAAAAGTACATGATGAAAATTGAAAAACATTTATAAACTTTGGAGTTACAGGGATGTCGTCGCCTTATAGGTCTGCACTTTTTAATAAATATATTCTACATAATTCTACCTCGAACGTACAAATAAGTATACTTTTTCATTATCAATCAAATTAAACGTACAATATATTTGTAAGTAAAAAAGTATACTTAAATTGATGAACCAAACAACGTCACTAGATTAGATGAATGGATAAATACACTCCTATTTGTAGTTGCCATAAACTTGTTTGCCATTTCAAAACCGCCAGTCGTGTTACGTTTCATGTTTATGTTTATAAAGGATAAGTGTAAGACATAAAGTAGACGGAACTTAAGCACTAACGGACCCTATATGCCTAATAAATTGTATGAATTAAGTAATAAAACGGTAATTAATAGAGATTAGATGAGATTAAGCTTAGACGACCTATTAAACAGTAGACAACGTATTTAAGTTTTTTTTTAGAACATTGGTCCTATTTATCCAAGTTCTCGTTTGACTAAAATATGAGCCCACCCATCAATACCACGTACCCAACTAGCTCACTAAAAAATGGATGCATGGTTTGTCACATTTTTTTTTTATATGTATTCGTAATTTGTTTTCTAGTTTTTTTTAATTAAATCAACGTATTATTTTATTTTTAAAGTGTTTGTTTAAAAAAATTTGTAAAATTTGATATTTTATATAGTTTTTGGTATTTACTCTCTCCGTCCTAAAATATTGAGGCTCCATGTCTCTACGTGGAACTTTGACCCACAAATATATCGTCTTTAAATTGTTAAAATTTTTAAAATTTGTTCATATAATTTAACATTTGAACTATGTGATTAACTTTTGAAAAATTCGATTTCGACAACTTATTCGATTTTGATTTTTTTGAAAAATTTATTCAAAACAATCTGTAAAAAAAAAAAAAAAAAAAAAATTACAAATTTTTTTGAACAAACAGTTTAAAAATAAAATAAAACGTTTATTTAATAAAAAAATCATTTTTTTTACCAATACATATAAAAAGAATAAAAAAAACACTAACATTGCCAAAGAATGCCTATTTGGAACAGTCAGCTTATTTGACTGTTTATGGTACAGTCAGCTTAACCACCGTTAGATTAGAAAATGAATTGTTAGATGATATTTTTCAATAACTAATTTATTTTTTTTATTTTTAACAAATTATAATTTGATAAATTAAAAAAAAAATTATACAACATACTAAAAACTCAAATAAAAATATAAAACTCTAGAAATCTATACGAGTCTAGTATAGATTTAAATATTAATAAAAATTTAATTTTTTTTATGACATTTATATGCAAAAGATTTGTATCCCTTCCCAATCATTGACCTTTACTACCCGCTACAATCACTTAAAAAAAACAGTGTACAGGAAAAGAAAAGAAAAGAGAGTGAAGAGTTAAATAGTAAAAATAGATAGCAAGGAAAAAAGGGCGAAAATGATGAATCCGGAGTCAGCAAATAACAACACCAAAAAACAGCAGCTAACAATACTACACAATGGTGTCATCGTGACAATGGACCCAAACAGCCACGTGTATACCAACGGAGCCGTTGCTTTACAAGATGATCGTATAGTTTCCATCGGACGGTCCTCAGAAATTTTAGCTCAATTCTCTCACTTAAACCCCCTTTTACTTGACTTACAGGCTCACTTCATTTTACCCGGTATTAATCTCTCTCTCTCTCTCTCTCTCTCTATATATATATATATATATACTAGCGGCGTATGCCCAAGCGATGCGTGGTTAATTTGTGTTTTCGGTAAAATTTGTTAGTCAAATGATGATTATAAAAATTGCCAAAGAAAAATAAGAAGATATATAAAACGTGAGTGCGGAGACCGGAGATCTATGGCCAAAAAAAGTTATTATAACATTTACAAAATTGTTTGATTTTTTGTTATACTCAACAAATATAGGAAGAGTTTTGATATAGGGACGATACCGTGTATATTAATTAGTACTCGTATTTGTCGGTTTCTTTTCTTTAATGGCAGTTTTGTAATTTATGTACAAAGCAAGCAAGAGTATTTTTCAAAATAAGTGTCATGTCTGGAAGCTGACTGTGAGTCAGAGTGACTCAGAGTGCACAGCCATTGGATATTGCTACAGTACATTTCATATTTTAACTGTAGCAATATCCAGTGGCTGTGGACTCCGAGCCACCTTGACTCGGAGTGAGCTGCGCTGCTGCATCCGTCATGTCTTCACTTAAATATATACTAGTACCTTACCCACACAAATATACTAGTATTGTAATTTTCATTATAACTAATAAAAGTATTGGTTATACTGTAGAAAAGTCAACGAAACACGCGTTAATGTTCAACATCAATCATCATTAGAACGCATTAGAAAACTATGAACGATGTGGTTAGGCATGGTAATTAGTAATCAATACTAGAAGAATAATAAACATTTTAATTGCAACCGACAAATCTTAGTAATAACTGACAAGTACATTTTTCTGAATTTTTTCTTAATTTTGGATTTAAAATAGAACTTTTTTTAAAGTATATTTTGTGTTTTTCGTTTCACTAAAAGTGTCTAAAGACTGAGGAAGTGTCAAAGTTTTGACACTAGAAGTGTCCATGTGGGGTCAAGGGGTCGGGCAATGACACGGAAATTAACGTACTGAACACGTGAAATGAAGTGTCCGGCTTTGTCTTTGTTTAGAGTCTTTTTGCTTCAGCTGGGTGTTGTATTACCCTTTAGGCAGGGTTAGCCCCTCCCATTATAATAAATATTGACAAAAAAATATTTCTTTCAACGTATTTTGATTAAATTTATAAAACCTTAGCGTTCTTGCCCTCCAATACAATGGAGAAAGAATTCATATAAAATATCAGCCTTTACGATGGAATTCCTGGTTCCATTCTGCCTGCCTGTTTCTACTTATAATACCAGTACAGAAAATAGTTCATTTGTGTAACTATTGCTACTCTGAACTTAGATTTAGGAAGGTAGCTAATACTTGGATTTTTAGTAATAACATAATATTCTGTAATGCTGGTGCATGAATTGACAGTGGCCTAACCGAGATCCGTTTATGAGAGGGGATGAAATACATTTGGATACTCTTTTCATATTATGCGGCCGGGGGGTTACGGCTAGAATCAGCAATTTTTTGATAAATTCTTTTTTTATAAGCGAAAACATAGCTAAAGAGTTTTTGTAATAGCTAGGCTGAAAGCGTAAAACATAGGAAAACAGTTTCTGTTTTTTTCTATTTTGAGTCGAGCTCTAAATCGAGCTTCTTCTCGAAGCAAGCTTTTAGTAAAAAGATTAAAATACATGGTAAATAGTCGATTTTCTTAACATCTGGGACTGTAGCCTCTTTTAGACTGCTGCAAGTTCCTTCCCTGTCATGATTTTTTTGCACAAATACCTTTAATCTTGAGATATATGTCATGATTAATGACTTCAATAATAAGTGAGTGAGTGCATAATTACTTCTTAATTTGTTATAATTATAACATGTAAACTGAAGTTTTTACCCTTGCCAAAATAGGAGAGTAGGTTACATCAATTTTTAGAAGAGACAAATAACAATAGGGTGGAACGATCCGATTCATTAGCTTCTTGGACTAAAGAAATAAAAGTTTGTTAACTGTATATGAGGTCATCCAACGGTTGTTTATTTGTTGTCTCTGAAACTTATTAAGTATCACACCCTATTCTCCCTTTTCTATAGCATTTAGTTTACAAGCTTAAAATACTTTGTACACTTTTTACAGCTCCAGAAGTGGATTTAGTGAAAAACTTTACCATTTGGTTCTCCAGTATTTCTAGTGGTTTGAGACATTCCCATTTTTATGATTCACCATGCATCTTTGATGGGAATTTTCGTTCGTATATGGAAAGGCATGAATTTGAATTTTGACTGGTTCCCTCCCAGATTCTTTCAGCTGTTATGATAGCAAATTATTATTTGTTTATATTTATTCGTTTTGCATTAGTGTTAACACAATCATATGATCGACATGATGATGATTTGTAGGACTGATAAACACACATGTTCACACATCACAACAGCTTGGAAGAGGCATAGCCGATGACGTAGATTTGGTGACTTGGTTGCATGATCGCATTTGGCCTTATGAGTCTAATATGACTGAAGAAGATTCGTACATCTCCACCTTACTTTGTGGTATCGAGCTAATCCGCTCCGGTGTTAGTTTTACTCTTATTCTTAAAATTCTTTATCTGGGACTTTACATTAACATTGTCCACTCTTATGGCTCAACGAAATTAGTTTTCAGTTTGAGTTGTGAAAGCTGAAAATGTGTTTGACAGACAGTTGCTACCAAAAAAAGAATAAAAATGATATCGGCAGTTATACAAGCAGCAAGAAATTGTTTTTGATAACCACCTAAGAGTCGGATGTAACTTACTAGACTCATTTAGCAAAAATTCAATAGGCTAATTTGTTATATTGTTATATGTACTACAAAATCAACCTACTCCTAAAATCTATTTCCAGTTTAGTCTTATAATTGCTTTCCTCCCCTTTCTAGGTATCATTCTGTAACTTCTGTTATCTTGTCAAAGTTCAGTGTTCAGCTATCAGTTTCCAGTCTTAGTTGCGACTCGTGAAAGCTGAAAACTTCTTTGACACACAGTTGCTACAAAAAAGACAGAGAATTGATTATCTGTAATTACTCAAGCAGTATTGATAACCAGAGATATAGAGGTGGACTTTCAGTTACATACACTTTATTAGACTCATTTAGCATAAGCTTTATAAGCTAACATTTATATCTATTAATTCATATAGACTACAAATTTGACATATTATGAAATTCTTTTTCAAGTTTTGAAATCCCCTTTCTGGGGAAATTGCTTCAATATTGTCCACTTTTAGTGCTCAGCTATAGTTTTCCATTTACAATAGTTGAGTACACGTTTGACAGACAGTTCTGGCAAAAACACCACCGACACGCATATGAATGTTCAATCAAGCCCAGAACATTATACTAGGGAAACTGAAATGAAGCAAACAAGATGCCAGATTTAACTTTCGGAATTTTTCTGGATATTTTTTTTACATTTTTAAACTCTTATGAAGAAAACTCCATTTACTTGCCAGTTTTCAAAACGTTGAATTTACCAACAAGTTACCAATCGAGTCCTAAGTAGTTTTTTCAGGTTAAGACTTTGATGTGTCAACAGGTGTTATTATAATGAAAGAGTATTGTGATTAAAAGTTTGGGCCTTTTTAATTAATATTATATCATAACCGGCCTGCAGGTTACGTGCTTTGCAGAAGCTGGAGGGCAACACGTGTCTGGGATGGTGAAGGCCGTTGAGCTTCTTGGGCTGCGAGCCTGTTTGGCAGAGTCAATTATGGACTCTGGTGAGGGTTTGCCACCTTCATGGGGTGTTAGAACAAGTGATGATTGTATTCAGGTCTAATATATTCATACTTTTATTTTGTTTATATAGAATGCATATAATAATTTGTTAAGTTGTTTGAAACAATGGATCATTTAGTTTTTATTTTGAATAATACTATCATTTCAATATACTGGTATTTGTAATTTATTTCGATAGCCTGCCCCTGTCCTGGAATGTTACAACCACCGACCATCACGTTCAGTTCTGGCATACAAGTTTGTTTCCTACTTAACTGTTCTCGTTTGGTTGATCTGGTAATTACAAAAGTAAACTTTAAGAAGCTGGGAAATCATACTTTTCTAAAGTATTAGCTGTAAGCGAGTTTGGTTAAAAATAACTAGTACTGTTTTCTGTAGTGTGATTCTGTGAATAGTGAGAGAGTAGTTGATTATAGTGTTAGATAGATGAAAAGTATACATTTAACGAAATAGTATGAAACAACTTTATTTTTCAAAAGTAAAATTTTAGGTATTCAAAAACATACTTTTCTTAGTGTTGTCAAACGCACATTTATACTAGATTGGTTGCCATACAAGCCCATATGCATTGGTTTTGAGATGAATCGGTCTCCAAATTTTGGATCCCTTCCCTGATGAGTAAAGGTTTATATTTTTCCTGTTTTATGCCATCATTAGACTATGCTGACATTTGTAATTATTTTGAATATACAGAAGCAAAGGGAAATATTTGAGAAGTACAATAATACAGCAGATGGTCGGATTAGAATATGGCTTGGAATTAGACAGATTATGAATTCGACCGACAGTCTACTAACTCAAACTAGAGACTTAGCGAAAGAACTCAATACCGGAATCCACATGGTATAATGCTCTCTTTCTTCCTATCTAAATCATTAGCTTTGTAGTGATGTTTTGTAACTAACACATTCCCGTGTATAGCATGTTGCAGAGATACCTTACGAAAATCAATATGTGAAAGATACTCGAGGAGTTGAATGTGGGACAGTTTCTTTCCTCGAAAAAATTGAATTCCTACAAAGCAATCTGCTGGCAGCTCACAGCGTTTGGGTCAATGAAACTGAGGTGATATTCCATCCTCATTTATTTAAACTAAAAAGAAAATGATATATCATATGTTGTGATATGCTTGTCAGTAGTATAACGTAGTTCTTAATAATAACAAACTTTGAAACAATCAAAACAACTAGTCTTTATAACTCATTCTGCATTTATAAGAAGAGCAGTCATCTTTAGGTCTTAACTTATGCTTTAGTGTGTTATGCTGCTCTGCTTATGCATCCACATCAAGCTCCTTTAATGGATTTTTGTCTCACATTTAAGGAGTATGACACTTTACTCAAAAATCCATTCGATCAGAATCCCTTAAAGCCTCCCTAAATTTTGTTGTGTCACTTATCTCTCCTTAAAAATGAGGAGTCAAGTTGACTCCGTAATATAGTTGTAGTCACTTATTATTCTCTTTCTATAAGCTATTCTTTTTTTTTGGTATAGGTGTAATGAAAAAAGTATTTATAAATTGGTGCGAGAAGAGAAAAAAATGAATAACGATAAATATATAGGATGATTAAGAGAGCCTGACGAAATATATAAATGGATAACCAAAATTGAACAATCGAACTAATAATCTGTGGAATTTAAAATATAAAGAATGATTTTATTTATTGTTAAGACAACTGAGTACATAAGAGCCTTATATAGGATGGTTAAGCTTCTACAGATTTCTTTAGTAAATGCTACTGCCAACTAACACCAAATTAATACTAATTACTAAGTTCTAATTAGAACTAATTACAACTCACAACTACCCACTAACTAATTACTAAAAAATGTCTTATTCTGAAAATATTATACCGCTTTTCCAACACTCCCCCTCAAGCTGGTTTGAAAATATCTTCTATATCCAGCTTGCCAATCAAATTATCATATTGCTTTTTTGGCAGTCCTTTGATGAATACATCAGCAATTTGTTCGGCCGTAGGAACAAGAGGCATACATATCAGTCCGCTTTCCAACTTCTCCTTGATAAAATGTTTATCGACTTCCACGTGCTTTGTTCTATCATGCAAAACAGGATTGTGGGCAATAGAAATAGCTGCTTTGTTATCACTGTAGATATTCATAGGCAAAGGAATAAACACTTTCAGATCTTCTAATAACCGTTTAATCCACAATACTTCACAAATACCATGGGCGAAAGCTCTAAACTCTGCTTCGGCGCTGCTCCTAGCAACGACATTTTGTTTCTTGCTTCGCCAAGTAACAAGATTACCTCCGACGAATGTACAGAGGTCGGAGGTTGATCGTCTGTCGATAATGCTTCCAGCCCTATCTGTGTCGGTGTATGCTTCAACTTTTACATGTCCTCTTTTCCTAAATATCAAACCTTTCCCCGGAGTTCCTTTAAGATATCTGAGAATCCTGTAGACAGCATCAAAATGTTCAGGTCCGGGTGAATGCATAAATTGGCTAACTATGCCAACAGCATATGCTATGTCGGGACGTGTGTGAGACAAATAAATTAGTCTTCCGACTAGTGTTTGATATTGCTCTTTATTTTTTACTTCTTCTGTCTTCGCAGGTTGTAACTTTAAGTTGGGTTCTATTGGAGTTTCGCCCGGTCTGCACCCAAGGAATCCTGTCTCGCTGAGTAAATCAAGAATATATTTTCGTTGATTAACAAATATACCCTTACTGGACCGTGCAAACTCCATTCCGATAAAATATTTGAGTGTTCCCAAGTCTTTAATTTCAAATATAGCTCCTAGCTTCTTTTTTAGTCTCAGCAGTTCATCAATATCATCACATGTGATGATTATATCATTTACATAAACTATAAGAACTGCAATCTTGCCTTCCTTGTTGTGTTTATAGAACATAGTATGGTCAGCTTGACTTTGACGGTAACCACAGTATTTCACAACTTTCCCGAAACGCTCAAACCAGGCTCTCGGAGATTGTTTGAGTCCATATAAGGACTTCTTCAACTGCAAACCTTATTAGGCCTAACTTTCTTCTCGAATCCAGGTGGTATACACATGTATACTTCTTCTTCAAGATCTCCATTGAGAAAGGCATTTTTCCCGTCCAACTGGTGTAAAGGCCAGTTAAAGTTTACGGCTAGGGACAAAAGAATTCAGATTGAGTTTATCTTTGCAACAGGTGCATTCTTGGTAATCAATCCCATGTGTTTGTGTAAACCCCTTAGCAACTAGTCTCGCCTTGTATCTCTTTATACTACCGTCGGCTTTGCATTTCACATTGAAAAGCCATTTACACCCAACTGTTTTTTTCCCTTTAGGTAAATCCGTTATTTCCCAAGTACCAATTTTCTTTAGAGCATTCATCTCTTCCATAACTGCTAATTTCCAGTTCTCATCATTCAAGGCTTCCTGTATATTTCTAGGGACAAACAAGTTTGAAATTTTTGAAGAGTATGATTTATGGTGGTTTGATAAATTTTTGTAAGATAAATATTTAGCCATAGGATACTTTGTACATGTTCGGGTTCCATTTCTAAGTACTACAGGAATGTCTAAGTCAAGAGGGTACATCTGAAACGGGCACTGGACTTGGACAAGTGAAATCTAGAATTGAAATAAAATCAGAATCAAAAATATTTGAGACTTTGTGAGTACCTGTTTTCAGGTCGGGAGACTGATCAGATCTTAAAATCATAGAAGAATCTCGACTATTTTGATTAGGTCTCCTCCGAGTATAAACTAAAAGCTCATTATTTTTATCCATTTGATCTTTTTGTATTATTGTTTCTCCCCCTGTTGAAGGTACATCAATGTTTGGCATTTTTTGACAAGGACCTTCAACACTATTATCAAAACATTCTTCACTTTGTTTCTTAAAAATAGTAGAGGCAGGAGTCGGAATAGGATCTAAAATAGTGTTAGGCATAGAAAATTCCAAAAAATTATCATCTACTCCTTTCTCTTCATGTTGAGAAGTTTTGTGAAAATAAGGTTTGTTTTCCAAAAAAGAGACATCCATACTTACATAAAAAAAAATCGTTTGGGGATTATAACATTTGTATCCTTTTTTATTTGGAGAATACCCAAATAAAACACACTTTTCAGCTCTCTGATCAAGTTTTGATCGAGAGCGACTGGGAACATGTACAAAGACAGTACGACCAAAAAGTTAAGTGGTAAATCCGAGTGAATTCGAGACATTGGGAAATTATTTTTGAAACATTGCAAAGGTGTGTCATATTTTAAAACACGTGTCGGCATCCTATTTATCAAGTACAAAGCTGTAAGAACCGCTTCGCCCCACAAGTATTTTGGTACATTCATAGAAAACATTATAGTACGAGCCACTTCAAGTTAGTGTTTATTTTTTCTTTTTGCGATACCGGTTTGTTGAGGGGTTTCCACACGTAGATTGAAGAAGAATGCCATTTTCTTTTAAAAAATTTCCCAATTGCTCATTATAATACTCAGTTCCATTATCGGTATGAAGAATATTAATTTTACTTTGGAACTGAATTTCAATCATTTTATAGAAGTCCTTAAACAACTTTTCCACTTCGGACTTCTCACTCATAAGATATATCCAACATAGACGAGTATGATCGTCAATAAATGTCACAACCCATTTTTTTTTAGAAATAGTAGTCATTTTTTAAGGTCCCCAAACATAACTATGGATTAGAAAAAATGGTCTTGAATGCAAATAAGGTTGTTGCAAATAAGTAATACGGCGACTCTTAGATAAATAACAGCTTTCACATTGAAACTTAAAACAATCTAAACCCTTAAACAATTCAGGAAACATTCGCTTAAGATATGGAAAACTGGGATGTCCAAGTCGAAAATGCCAAAGCATTATTTGTTCATAAACAGGGATAGAAGTGACACTACTTAAGCCTTGAGCCCTTTTATCGGTAGAGGATACACCATAAAAATAGTAAAGTCCATCTATCATTTTAGCACTGCCAATCTTCTTCCCCGAAATCAGATCCTGAAATTCACAAGAAGAATTAAAGAAAATAATGCGACAATTAGAGTCTTGTAAGTTTACTAACAGATAAAAGATTGCGGGCTAGTTTCGGAACATGGAGAACAAATTTAAGATCAATGTTTTCAGAGATTTTTATTAAACCTTTTCCTGCAATGGGTGAGAAACTACCATCTGCGATTCTAATTTTTTATTTTCCAGAACAAGGAGAGTAGGAGTTGAATAAATTAGAAATATTGGTCATGTGATCGGAATCCCCAGAGTCGATAATCCATGGAGTAAAATTTAAACAAGAAAAAGCTATAGGTTCATTACCTGTTTGTGCAAGAAAAACCCTAGGAATACTAGATGATGAACTGGATTTCAACAGCGTAAGAATATGACCAATCTGCTCCTTTGTAAATGGACTTGTTTCGGCCTCATTGGCAGCGGGTGTTATACGGCTGGTCCGATCCCTAGTCTTACCACTCTTCCAATTCGCCGGCCTACCATGGAATTTCCAACAGGTCTCACGGGTGTAAGGGGACGATTGCAGTGATCACACCAAACTCAAGGCTTTTCTTCAGCTCTGATACCAGGCAGTAGCGGGAGAATTAATACAACTAGAAATGGATTCAGACGAAAGCTCAGGCATGATGGGCAATAAAATGCAATAAGATATAATTTGGGGTTTTCTGGTTTTGATTTGAGTTAAGGAACAAAGTATAGCTCTCATACCATGTGGAATTTAAAATATAAAGAATGATTTTATTTCTTGTTAAGAGAACTGAGTACATAAGTGTTGGAAACACGTTTGATTTTGCAGCGGAAAACTGGCATTAGATCTTGATTATTGTGTATATGGATTATATAAAAAACTATACAGAAATACCTCACGGGTAGAGGTAGATCACACTTGATATTCTGTTGTATTCATATTATACGTCTTGCTCTTAGAGAGGTGGACTCTCATATTGCTAGGAAATTCTAATTTAATCTAGGTTATCAGATTGTGTATTTTTCCTTAGCATAAGAGCGGTATATGTAGGCTACAGCATTGACCTAATGCACGAGAAGGAATAGACTTCTACCTTACCTAGAACTCTAACCCTACTTAGATTAGTACTTAATTAATAAATATTATATAATCTTTTTAACAAGAATAATATAATATTATCTAATTAATATTTTACCAATCTTAGGATATTCTATCAGTAAATCATATTCATTTCCACTAGAAAATATAATTGCACTTAGTTCCTTCTCAAATAATATTTGAGAGCTCATTATTAAATACTTAATTTTCTCCTCACATTAAGAATACAAATATCCACCAACTAAATAAATTGCTGATAATTATTTTCCTCGGCATATTATTTCCTCGACATTACCACTTAACTTATTTGTTGTGTCGGATATAAAATACACTTGCAAGATTTGACACAAACAAAACTTATAAACTTCTCGAGGGGATATCATCAATCCTTGTTAAGGGACGTTAATTCCTTCGATTATAGACACATACCATATAAATAATATTACTGCCCAAAGAACAGGTTTGTTGACCACAACAAATTTCACCTATTGCAAATCAAAACAGTATACATTATAAATGTGTATCGAAAATAATATAAGGATTAAGAGTATAAGTAATCATAATAATTCCTTAGGTATAATTATTTTATTCTGATCAATACCATAAAATAATACCACTTTGTCATGTTTAATATACTCTTTTAAGTATACTAGCACAAAGAGTCGAAACTCAACCGTTCCCTGTAGTAAAAACTACAGACCTACTAAAACTCTGTGCTACAACTATACCGATGGTTGTCCATTCTATCTAAAGTTGTGAGCGATAAAATATATATTACGTAAGAACCAATGATTTGATCTTGTGTGTGTAAGTCGTACTCTACACACCAAATCAATTACTATACAAAATAAAAACACATGTACATATAAATAATATGTACACCATTGTTCAAAACTATTCTCAAATAAATCATTCATTGTTAATAAATAAATACTAAAACCGACAATAAATCATGTATTTTAGTATATCATCCTAACAATAAGAGCCTTATATAGGCTGGTTAAGCTTCTATAGATTTCTTTAGTAAATGCTACTGCCAACTAACACCAAATTAATACTAATTACTAAGTACTAATTAAAACTAATTACAACTCACAACTACCCATTAACTAATTACTAAAAAATGTCTTGTTCTGAAAATATTATCTCTCTTTTCGAACATAATCGAAACATATGGACTTTGAAGCAGTTTTTTGGATGCATTTAGGAGAAATTTTCCAAATCCTTGCCTTTTGTACAGAACCATTGTACCTTTGATTGCGGTGGAATGCATAAAAGACGCCATTTGAGCACTAGGCCCAAATTTACTTTACCAAGGTTCAATATCATTGTCTATTAATCATTATTTTCATGATTTTAAATATCTGCTTGTTTGCTGTCAGCGAGAAGAGAAACACCTATAATATAATTTGCAAAAAATAGTTTTGAGTCAAAATCAGGATCAATTCTGCAAGCAGATCTTCAATTTTGTTGTTCCGTAATTGATGCTTATACTGAATGAATGGTTATAAAGAAAAGAGATGTATTTTATATCTTTTTTCTGAATATGGAACATAATATTGATTTGAGTGATGCCTAACTATTTCCTTTCATTTTTAGATTTATAAATTGACATCTCTCAACTTGGGAGAAATTGACATCTCCCAACTTGGGAGAAATTGACCTAATTCATTCAATTGCATTAGGCACATGAATTGAATTATGCACACTTTTTCTTCTTTTAATAGCTTTATAAACTTCATGAATGGACATCTATCAACATTCACACGTTCTAATTAATATAATTACAGTTATGGAATGACTGTGCAATTGATAGCAACCCATAATTGATTATGACCTCTCTGGCACCTGGCTTTCGTTTTAGATGTTTCAAGTTTAGATTTTTCATTTACATACGAAACACTATACCATACTCATAGAAGATGTTCTTCAACACCATTTCCGCCATGTTCGAAATCATGAAGAGAATCCCAACCCAGACAATTCAAAGATAATTAATTATCTTGCTTTGGCATTTAAATCTGATTCTAAATGTGTTTCGTAATGGCAGCATGATTCCATTCTTTAACTTTATTTTATCTTTAATCCATCTTCTTTAACATGCAAACAATTGTTAGGTCATATATGCGAGATTCTATTGACATATTATTTGTCATCATATTGGTAATAATAGTTTGAGATATTCATAATAAACTCTCAGTATACACACACGTATTGTCTAACGTTTCTGTCAAGATATGATCAAGTACATGTGTAAATTACAACTTCAGTTACAACTGAAACTGGCAGACGGAAACTTGGAGCTCAAGATTCGGTCAAAGGATATTCTAGAAGGCTCAAAACGTATGGAAAGCAATTCTAGAAAATTTGAAACAATCTCATAAGATCAGAATGAAGATATTGAAGACGTTTTCTTGTGGGAATAGAAGACTTGAGGTTAAGGAAAGAAAACTCCTAATCTAAGAAGAAAAGAGAAAGAAAAGGAAATACTTCCTATTTGATTGTGATTAGAATTCTTTTGTAAGACTATAAATAAAGCAATTAGCCTTTAGTATTTCGTGTGTTTTACAATGTAGACATCTGAACACCGGGATACACGAGAGACAAAATTAAACAGATTGTGGCGGGATGCCTTTAGAGATTGATAGTTGTGAGTTAGAGATGATAAGATAGGCATATTCGTGAGGGAGTCATGGTATTGTAAGTCTCGAATCTTATCATTGTTCCTTTCAATATCAATAAAAATTGGGTGAGTACCTCGGAGACGTAGACAAGGTGAGCATGTCGAACTCCGTTTAAAAACGTCTCGTATTATTTACTATTCTGTCTTTAACTATTCAGTTGTAACTGAAACAAAACTCAGTTGTAAGTGAAACGCGTAACTGCACTCGGAACATTAGGCAAACGTATTTTTTAATTGGTATCAGAGCTTCATATCAGACTTTAATTGGTGTGGATCATGTGTTCTGAGTATATGAAGTAGCGAAGACGAGAAATATCTTTTTTATCAACCCCATACTTGAATATAAACTGGTTTATGCTTTATGAAATATAAGATTGGTGTTCTTCAAAGAGCAATAATTACATGTATGACATGGTTATTCTGAAGAGATGAGAAATTTCAATTGAGGGGAGTTGTGCTTATAATCGATTCCGCAACTCAAAATTTTTACCAAAATTATGACAAATTGGAAGATTGTTAGGTCATAGATCCGAGATTCTATTGACATATTATTTGTCATCATATTGGTAATAATAGTTTGAGATATTCATAATAAACTCTCAGTATACACACGTATTGTGTAACGTTTCTGTCAAAGATATGATCAATTACATGTTTAAGTTGCAACTTCAGTTACAACTGAAACTGGCATACAGAAACTTGGAGCTCAAGATTCGGTCAAATGATATTCTAGAAGGTTCAAAACGTATGGAAAGCAATTCTAGAAAATTTGAAGCAATCTTATAAGATCATAATGAAGATATTGAATAAGTTTTCTTGTGGGAATAGAAGACTTGAGATCAAGGAAAGAAGACTCCTAATCTAAGAAGGAAAGAGAAAGAAAAAGAAATACTTCCTATTTGATTGTGATTAGAATTATTTTGTAAGACTATAAATAAAGCCATTAGCCTTTAGTATTTTGTGTGTTTTACAATGTAGACATCTGAACACCGGAATACACGAGAGAGAAAATTAAACAGATCGTGGCAGGATGCCATTAGAGATTGATAGTTGTGAGTTAGAGATGGTAACATAGGCATATACGTGAGGGAGTCATGGTATTGTAAGTCTCGAGTCTTAATCATTGTTCCTTTCAATATCAATAAAAATTAGGTGACTGCCTCGGAGACGTAGACAAGGTGAGCATGTCGAACTCCGTTTAAAAACGTATCGTGTTATTTACTATTCTATCTTAACTATTCAGCTATAACTGAAACAAAACTCAGTTGTAACTGAAACGCGTAACTGCACTCGGAACATTAGGCAAACGTATTTTTCAACAATGAAACAAACTTTGTCCCAGTTTTCTTTTGAACTATGGTGAGATGAGTCAGAACAATACCACAAATAACCTCTCATAATTGTTCAACCTGATCGGTATAACTTCCGCTGACATAAAACTTTCTATGCGCTCAAGCTTTAATTTTGATGATCATCTTTGTTAGAATGGTATACTAAAAGACATGATTTATTATCAGTTTTAGTATTTATTTATTTATTAACAATGAATGATTTATTTGAGAATACATGTGAGCAGTGTTGTACTTATTATTTATCTGTACATGTGTCTTTATTTTGTATAGTAAGTGATTTGGTGTGTAGAGTACGGCTTACACACGAAAGATCAAATCATTGTTTCTTACAGAATATATATTTTATCGTTCACAACTTTAGATAGAGTGGACAACCATCGGTATAGTTGTAGCAGAGAGTTTTAGTAGGTCTGTCTTGACTACAGGAAACGGTTGAGTTCCGTCTCTTTGTGCTAGTAGTGCCTCCACTTTCAATGTTACGAGTGCCTCCACTTTGACCGAATCTTGAGCGCCAAGTTTCAATTGTAACTGAAGTTGCAACTTACACATGTACTTGATCATATCTTGACAGAAACGTTACACAATACATGTGTGTATACTGAGAGTTTATTATGAATATCTCAAACTATTATTACCAATATGATGACAAATAATATGTCAATAGAATCTCGCATATATGACCTAACAATTGTTTGCATGTTAAAGAAGCTGGATTAAAGATAAAATAAAGTTAAAGAATGGAATCATGCTGCCATTACGAAACACATTTGGAATCAGATTTAAATGTCAAAGCAAGATAATTAATTATCTTTGAATTGTCTGGGTTGGGATTCTCTTCATGATTTCGAACCTAACGGAAATGGTGTTAAAGAACATATTCTATGAATATTGTATAATGTTTCGTATATAAATGAAAATTCTAAGCTTGAAACATCTGAACGAAAGTCAGGTGACTCAATAGAGAGGTCATATTCAATTCTGAGTTGCTATCAATTGCATTTTCATTTCATCACTGGAATTATATTAATTAGAACGTGTGAATGTTGGTAGATGTCCATTCATGAATTTTATAAAGCTTTTAAAAGAAGAAAAAGTGTGCATACTTCAATTCATGTGCCTTCTGCAATTGAATGAATTAGGTCCATTTCTTCTAAGTTGGGAGATGTCAATTTATAAATCTAAAAATAAAAAGAAATAGTTAGGCATCACTCAAATCAATATTCTGTGATTTTTCCATATTCAGAAAAAGATATAAAACACGTCTCTTTTCTGTATATCCATTCATTCAGTATAAGCATCAACTACGGAACAAGCAAATTGAAGGCCTGCTTGCAGAATTGATCCTGATTTTTGCTCAAACTACTTTTCGCAAAATGATTTTAAATATCATTGTCTATTATCATCTTTTCCCTTTATTGTAATCTGATGCTGCTATATATATCTTAGAAGATAAGTTACTTAAAGCACTTCACCATTATTTCCATCACTTACTAGCTCATGGCAGTTTTCTGCACTTGAAAACATGGAGTGAAGAATTGCCGCATTTATGTATTGTTAATCATTTCAGGTTGGTTTGCTTTCCAAATCTGAGGTAAAGGTATCCCACTGTCCTGCTGCGGCGATGAGAATGCTAGGATTTGCGCCCATAAAAGAAATGATAAATAGCGGAGTTTGTGTTTCCCTGGGAACTGATGGAGCTCCATCCAACAATAGAATGAGCATTGGTACTTTTTTATTTACTTTAAAGTTCCTATACTATATATGTTCTTTAAATACTATATATGTTCTTTAATGGGCGGCACTACAAATTCCTTCAAATTTTCCTTTAAACTGTGGAAGTGAAACCGCTTTTCCCGCTTTCCTTATCATTTACATTTAAACTAAACCTCTTCCCTCCCTTATTGTTTATTCATTTTTCCTATTATATATAGTTTCCTTTTACCAAGAATTTTTTAGCATTAACTTATCTTCAACACATAACTACATCGGTACCTATTAAAAGTAATAGTACATAATATTCCCTCCGTCCCTTTTTTTTTGTTTTGGTAATATGAGAATGCAAATTATTGAAAGCACAGGTTTTTGCTGCAATTTTTTGTAATTATTTTCCTTTTCCCCCCTTACCTTTTTCTGGGATTCAGAGTTTAAGTTCCGGAGGAAGGGAAAAGATGATAATATTGTTCACTACTTTAGAGCAAAACGGACATCCCATATTTCCCAAAGAAAATGGGACACACTGAGTAACTATGAGGAAATATGGCTAATCAAAAAGAAAAAATTTAAGAAATTTTTTTGTTCGGATAAATTTATGCATAAAGAACGACTATGGAAGCTGATAAAGTAGTTGATTTTGCTAGTTTAAAACTTGTAAGGTTTCTAATGTTTTACTAGTAAATTCACTGTCTTCGGAACTCTAATGCATTCTGGATCTCTAAAGTAAATTTACAATACTGAATTTTAACAGTTTCTAATTGCTTTATCAAATTGTCCCTTTACAGTTGATGAGATGTATTTGGCATCTCTGATCAACAAAGGAAGAGAAGTTTATGTGACGGGAACAACTGATCCTACAGCTCTCTCTGCAGAAATGATTCTTAAAATGGTTACTGTAAATGGTGCTAAATCAGTACTTTGGGATAATGAAATAGGAACCCTCGAGCCTGGCAAAAAGGTTAGTTTCCCTCATTTGTTTCCTGTCTAATCGTTGTGGCACAGTCTCACAAGCCTTATAAACTTTCCTTTTATTGTTTACCATACCTTGCATTAATATAATTGTTTTGCCTTCTTTACTACTTGTAATTACTGCAAAGCTATGTTCTCATCCCAACATCTTAGCTCTTCAATGCTATCCGAACAGAGATTATTAACTTTTGTAGGAAATAATTGTCTTTTGTAGGCAGATTTGATAGAGATCGACCCTTTCTCTTGGTCTATGGTACCCGTGCATGACAGGCATGAATACTATTTTATTCCATTTAATTATACCTTTCAACTTATATTACTACTGATACAGCTTTCATGTTGCAAGAAATTTTTGTCTCGAATGGTTTTCAGCTCATAACATTTTGTTTTTATCAGAATTTTTTCTAATCAGCACAAGAGGTTGCAAGATTGTATAATTCCTTTTCTTCATTTATGCAGCATTAGCAGCGTCGTTTACAGTATGCGAACAGAAAATATCACCTCAGTTATGTGCAATGGCCGTTGGATAATGAAGGATCGTAAAATTCTGAGCGTCGATGAGGTTAGCCTGCTTTCACCAGTTATACTACCTGTTGCTTCTCTTGTGTGAACTTTTGAGTCGACTAAACAGCTGTTGCGTACATGTAAAAAAAATCAGTTTGTGACTACACTTGATATTAATTTCCAGGTAGAAGTGCTTACAAAGGCAAAGCATGCTGCTAAACAACTTTTAGAAAGGGCGGGTATCAAGATCCCTAGCAGAATGAACTTCGTTTGAACTCGATAATCAAATGTAAATTCTTGTTTATAATCAATTGAATTCTTCTGTAGCTACTTATCCGAAACTGATTGGATGCTTTATGAATAATCTCGACTGCTTACAAATAGATTATATCTTCTAAATGTAAGTTCTAGTGTATTAAAGAATCTATTCTTCCGTAGTTACTTATCCGAAACTGATTAAATGCTTTATGAATAATCTCGACTGCTTACAATTGCTTTATGTAAGTTCTTGCGTATTAAAGAATAAGTAAATTTCGACTGTTATCTTCTCTTATATAACCTTACTGGTCAGCAGGGCCGGTTTAAGAGTAAGTCAAATAAGGCAAGTAGCTTAGGCGCCGGTCCCCGAATAGGCGTAAAAAAAAAAAAAAAAAAAAAACTTTTCTTGAGAAATAAGTCGTTTTGCTCACTTACAATAATACAAAAAGAACCTGGTATATTTTGTGTAGCATAAAAGACTATTTTATTTTATAATTTTTATGTAGTTTTTTTTCTTTTACGTAACTTAAGAATTTTTTTGAACAAAGTTAAAAAGACGCCCTAAAAATTAAAATTGTACGACTTAGGTGTAGAAAGGCGCCGGACCGGCATTGCTGGTCCAGTGGTCACCTTGTTCCAGTTTTTGAACTCTGGCTTTTGGTTATCCCAACAGCACATTTAGATGAAATCTTATACAAAGTGACTTCTTGTGTATTACTAGAAGTAACTAAACCAACAATAAGTTTTCTTATGTGATTGTACTAATCACCTAAGAAACTTGCTTGTTTGGTTTCATCTTTTTAATTGTGGTATTCGGTTGTCTCCCCAAGATCGAAGAAAAGCCCGAGTTCTTATAATTTTTTTGAATTCTGAAGTAAGCTATAGATTGTTTGCTTAAAAGGGCTGTCAAACAAGGTTCAGAATCAAGTCTGTTAGAAGATTTCTTTTGCATCTAAAGAGAAACATTGATAAAAATACAAACACAGAAACCACAAAACTGGACATCTTTATTTCACACTAGAACAACCTTTTGCATTATAAACCAAATCAAAATCCAATTACTCAACAAAATTAGTAAAAAACCAAAAACAGTACATCTATCTTTTCTTATTATCTTTCGACTTTTTTCTCGATAAATCGCGAACGAAAGCCTTCTCCAACTGCTCCACCCTATAACTCAACAAACTCAACATCTGATTTTGCGCTTGTTGTTGCTCAGACAATTGTTTCATCATATTCATCATCTTCACATTCTCCTCCATCATTTTTTCCAAAATCTCTTTGTTCTTACAAATTTCCGCCTTATCTTCTACTTGGTTTTCGATTGGGTTTGTTCCGTAATTATCTTCTTCTCCCACCACAACTTTCTTCACCATACAATAATCTTCTTCATCCTCCTCCATCTCCGGTTCGACAAATTCATCACTCTTCACCAATTTAGCCAAATAATCATCGTCATCACCCTCTTTAATATTTTCGTTAGATTTATCGTCATATTCACTACCAACGCAAGTTTCTTTACATTCAGTTTCCAAGGCTTGATCCGCCACATCAGCACCAGGCTCATCAGACCCATCGATTTTTTCATCTAACACCACCACCTTCTCTATACCTTCCATCTCTCCAACACGATTCGCCACATCAGCAGCATCGGATACGCTTATATTGCCAACTGAAGATTCTTTACCCCCAATTTCCAAGGCTCGATCCGTTACATAAGCAGAATTGTCGATTTCTTCGTCTAACACCACCACCTTCTCTAACCCGTCTTCGATCTCCAAACCATGATCACTTTCAATAACATCTTTATCAAAAACGACACCACCTTCAATTTCCAAACCCTGATTACTATTTCTAGAAATATAATCATTACCATTGTCCTGATTACTAATTTCAATAACATCGTCCTGAAAAACAACACCACCTTCGATTTCC
Organism: Primula vulgaris; assembly: GCA_963920805.1. NCBI lineage: Eukaryota > Viridiplantae > Streptophyta > Magnoliopsida > Ericales > Primulaceae > Primula > Primula vulgaris. The sequence goes on along the minus strand of OY987215.1, from coordinate 30,414,280 downwards.
ATATCCTGATTACAATTTTCAGAAATATCATCCCCGGACTCTACAACACGAGCATTCACCGCGTCATCACACCCGTCGATGATTTCCTGCAAACCAATCGCTTTCCTGATAACAGCCTTCCTACACTCCCTAACCCCACTCCCAACTCCCCGAACCGAATCCAACTTAAACAACAAAGCCATCAGCGTCTCGTTCATCCTCAGCCTCTCCTTCGGATCCCTACGTATCGCGTCCAGCCTCGCCAACACCCTCTCCTCCGCTTTATCAACCTCTCTCTTAATCGACACAACCTTCTTCAGATTCTTCCTCACCAACAAACCCCGAAACACCTTCTGGATCTTCACGGCTGCTGACGTGGCTTTTTCTGACGTGGCATTTGATGACGTGGATGTGGAGGTTGATGACGTGGCGGAGGAGACGAAGTGGACGGGGATGGAAATTACTTTTCTAGGGTTTTTTGGTGCCAACATTTTTATTATTATTATTATTATTATTATTATGAATAAGAAATTTGGCTTTTTATGGAGAGTAATATTTTTGAGGAAATTTGTTTGGTTGTTATGATGGGATTTTTTTGGTTTGTATAAAAAAAATATATGTTGTGTGATGTAATTTGTGATTTAAAAGGGATATAAATGGTGAGAGGTATTTAAGGAGGAGTTAGAAATAAAATCGAGAAGGTTCTTGAATATGTTTTGATGGTCTTTTTAAAATAATCCACCAGGATCCAGATTCTTCTTTTATTTATTTTAATTATTATTATAGTAGGTAGGAGTAGGGCTGGGGCCCAATTAAGCAAACAACTTAATTAAAAATAAAACACACAAAAATGACTCAAAAACTGCTAAATAGACTATTTTTGAAAAACAATTTAAATTCATAAAAAAATACTTTAAAGTCAATGTAATGTAAAAAAATCATAATTAATTACTTATAGTACTTAATTTATTATTAGACTATTATTTAAAAAGTTTACTCAATATAGTTTATGAATAAAATATTTAAAAAAAATCATCCACAAATAGTCGGATGAATAAAAAACAAAAAATTGATGCAAAATACTATTTTTTTTTCACTACATTACTTTGAATAACAGTCTAATCGACAACAACAACACAAGAAAAAACATTTAGACTGTTTTTTAATGAACACAAATTGCATAATATATCAAAATTACACAATTGTTTCATAGAGTATTTCTGAAATGATCTATCTGTTTTTCTTTAACTTTGGGATCAATTCCAAGCTATTTAATAAAAACAGTGATCTAATTGTAATTACTCTAATTATCTCATTTGTTGTTTTTGCCCTTTTTAAAAGAAACAAGTTAACGGTTGAACTCTGCCACCGTCGTTGTTCTCTAATCATTGCTATTTTCAACGTCAGATTGTTGTATCGTTGCCATACTCATCAACGGTCGCGTTACAGTCGAATCAAGTGCAACAGTTAGAATTGATTGCATTTATTGGAAACTAAAAGCTACAAGCTCAGCAGCAGTGGTCGGGGAAGAAAATTGCGACCAACATCATTGCAATGGCGCGATGGAAATCTATTCTTAATTAATGAAGGCTAATTAACTGTGAATATCTATTCTACTAACGGGGAAACAGAGGTTGATGAAAAGAAAGAAAAAAAGAGAAAAATAGCTAAATGAAAGGGAATTAAAATGCATAGGGAAGAAAGAAAAATCAAAACACACAAATACAATACAAGAAGGACTAGATATGTTAATAATTATTACGATCCATATGATTACGTAGATTATGGTAGTTGCTAACTTTTATGCATTTGTTCAATAGATTAAGCAGGTTCTAACTTATATTATTTATACGATTAAGCTATCTAAATGAAAATGTATATAATTGGCATGGAAAAAAGAGGAAAGTAACTTTTGCTGAGATTTGGATTTGATCTCCATCAATGTTTGTCCTCGTTTCATTGATCTTTGATTTCGCATCGTCCATAAACCTAGCATCAGAGGACCGCCATAAAATTCTCTATTTTATTATTTGAGGTCCCATGTTTCTCTCTGTTCATAATGATAATAGTGATCTGTATTGACGGTGAGAAAATTCAGAAAAGAAAAGAGAAGAGTTTTAACAGTAGATAAGTCAAACACTTTGTTGGCACTCTTAGTTTTCTTGCTATATTTCTCGGCCCAACAAGTTTCTAAGCTTATTGTTTCAGTCATGTAACTTTATTTTATACTCTAATAAAGTCGGAAGACCAATTTAAACTCAAAATATTAATGAAAAATAGTGGACAGGCCCTGCTTTTAATTTAAAAAAATGGCACGATGGTTGCTTACCGAAGTTCTTAGTCATAGCTGCGCCATTAGTGGCTTGCCATCGATCTCATATATGATAGAACAAGGTGAATTAAAAGAGTGAAAAAATGAGTTAAATTGATAGGACGAGAAAAGAGGGTGAAAGAATTTGGCTATCGGTGGTCCGACATGGACACGCCGCCGTCAATCACCCGTCGTTAGATAAGGGTCAAGATAAATAAATTAAAGTATATTTTGTGTATTAGAATTTCAGGGTTTTAGATATTGGTATAAACCTTAAATTAGCTAGTTAAAGATAGCGTAATAATTAAATATGGTTGAGAGCTTTCTCAAAGTTTAAATATTTTCATTTTCTTTTCCGGATATTAATTTTTCCCTCTTTCAATTTACTCTTTCTAAAGTCGCTATCATTCTTTCTAAAGTCGCTATCATGAATCATTATATGCATAATGGACTGCTTTTTAGGAATTAAATTAATCGTTGATGTATAATTTCTCCCATCTACCTTTCGAGTTTTGAGAATTTGGAGATGCTATTGCGGTCGAAAAATAGAAATTGAACCCTCACAAAGACGTAAACAACGTATTTGTATGATCTCTTGCAAAAATGGGAACTAATGATTATTTGGTTCATACTAATACTATTCCCCGTTTTGGGAAAGTTTCCTTCGACAAAATATGCACAATCGAGAATCGACATTGCATATTAAATTTTTCATTCTGGGTACAAATGTATACGTGTGTGTTTAGAAACACTAAAAAAGTTTTACTTCCCTCTATTAAAAAGTTGAAAAAGACTAAAGCAATAGTAGTTTTTTTAGTAATAGTTTTCATCATCCATATTACACCATCTTATAATTCCCCTGCATAAAGTATACTTCTTATATTCCAACAAAAGTCTGTTATTACCAAAATTAATATTAAATTTGTATTTTTACCTCCAATGAAAAAAATTACACTTTATTTTTGTTCGATGCAACGAGGGGCTCAATGAACATATAGATCATAATTAGCATCTTACAATTTTTAAAAATTAAAAAAATGAAATAAGATATTAAGTTACTAATTGTGTGGAAGTCGGTAATTGTCGAGAATAAAAATTTATACGACGTCTCAAATAGACAGTCACCAAAAAACGATATGGACCTCGAGTTGTACTAGCCATAAATAAAAAATGAATTGTCACGTAATTTCATAACTTATGTGGCGATGTTTAAGAAATACTTGACTAATACGAATTTGATTGAGAGACTGGATTTTTATACTACATTTTTTAAAAAAAACGCACAAACCGTACATTTTTTGTACGAACCGTACATTTAATCTACGTTTTGGGCTGAATTGCAATTTTTTCGAATTTCAGGGACTGAAATGTAATTTCTGTAAACTTCAGGCAAACCGTACATTTAATCTACGGTTTTGACTGAATTGCAATTTTTTTGAATTTCAGGGACTAAAATGTAATTTCTGCAAACTTCAGCCAAACCGTACATTTAATCTACGGTTTGGCTGAAGTTTACTGAAATTACATTTCAGTCCCTGAATTTCGAAAAAATTGCAAATTAGTCCAAAAAATTGAAATTAAACATGAATTTTTTTTTATATAAAAAAAACTAATGGCTATCAATATGATATATATTTGTGTAAGTCTATGTTTGTGTTTATTTTGAGAGATTGTTAGAATTGACCAATTTTATATAAAAAAAAGTCATGTTTAAAAGATTTGTATAAAAAAGTCATGTTTAAAAGATTTATAATTTTTATAAAAAATTCCTTTTTATTTTAAATATACGAATAGGGAATTTAGTTTTTTCTATAAAAAAAAAATTCATGTTGAATTTCAAAAAATATATTTTTTTGGACTAATTTGCAATTTTTTTGAAATTCAGGGACTGAAATGTAATTTCTGCAAACCTCAGTCAAACAGTAGATTAAATGTACGGTTTGGCTGAAGTTTGCAGAAATTACATTTCATTCCTTGCATTTCGTAAAAATTGCAATTCAGTCCAAATCGTAGATTAAATGTACGGTTTGTCTGAAGTTTACAGAAATTACATTTCAGTCCCTGAAATTCGAAAAAATTGCAATTCAGCTCAAACCGTAGATTAAATGTATGGTTCGTACAAAAAATGTACGGTTTGTGCGTTTTTTCAGAAAAAATATAATATAAAAATCCAGCTTCTTTGATTGAGCTGCTTGGCAAAAATAGAGTGAATTTTATGGAATACATTTAATACATGCATAACTTATTTAGTATATTATTGATACTTGCATACGCCTAAATGATAAGTTTGAAACAATTATCCATTGACAGATACTATAAATTTAACATTAACATTATAACATAAAATAAAATAAAATCGATTCAAGGCAACCAATAAAATATCAAATACTATTAATTTGAGAAGTCAAACATAATAAACTTAGACATAAACAAGATTTCTATACCAACTATATTATTTAACAATTTCTTCCGTCTCGAAATATTTTTTTGATAGTTTCATTTTAGGATCCTAAAATTCTGGTATTTTATGAAAGATGGTAGGTAGAAACTTGTTACCATCACTAACTTGTATACCATTTGATGGGACATTTCTTGTTGAAAACGACAAAAATAGATACATTACAAAATAAATGAAAGAGAGGCCACTTTTGGAAACTATATAACTCTTTTGGAAAGGAGTACTATAATGGATAAATTAGTAACCAACAATTAATCAAATTTAATTACTCTATTTGAAGTTTCCGAACCTCCATTAAATCAGAAATTATAGTGGATGAATTATTAACCAACAATTAATCAAATTTAATTACTCTATTTGAAGTTTCCGAACCTCCATTAAATCAGAAATTATAGTGGATGAATTATTAACCAACAATTAATCAAATTTAATTGCTCAGAGAACAAACACGAATCAAATCAGACTCCAAAAATCATTAAACGGTTAAAAAAATTTAAAATACATGCACTTAAAACATAACATCATTATCTTTGATATGAATTTTTGTCCCTAGCGGGTCGACAACGAAATAGATATGGTTGAAAGTAGCTGTGACATTTTAGAACGGAGATGGTAATTTTAGCAAATCGGATCGTACTAAACCAAGTTCTAAAGCGAGTCAGTTGTTTTAAGAGACCAAACAAAATATTTATCTCCAAACAAAATCAACAAATAAACAATTTATTTGTCACCCTAAATTTGAAAAAATATGTAGGGTTGCAGTTAGGGCTGTAAATGAGATGAGTTATTCGTGGAATCGTTCGTGTTCGTCTGATGTTCATTAATTTATAAATGAACACGATAATGAACAAGAATAAATCGTTCGTCTATTAAATGAACTGAACATGAACATGTCTCTGTTCGGTTCGTCTAAGTTCGTGTTCGTGTAACTATATATAAAGTTTGATAAAATAAAAAACTAAATATATTAATGATGTAACAAAAACTAATATTACTGCACAATTAATAAACTTAATTATGTTATAATAATATAAATGATATGTTTGTATTATTTCGAACTTATTATGGTAATTTATATCATCATACTATAAATAAAGTTACCGATTTTATCGTTAAATGTTCAACTCGTTAAGATAATCATACGTATGTAAAAAATAATTTATACAATATATAAACTTAAATTCATATATGAATTAGTTTATTTTAGTTAACAATACAGTAATATATGATAAAATTAAAATATGTTTTAAAAAGAAAGTTTTTTTGTCTTCAATTATTGAATGTTTTGGAAGAAATTAGATGTTCACGAACAACTCGTATTCGGTTCGTCAAATGTTCGGTTCATGTTCATTAAATGTTCGTTCGTATTTAACTAAATATGAACACTGGTTTTAATTCATAAACTAGACATAAACAGACGGTTGTTCGGTTCGGTTCGGTTATTTCGGTTCGATTCGTTTCGTTTTCATTTCGTTTATGTTTGTTCTCATCTTAGATATATTTCCGTATAAATTGCATTTATCCACCCCCTTAGTTTCCTTAAAAGTTCAATTTAGTCCAATCTTATTTCAATTCAATCTTATATAATAACGAATTATCGGTTTACTCCTCTCTCTATCCAACCAAACCCTCACCTCCTTCTCTCTCTCTCTCTCTCTCTATCTATATACAACTATACTCACTCTCTCTCTATATATATACATACATACACATATTTAGATAAATATATATATAAATATAAATATAAATTATATAAATAAATATATAATATCTGACGGTACGATGGGTGAACGCAATCTCGATCTCCGTGACGATCTTCTTTCACCTAAATGTACCTCTATCTCTATCTCTATATCTATATTTATTTATTTATTTATTTTTATTTTTATTTATACATATATATATTTATATTTATTCATGTATTCATATATTTGTTGAAAAAATGTTTGTAAGTATATATTGGCGATCTAAATACATTTGAGCTGTACTTTAGTTTTTGAGTATTTTGTATATGGATCGTTGTTATTTAGTATATGTGTGTGTAAATATATATATTAGGATTTGAAAATAAATAAAATGAGATTGTAAACTTGTTTTTGGCATTGATATAACATATTTATTATGTATTGTGTGTGTGTGTGTGTGGATTAAATATAGAAATAAAAACTGAGGTGGATTTTTTGTGTTTTATGAACATTTTGTTTTATGAACACTGTAGCTTCTCTTAGCGTACTATTTATTGGGATTCGCGGTGTTTATATTTTATTTTGGTTAGAAAATGAATATAATGACTGATATTGCAGATTTTATCTAATTTTGTTGGTTTTAAGTATGGATTAACTGTGATAATCAAGACCTTTTGGAATTTTACGTTTTACGAGTTTTTTGTTTGCATGTAGATAATAAGCGCCGAGTTTTGCGGTATTTATGTTTTAATTAGGAAACTATTACGTTAGAAAATGAAGATAATAAGCGCCGAAGTTTTAAAGAGCTTGTGAACTTGTTTTTGTTTAGGAAACTACTTATGTTTTATTTTTGGAATTTATGATAATAAGAGCTCTGTTTCAAAAAGTTTGTGAACATATTTTCGTTAAAAGATAATTTAGTGTTGCCATTGGTTTATCAGGTTTAATGTGATTTTTCGTGTTTTATTTTTTAGGTTTAATTTTTGAGTGTTGTAGCATCTGTTATACTATTTATTAGCATTTGTGGTATTTTTACCTAAATTGGGAAATAACGAGCACCGAGTTTTAAAGAGCTCGTGAACTTCCATTTATTTAATTTACTTCAGTATTGGCATTGATATAACAGGCTTAATGTGATTTTTTGGGTGTTTTAGCTGTGGAACAATTGTGGAAATCGAGACTATTTTTATTTTTTTGCAATTTACAAACATTTTTGGCATAGATATGACCGGTTTTTGTGTTTTGTTTTTTGCACTTTTATTTATGATTTTCTGCATTTCTGTGTATCTTGTTTGTTTGTTAGCATGAAACGGTTGGCATGATGAAGAGATTGACCAGTTTCTGACTTTCATGATTTTGTAGCGTACGGAATATTTAAACCACTTGTTAGACTTTGCACAAACATTTGGATCGTTTGAAATAGAATTTTGGTGTTGACATTTGGGCAGCTATTTTTCTTTGTTTTGAATCTTATATGTACATACGTATATCTTAATTGATTGCTTCAAATAGTTAAGATTTGAGAAGATAACAAAACGGGCGCTTTCTGTTTCTAGATTTCCAAGATAGCAAATATTTTACTTATCACATGTATCTCCTATTATGTAATTTCTCAACTGAAAACAATCGACGACTACATTTATTAGAGATACCTATTTTTTGCATCGGATTTAATCATTTTTGCATTTGACTGCACTTAATTTGTTATCATTGTTAGAGCTCAGTTCATGGCGATGCTTAGACTATATTTTTTTTAATGTGCTTTTCCATCCTTCGTAATGGAGAACTTTAATATTTATTTGTTACAGCTATATGATCGTTTAACTTTTATGAACTTACAAATGAAGCTACTAACTTAGAACTTAATGCTTGTGAACGGATGGTTTTGAGACAACTGTTATTACTAATTAGTCACTCGTATCGGTTCAATGCTTTCTTGGGAGATGCAGGAGTAAATGAAAATAATAACTGATATTGCAGATCTTTATGTAATTTTGTTGCTTTTATGTATGGATCAATTGTGATAATCAAGACTTTCTGGAATTTTGTGTTTTATGTTTTTTTTTTTGCATTGTAGCATCTATTAATCTGTTTGTTAGAATTTTGCGGTTTTATGTTTTATATTGGGAATTAGTAGGTGAGAAAACAAAAATAATAAGCGCCGAGTTTTAAAGAGCGTGTGAACTTATTTTTGTTTAGGTTGTGTCAGCATTGGCTTTGATATTACAGATTTAATGTGGTTTTTTGTGTTTCATTTGCGGAATAAATATGAAAATTAAGACTGGAATTTTGTCATTTTGTGTGTTTGATGAACCTTTTTTGTTTTGTTTTTTGAGTGTTGTAGCATCTGTTATCTTAATTTATTAGGATTTTGCGGTATATATGTTTTATTTTCAGAATTTATGATAGCGAGACCTGAGTTTTAAAAAGCTTGTGAACTTCTTTTTGTTAAAGTTGTTTTAGTGTTGGCATTAGTTTAACAGGTTTAATTGTGATTTTTTGTGTTTTAGCCTTTTTGTTTTTATTTGAGTATAGTAGTATCCGTTATATTATTTATTAGGATTTGTGGTATTTTTGTCTAAACTGGGAATTAACGAGCGCTGAGTTATAGAGCGTGTGAACTTCTGTTTGTTTAAGTTACGTCAATCTTGGAATTGATATAACAGGTTTAACGTGTTTTTGTGTGTTTTATCTGTGGAGCAATTGTGGAAAGGGTCTTTTTTTTTCAAGAGCATCCTTTTATTAATTCCTCCTTAATTACAGAAAAGCAAATAAGGATACTGATCAACTTTGATTAACCTTTCAGTCACAGTTTTGTTATCACTGATATAGCTTTTACAGTTATATACTCTTTTGATCCCTCGCTCTTGATATTATCCTAGAAAGTCCTTAACTAAAGCTTTATATTGGATTGAATCCTCATGCTTGAGTAACGTTGGGTTTGATAGTTATAAGAGTGTAATTCCCTAGTAACAAAATCAAGACTGCTTGTGTTTTTTGCATTTTACAGACATTTTTGGCATTGATATAAACTTTTTTTTTTTGTATTTTTGCATGTTAATTTATGATTTCTGCATTTCTGTGTAACTTTTTTGATTGTTTGTTAGCTTTATATAATTGACATAATGAAGAGATTGACCAGTTTCTGACTTTCATGATTTTGTACAGTATCAACCAATATTTGAACCACTTCTTGGACTTTGAACAAACATTTGGATCGATTGAAATAGAATTTTGGTGTTGACATTTGGGCAGCTATTTTTCTTTGTTTTGAATCTTATATGTAACATATATCTTAATTGATTGCTTCAAATAGTTAAGATTTGAGAAGTTAACAAAAAGGCACTTTCTGTTTTTGAGATTTCCATGATAGCAAATATTTTACTCATCACATGTATCTCCTATCATGTCATTTTTCAACTGAAAACAATTGACCGACTTCATTTATTAGAGATACTTTTTTTTTATCGGATTTAAATCATTTTTGCATTTGACTGTGCTTTTATTTGTTATCATTGTTAGAGTGGAGTTCCAAGCGATGTTTGGACTAAATTTTCTCTAATGTGCTTCAGTGCTTTTTCATTCTTTATAAAGGATAAGTTTAATATTTATTTGTCGCAGCTGCGCATGCATTAAACTCTTATGAACTCACACTAATGAAGCTACTTACTTAGAACTAAATGCTCGTGAATTGATGGTTTTGAGAAAACTGTAATTAATCATTCGTATCGGTTCGATGCTTTTTTGGGAGATTGGGGAGAGGGAAAGATTTGGGAATTTTGATGCATTAAAAATTCATCTGGTCCTTTTGTCTTGTAGCTCTTAAATATGATCTTTAAGTAATAGAACAATTTAGGTATTTGTATTTTGTATTTAACCATTTTTTTTAACTCAAATCATTTCAGTTTCGCAAGATCAGCCTGCTTCGGAAAATATAATTCCCTTGTCTCCTCAATGGCTGCATATTAAACCAACTGATACTAAGATGGTAAGTTTTCTATTATTAGGAATTTATATAATCTCATCGAGATCCGTTTACTATAAAATTGAAATGTTGATGGGGAAATGATGTTAATGTATTACCAGATTTTGTTTTAGTACGCCCACCTACATAGTTAAGCAATTCTTGCATTAATATTATGTGTTTTAAAAGATTTTTGTATACTCTATGAGAAAATAGACCACCGAACGGGGACTAAAATAGTAAGAAAAACGATAGGTAGGGAACTAAATTAGTAAAAAAACACGTTAATTTAGTGTACAAATTTTTTTTAAAAACCAATAGAATAGTGTCTAGAGTATAAATCTTGTAGCTATTCCCCTAAAAAATGGGAACTAATTTCGTTGGAAATGTAGCATTGATGTGCTAGTGTATAACTTTTGTAGGTCTGTAGAAAAAAATACATAAATGACAATAAGTGTAATTAATGCCAATATTGATTGTAAATATTGTTTATGTATATCAGGAAATGCGCGTATCAAGTTCTCTCTCTTTAGGAACTGATGTGAATCAGGACGAGGGTGGATGGCAAGATGTTACCAAGGATAAAAGACGGAGTAAGGTTGCAAAAGAAACCGACACCGGACGCCGCTGGCGTGAAGAAGAGAGAGAAACTGGCTTGCTTGGTAGAAGAGACCCCAGGAAAACCGATAGCTCATCAGTTAGAGAGAGGGAGAGCACCGAGACCAAGCCTTTGTGGCAAGATGTTGGTAGTAACCGCAGTTCAGCTCATAGCAAGTGGTCGTCAAAGTGGGGCCCTGATGACAAGGAGAAAGAAACCCGGAGCGAGAAGAAGGAAGATGTAGAGAGAGAGGATTCTCACAGTGACAGCCTGTCTTCATCTGTTGGTAGCAATTCGCGTGACTCTGATTCCCGTGACAAGTGGAGGCCACGTCACAGGATGGAGGGTAATTCTGTTGGCGTTGCTACTTATAGGGGTGCACCTGGATTCGTGCTAGAAAAAGGAAGGGCAGAGGGTCCTGCAGTAGGGTTCAGTTTTGGAAGGGGAAAATCTACAGGAACAGTAGTCATTTCTCAATCTCCAGGTCCGCTCGGTGTTGGTAAAAATTGTGGTGATATTTGTTGTTATCCGAGAGGAAAGCTCCTTGATATTTACCGTAGAAAAAGAATGGATCCTTCTCTTGTTGTGGTGCCTGACCAGATGGAGGATTTACCTCCTATTACGCAAGCTACCGTGATTGAGCCATTGGCTTTTACCGTCCCAGATAAAGAAGAGGAGGTAACCTTTTTTTAATGGATTTTTTTTGGCAGCTTAGAACTGGTATACAAACCCAAAGTGAATGGTAATTGTAAAGTTAACATGTCTAAGGATTAAAGATCATTTTATGTGAGGATGTTGTTATAGCTGAAGATTGCTCTTTTCTGGAGTAAGAATAATTGTTGGGCGACATGTATTTTCGCTGTTTGGTTACAACTTACAAGTAAAAAAAGTTAACTAGTTTGTTCTTAATGAGTACTAGAGTGAACATTTAGTTTGATTGTAACTGGGCAATGAAATAAAGGTCAATTACATGACGATGTTGCTATGCATAATTTTTACGTGTAAGTATAGAAGTTTTTCAAATTGTTTTAGCATGAAATATAGGTAAAAGGTTTACTATGATATCATGGAAACCTACTGTAGAGGTTTTTATACTCTTAATTAGTAAAATCATCAATATCCTTAATTTTTCTCTCTATTGTTTACAGACCATCCTCACTGAGATACAGAAGGGATATATGACAAGCAGTGGGGTGGACTCATCAGCTGAAGAGATTGCAGGTGATTTATTTTTATAATTATCTATTCTATCTTCTTTTAAAAAAGGAAAGATTGCTTAGCGTCTTACAAAATTTATCGATTTGCTGGTTCACAGATGCTGCAGACCTAGAAGCCCTTAGTGGGGAAACTGGTAGGACAGATGTTCGTAACATCTTTGCCAGCCAGGGTTTGGATGTAAGCCTTAGAAGAGGTTAGTCCTCGAGCCTTACTTGGACGCTTTAACAGCGATTACATAATGAGATAATGTGTTGTACTTTCTTATGTTCTTGTTGTTGCTGATTTTGAAAAAGAAAACATTTTAATGTCGCATATACATTTTTCACTAAAAAAGATTCTTCTGTTGCTGACTTTAGAAAACTTTATTTTATTGTTACAGATATGATAGCGAAAACAGAATCTCAGGGTAGTTACAAAGAATCTCAAGTTCAAGGGATTATCCCACCTGAGGAGCTGAATTTGTTTTATCGTGACCCACAAGGGCATATACAGGGCCCATTTCTTGGGGTTGATATACTTTCGTGGTTTGAGCAAGGGTTTTTCGGGTCAGATTTGCCAGTTCGTTTGTCAGATGCACCAGAGGATTCCCAGTTTATTGAGTTGGGTCAGGTTATGCCTTATCTTAAATTTATAGACGAAAATGCTGGCAAGGTTGAACATGTTAGAGATATAGAGCATCATATGGAGCCTAAACTTCATGAGCCTGGGTTTGATAGTTTTCCATTGCAAAATGTTAACGTGAGATCTGGTGATGATGATCAAAGGTTCCGTGAGTTTCTTTCTCAAGGCAAAGGTTAGTCGCACTTTTATGTAGGTTTTCTTGTGATATATTTTTTCTCAAATCATAGCTTTACACATGGTTTAATTAGGTCAGGTTTCAGAGTTATTTTTGCTGAATGCCATCATATACGAATGAGGCTCTTTTTTTCTGACGTAAACACAAGGACTATACTTTATGAAACTTATCAAATGTAGTTTATTAAGAATGCCGAACATGGAATCGCTCAATAAAGTTCTCTCTAAATATCACCATACTCGAGACGAATAATACAAAACAAATTATACTACAAGGGTATGTTAGTAAATTAATAATTAAAACTGCCGGCTTTTAAAGTTGATTTCTTCGGGAACTTGTTGGTTTGCTTATTCTTGGCCTAAACATAGCTCATTTGGAGATGATGAATTCTGAAAGCTTTGTGTTTAACTGGCACAAAGGGTATGTTTGGTAACAGATATTTTGGTCCAAACTCAGATTTTAAAAATCTGTTTTAAGAATTCACTGAAAAGCTGGATTTTTTTAGCTTTTCCAGCATAAAAATCAGATTTTTAGAAGCTGAATAATCTGACTTGCCAAACACCCACAGATTTTTAAAATCCAAAATCCAAAAATCAAGTAAAAAAATTTGTTGCCAAACGGACTCAAAAGCTCAACTCAGAGAGATTTTCTTTCCAACAGAAAAACTCCCTAATTTTCTTATAACATGGAACTATTATAACAATAATTCATGGCATTGTTTTTAACTTATTTCATAGTACTTTTAATCATCAGTAAAAATGTGTGATTTATTTTACCATGGTTTACTTTTATATCAAGCACGTTAATATGGAGTATTATTTATTTGCCTTCTAGTGATGGTGTGTGTCCTTTTAAACTTTCTATTATTTATTTGCCTTCCAATGATATTGTCCTTTTAAGCTCCCTATCTTTTTAAGGTTAATAGTTTTATGTCATTATTGTCTCTTCAGAAATGGTGTTGCCAGGTGAAGCTACTAATGGTCGACTACCTACAGAATTTTTTTCTCTCCCGAATGAACTTACAGAATCACAAATACCAAATCAGAAAAATGACAAAATGCATCCTTTCGGGATTATGTTGTCTGAGCTTGAAGAAACTCAAGTAAGACCTGATAAATTACCAAATATTCCCTCTCATCATCAGCTCGCAAATCCTCTATCTGAGCAAAATGGTTTCTTTGACGTGATGCCTGTTTCTAATCGCAATCGAGAGTCATCATTATCCGATCCTTATATGAGAAATTCATTACCTGCCCATAATTCTTATCGAGAACCAAACCGTTTTGATGAAACTCAACATTTTCAACAACAGTTCGCATTATCTCCACGGCTACAGTTAAATGAGCATTTACTGGAAAAGCTGCCCAATGTCAATCCGGTTCACCACCATGAACTGGCTAATCGAATGGGCCCGGATTTTGAGCATTTTTTGGCTCTTCAGGTAGTAAAAGATGCATACCTTCTCACTTAATAATAGTACTCGTCTTCCAACATTTCAACATAAAGTAGATACATTTGAAAATAGAAAATTTAGTATAAACAAAGGTTGAATTACAGCAGTGTTCCCTAGTTGCAGTCGCGTCACTTGTGGTTCTCAGTTTAGTAAGATACACTGGTGGTCCCTACAATTTCGGTTACTACAGTTTTGGTTGTCTAAAGTATGTCTACTGTTGGTGTTACTTGCTTTCAAACGTTGGGGACTAACAGTGGTTCATTTGAACTATGCACTTAATAGAGGTTCTTACTGAAGTGTGGGGACCATTAGTGTGTTGCAACTAAAGTTAAGGTTGGATCAATTGGAAAATTGATTTAGAACTTGGAAGTAATAAGACGTGTGTATATTTTACCCTAAGAAATTAGTTACTTCCTGACTTCAATCAATCAGTTTGCAAAGAGGAATCGAATCAAATCTAATTTGGCTGTCTTATATCTTGAACAGCAGCAGCAGCAACAGCAACAGAAACAGAGGTTGCTTCTGATTCAACAACAACAGCAACAGCAACAACAACAGAGGTTGCTTCAACTACAACAACAACAGAAGATTCGTCAACAACAGTTGCTTTTGCAAGAGGAACAACAAAAGCAACATATTCTTCAACAGCAGTTGCTTTTGCAAGAGGAACAACAACGGGCTCAAGCTAGACAGCTACTTCTCGAATCTCTCCGAGCTCAATCTCTTGTTGACCCTCGTAGATTAAACAGTAATAATATCGAAGAAATTATATATAATCAGCAACTTATGCACGAGTTACAACGTTCTCATCATCCTATGCGTCACGTTGATCCATCTCTTGACCATCTTATTGGAGCAAATTTTGGTCAGACACCGCGTCATCAGAGCGATCTTTTACGTGGGAATCTAAATGCTATGGAACATCAGATATTACAGCAAGAGCAGTTGCAAGCTAGGCAGTTGTTAGAGATAAGGCAACGTATAGAACTGGAAGAGCGAGCGCGTATGAGTAATTCGACCTGGCCTGTTGAAGGAACCAATCAGCACCTTAGAAGTTCTTTTGGTTCGGATTTTCATCAAAACCTTCAAAGACCACCTCCTTTTGAGCACCTGAGTCACCTTGAGCGAAATAACTCTTTGAACAATCCTTCTTTGGGTGCCAACCAATTTCGACATTCACATTCTGATAACAATATCCAGTTCTCAGAAAATTGGGCGGAATCTAAGATGAGTCATCCATTCCATAATCAAGAGATACAGAATAGGCATTTTGAAGTTATAAAGCCCCAAGAAGATCCGAGTTTATGGATGTCCGAAGGACAGAATGAGGAAAGAGAGAAGCGTCTTCTAATGGAATTGCTCCATAAAAAACCGAGCAACCAATCGGCTGATCCTATTCCATTAAAAACAAGCATTTCTCATCATTCCTTGGGTCAATTATCAGATAAAGAAGTGAGGGAAAGCGGTGAGAGGATGCTACTTAGACACAATTCTGAAATATTAATTGAAGGAGACCGCAATTCTCAAGCTAATTTCTGTAATAGCATAAACACGGTATCTAAGTCATCTATTTCAAGGAACTATTTAAATACGGATGTGAAAGGGCAAATGTCGAAAAAGGAGGCTGCTGAGCAGGCAATATTGACGATAAAGGCAATAGCTAAGGAAAAGGCTTTAGAAGCCCGGTAAGATTTCAGTTCATTTTTGTCACGGTTGCTGTATGATTAGGCTTAGTGTGTAATGCTAGTCCTACTCAAAATCTGGTGTTAAAAAATTATTTTTATGCCTTTTCAAGGATCATTTGTTGCCACTAGGAGTAGCCTAGTGGGCAAGAACCCGCTAGGAAAAGCTTAGGTACAGGGTTCGAGTCTTGTGAAATCCCTTGATCCTCTTTAATAAGATTTAAAAAAAAAAGGGGGGGAAAAGGATCATTTGTTGCCATGTTGTTTTGGTGAATACTTTTTTTTTTTAAATGTTTTGAGAAGAGAGTTTGAATTTTGGTAAAATATTAATCTAGTGTATTCTTTTTTATAGAATTGTGTCACCAATCATCCTAGTGTATGGTAAATAGATATTCAAAGAATTTGAGAAGTGAATTTTGTAAATTGTTGTTTAAGTAAGTTTATTTATATTAGGAATAACATAACAAAACTTATATTGGAAATTTAGTAGTATCTTCAAGGTTATTATTGTAACTGCAGAAACATCTGATAAAGCAGTCACTGGTGTGCAAAGAAGCTCATAGGTAAGCAGGAGTAAACTATTAAAATTTAAAAGCATTACCAAATTTAGTCTTAAAGAAGGGTCGTTATTAACATGATTTTAGACATCAATCACTTGTTTTAAGTTTTTATATTCTTTTGGCAGTGCACCTGATGAAATATCCAAAGGACCAAACAATATTTTGCTGAAACGACCACCTGTTCCAAAAAATCATTTATCACAAGAAGAGTTGTCTTCGGATCATCTCATCAGAAACAAAAACCTTTCGACTTCAATGCCTTCTGAAGGTTTGTTAATTTAATTAGTCCGTGAAAGGAAAACAGTGGCCATTTGGGATTAGAATAGTAAAAATGAATAGAAACTGGGTACTGAAATAGGAAAAACGTGATAAAATAGTGTATACAAAATGATAAAATAATGCTTAGTACCCAACTTAAGATTTGTTTGAAAAACAGATTCAGGACTAAAGTAATACTATAGTATAGTCTAACCTGAAAAGATTTAATAGAATAGTAATAAGTACAATTGTTTTTGTGACTATTTAGTACCGAACTTAAGATTTCTGTTTCAACTTGATAAATTGAGATTTGAGAGTATAAAAGCATAAAAAAAAACACAAAGTTGGCATACTAAATGCTAATTTTCGTTGCTTGTGTATAAAATTAATATCTAGTGATATGTGCAGAACTGTAATTAACACTAATTACATAAAAAAAAATCTTGTATTAGGAGAATCAGAGAATCTTGGTGTAATTTCAGCAGACCAGTCTGACAAGAAAGAGATACGCTTCCGGAGGACCTCGTCTTGTAGTGATGCTGACGTCTCAGAGCCCTCTTTCATGGACATGTTGAAAAGCAATTTGAAAAAACAGTCACAGCCAGATTTAGGAGCTTTCGAATTATCAAATGAATCACAAGGGGCAAAGAGTGGGAAAAAGAAGGGAAAGAAGGGGAGAATAATGGATCCAGCTCTTCTTGGTTTCAAGGTTACTAGCAATCGAATTATGATGGGTGAGATTCATCGGCTAAATGATTAGCGCAATCGAATTACTTACCTAGTGAAATCTTTATTCAGTTTGTAAAGAAAATTTCAACTTTTTGCGCCCTGTTTGTCTTAAGAAAATGTTAGGGTGTTGGTAAAATTAGGTCGTATAGTATTCCTTTTCTTCAGAGGGAGATGTATAAAACAAAGTATATTCTAGACAGATTGTCTTTTCTGCATATAGTTCCAGAGAGTTGAGTTTCTGATCCCCTTGTTGATGTAGAATACTTTTATCAACTAGAAGATTAGTACTTTTTTTTTTAATCTTTTTCCCCTGCATCGTCTATTCGTATGTCCTGAAATCTGTTTTAGTTTGTAGAAAAGTTTACATATTTCTTGTGCACCAGTTGGTAAAATTGGGTCGTTTAGTGGTTTTTCTTTCCAAGGGAATGTATAAAATGAAGTGAATATCCTACGGAACTATTTTTTGTCTACTTTTGCTATAGAGCTGAGTTTCGAATCCTCGCAAGTCTTACTGGTAAACAGAAGTATGATGAAAAAGATTCATCTACTAGAAGATTGGAAAGAACTTTGCATCTTTTTTCCTCCTGTTTGTATTGTTGTGATGTATGAATTCAAACGAAGAGAATATTGTACACGAAACTTTTATTTCATATTCATCGTATAGCTCTGGTAAAGATGAACTTCTGACCATCAAA
This sequence comes from Primula vulgaris, assembly GCA_963920805.1. NCBI lineage: Eukaryota > Viridiplantae > Streptophyta > Magnoliopsida > Ericales > Primulaceae > Primula > Primula vulgaris. The sequence continues at coordinate 30,395,894 of OY987215.1, read as the reverse complement.
CTGTTGTCTGAAATTCTGAATTAAAATTTTATATTGTAATCTTGATATTTCCTTAATAGTGGTTGTAGATAGCTCGAGCCTCAAGCTGATAGCTAGTGCAGTTACATATAAATATGACAAATATTTGTACTAAATTTCCTCTCCATTCATGCTTGGTGATTTGCTTTTGTATCTACTAGAGGGTTCATAGCACCGCAGAACTGAATATTTTGTGACTCGTGATAAATTCACCATCTTGCAAATTGACGTTTTCTGGCATTAAGAACGATTAATAGATGTCGGTTATAGTACAAGTGGCGAAGAAAAGGAAAATGAAATTGGAGCGAGAAATCTGTCCATGTAAAATTTAAGTACCTTCAGTGGACGAGTAGTAAAAAAACAGTGTATGTAAGTATGGTTAACTAATGTACTATAATTGTGAGATTATAAAAAAAAAATGTACTCTAATTGTGATAATGAGTAATATTCGAAACAAACTACTATTTTAAAAAGCAAGAAATTTTCCATAAAACAAGAAAAAAGCTTTTGTGCCAGTTCAAAAATAAAGCTTAAGAAAATGAGTTGAAAATGAGTTTGGTGATATAAATATTAAATACGAGACAACTTATTTATTTCGATAGGTAAGTTTAAATAAGAGACTCATGGCCAATTTACTTCGGTGATGGGGCCTAAAATCAGAAAACAAACTAGTCTACCCTTAGGTATGAAACAAAGTAATTATTAACGAACGATCATGAACGGAACCTGACGAAAACAACACGAGTTTTTTCATGAACAGTTCAATGAACTTAAAACCTTAAATAAAGATAAGCGAAAATAATATTTGCCCATTTTTAATTTTTAAAATATAAGATTATCATAAAGAAAAAAAACAATCTAGCAAAATTATTTACATGATAATGGTAGCAAAGTCAATTAGTTAATCACTGCATCACAAAAACTAATTCATTTTCAAATTTAGACATCTTTCACCATTTCATGTGTTTATTTTTTTGTTATATTTTACCATACCTACCGCATACAAATCTATCCTTATATATTGTATAATCAATTAACCGAAACAAAACGAAACTTCAAAAATCAAACGAACCTTTTGTTCATTATCATCTCGCTTACTAAACGATTTCTATATATGTTCATTTCACTCAAAAACAAAACAAACGTAATCCGAGCATTTTAAAAGCTGAACACAAAAAAATTCATGAAATTTCCCCTTCAATATCACACCATATTTTCTTATCTTACAATAATGTATAGATACTATAAAATAGCAGTAATGAAGTTTATAAATATACTTTGGAATAATATTAGGTTATCACGTCAGTCTAACACACTGAAGGTCTCCGGTTCAAACCCGGGCGAAGCCAAACTTGCTTTTATTTTTCCTAATATTTCATTTTTACACCCCACATTTTATAAAGTCTACATTTTACCCCCCATATCTACTTATTTCTATCTTTTATCCATAAAAACCTCACCTTCTCACTAATTTTTTCCAATCTTTCATTTTACACCCCACATTTTAAAATGTTTACATTTTAACCCCCCCAACACAATATCTACTGATTTTTGTCTCTTTCTCTCTCTAAAGCCTCACCTACTCACTAATTTTTCCCAATCTTTCATTTTACACCTCATGTTTCATAAAGTTTACATTTTACCCCTTCTTATCTACTTATTTTCTAGAGTTTTTTGCTGAAATGGCCTGTTTGGGACTGAAAAATCCCAGAATGGGCTACCTTTCTTTAATATTCCCAAAATGGTCTACTTCCGAAAAACGACCGATCGAAATGGTCAAAACGACCGGTCGTTTTTATCATGAACTCTCTGGAACAATTTGGACCAAAAACGATCGGTCGTTTTGGCCATTTCGACCGATCGTTTTTCAGACCAAAAACGATCGGTCGTCTTGTACATTTCGATCGGTCGTTTTTCAGAAATACTTCCTATTTAAAAAAACTCATCTCTTTTCCCAGACTACTGTAAAAATAAAAAAACAGAGCTCTTAGATCATTTTAGGGCAAATCTCAGATCTCTTCCAAAACAGGTAAAAGCTCAATATTTTGTGTTGTTGGAATATTATTTGAGTAAAATTGATAGTTTTACCGTGTGGTTATCGAAATGAAAAATCCTACAATTATGTGTTATTGGGGAGGTACGATGATGGAAACTATTAGCGAGGGGTTATCTTATGATATTTCTTATAATTTTTTTTTTAAAGTATCTAGAAACACGACATACGACAAATTTTTGGAAAAATTGTTTAAGGAACTTGATGTATCATCGACTTCAAATCGTTTGAGTTTAACATGTCGTTATCCATATCTGACTACACTTACTGAGTTTAAATATATGCGATTGGCTGTTGATGATAATGATTCGTTGGAAACCATGCTTGAGTTAATAGAAGAAAATGGAAGAACGTTTATAGAGTTATATGTTCAAATTGAGCAAGTTTACTTTTCTGATCAAGATTACGGGTTGTATTATAATATTCTTTCCAATAATGAAATCGGTACATCAAGTAGAACACCCATTCGACAAGAGCCAATGACAGAGTTATATTCTAAGAACAACGAACCAGATTTGACACATTTGGATGCAGTGTGTCGATTGTCAGATAATATTGGTTGGTCGAACAATATAAATGAGATAGAACTTGGGGATGAACCAGATGATGAAGATCCGGACGTCAATATTAGCGAAAACGAGTCTGACGATGACGAAGAAAATGTACAAGAAGTTGACTACGAAGAATTATCATCTGAAATGGGCTTGTATATGGATGAGGATGAAAACGACCAATCAAGTGGGTCACAATGGCCGAATAATACTATTACCGATGAAATTCCTATGCATCAACCAATGTCAAGTTTGTTTAATGAACCGTTCGACACTGAAGAAAATTATAGTAACCAGAGACGAAATTATATGATGTATCCTGGATTTTGGGATCCTCAAGTTAATGATCCTTTCATTTGTCTTTTATTTAGGGATAAAGAAATGTTGAAAAGGGGAATAAAACTTTGGTCAATCAAATGTAACATCCATTTTTGCACTAAAAGTTCGAAGGCAAAATTTTGGGAAATTCGTTGTAAACTGGCCGAAACTCAAAAATGCAAATGGAAACTACGAGCTTCACTAAGAAAGAAACATGGATTTTTTGAAGTGTCGGTGTACAACGGTCCTCATACATGCATTCATGCCGAGCTTACAACTGATCATCCACAGTTAGATTCCAATCTTGTTGCCCAAACCATTCGAAATGCCATCACAACTAATCTTATGATGAAGATTTCATTAGTTAAAGAGATTGTGAATGCCCGCTTTGAAATGTCAGTTTCATACAAAAAAGCTTATTTAGGTAAACAAAAAGCAATCGCAGAGATATTTGGTAATTGGAAAGACTGGTATAAGGTTTTACCTAAATTTATGAAAGCGCTTCAAAAGTATAATCCCGGTACCGTAGCTTCTTATGAGACAACGCCAGTTTACGATGTGGTAGGAAATCCAGCGGGTGAGGTATTGAACAGATTTTTCTTCACATTTAAGGCCGTTATTGATGCATTTCAGTATTGTAGGCCAGTTATCGCTATTGATGCTACTCACTTATATGGGAAGTATAAAGGTAAGATTTTGTTGGCCATGGCATCGGATGCAGATAATCATGTTTTTCCCATTGGTTGTGCATTTGTTGCTGAGTAGAGTACAATTTCGTGGAGCTATTTTCTTTGTAACATTATGCGACATGTGATTAAAGAGCGCGTGAATATTTGTCTAATTTCGGATAGACATGCTGGTATTCTAAGTGCAATGAGAGGAGTTTGGCGTGGTCAAGGTTTTGTTCATCGATATTGTTCAAATCATTTTTTGGATAATTTTAAGAAAGCTTTCAAAGAAGATCCTGACTTACACAAGTTAGTGGAGAACGCCATTTGGGAATTACAAGAAAGAAAATTGAAAAGAATAATGGAAGCAATAAAAGTGATGAATCCTCAAGCATATCAATGGTTGATAAAAGAGCCTGCGGAAAAATGGTCATATTTTCATGATAAAGGGAGGCGACATGGTAACATGACCACAAACATGGCTGAAATTTTCAATAATGTTTTAAAAGCTGCTCGTAATTTACCAATCACTGCTGCTGTGCAGCTTATTTTCTATAAGTTGGTACACTATTTTTGCGAGCGGAAAAAGATAGTAATGGGGATGAGAAACAGTGGCACAAGATATGGTCCCAATATCCTCAAAATTTTAGAGAAACGTAGGTCGGACATTGGTCATACCAATGTTACTTTCGATTATGAAAGAGGGGTTTATTCCGTGTGTACAAGTTCAAGAAATTCCAGGGGAGGCAATACTCAAGTTGTCGACTTTTCACTTTGGCAATGCGATTGCGGTAAGTGGCAGAGTGATGGAATCCCTTGTTCACATGTGTTTTCCGTATGCGCTGCAAACCGTCTTGATTGGGAAGCTTAAATAGTAAAATATTACAGTCTTGAATCATATGAAGGTACGTACTCGGCGTAATTTTGTCCTCTTCGGCATCAAGACTATTGGGATTCATGTGATAGATTATTTCTTCCGGATGTTACTCTTTTAATTTTAAGAGAAAGGGGTCGTCCAAGATCTAGTCGTATTCATAATGGTATGGATCAGTCGGAGAGACGAGCACTTATGAAATGTTCTAGTTGTCAAGGGCGAGGACATGATTGTCGTAAGTGTCCGTATCCAATACGTGGTCGACGCTTATGATTTTAGCTGTAGCTTCAACGAGACAATATGTATCTTGTACTATTTTAATTTTCCGCTTGTAATTGTCTTTTTTAAGATGAAATATCTATATTTATTCTCAGTGTTTTTTCATACTGTTTTTTGAGAAGATAAACTGGTTTGTTAAGTATGAGAGTAAATAAATAAGTGCAATTAACATAAAAAGTAGAATGAACAACATAAATAAATAAGTGCAATTAACATAAATATATATATTAACTTAAAACATTATTTTTCACACATTTATATTCTAAACAAAATCGTTATGTATTTTTTATAAGAGTAAAACATTATGTTACTCTTTATATACGATTGTTAATTAATTATATTTAATCATTCGATATTTAAATTTTAAATTTTTATACAGACGACCGATCGTTCTTAAAAACGACCGATCGTTTTTTAGGTGTGCTCACTGGAACATTTTCGTTCCAAAACGACCGATCGAAACATAAACACGACCGATCGTTTTTATACAGACGACCGATCGTTCTTAAAAACGACCGATCGTTTTTTAGGTGTGCTCACTGGAACATTTTCGTTCCAAAACTACCGATCGAAACATAAACACGACCGATCGTTTCAATGTTTTTGAGTGTTTATCTTTGAAACCCTAATCAAATTTTTTAAAATCCTCAAAAATTCCACAGCCTCTCTCTCTCAAAAATTCGTCCAATTTCTTAAAATTCTTCAAAAATCCATATTCTCTAGATATCTAGGTATTTTCCCGATCTAGCCGGTCCCGACGATGACGCCGATGAAGAGGACGACGCGACCTCCCACCACGACTAGGCGGTTATTTTTTTTATGTTTTTGATGATGTCAAAGGGGGAGAAATACCCTCTTTTATTTTGTGTTGTATTTCCTTTGTTTTTCATTTTCTTTCGAACTACGTTGTTTTTGATGTAATAAGTAGCAAACGCTTTGCATTTATGTTATGAATCTTTTTTATGTTGCTATTTATCATTACGTGTTAAATTGTATGACGTTGTGAGATTGCGTATTTATAATTCTAGAAATGCGATTTTGATGTTATTATAACTTGTGCGCATATATATCTATAGTTGACTGGGTTATTTGTGTTGTTTTTCATTTGTGGCGATTGACCGTTTTTAGGCAAAACTATGGCCAATTTTTTGCTTGCATTTGATCGTTCGTTTTCCTTAATCGTTTAGCTTTGTTTAACTTCGTTTTAAATCGGATGTTTAGTAAAACGTCACCTACACATCTTGTACTAAACATATTAATTTACGACATCAATTTATGTGATAATACTAGTGCTATAAATATTTCGGAAAATCCGATCCAACACTCTCGTACTAAACATATTAATTTACATCATTTTTTAAGTGATCATGTTTTTATATATTTTTTGCCAAATCAGTGTCGAAAAGTGCAAAAAATTCTTGTTATGTAAATTGTTTACAGTCGATCGGTCGACTGTGAAAAACGACCGATCGTTTTTCCACATACGACCGATCGTTCTGAAAAAACGACCGATCTTTTCAGATCAAATTTCTTCCAGAGTTCACAAGAAAAACGACCGATCGTTTTTCAGAAACGACCGATCGTTTTAGGTATGATTTCTTCCAGAGAGTTCACAATAAAACGACCGATCGTTTTTCATACACGACCGATCGTTTTTAAGACACGACCGATCGAAATGTACAAAACGACCGATCGTTTTTGGTCTGAAAAACGACCGATCGAAATGGCCAAAACGACCGATCGTTTTTGGTCCAAATTGTTCCAGAGAGTTCATGATAAAAACGACCGGTCGTTTTGAACATTTCGATCGGTCGTTTTTCGGAAGTAGACCATTTTGGGAATATTACAGAAAGGTAGCCTATTCTGGAATTTTTCAGTCCCAAACAGGCCATTTCAGCAAAAAAGTCTATTTTCTATCTCTTTATCGCTTAAAAACCTCACCTACTCACTAACTTTTCCCAATCTTTTTCATTTTACACCCCAAGTTTCAAATAGTTTACATTTTACCCCCATTATCTACTTATTTTGATCTCTTTACCTCCAAAAGACTAAAACCTCACTCACTCACTAAACCAGACTCGATCAAGAGAGAGAGATTCAATGACTGTCCCTTATGCGACTCTGGTATCTAAAAATTTAATTCTAATTATTGATTTTATTATAATTTATTAACCATTTTAGTTGGAAAAATTAATTATGTGGTTTGATTTACTTTGCTTTTATAATTACATCAAAAGCCATTTTCCTAGTCCTCAAGTTTAACTTATTTATTAGTGTTTTTAGTGTAATTTAACTACTCTTTTTATTTTTACCCAATCTTTCATTTCACACCCCACGTTTCAAATAGTTTACATTTTAACACCCCCCCCATCTACTTATTTTTATCCTCTCTCTCTAAAACCTTACTGCTCACCTAAACCAGACTCTAGAGAGAGAGAGAGAGAGAGAGAGAGAGAGAGAGAGCTTCAATGGCGGTCCCTTATGCAACTCTGGTACCTGATAAAACTCATTTTCCTTAAATTCAATTATAATTATTCTTTTTATTGTAATTAATTTACCATTTTAATTGGGAAATTAATTTTGGGGGGGTTTGAACTTACTCTGCTATATAATTACATAAAACCATTTTTACTTATACTCAATTTTTACTTATTTATTACTCTCTCCGTTCCCATTTAATTGTCCACTACGAAACTACGTGCAATTTTGATACAAGTTCTTGGCCGGTCGAAATTGCACGTAGTTTCGTAGTGGAAAATTAAATAGGAACGGAGGGAGTAGTGTTTTTTATAGTAATTTATTTACCATTTTAATTGGGAAAATTAATTTGGGGGGTTTGAGCTAATTCTGCTACATAATTACATAAAACCCGATTATATTGTACCTTTTTATGGCCTTTTAATGTAATTAGTTTACCATTTTAGTTGGTAAAATTATTAAATTAATTCAGTGGTTTGAGTTTATTTTGCTATGTAATTACATAAACCCGATTATACTGTACCTTTTTATTGGGTTTTATTGTAATTAGTTTACCATTTTAGTTGGTAAAATTATTAAATTAATTCAGTAGTTTGAGTTTATTTTGCTATGTAATTACATAAACCCGATTATATTGTACCTTTTTATTGGCTTTTATTGTAATTAGTTTACCATTTTAATTAGGAAATTTAAGGGGGGTTTTGAGCTTATTCTGCTACATAATTACATAAAACCCAATTATATTATACCTTTTTATTGCCTTTTATTGGAACTTAAATTACTATTAATTGAAATTTCGGGTATTGACTTTGAGCTACTTAATTATTCTAATTAAAATGTTGGTTTGTATCAGTGTTACCGCCTAATTACGCTCAAGTGTGTCTAGAATCGCCCTTTCTTATAGTTTGTTTCTTTTGTTTTATTGAAAAAGCAAAGAAAATAGTTGCATTTTTTGTAAACAAATTTATAAGGACGAAAGTGATGAGAATTGAGATTACATCTATGACGTATCTAACTCGGTATAATGCTATAATTAGAGAATTCATGAATTGAAGTCAAATCTAGTCAAATTTTCGATATTGATTATCAATCGCCAATTCGCCATCATGCAAATTTAGTTCATTAGTTACAACAATAAAATGAAATCAGCATTGCATTCCGCATTAAATACAAGCTGAAGGTTCAAAATGAGTAAAAATGTCGAATGCAAAGTAATGCGTATTGCTGAAACACAACCCAAACTTTGTATTGTTGGATTTACTTTTCTCTTTTAATTGGGAAAAATAATTGGGTATGTCCTTAAACTCGTTTACCTTTAGGCATTTTCCCGATTTTTTGTAAATGGCTTGAACCAAACCAAATACTCATGTATTTCTTAAGTATTCTCTTGAAAATTAATTTGTGCATATCTCTGTGCTGCTTATACAAATTTTAATTGAGTTTGATTATTTTTTAAGTGAAAATTCTGTTTGTATTTAACAAGATTTTTTTTGGGGGGGTTTTGTGAGGTTCCTCAAGTACATTAACCACTATACCCAATTTTATATTTTTTAGAATTACCTGAAGATATTAAATATTCCATTTGCATTGCATTTTGTTGAGCTTAGCTTATCCGTGTACTTTTTTGTTGTGCATAGACAAATATTAGCTCATTACCTGGTCATCGGTGTGTACCTATGATTAAAGCTGCTGTTCCAAATACACCCACGTTGCTATCATCTTCATCTTCTAGCTTGTTCTCGGGTTCTTTGCGAATGGTTCCTCTCAAATGTTCTTATAATGCTTCTTCTTCTTCTTTAAGGAAAGTCAATGTAGCTAGCTCGGTTCGCGCTAGTGCTGAGGTAAAAAAATTCCCCTCTTAGTTATTACTTATTAAATTGTGAAATAATCAAATGGATGATGATGAAAGACATGCTAATATTATTGAACATATGAATTATTGACTAGCTTCCGAACATCAAATCACCCATCTAGAAAGCAACAGTGACATGCCTTGCAATTGCCTAATTCCCACTACCACATCATCATGTACGTAAAGATTTTGGTGCATATGATTTCCTTAGTAGTGAAAGAAGACAGATTTGATTGGAAAAGAATGGACAATTCTGGCCTTTGTGGTTTTGTTAATTGTTTATTAAGTATTTGTCATTTTTGAAAAACAAAAGAGAAGTAATGGTTGTCTCGGAAGTTGAATTAGTTCAGTACTCAGCTAACTTGTTTGGGTGCTTGTTTTCTGTTTTCTCAGAGTGTATTTGTCCTTTATTGATTGTGGTTGTCTCAAATTAACATCGCTTCTGTATACAAATATTGGAGTGTTAAATTTCATATATTTATGGCACATTTGTTTACCAATGTCATTTCCCCCCGCCCTAAAAGTATGAAACCAAAACTAAAGGAGAAACTTAAAAACTGAAAATGATCACTGAATTCAGCAACTGGTAGTCTGCAACAGAAGCATATGGGTCCTAGGGACAAACCGTGACTTTGATATGTTTAGTGTTAAAGAAATACATTTTTTTTTGGAATTGTTGTAATAATGGACGGAGATGTTTACTAAAGAATAAAAATAAGATTAGTTCAGTTAATCAAAGCTTCAGAATCACACTATCATATTTTTGTAATTGACCACAACAATAGATGCTTTTGAGTAGTTCTAGATTCCTTGGTAAATCTGGGGAAGGTAAAATTTATCTCCTTCGTAAACTGCTAAAAATGCAGAAAAGGTGATTAACTTGTGACAAATAATTGCTTGAGAGTCTGTTCCACTTCTTCTGTTTGCTCACACTACTTTGTTTTTCGCAACTTTTAATTCTCTTCTCAACTTCGCAAAAAATGGGAACCTACCACTACACTTCACCCTTTTTAGTTTTGTAAGAAGCTAGGTTTCTATTTCATTGTGTTGTATAAGTATTATTTTCTGAGAGCACGGGTTCTATTTAGGTTGCAGCACCACAATCAAAAGTGACAAATAAAGTTTATTTTGACGTGGGCATTGGTAACCCAGAACCAAGACTTGTTGGAAGGATTGTTATTGGATTATTTGGAGATGATGTTCCCCAAACGGCTGAGAACTTTCGTGCTCTTTGCACAGGTTCTTTTCTATCTTCCGATATACACTGATGTAGTTATGAAAGTGAGAATATGCTTTTTAAGTGCTTTTTAATCATACTCAGGCGAGAAAGGTTTTGGATACAAAGGTTCTGCCTTCCATCGGGTTATTAAGGATTTTATGATCCAAGGAGGAGACTTTGATAAAGGAAATGTAAGTGAAATATTGCTCTTCTTCCTCCTATATTTCAATCACATAATGATATTTGTTACTTTATATATATATTGTTTTTTCAGTATTCAGTTTCTATTTTTAATCTTTATGAAGTTGATTCCCATGCCATGTAAAAGCACATTTTCGCTTGTCAGCTAGTATTAGGAGCACAATAGTTCTTTTACATAATATTTGAGAATTACATATTAACCATGCTTCAGGCTCTTATGTCACGACTTTCCGTTGCAACTCCTTAGTCCTTACTATGTGCTTCTTTGGCTGTATCTTTTATTTTTGCCCGACAATCTCCAGGAATCATTCAGAATTCAACATCCCAATGAAAATTACCAAAGTAAATTTGCTTTTTTCAAAATTGGCGAACTACATATACATATGCACTCTCATCCTATCAAAGTATAATCAGTCTCTTTTTATTCAATTTGGTCTCTCCTAAGGCGAAATCTTGACTAGATTTAAAACTTTAGTCTTCATATGTTGTCGTGGACACTTGAATCATTATTGAGGTTTAGCTGCAATGGACTTGGACCGTCCAAAGCACTTGTCTGAATGTTCATCTTTATTTTGTTTTTAAATAGAAGATCAGCTCACAATATTTGTTGCCAATGGTTTCGATACAGCATAAAAGCTTTTAAAAAAGTTATACTTCTTCATGATGAAAAAGAAATACCTATTTTTAGGTTACAAGCTGCAACCAAACAACTCTTCTAGTGTAGTATGACTCAACTGAATGAGACTTTCTCAGCTTATATGTTTACTCGAGAAACTATTCGAAATAGTGTTGATTTCTTAGGAACCGCAATCCCTAGATGTTTATTTATATGCTTCTTTATTTTCTGGTGCAACTCGATGATGGGATCTTATTTCTGTTGTTTCGTTTAGAATTATGCCTTACTCTACTGGACTTTGTTTTATAGAATTTGCCCGTTGGCAGGCTTTTGATCTACCTTTGTGTTTGATGTTGTCAGATCTTAAACTTGTCGGTTTGGCTTTTTTTTTTTAGTAAACTCGACTTAGAATTTGCCCGTTGAGAGGCTTTTGATCTACCTTTGTGTCTGATGTTGTCAGATCTTAAACTTATCGGTTTGGCTTAATTTTTTTAGTGAACTTGACTGAATTTTTTTACTCTATATATTCTCCAGAAATGTTGTATAAGATTCCTTTTAGAGGTATTTGGACACATTTGGATTTTGATGGTCTGTTGTTTGGTTAACCGAAGATCAAGATACCACAATCCCTTCAATAGAATATACAGAGAACAAATTGTATTGCTTGTCTATAGACTTATAAATTTGCAAAAAAAATATCAGTAGATGCTTCTTAAGATTATAAAAATTGCATACGTATCTGGAAAATGCTACGATTAGCTACTTCATGTGGCAAGCGTGCACTGTGAAAATGCTTCACTAGCTTTCTGGAATTGTGATTTACTGATAAACGTAGGACAGTTTTTATCCAGTTGTTGATCGATAATAAATAACCTTTTGTTTCCTCGTAAGTATTTTCTCTACTTTTTATCCAGTTATATGCTCAACTTTTAAAGTAATCCTCCTATTCGGATCATTTCTGCAGGGAACTGGTGGCAAGAGTATCTATGGTCGTACATTTAAAGATGAGAACTTCACCTGTAAGCTTTTTTAATTATACTTCGCATGACGGTAACTCCTATAAAAAGTTCCTCATTGGCTGAAAGTAAAAATATTAAAGTTGTCTAAGAGGGTTTAAACTTCACAATCAGCACCTGCCAGTCTGAAAACTTAAAGCTGTGTTAGTTTTTGTTTATGGTTTGAAATATAACGGTGCATGTTTATCAAGTCGAATTCTTGTTCAAATGTCCTTTTTTTTTTTGCTACTTCCTCTTATAAGTATGGTTATTTGATTGCCTGGTTAGATTTTGGTCGGAACTTTAAGGGACACGTAATTAAAATGAAATACAAAGATTCCTTTTTTTTTCCAGAACAGTAGCTTATAGATTGCGATTTGCAAAGGAAGTAAAAGTTCTGCTTGTTCCCCAATGGACAGTTTAACTTGTTTTATGTGTTCTGAAGTTGTGAAAAAAATACGATTGAACCAGTCTCAATTTCCTTATCATAGTTGCTATTCTGCAATTTGCCACTATTCCATTGGAAGCTGTGTGTTTGTAAAAAAAAATCAATATTTATGCAGTCTTAGTAATTTTGCAGTGACTCATGTTGGACCTGGAGTTGTTAGCATGGCAAATGCCGGACCAAACACCAACGGGAGTCAGTTTTTTATTTGCACCGTGAAGGTACTGGAATCTCTATGTTATGTTCTTCATTTAACCGTCAATTATATCATTTCAACTTAATTTCGATCTTTCCCAAAAGATACTAGATTATCATTAGTAAAAGGAAAATGACGACTTTGCTGCAACCATTTCTTGCAAGAGTAGCCGAAAACACTATTCGAATATAAGATGAAATAATGAGTTGTCAGGAAGGGAAACGGAAGAGAAACGGTAAACGGAAACATGAACAGTAAAAAATGAAAAAAAATCTAATATTTACACGTGAAATAATGAGAAACGAGAAACAAGAAGTGGGAAACAGGAAACGTGTTTTTTAAAATCCTCCGGTTCTCTCTGATTTATGGATTCTTTTCATATCCAATAATAGAAAAGCTATTTTGTGTTGCTCTTCCATTTCTAAGAGTTAGAAGAAAGACATTCTCTATAAGCTGCTAGCTCTCAACATACCATAACTAATGAGGTACCCCAGAACCTTCACTTCAAGTAAAATCAAGCTTTTTTTGAACTGATTTTTTGAACCAACCAGTTCGACATAAATAGTGCAACCATGGGGAAACAAGGATGGTCAATGAATATGATTACCAACTTACCTCATAAAAAATAGGGTTCAAAGCTGAATTCGCCTATTCTAACAATAGGCGGGTTTGTAGTGAATTGTTGGTGTAAGTAAGAAGTCCACCATGTAGAAAGACAAAAGCATCCATGGGGAGATTTTTATGTTACAAGCTTAGCTCGATAGTTTAATTAGATAGGTGAGACTGGTTAGTTGCATCCATATATGTGTGCTTATACTTATTTTTGAATGGCAGACATCATGGCTAGATCAAAAGCACGTGGTTTTTGGGCAAGTTATCGAAGGGATGGATATTGTTAAGTTGATCGAGTCTCAAGAGACGGACAGAGGTGATCGCCCTCGAAAGAGAGTAGTCATCAACGATTGTGGTGAACTACCTACTGTTTGAGGTGTATCGTCACTTCTGTTTTTACGTTACTTTCTTTCAGGGATGAGAGCTTTCTTTTGAGGCTTTGTCGTAGTTAAAAAAATCAGGGTTTGATTTTTTGTACTGTTTATAAAGTTGGGGAAAACTGGAAAGTTAGCATCTGTATCTCTTGGATGATTTTTCCAGGAACTTGGAAACTCCTTTTAAACTTAATAAAATTTCCTCTCGTCTTTCAATTTGATGGAGTGCTGATAATTTATATAAATAGTGCCAACATTTGGAGTGTAATGCTGGCTATACAAAGGAAATGCGAAGATGTCTGATAGTCTATAGTTGTCATCACGAAAACAACTTTATATTACCACAAACCCTAATTTATACAAAGGAAGTTTGAATGTGGACGGCGCACAGTATTATATATACCAGTAAAAAGGACCTTAAACTAGACCGAGGTCGGCCGAACTTGAAAAGACAGGTTTGGCGATACAATTTGTGTCCAGATTACAAAATCGGAAACATGAGTAAGTACAAGTCTCAGTCGTGGCATCTTTCTCTCTTAAAACATATACTGTTTTACCGGCCACACCAGAAAATCTCGTGACTGATTATCTCTTCAACGCATCAACAGCCACACAAAGCTGACTTACCAACGAATTTTTGGTAAAATGCAAGTTTCTGCATTAATATGAGTTGTACTTGTGTCGAACTTATTTAAATCACGTTTTTAGTTAATTAGCCTCTGCTTTCTATGCTTAGATATATTGACAAATACTTTACTCCCATGAAAATCACAGTTATCAAAAAAAGCATAAAACTGAATGGTTGAATCGCTATATGCCTAACTCCACTTCACCAAGACTTCTTGCATTGAACAAATAACGGCCATCGTCGATCTCAAAATCCCAGAGGCTAAGCTAAGAACTCTTGCACTCGAAGATAAAATGTCATCTAATTCTAATAAACAAAACCTTGCAGACGAATGCCCCGTAATTCATTAGCAAATTCTTACAATTAGCATACACCAAAGTGGATTTGAAGTTATTAAAGATCTAATTATATCAATTAGCAACTCTGTGAACACTCTTCCGTGCATTTTAAGATTAGTTATCATGAATAATCTCCCTATGCCATTTAAAATTACACTAAAATTGGTGTCCAAATAGCGACGACTAATTTTGTGAATAGCTGTTTAACGACGATTTTTGTAACGAGTTTGTGACGGTTTAGTCGATATATGACAGTTTTTTAAAATTTGTGTTAGGTTTGTAACAGTATTTGACCGTTACTATATCTACTTTATTTTGTAGTGTTAAACACGAAGTTGTTTTAAATTAGTCATTTGGATTTTACCCCCATCACATTAATAATTAACTTATAGGAGTAACATGAATTGGTTCTGTTACTGTTCATATTTGAAATTATTTATTATTATTACCATAATATTGTAGCAACTCGGTTTCCCAAGGGGCAAATGACACAACTTGTAGTGGTCCAACTGAAACTGATAAAAGGTTAGTTTAGTGGGCACGTCTGAAATGTGTAACGTGTTTAAATGTCAGCCCAATTTTAGTTAGTTTGTTACTGAGCAAATGTTATTGAGTTGAGTAGGTAATAATCTCATGATGATAAGATAAGATATCCTCATCATAATTCTCTTAATTTGAAAGTGAATTTTTTTTATTTTTTTATTTAGAGATTCATATATATTTATAGTCTCTCTAAAACATGATCTCTATTAATAATTAACTATTTTAACATTATATTTTGATGTAAAATTCATATTTGGAAAAATAAAATACACATGATTAAAGTGTGGTTCATTGATTTTTAGTTGATGACCCGTCATAAGGAATTATAGTGGTCTTTTTCAAAAATAGAGAGTTCATTGTGAGCTTGATTTAGTTGAATTTTGGAACTAAACTCCTCAAAATTATAGAGAAAGTAGAATTTAACGAGTGAGATGTGAATGATCTAATGTGAGTATCTATTTACCGGGTGGAAATTTAATCAAGTTCGATTCATCATGTTTTCATGAGATTTGTCGGTTTTCAAGTGTATTATTAATTATTTTTCGATTATATTTTTTAAAATGAACATTTTATTTTATTTTTAAAGTGTTTGTTGAAAAAAATCTGTAAAATTGGATATTTTATCTTTTTTAATGTTTAATTGTTTGTTTGATAATTTATAAGTTATTAATATTAATGATTAGCAAAAAAATATAAAATGATAAATTTTACAGATTTGTTAAAACAAACACTTTATAAATAATATAAAACGTTAAAGTAAAAAATATAATTGAAAAATTATTACCGATACATTTAAAAAAACTGATAAACTAACACTACAAAATAATGTTTGATTTAGTGAGAGTGAAAAGCTGTCACAAGTCTGTCACTAATTTAAAAAGTTATCATAAATCTGTCATAAATTAACTAAACTGTTATAAAACCGTCATAAAAACCGTAATTAATAAGCTCGTAACAAAAAATACCGTCACTAATTCCGTTCATATTTAAATATTTTTTTTCATCTTAATGAAAACTTGAGAAATATCTATGTATGTGTAGAAAGGGGTTTGGTGATGAAGAACTTAGCGGCCCACATAACAAATTTGCACATGCTCTGAGGAAGATTCTGCTCAATCTAAATAAAGATCTTTCTTTCTCTTTGGTCACGTGTCTCTATAGTTGTCTTTGTGGACCATTCTATATATTACACTAGTATCAATGAGCTTGGGTCTCTTGAATCAATTAAGTCAACCTAAAAAATAAATGAAGTGAAGAAATAATAATAGGTCTCTAATACTGCAGAGGTAGACTAACTTAAACAGACGATTATCAGACAGTAAATTTTATGTAATTTTTAGAATATTTTTGGCATCCAATCTAAATAAAAATAAAACTTCAAATATAATATTTATAAAACCCTATTTGAGACTATCCTAAACTTAAATATTAATTAAAAATATTTTAAATTTTAATGATTTTAATATTTTTATTTGACGATTCAACCAAATAAAAACTCAAATATAATATTATAGAACCGTATTTAATACTACCCTAAACTTAAATATTAATTAAAAATATTTTAAATTTTAATGATTTTAATATTTTTATTTGAAGATTCAACCAAATAAAAACTCAAATATAATATTATAGAACTCTATTTAATACTACCCTAAACTTAAATATTAATTAAAAATATTTTAAATTTTAATTATTTTAATATTTTTATTTGACGATTCAACCAAATAAAAACTCAAATATAATATTATATAACCCTATTTGATACTACCCTAAAGTTAAATATTAATTAAAAATATTTAAAATTTTAATATTTTTATTTGACGATTCAACAAAATAAAAACTCAAATATAATACTATAAAACTCTATTTGAGACTACCTTAAACTTAAATATTAATTAAAAATATTAAATATATGGCCGAATAACAGACTTTTAAATTTCGGGATGAAAATGAAATTCTAAATTTATATTAAGGACTAGTGTGTTGAGAGTCTGGTTGAGTCTATCTGGCTCATTAACATTATTCTTAAATTTTGCATCGATTTTGCTAATAAGTGTCTTCGAGAAGTCGTTTAAGCATTAAGTACATATCTATAATCGAGTTGTATTTAATACGAATATTATTAATTGCATTTATTGTATAGCATTATAATATTACCATTTTTATGTATTTGTTTACTTAATTAAGTAAATCCTATCATTGTATTAGTATAATGTACAATTTTAAACAAATTTCATTCATTATTAATCATTGCATGGGGGGGCATTTGTTAGTTTTTATCTAAATTAACGAATTATTTTTTATTGAAAATGAATAAATAATATAGTTTAACATTTAAACCATGTGTTAAGCTTTTAAGAATTTTAATTTATGCAATTAAAATAGGTGATTTTTGTAAGTCAAAGTGCAAGTTGTTTTATAGTGACACTTCTTTGAGGAAGGGGGAGCATATATTTATCTTTAAGTGATAATTACTGAAGAGTTATATGAAATTGAACATAATTGACTATGGTTTCTAACCGTTAAATTAAGACTCCAACATTTGAGGTGAGTTGCACAAGAAAACAAGATGTTACATTACTTTTAATTACAACAAATCTAATCGGTTGAAAATTTGATCCAACAGCTAAAAAAATAAACTATAATAGGCACTCTAATTTTATTCAATTGGAACAACTCGTCATCAAGTAATAATAGGTACTTAAACTCAATCGTCCCAACAAATATAATTGGATAATTTCTCACAATAATTACACAAAAAATGACAATATGTATCAAGAGCACAAAGTGGTTAATTCTATCATGCACAACCATATAACTATCACTATAAAACTCATTTAGCTACAATACTATCCACATTAGAAAATCATAAAACTTCATTAACAGTCACCACATCAAGAGCGATATGTAATCATATAAAAACCTCCGTGATCGTTTTTTTTCCTTCATCACCTTACCGAAAACACCGTGAGTAAGACCCCATTTCAAAATATAGGCAACCCCGCCTATCTATCACATATTTTAATAATCGACTTACGAAACCAAAAGTATGTACTCCTCATTCTTGAGATAACTTATCTTTTCGGTTGGGTGTATTAGTAAACTTAGACTCGTTTATTTTATTTTCAAGTGGTATTAGTATAGGAATGAAGTGTCAAGAAAGTTAGAGAATAAATTATTTGTCAAGAAAGTTAGTGATATTAATTCAATTATTAGTCCTAATTAATTTCTAACTCAACTGGTCTGTCACCTCAAATTTTGTTTTTTCTTAATAAAGAAATAATAGTGGGATTTTCCATAATATATTTTATGGCAAAAACAAAGACAGATTTTACTAGTATTATTTTTATTTAAGACAGGGTTTGTCAAAGGTGGACTATATATACATATATGGGGAGTATATATGAATATCATGAAAAACACTCAACTAGACACTTTTTCGTAAAAACGCTCCAAATCAAGATTTGGTTAATGCAAATATCAATGGTTTCACGACGGGAACACAAATATGCGTCTTGTTTTTTTTCCTGATATGTATAATGACATGTTTTGAATTTTTAAATTTTACCATAATTTCGAAAACATGTCATTATACATCTCGGAAACAAAAACAAGACGCATATTTGTGTTCCCGTCGTGAAACCATTGAGATTTGCATTAACCAAATATTGATTTGGAGCGTTTTTACGAAAAAATGTCTAGTTGGATGTTTTTCATGATGTTCATGTAACATTTCCTATATATATATATATATATATATAGAAGCGACAACATACAAATTTTGCTATGTCGACTGAGATTTCGTGTGGCTAAGATCTTGCCACGTGTACATCTTGTGTATATATACGTGGATAGAAAGTGACATAACACCGTGATTCGTGGGCAGGGATGAGATTTGGATACTTTTGCGTAGATTTTGGATTTTACCATGAAAACAAATCAGTAATTTCTTAATTTTTTTGGAATAACGTGTATTCTGGTCACACTACAAAATAATGTTTGATTTAGTGAGAGTTAAAAGTTGTCACAAGTCTGTCGCTAATTTAAAAAGCTGTCACAAATCTGTCGCAAATTGACTAAACTGTCACAAAGTCGTCACAAAAACCGTCGCTAATAAGCTCGTAACAAAAAATACCGTCAATAATCTCGTCGTTATTTATGTATTTTTTTTAGTGCCATACTCATATTTATTAAGAATTTGAGATTTTTGGTGGTTAGTTGAAAAAATATAGGTGATATCAATTCATCAAATCCTATAGAATATTTGTGATAGATATTGTTAGTTATTCATTAAATTTAGTATTAAATGACAGTCATAAAACAGTATATACAAAACAAATGAGTAAATTATTTGTTATTTGTCTTGCGGCTAAGTTATTATACTCCGTACATATGATAACTGTTTTGAGGTTGAGGTAATTAAATTAACTCAATCATTGTAGTCCATCTAAACCTCTGTTTGTCTTGTTAAAAATGAGATTACGATCCGTAAGTTTCTATTAAACGTCGAGACTACATTGAATTTTTTTAGATTTATAAGTGTGATTAGATGTAATCTTTATATTTATGTTATGTGAGCTTAAAGGACACATATAAAATATAACGTCAACGTTGTTGTTCACTTTTCAAGTGCGGAAGTGGTGACAATTAAGTTGTAACATAGAAAAATCAGTAGTGCAAACGTACTACCTAAAAATATATATTCAATTGGATACACACATTAACACACGCATACCTATAATACACATGTAATCTTTTTCATTATTCCATTCATCCGTTCCCATTTAATTGTCCATTACGAAACTACGTGTAATTTTGATCGGTTTTTAACTTGTGTCGAAATGATTTTTTTTAAATTTAATCATAAAATTTAATATTTGAACTATATGATCAATTTTTGAAAATTTTCATTCCGACAATTTTAATATAAGTTCTTAACCGGTTAAAATTACACGTAGTTTCGTAATGAACAATTAAATATGAACAGATGGAGCAGTTTTTTCAATGATATGCTTTCTCCTTTTAATGGTTATTTGAAATTTTGTCTTGTCTCACGTTATTATTTATTTATTGTAATGTTGTTAATTTGTACTATCGTTTGAGTGGCACTCAAGAACACTAAATAGAGGTACAGCTTGACATTCTTATTCAGAGTGGATAATGAGTAAGAGGTCTTATGGTGTGTTAAATTTAATTGCCTCATCTATACTGTAATTACTTGCGATTAATTTCTAAGATTTGTTGGAATAGTTGAGTTGCACTTAAGCTAGTTCGAATATCCCAATGTCAAAAATCAGAACAAGAAAAAAAGTTTCCTACCTGTACTATATTATAGTAGGAAGAAGGAGTGGGTTAGGGTCGGGATCCGATCCGTAAACGTTCAACCCGTATCCCGATCCGATTATTTTTGGAAGTGAAAAAATAATCCAATCCCGACCCGACAAAAGTCGGGACCCGACTTTTTCAGGATCCCGTAGGGTCGGGATAAGTTTATCCCGAATCTCCTGACATATTTTTTTATTTTACGACGACGTCATTTTTTATTAACAATTTTCATTTGAGAAGTCTAAACATGTTATTAACACGAAACATAATCCTAGTTTAAAAATAACATTTCTAATAAATGAAAAAAGAAATTAACATGTAGTAGAAAAAATAGTGTGAAACTACAAATAATGGAGTAGATAAGAAAATTGATACGCTTTTTATCAGATTCTTTTAGTATTTAGTTTAATTCACACAAACAACAATTATCATACTAATGAGATACATTATCATTATAATTTTTATAATCGGAAAATATTAATTATTTATCTTTCTTGAAAATAACAATATAATTTTTTAATTTAATTATATTTTTTATTTTAATAGTTTCAAATATTCAAAAATACAAATTTATATTATACTTGTATAATTATAACTAATATATAAAACAAAAATGATTGTAGCTCATATGATAAAATATTTACATTGTATGCTAGAGATACAATGTTCGATTCTCCTCACTTGCATTAGATATAAATTAATTTATATTTTTATATAAAATATAAATTAATTTAAAAATTGGGTCGGGTCGGGTCGGGACACCCGACACGGGTAGGATCGGAATTTCGGAATTTTTTCTCAGCCCTAGTATGAGCTAAAAAGGGTTAAATCACCCCATATTGAGAAAAAATATAAAATTCTCTAAATATTTTACGAAAAATTAAGGATTATACTCATTGAGCACCCCCGTAATTACAAAAAAAATATAAACATGCAATTCAGCCCCACTCACATTTAAATATTGATTCCGCCACCTTGTACACCAAATAATTATCAAAATTATGAGAAAACACGGATCAGTTTATCATGGCAATTTGTATCCTTTTTTTGTTGTTGCTAATAACGTTTAAGAATTGGTAAATAATACTTATAACGATAACTGGAATTTAGTTCACAATCATTTCTATTCAATTGATAAATTCCCAAGATATCACACATTCCAATATTGATCTCTTGATAATGACAAGTCGTATTCTTTTATACTAATTGGTGGTGTGTACAAGTCTACATTGGATAGTTGGGTACTCTAATTAATGTATTCATTTTTTATTTAGCCGTCACCACCTAGCTACTCTTAATTATACTTCGTAGTATTTTATTATGGTGAGTATATATGTAAAGTTAAACCGTGCGTGTCACATGACTGAATCACACGTGTGGTCGTACGTGTTAAATAAAAGGTAAATAGAATAACTATAAAACTCTCACTAAATTACTTATTAAATCGACTCAAATTTTTATCAAAAATTTCATTAAATATAATCTCAAAAATTACGTTCTACAAATAAACTTAATCTCTTATAAGGTAAAATAAAAATATAATCACAGCAGAATTAACACATAATCTTGAAGTCATGTTTGGTCCCCAAACTGACTCGATATTAACTCTAATTAACTGCTCGTTAACCTGAAAACATTTTTAAAAAGAGAGTGGTGAGTTAAACGAACTCAATGAGAGAGAAAGACTCACAATATATAATATATGACGAAAATAAGATTTTTCTTTTCAGTTTCTTACAAAATAATATTTTATTTAATAAAAATTATCAAAGCATAACTATTCAGAAATCACTTGCAAATAAAAGATAACTAAACTCTTTTTTTTTTTTTTCTTTCATCAAGATTAGACCCATTTTTAAACCATAATAATAATAAAAATCTCTTTTTTTTTCTTTTTATATGATAACATGTATATCTTATGTTAACAAGCGGATTGACTTATTCAATCATTTACCGTCTATCTTTTTGTCTACTGTATAAACCGTACATGCACTTCGTAATTAAGGTCACCACAACTTGACGGTCGAGTCTCTTCCTTAACACGATCCGGTTAACGAATATATGTACAATCGTTAAATTAACCGTTGAGAACTAAACTCTTTCGTTTAGTTGTCAACGTCATCCCACTTCCTCTCCACTTAATAGGAATTCTCCGTTAGATTCAATGTATATAATCACTTTTTTTCCATTCATTTATTTCTTTCAATATTTATTTGTTTTTATAACAATATAAAATCAATGTTTACATATATAAATAGTATTTGAAAAATAATACTCACGAACCTGTAAAACATTATCAAAAGATGCAACGTAATATTTATAATAGGAAAACAAAACTCACTTAGCTTATTCGGGTTCTCATTAACCCGACTAAACAAATACACTTATGAAGGAAGTACTAGCAACCTTGATATATAGCAATCAAAATGAAAAAAACCCGCTAGGTTACCCAGTCACCCTCTTTCAGTCCTTTACGACGCGTCTTTATGGTTCTTCTCTCTCTATCTACCTATGTATGTACTGCTCTATTATTTACAGAGATTTGAATGTGAAGAATATTTTGATCAGACTAAAAATTCAACACTTCTCTTATATGCAGATGAAAAGAAAACGGTTAATTAACGTTTTAATCATCTAGTCCAATTAAACTGCCCTAATTACTTTGATCCTTCATTTGCATGGTTAAGTCTTCCACCTATTGTCTCTCAAACCAGAGATCAAAACCCACCAATAGCATGATGTATTTATTTATTTATTTTTACATTTTATACCCAACCATAATTAGTATATGCAATATTAATTTGTCTATTTTAGTTTTCTTTTTATTTATTTCTCAATATTCTAAATGATTTTCTTTTTCTGCAATCAAAGATATCACATTGTTTTTCAAAATTGTTGATTTTGTTTCAAGCATAGTGTCCATTTAATCTATTACTATTTAGTTTCCGTCTTAAACTGCATGACTATTAATAATAAATATAAATTTTCATTTTGTAACATGTAAACTAATCCATGAAATTTACCAAATAACTATGTTTTTTTAGTAGTAATAAAATGTATATATATATATATATATATATATATATATATATATATATATATATATATATATTATAAATATGATTTTGTTACACATGAGTTTGAGATAAGTGGGCAACAAACTGCACCGCTAGTCCTCTTTATATAGCAAATCCTAACTTACGGAACACATACTCAGTCGAGCCCGCAGTCAACACATTTTTGTTCATAACTTTCTGCACTCTTTTAAGAAGCTCAACAGACTCAGTAGCTAAAAACTCAAATGTATCAGACACGAACGGTATGAAACTGTGCTGCTTCTCATGGCAGGTCTTTTCATATTTCTTTACCTTTTCTGCCGCTGCAGTAGTAGCTGCGTGACCCACGATGAATTCTCCAGTACCAAATCCCACCAAGGGTGAAACGTCAGTAAGGTCGACACACGCATGTTTCTCGTCGCTCCAACTATAAACAAAAATGTCTGCTGACCTAAGGGTAGATCTCACATAATCTGATGCATCTGTAAAAAAGTTAACATATGCCTCCTTTCTAACTGCAATCTCGACTCTTCAAATGATGTCATACAAGACGTCTCTGACCAAATCGTCTCTGACCAATCCCGGCTCTCCGTGTTTTATTGGTTGTTGAGGCTTCCTAAACTTATCCTATTTTCTTATATTAAACTCGGTTAAATTATTTACTTGGTTTCTTTCATTAACATATTTATTGTTTGATAAATTATTGAATATTCTATTCATTAGGATAAGCATTTTTCTTAGACCGAAACACTAGTAATGATCTTAATAAGCACATTTTTGGTTATTGAAGAACGTACCCAATTCGAAAAGAATATTTTTTCGCATATTATTTAAACAATTTTCAATCATATAAAATTAAATACTTGCAAATTCCTTTTTCACGTAATCTCCACACACACAAATTGCTTTTTAACAATAGGACATTTAATTGATTTTTGTCTTGATCGTGCCTCTGCTGAACCAAAATCCTTGATCCGTCCCTGCCTTTCATCACAGTAACGACAATGTTTAAAACGTGGAGTCAAAAAGTGAGACATTGTGTGTCAAACTATGGTTTTTTGTATAGTTAGGCTAACACGACCTTGTTTTCTTAATAAATTATTGGTGCTTTTTTCAAAATTTTTTTAATAATCAACGATCCAATCTATTTATAACCTGAAACCAAAATTTTTTTGAAAGAAAGTAATCAATTATATTATTATTTTGAATTACGTCTCATTAAATTACCAACTAAGGCCAAATAAACAATTAAATCCCAAAAGGTTATAAAAACATGAAAGTCAATTTTTTAATAGTAATTATTGACTTTGGAAAGAAAAAAAATTAAAACTTTACTAGTGTTTATTAGTTAAAACAAGTGATAGTTACCCTAAGTCCTAACTATAAAAAAAAAAAAAAGTGTAAGCTTTGAGGTACGGAAGCATAATAAAATGCACAAGTTGTATGAGTAAGAAAATCCAATAAATTAATTTCCCTAAGTTAATTTTGTAAACAATTTTTACTTGAACATTAATTGCATGAATCATAAAATAAAGGGTTGTCATCAAAATATGATGTGATAGAGATATTAAGAATGCTTTTATGACATAATCATGTAAACTTTGAAAGACAGAATCTGGTTACACACAAAAAGGTAAGGTCCTACATTGGAATCCAAGTCATTTTCCCAATTAGAAACAACAAATTCATATAATACCTTTCGGTTTGTCCTTTACACCCAAGTGAGTGATGAGGTTGACTCAGATTCTACTACCTTGAGTAGAAAATTAGTACAATTATTATATCTCATTTTCTGTTTCTACCTTCATGTATATCATTTATTATTTTTATTTAAATTTTAAATTTTTATAGCCTGTTTCGTAAATTTATAAGATTTATATTATATTGTATTCAAATTTTAAAACATTTGGACATAATATTGTTTTAGACAAATTTTCTAAGATTTAATCTTTAATTTACACTAATTTATACATTTATTCCAAAATAAATTTCTTGTGGATTTTATTTTAAAAATAATAATTGAAATGTATTGATACATGTATTATAATAATTGTATAATTTTTTTAAAGTTTTTAAAAAAAAATTTAGATAAAATAAATAAGAATGTATAAAAGGTATGAAAAAGATAGAGGTGAGATAAAATATGATTTATAGACAAAGATCCAACAAAGCAGATGTGAAAAGATACTTGCCACATGTTTAATCAGATCTGTATACAGTGACTTTGATTTTCAAGTGCAATTTTTAATCATTTTGTTTTGTTGATTCTAGAAATATATATAACCTATATCCACGTCTTGAATACGTCACTTATTAAATTTACTCAATCGATCGACATCATTACTATTAATAAATAAGATAAAAGTTAAATTCATGCATTTTAATTCAATAATATTCGTTATTACATATTTCATTAAGAAGCTTTGATTTTGAAGATGGTTATGTGAGCTGGAATGTAAAATTTGAAAACTATCTCCTTGATTGTTTTAGTTTTAAGTTTGTATCTTAATGTCACCAACTTAATGGTAAATAAATAAATAAATAAATCTGTAAGATTTTCATAAGCATTGATAACTAAGATATAAACAAAAATCATTAATAAGTAAATAATAATATATTTGTTTTTTCATATTTATAAATGTAGGTTTTATTTTATTTTTTAAATTAAAAACTATTTTAATATTATAATTTGTTAAAAAAAACTAACAAAGCGCGCTGAAGTCATACAAAAATAGTCGGAAAAAAAAAACGATACTCTAAATCGCATACCGAATAGACGAATACTCCACATGTTATACCAGAAATGCTGTACGGTACACATGGTCAATACTCATATTTACATACATAAATTTCCATATACCAACTAAGCAACACGTGTGAAAAACAACATTATGAAAAATCATCATTAGCAAATACTTGCAAGTACTCTTTTAAGTCCAAGGTTAGCTCCATCATAAAACTTGCACTGTCCTATTGGATTCAAATTTATGTAGTACCATTAGTTGATTGTACATCAAGTTAATTTGAACAAATAATACTCATTTATCCTAAGTTGTTAGCGGCTGTATGACAATTTTGACCGACAAATAACTCATATCTAAGTTATCGAAATCGAATTTTTTAAAAATTAATCATATAGTTCAAATGTTAAATTATAAGAACAAATTTTAAAAAATTATATTTTAACAATTTAAGCACGGTATATTTAACGATCAAAGTTGCATATAAATGCAGAGTGTACCAATATTTAGGGGCGGAGGGAGTAGCTGGGATCAGTTCATTTGACTCCAAAATCAGATACTGTATCTGGAAACTTTTTTACCTTTTCAAACAAAGAAACGGGAAAAGACAACTTTTTTAATTTTGTTTTAGCCAAATGCATATCTTAACAAACAAAATATGTACAAACACACACATTATATTTACAATAACAAAGCAAATTAAACGTACATCTTTACATGAAGCCTTTACAACTTTGATTGTTGAGTCATGTAATTATAACTGCACTTCTAAATTCCTGCATTCATTTCTTTCATCAGAGACTAATATATACAAGCATTAATAACCAACACCAAAAACCATGAAATTCCTCAAGAATACGACTTCATCAGACCCAAATTGCACAGAAACTTCTCTGATCTCGATCGAAACAAGTTACCCAAAGAGAATTTACCACTTTGTTGTGGTGGTGAAATTGAGTAAGAATCTTCATCTTTAACACGAAGTATTGTTAGGCCTATTTCTTTCCGAACGGCCTCGATTGTCTCGGATTTTACAGGATAACCCGACGAATCTATCACATAGAAAATATTCACAGCTTGAGATCCTCGAGTTGCCACCTCAGCACGAGTAACTGAAAGACCGTTTTCTCTAAATATTCGAGTTACATCTGATAGAAGGCCGACCCTGTCATCACTACAAAGCTCGAGCCTTATACCCTGAATCAAGACAGAAATGTTCATTTATTAGTCAATGTCTAAGCTTGCTTATAACTATAACGGTAAAAGAAAGTCATAAAGATGTAGAGCTTCATAGGAAAACGCTTAAAATTAGTCAAGAAACGGCTTGAAAGCGCAAAAAGCATGAGATTTGTAGTTCTTCTCATTTTTGTCTTGAATAGAGTCTTTTTAAAAAGTATTCTTTCACTTTTTGTAATGTAATGATCGTAATGCGTTATGCTGTTTACTACTCGTAACCGTTTACCTTAATCATTTATGAACTATACCCTGCTTTAAAGTTGTATTTATGATAATCGATAATACATTTTATTTTATTTTATACGCTGTTTTCACGCTTTAAGCTCTACGGAGAATATTTGGACACTTTCGCGTTATGAAGGAAACAACAAGAAAAGGAAAAAAATAAATTATATGTATCCTTCATTTACCTCAGAAGTTCTCCTCCTGATTGCAGCCTCCAAGCAATTAATCACTCTCTGCCTCTCGGCTTCTGAACTAATAGGGTACCCATCCATATGCCGTATATAATACTCCTATAACAAAAAAAAAAACAATATAAATACATTATAACACAGATCCTTATTCTCATTAACATTTTTTACTCAGCTTCAATAAAGAAATACTTTCATAATTAGGGAGCAAAAATCACATTTCTCCTTAAAACATTTGTCATCCAATAGGAGAAAAAGTTACTTGCGTAATCATGAGCAAAATAAAATAAAAGATTCACCTGATGAGCCTCAGGTCCTTCAGCAATCACAGTCCCATGGAAAACAACATATTGCATATCAGTCAAGGTACAAACCGCGTCGAACAGTAGCTTAGGTCTATCAGGACACCTCAACAACACAACCGTATATCCTTTTTCTACGCAATTTTCTACAGTTACAAGGGGGCTACTCCTTTCGCTCATAGAACCATCACCACCATTGCTACTATCATAATCACGATCGGCATACATCATTTGATGCAACCTTCTCTGTGTATGAGTGGACCCCACCAAGACCTCAGTATTAGCCCCCCTCTTATCTTTGTTCCCTTTTAATATGTATAGTAGGAGCTGTTTGATCTTGGACAAACGATCTGGATCGTCGATCGGCATCCCGCTTGTTTCGTCGGTTATGTATACGACTGAAGCCATTCTAGAGTTGTGGGTCCACACCTCGGCAGACAAAACGTTGCATTTTAAATCTGTCAAAACGGCGAATATTTCGGATAGTAGACCTGGTCTGTCTCTACCTGTTAATTCTATAGTTGTGTGTTCATTTGCAGATTGTACACCAACGGATCTTTTTAAAGAACGGAAGCTTCGACCCCTCGGTCCAAGAGACTGCAAAGTATTATCATTTAAAATTAGTAATTTCTGTAAATAAAATTTGTGGTTAAAACAAATAACGATTGCATTAGTCATTATCAAATGAGGGTCGAAATGTGGAACACACGGTAAATGTCTAGACTATTTGTGTCCAATAAGGATAAACTTCTTGTTCGTTTTGTGGATAAGGAGACTTGCTTGCGGTTCGTTTTGGATAAGCAAAGAGCTTTCACAAGAGCATATATCTCTTAAGTACTACTATGAGTTGTGGTCATATGTTCACGTACTACAATGACTTGACTGGCCATGTTCCTCAAGTACTATCTTAATTTCAAAAAGAAAATGTCAAAATTTCTTAAATTCCACTAAAAAGTATAGGTATCTAAAGATTCTAAACAATCATATGTGAAAATTTAAGAAATGAACCATCTCTCTTTGGTAAGTTGCTCTAAACCATTTAATATTTTTATTAACAAGTCAAATGTTGAGTACATGAATAAGATAGGTGGTGCATTAATGGGAAAAAATTCAAGTAGCTTTACAAAGTCTGAATGATATGAATTAAATCTAAAAAGAAACTACAATCACTTTCTTTCTTCTAATAAATTGTATTTGGCAACAAAGTAGACAACATGAACTGAATTGAGATAAACCAAAAGGTAGGCTACCAGAACTCACTAATTACGAACACTTAAAGAAAACTTCTTCTTAATAAATGAAAAAAACTAGATCTCATTAATTGATGTTTAAACGATGCAGATTTTATGAGTTGGTTAACAGAATCAGATTGTGCTTCTAGTCAATGCTAAATCAGGTAAGTGAATGAATCCGAATTTTACCTGCTGAATGCGTTCAGCGACACCTTCTTCTGCGAGCTTATTTCCAAACTGATCTGTCACATGAAAAACTGCAAAAACAGAACATAAAAGAGAATTCACAAAGTCAAGAATATGGTATGGAAACACACAGTACAAAATCAAACTAACCAAAAGCATAAAAACAATCCCCTTTTAAAGCAATCGTTATGAAATCCACATAGTAAAAACTGGACTTAAACAAATATTCTTGTAAGTGTCGTAGAAAATATCGAGAAATAATTGCGAAAAAGAATATTTGAAAAGCAAAAACTTAGCTAAAGCACTTTTGCAAGAGCTAAAAGTGCAAAAAACAAAACCTTTTAGCGGCCTAAAAAGCGGAAAAGTGAGCTTTTAAAGCTTTTTTAAGCTCTGAATCGAGCTTTTTATCGAAATTTGAATCAAATTTTTTTCACTATGAAGCCAACTTTTTAAATCGAAAAATAGTAAAATACATAATGAAATTTGTAACTAACCATCCATGAACCAACCCCCATCAGATGAGATGTAAGCTCTTCTTATAATTAGATTCAAATCAGTCAAAACTTGAACAACTTCCAACAAACTTCCACGTTTATTGGCACTATCAACCTGCCAAAACAGCAAAGACACCAAATTTTTCAAAAAGAAATTAAATCAAGGAAAAATGAAACACATATTTTAATTATTTTTTAACTAACCTGCCAAAACAACCAAAAGACAACAAAAAAACTATAAAAAAATCAATCAGTAAAAAATTATCAAACAAAAGAGAAGAAATGTCAATTACCTTAATCAAGGTTGAATTTTTATCAGAGCCATTATCAACTGTGACCCTGCAAAATTCAGATCAACATGAAAAAACATTAAAATTAGAAATCTTTAACTCCAAAATAAAATAAATTACCAATACACAATTTCCGTATTCAACAAATGAAGTGAAATAACATAAAATTATATACACACAATTGCCAAAACTACTAAAATGAGAAAATTAAAATTCCAAAAGAGATTCTTTTTTTTCCAATACCAAATTTAAATATTCAACAAATGGAGTGAAATAACATTCAATTGAGCACTACCCACTTGCCAAAACCACTAAATTTAGCTAAATAAAAATTTAAAAATATATTATTAAGCAAATGTCGAAAAAAAAAACATGGGAAATGAGTAAATTGCCTAGGTGGGTTCATTCTTAAAACAAGCTTCTCAAATTCATCATCAGCGTTTGAAGAAGACCAACAATCCATTTTCACAGATAAATATAAATATAAATATATATTTATATATGTATATATGTTTAGTTAGAGAGAGAGAGAGAGAGAGAGAGAGTTGATTCTACTTATAAAAATGGATTCTTGGTTTAGGGTAATACTGTGTATTTATATATTATATATATTAATAAAATTACAGTTACAGTAGTAGTATATTTAATATTTTAATCTAGTATATCAGAGAATCTTCATGAATGTTTTTTTTTTATTTTTTATTTATGAAATAACTTCATGAATGGTTGTTATCAACTTATTTATGGTCTTATGATAACTTTTTTATGGTCACCTTAGTTTTTAATGTTAGCATTGTTACTCCTACACTTTTGAAATGTGGTGAATTAGCCATGGTAGCTGCTTTAAATCTCGATAAATTGTAGATTGTTGGCTCAAATGTTCCCAACACCTTAGTCTAAATCGGAAATATTCACCCTTACGCCTCTATTGGACAAAAAATAATTCACCTTTTTATATGGTTTTGTTCAAAAAAAATATTATTTTGGGTATGTCACCCCAGCCCACTTGCTTCTTTGGGTATGTAGTTACTCAAATTACGTGTCAGAATCGCTCCAATTTTATTCGAAGTTTGATATTGCGAAGATGTCTTAAAAGTGGATATGAAAAAAAGAATTTTATTTGCAATTACATAAGTCCGATTAAATGACAGCTGCAACAGCACACGTTCGATGGATATGCTACCCAAACTTTGAGATAAGGGGCATATATAATGTTTGATATAATATTTATTAGTGTTCAGAAATTAACCTGTTCAAATTTGAAGATTACAATATATATGGTCATTAAAAGTTGTGTATGACATTAAACATGAGACTGGATGGGTTTTGGTATGCATTCTAGTTGCTACCCAATGATAGAAACCAAGTTTAACAAATTTTGGTGATATAGACCAAGTAGAAAACTAACTGAAATTATATATATATAAAAAATGTTTACTTTGACGTATAATTGTATAAGGAAAATGAATACCGCTCTGTTACTATCTTCTACTACCAAATTGGGATAATCTGTCTTAGATTAAAGAAAAAAATGTGATTTTTCTAACTTTTATCATCAGTGAATTGGGTAAATTTGTCCATTTTCTAGTCAATTATCGACATTTATTATGTAGTCCCGAGCTTTGCTAAGAAGACCAATTTAGTTTGTCTGATTTGAAACAATATATACCAATTTAGTGCGTGAGCATGTTGTTTGAATTATGAATTCAAGCTATCGAAACATAGAGAGAAGTTTCTGAAAGAACAACGAAAGGTCAAAGAGAAGTCGGGATAGAATAGAACAGTTTGCGATGGTGTAAGATATGGGGTTGAACGTGAATAACACAATTGAAGATAGAGATTCATGTGAATGTAAGTAAGATTTGGTTGAGGGGTCGAATAATAAAGATGATAGTTTTAGAATATGTGTATAATGCGTGCATTTACTAGTTGAGTTAAAAATTGATTATTAAAAATTAAGGATGTTCAAGAGTTAAATTTGAGTTCACGTGGAATAAAACACTATACATGAGATTACGGTTAGGATGGTGAAGATGATGTGAACAATTTCTTTATAATTTTTTTTTCAAAAACAATACATACTATAATTTTTATATAAATTGAAGATGCTAAATTGGGAAAGAAAATTGATAATTGAGGCACTAAATTAGGGTACTTAATATTTGAGTGAGGGGTAAAATTGAATAATCTACCTTTTAAGCTTCAATGTGGAAGGAGTGTCTTAATTAGGCTAAATAGTTTATGTTTGCGGGCTAAATTGAAAAACAAAATAGTTGAAGGCAAAAATCTTTACTTTTTGATAGTTGAAGCTACTAATTGGGTAATTCCTTGAAAATAAGATATTAAGAAAAACCAAAATCTGCCATATGACATGTATATGAGTCATACAAAAACACACAATATGCTTTCGTCAATAGTATAATAAAAATGAGGGACATACTCATAACATAAAATACTCCTTATTAAAATACACTTATACTATTTGCATAACCAAGTTATATAAACACACATTACATAACTTTGACATGATTATATAAATTATTTAATTCATGAGTTTTACAACATATAAGCAGGACTCAAAATCTCTTCCATTAGGTATATCGTATACAACACCAAATACGACAAGAACCTAACAAAAAAGAAACTTAACATGAGCCCTTTTTCATGAATAAATCGATAATGAAGTATATCTTATTTTTCTTATGTATATATATATATATATAGCATTATAATATCCGTATAAAAAACCATATTTTGTCTTTGTTCAAAGACATGCATCGACGATTCTCATAGCCGAAAATGACGTTCTTTGGTTGTCTTCGAAACGGTTTACACCGATAGAATCACTCTATACACAAGTTAATACATCAGTAACAATATTCTCTTATTTACTAATAATAAAAGAAGTGCTCAAATAGTTTTCAAGCCCTTGTACTCAGCATGACTATTTTGTATTCTCAAACCTGAAGGTCAACCTTTAATTGAACTTTCTCAACCCTAGTAAAGTATTCAAAATAGACATCTCTACAAGCTATTAAATATAATCGATTCTGTGGAAGAATGAATAATTGTGAGGGCTTAAGCCACACAACTGAAACTTACAATTGGGATAAACTATATAACATGACTACAAAATAATGTTTATTTTGTGTGTCAAACGTTATCACAAATTTGTCATCGTGTTATAAATCCATCATGAAAACCCGTAGGTTGTTAGATCGTCACAACGCTATTTGGAATTTTTTTGTAGTGTAATTTAAGGTAATGGTTCAACTCTTTTAATTTTAAAGCAAATTATTAAATTAATAATATCTATAGAACTTCACTAAGTTAGTTATCCATGGTACACGAGTATGTTAATGAACTTAGATAAGTAATTAGTATTTTTTTAAACTGCACCATAATTGTATAGCAAGTACTTTTTATGCGAGGATTTGTTATAATAGAGAAAATTAACCAATTTAAATGTGGTCGAGTGAGTTTTTTTTTTTTTAATACGAAGGGGTTGCAGCCCCCATGACTCTCTTCGCCTATTGCCTTTTTTGAACTTTTTTTTTTTTAAAGTAAATTTTTTTGAACTTGAAAGATTGTTTGTTCCTAAATGAGATCCATACTAGAAATGAGTCACTTACAAAAATGGAGACGTAGTGTCATATATTAGCAACTTTAGGGTCTTTTTATGTTAAAATCAAATAACGTTTTACTTAAAAGTATAGGGATGTTTGACATTATTATTAGTTCTACTTCTACATCATGGTGTGAAAATAAAAAGTTTGGGAAAAGATTTGGTGTTGGCTCCTAAGTGGTGTGAAGAGTTTATTGGAGGAGACAAAATAACAAAATAAAGAACGCTAAGAGGTGTTTTTTTTATTTTATTTTGAAAAATCATAAGTATCCCTAAAGAGGTGTTATATGGGTATAATTAGTGCTGTGCGAAAAAGAACGAAACCGAAAAAATTTCAGCTCGGTTTCGGTTTTCAATAAAACCGAATCGAAAAAGACCGAAACCCAAACAAACCGAAAAATTACCGAAAAAACCCCGAAACCGGACCGAAAAAACCCGGTTCGGTTTGGTCCAAAAAATAAAATGCCCAAAATCGAAAAAAACAGAAACAAAAAATATGCTCGGTTTCGATTTCACTAAAAACCGAACCCAACCGAACCCGAGCTATAATAGTACTATATAAAAAAAAACAGTCTTGTGGACTGTGCCTGTCACTCTTTTATTCACCTCTAGCTTGTGGTCTCCCCATTTTAGGGTTTTGCTTATTTTGGCGGCTCAAATTTTTTATTTTCCTTACCTTTTATTTCCTTTTCCACTTGGAAGATTTTATTATGGGTACAACATTTCATTATTGCTACCTTGCTTGTTTTCCTAAAATGCAGCAAAAATGTCAATAAGGTGATGGTTGGGATAAGTCTATACTGTTACTTTGTTTGTGAAATTATTCCCTGCTATGATGATGATATTATGGGTTGTTTGACAAACATAAAAAAAAAAACTAACCTTTTTGTAGGTTACATGATATGATGATAACATTAACAATACCATGGATGGTTCATTCACATCATTTGGTTACTTATTATTGGAAAAAGAAGACCACAATCAACTATTTTACACACTACTTGAATATTTTTCACAACTTTAAAGTCTTGACACAGCAGAGAGTTTAAGATTTTTTCCTTGTACATGTACCATACCAATACACAAAACACTTCCTTGTTTGGTTGCATCATTTGCAACCCGGGATTGGACTATGAGTCTGATGGATCCCATAAATACTGTGTTTGGTAATACAATTAAACTACCGACTACATGTTTGGTCCGGACATCAAATGAGAGCATTTCCAATACTACATGGTTGTGGTGTTGAAAATAGTCCAATCCCATTGGGATTATTTGTCTGAAGTTCTTTCCAAAACTCGTTCATACTCCAACCGATTGTTAGTCCCGGGATTAATAATCCTGCAAAACACTTGCAAACTTACGGTCTACATAAACTAATTGGAATTTTATTTTCACTTCCACTATTGCAATTTGCAGCCAAACAAGTACACAAGTATGGAGGACAGACATTAAAGAAAGTAGATCACGAGGACATTTAAAAAGTAGTGAAACATCTCATGTGGTATTGACAGATCATTGTTATTGGTCTTAAGAAGAAACTTGGTACATCAGAAACCAAAAATGGAAAAATGGTTTTGACTTAAAGTTGTACAAAGATATGTTTCTGTAGCAATACACAAAAGCTACAAAGCCATTTAAAACTAACTGCAACAAATCAAACTGTTCTTAATCGAAATAAGGAGAAAAAAAAAGTGAAAACTACGATGTATGATGCCGATACACATTTTAACTCTCTAAACGAAGATCGCCCCATTTAACATTGTATCTGGCAGCAAGATAATGGGCTCCGACAGGACCTCGACTGCCATAAGGGTAATATTCAGGAATGGATTTTTTATCTTCTAGCTCTTTAAGTACAGGTGTAAAGAGCGACCAAGCAGCATTAAGTTCATCACTTCGAATGAAGAGTCTTCTCTCTCCTTCTATAGCATCAAGGAGAAGTCTTTCATATGCATCAGGGATCTCCTTAGAGTACCTAAAAATCAAAAGAAATTGTTGCATGATATTTCAGAATCTCAGATCGTAACTTCTTCCAATATTGTTCAAGGAACTGTACTAACGATCAGAGATATATAGAAATTTTGGATAAATTGCAGTGCTGTTCAGTAACATATCAACATCAACCTAGAAAGTAGCAATTAGTACGCTTTCGCTCTTTTCTTTGGAAGGTAGCATTTTTTTCGCTTTTGTATAGATAAAGAACGCTAGTTTGGGAACTAGAAGAGGAAAAAATGTGATAATAGCATACAAAGTATTAGAAACATGATAGGTTAGTGTTTAACTATTTCGTTTTCGTACTTGAATTAATATTCCACCTATGATTTTGTTTTCTATATGGTAGACTAGGTCTACTAGATCACCAAATAATGTAATGTTAGTGTGTACTGTGTACTAATAATTGTTAAATTTTGTAGGTTTATGCAAACCTATAATTAGCAAACCTATATCTGGCAGATTGACATGACTTCTGACGGGAATAGAGTGCGCTTCCAATATGTTTAAGAAAAAAGTGTAGATTTCCAAATAATCTTCACAGACGGACACAGTAAATTAAATTAAGTGTAGATTTTCTCATAACATTCAAAGACTGGATTCGGGTGCATTATCATGATTTATGATATTTGCAGCATTGCAATATTTATATTTATTTTGGGTATATGGTTTTTCAAAACTAGGACTCAAACCTCGTCCTGACAACTTTAATATACAAATTACAAACATGTGAAATTATTTGTTTCTATATCTATTACGAGGAAGCATCTGCTTTTATTTCAATTAACACCAGAATATGGAAGTACAACCTTCTTGAAGCCTGATAAAACGCACAAGAGATATTACCTTGTAGAATATAGAAGGTTTAGATTGCTTCGGTCCAATCTCATACCCAGTCCGGGCACCTTATTATTTATCTTTAGATAAATGGCTTCATCTGGTTGTACACGGATAACAAGCTCATTTGTTGCTTGGTCAAGATCAGTCCCAAAGTTGCGGTTGTATAAATTACCAGGAACATGTCTAAACTGTACTCTAATTTCGGCACTGGTAAGAACATACAACAGAAAATCAGATGTACAGAATAATCGCGTAGAAGCTTATGGATGAAAAAATGGTTTAATCATCGGCAGGCAGTAGTCCATGTAATTTAAACCATATTTTATGCTTGTTTGGCTTTTAAGCAAATAAGCTGGATCTGTAAGGTTCACAAAAAAGATGGGGTTATCCAACTCAAAGCTCTATTGAGGGCAGGAACCAGAAAACCTCAGCTTCAAAGCTGGTCAACTAAACTTAAACGAAAAAAAATGGACTTATTTAGCTTCAACCAAAGATGGCCAATTATTTCTGTACCTCCTGCTTTGACCAATCATGATACAACTCCTTTAAAACAAATACAAACCTACAGAATTGTACTGGTTAAATGCCAAAAAAATTAGAGAAAAATAGACTTTGTGAAGAAAAAATCACAGAGAGGAAGTTTCCACTTATTTGGCGACATTTAGTATGGAAACATCTACCCAAACGGTAGTGTATGTCTGGAATTTTGGAAGACTAACCAATTCCCTGAGTTACAAATAAGGAAGGTTTTATAGAGTCTAAAGAAGAAAACAAAACAGGTCCAAATAACAAGAATCTTTCAAGCATTATCCATATTTGACAAAGGTTCAGGCTTCCTCTGGCTGCAGCTTTCAACCAACTAAGCTGGAATTTTTTATGTGCGAAAAAAAGCTGGGTTCATCCAGCTAAAAGCTTCGAGTTTTTCAGGGCAAAAAACAGAAAAGCTCGGGTTTAAAGCTAGTTAACTAAATTCAGCCTAGGTTTAAAAGCTGCAACCAAATAAGGCCTTAGATTAACAAACCTTTTGTTATTTAAAGCTTTCCCAGCCTTCATTAGAAAAGGGACACCATCCCATCTAGCATTGTCAATAAAAAGGGCAGCGGCGGCAAAAGTAGGGGTCAGGCTGTCTTTTGGTACAGTTTTGTCATCGGTATATCCCGGATAAGTAACACCTCCTCTCGTTTGACTTTTGTATTGTCCAACCACCATATTCTCAAGTTGCAAAGGCCTCATGGAACGAAGAACTTTCACCTGATTTCCATAAAAAATCATTAATACTTGTACAAAAAATATGGTTTGGCGCTTTGTTGTTAAAAAAACACTACAAAGAAGCACCTTAAAGCTGTCTTTTCATA
This sequence comes from Primula vulgaris, assembly GCA_963920805.1. Taxonomy (NCBI): domain Eukaryota; kingdom Viridiplantae; phylum Streptophyta; class Magnoliopsida; order Ericales; family Primulaceae; genus Primula; species Primula vulgaris. Next base: position 30,357,546 of record OY987215.1, on the reverse strand, counting down.
GTATAGGTAATAATGCTTTTTTGGTTGAGCTTTTGAGCCAATAAGTTGGTTGAGTTTATGAAAAAACTATCTTCATTCAGCTCTAAACTTTAGGTTTTTTAGGCATAAAGTTTCAGCATTTAAGCTGGTTAACCAAATGCAATCCTGATTCTAAGCAAAAATATACAAGCTGAAAAGCTGCAATCAAACAAGGCAGAAAGAAAACCCGAGTCAGTTTAGCGCAAAAAGTTCTTCTCGTAGTGTAAAAGTTCATTCAAGAAAATGAGGCAGAAAGCAAAGAACATTGAGAATAGCTAACTTAAGCTACTTCTCAAAAAAACATAAGCATAAATCTAAATTCCTTTGCTATAAACGAAGAAACCATGTGATCAATTATAAATATTGAAATCAATTATAATTTATTCTTGCTTATTTCAATGTTTGCATTTCTTATTTTTGCAGATTATAAATCAATTATTTCTTTGTTATAAGCATAAGCATAAAACTATACTTTTTTTGTGTTTAATTGCCTTTGAGTTTTGAACTTAATAAAATTGAACTATGCAAAAACGTCTTAACAATTGATACTTCTATGGATATAGTAATCATGCCTAAATGACCCTTTACACGTCAATGCTTACGCTTTAGAGAATACATGCAAAAACTCTTTCGCGTTTTAAATCATTGTGTTTAACGTAATTTTAGAATATTAACCAATTATTAGAACACAAACAGCCATCTCATCAAATGAAATGGTATTTTCAAGAATTAGAAGGCCAAAATAATTCCTCGAAAAGAAAGAGAGAAAGATACCTTTTCATTCCTAATATCCTCTGCGTCTAAACTGACTGGGGTTTCCATAGCAAAGAGGGCGAGTATCTGAAGAAGATGGTTTTGCATTATATCTCTTATTATCCCATAATTATCAAAGTATCTGAGAAATTAGAATATTAACAAAACTTGTGAGTTAAAGAGCATGCTAAAATCATAGATGAAACCATATAATAATATATAGAAGTATTACCCTCCTCGTCCTTCAGTGCCAAAATCTTCAGAGAATATAAACTGCACATTTCTTATGTATTGCCTTGACCATAATGGTTCAAATATAAGATTTGAAAAGCGAAGCACTGAAAGGTTCTCGACCAATTCCTTCCCCAAATAGTGATCTATCCTGGAAAATTATTTCACATTAATCAAATTTATCGTGCAATGTTTTAAACTATTCTGCAAACAAGGATTATACATGTAAGGATCATGTAACCAATACAGCCCCACCAAAAAGCTGCTTCTTCTTAATGTAAAATGTAATGAATCCAACAAGGATACAATAGAGAGGGAGCACAAACAATCAGAAAATAGTGAATCAAGTTATGAACCTAGTACTAGCGGTAATATGCAAATACTGAGAACTATGAGAGCTTAGTGCAAACTATGAAGACTGGGTGATTCATCTGCAATTTATCTGAATCCCTTAAGGATGATTACGGCATCAAAAGAAATAGAGTCATTCAATGTTTAAGTTTATAAGTAAAAGTGGTAGTGAATTTCATGACACGTCTTGCCTTCATATTGGTGAAAATCGTGACGGACCGCAAACGGTCGAATGAGGCCGGGTTGCGGTCCGGTTGTTTCCGGCCACTTCAGTGAATTTTTGTGAACGCTTGGTCACTTTTCGAGGGTCCGAATGAGTTTGTTTAAATCCTAATGAAGCATGTCTTGTTTGGTTCAACTCATCACCAATCGGATTGTGTTATTTCACTAAGAGGGTGTTCACTACGGCTATTTCAATGTATGTAGAACTTTTCAGTGATATAACTGTTTAATTTATTTACTCATCATACTTTTTGTAATTTAAAGACTACACATAAATAAAAGAATTCAATAAAAGTCGCATGGAAAATTTTGTATCCGTCAAAAGGAACGTAATTGGACAGGCAACAACAACAACAACAACAACAAAATAACTGCGAAACTTTTCTAGGCAACAACAACAACAACAAAAAAATAACTGTGAAACTTAGTTCAATTTTTTGTTCAATGACCTCAAATCTTGCTTGAGTTCTTCCCATATTAATATTATACATAAGAAGCAGAATCATCTTTTTCTTTTTCCCGCCAAGTTTTCCGGATCAGTATTTTCTCCAAACAAGCCATGAAACACAAAACAAACTCAGTTACCTGAATATTTGATCTTCATCCAAATATTGTTTGAGAGATTTTGTCAATGCCGCTGAGGATTCAGCATCTCGACCGAAGGGTTTTTCCACAATTACCCTTGTCCAGCCACTTGAAGATGAAGCCGAGAGGCTCGCACATTTGACAGCGTCAATGAATATATTTGGTGGAATTGATAAATAGTAAAGGCGATTAGAAATCCTTCCACCCTGCAGGTCAATACGTTGATAATGGCACGCAGATAAGTATACAAAGGGTACCTCATATTACTTTAGATTGTAGAAAATTAGCATTAAAATACATATTTCGGACTTAGTTTTCAGTTAGTACAACTTCTGATGGGCACACACTTCAAGATATTTCTTATTGACAAACTTTATTTCACTTTTGATGGACAATTCAACATACTAATATTTGATTGACATTCAACTCACAAACTAATTTCACTTTTGATGGGCACACATCCAACAAATGATTATGGATATAAAATACTAAATAAGTAGTCTACTCTGCCACTACATTGAAATGAAAAGTTCTCACTTACACTTAAACGGAATTAAGTCTAAAATATGTCATTTAATGGGAGTTGTTCCTTAAGATAAGTTACATTATTCAGCAGTCTTCTTATATTACTCCGCGTTTTTTCCTGATAAGTTGCATTATTCAGCATTTTGCTAGTTTAAAGACAGTAAATTAACTTATTTTTGTAGTCAGAATATGATCAAAATTATAAAATAAACAAATACCTCATGCTCTTTGAGTTTCTTATCAAGGCCAGCAAAATGATCTGGGGAATCATATTGGCCAGAGTGGTAGAAACATCTTTCAAGAAATTGCTCCATTTTTAAGTCACAATTCTCCCTACAAGACAACAAAAAGACATAAAATTACAAAAAATTGAATTCTAATATATTACCAAGTTAAAAAGATTTGAACCATATAAATACAAAAAATAAAATTCGACATCAAATGCAAAAATATAAAAAATAAGAGCCTGGTTCACCTTTTATCAATTCGGCAAGTAAGTGTTCTGCTAATCATGTATCTAAGTTCAGCGTCTGTCATTTTACTCCGAGCATAACCATAAATAGTGAAATGCTGCAAAAAAAAAACATGCATGTTCTTAGCTTAACTATGTTTTACTCCAAGTATAATGACTAACAACAAAACTATATAAAGTGAAGGTATTCAAGTTCAAAACAGAAACAAGTTAGCTCTTAAGTTGAGTTTGTTTGATATGGTTTAATCAACACAATGAACGGCTTATTTGGCCAGACTAACGTCTACCTCAGTAAAAAGTCAGACCCACATCATTATTGTAAATTGTAATCAAACTGAAACAGAATATTCTTTTATCCCTAAAAGTAAGTGGTTAAGTGATCCCACTTAGGAAAGCTTACTTAGTCAGACTAAGTTTTTACAGTTTGTAAATAATATATCCTCATACTCATTGATCAATCAAGCAAGTACATTTTTTAAGGGCTATTGGGCTTGCAATAAGGAAGCATAAATGATCTGTGAGGCGAAAAGAGTATAATGCTCATATTTTAACTAACAAATGAAGACGCTTTCTCACCCTCCACGGTCAATCGCATAAGCAAAACTGGCTTCTCATCATTTCCCAATTGATCTAGCATAAGGCTTCTTTTGTTGCAACTTTAAGCAAACAAGCTAAATTTCTTTAGGTTAAGAAAAAAGACAAGTTGATCCAGCTTTTTCCGGCAAAAAAAAAAAAACAGAAAATTTTCGATTTTAAGCTGGTCCACCAAATACAGTCCAGTTTTTACGCAGAAAAACAAAAATCTCATCTTATAAGCTGCAACCAAACAAAGCCGTAGTCTCCTTATGTTTAAACTTTGTTGTATATATTAACATTAAGCATTGTAAACATCAGTTTTACACTACTTATAACGTTCATCAATCATTTATACATCCACATAAATGTAATTAATTAGTAAGCACTGTGGAAAGGGGGTGAAAGTGAAATAAAATTAGCAAACCTCTGGGAGGCAACCTTCGTAGTACAGTGCAAAAAGAGCAGGAAATATCTTTTTCTTTGCTAGGTCCCCTGAGGCTCCAACCACGGTGATACTTACGGTAGATTCATCTTTATCCACGCTAGACACAATCATATCTTTAGAATCCAGAGGATTTTTAATGGAAGACAACCCATCTTTATATTTCTCCAAAGGAACTTCACCTTCAGTTGGGGAAACTTCAGCAGCAGTAGCTCCTGTTGCCAAGACAAAAACATGATCAACTCACTATTAACTATTGATTGATAATACTAAAAAACAGAGACGGTCCAAACAAAACCATAATCACCAACATATAGAAGGGGAATGTTGAACATAAATGCCGACAAGAAAGGGAGTGAAATGTTTGAGGACCAGAAAATGGAGTTTATAACAAAGATGCTAATTTGTAGCTTTATAAGAAAGAAAAAAGATTAAATATCGAGTTGATTATTAACATAAGTCCACTCATCAAGTTTAACGAATTATATTTTTAAGTGAAAGTTTACAATGTCAAAAACTCGTTATCAACATAATTAGTAAAATATCTCGTTGCTCAATTTCAACACATTTTCCATGAACTAGAGCTCCTCGCTATAACTAAAACTAAACCTTAAACTGAATAGTCAAAGTTGCTATGCGTGATATACTTGTCCTGTTGTCCACAATCTCATAAACTTGCTAGCTACCTAACGCATGAAAACTTTGATACTGAATCAAATATGCTCATTGTGCGTTCCCCCAAGATGTCTAATTTGCTAGGAAAACAACATCTTGGCTAAAGCAATTATTGGACTGAGAAAAGGCAGAAAACTCTTACTTTGCAGCTTGTTGACAATAAAAAACCATATCTGATTAATTATACTGCAGCAATAGCCACAGCCATGCGAGTCACCTAGAGAAGTCAATGTTTCCAATAAAGACTAGAATAGAAATATGAAATTGAAAAGAAAGAAAAATGAAACTTCAATTCGTATCAACAGACAACAGTTGTCATCTTTAGGTTTGTTTGGTTGCAATTTTAAGCCCATATATATTGCTTTTTTACTTGTAAGTTATACTAGTTGGTCATCTTTAAAACCGAGCTTTTTCGAATATCTAGCCTTTATAAGAAGCTTTATGCTTAACGAACGCAGATCACATTTTTTTTCTCAGCCTCAGAGAGCAAACTCATTTGCTTAAAAGCCTCATCCAAGCAATCCACAAAACACCACATTGGAATCACATCAGATGACTAATAGACAGCTAACCAAATTAATCAAGAAAGCACAATAAAGTTGAAATTCTAGTGGCAAAATCAAATTTAATACTCCACACACACACACCCATTACATATATATGTACACATACATAAGAATTGTTTATGAGCGTCCTAACCACCTTGGGAGTGGAGCACATTGAGGCCATGCTTTCGATTACATTTAGCAAAAAGCTTAGCGTGCTTTCAAGAAATCAAGGAAATATCGATCCGAGTGATCGTTGCACAATACAGGGATGGTTAATGGTTGTATTAACGACACTAGGCCGATGGAGAAAATGTCATATTTAGGCTTGTTGCAAATGCAAAGTTTAGGTCGTTTACATTATTATTATTATTATTATTATTATTATTATTCCTCCATTTGCTATGTTACTAGTAAGTTACTCTGCATTTTGCAATTCTAGAAAGCTTTATGCTTAATCAAGGCACGTTTTCCTCAACCTCAAAAAAATAACTTATTTGCTTAACATTCGATCCAAACAATCCTTAGGTAAACACTTCCAAATCACATCCGACTACTACTATCATTCTATCAATCAAAAAGGTTCAATAAAATGGGAATCCTATTCACATAATCAATTTCCAATAACCATAAAAGACACACACACATGGATGGAACCAGGAACTTTAAAGGTTTAATCAAAATACATGGAAATTTCTAATTTTTTCATCATTTTTTTATCAAAACGAAAGTCAACTGCCTCGACTGTCTCTACTCTCTACCGAGTTCATTCTACGCCACAGTGGAGGAACTATTAACGAGCTAAAACGAGACTCTGGCACCCCCATATTGAAAAAAAAAATCGATCTTTGACCATGTATATTAGTTATTATTTTTATCGATTTTAGCCTTTCAGCATCCCATAATTACAAAAAAAAAAAAAAACATTTCTAGTTCTGCCACTGCCTGCACACACACACACACATATATACTCCCTCCGTATCAATTTATATGTCCTATACGAAACCACGCGCAACTTTGAGCGGCTTTGAATATATAACTAATTGCCGAAATAATTTTAAAAACAAATTCTATCATATAGTTTAACATTTAAACCATGTAAAAAAAAATTAGAAAATTTTCCTTTCAACTACGGAAAAACAATTCTAGTTCCGCAAACTGCCTGCATATATATATATAAAAATAAAAATAAAAATAAAAAAATGCAAGTGAGAAGTGAGAAATAGTGAAAGAGGGAACTAACCATCTTGAGAGGAAGATAAAAGATAGAAGTTTGAATGAGATTTATTAAAAATGGAAATGGGTTTGTAAGAAAAATAAGAAAAATGAATAGTATTGTTCAGATGAATGGAATAATTAAATGTTGTTGGGTTATTATACAAACCACACTTTGCTGGTGTAGAAATCGTCCCCATTCTCTCTCTCTCTCTCTCTCTCTATATATATATATATAAGTGAATATGTAAGTATGTGTTATATATTGTAATATGTTATAAAGTTGGCTTACGGATACTACGAGGAGAAATAAGTTGGTCTCTCTTTCCCTTTTGTATCTTCCAAAGGCTGCTTTTGTCTTTCTTTCTTTTCTTTTTCAACTATTTTCATTATCACCTGCACCGCTTGGTTCGGTCCGGTCCGATCCGATTTTTAGCAAAATCGAAACCGAAATCGATCATATTTTTCGGGGTTTTTTTTCGGTTTCGGTCTTTTTATTTTTTGAACCGAACCGGATTGGGTTTTTCCGGTCAAGTTTTGGTTATTTTCGGTCTTTTTCGGTTTTTTCGGGTTTCTTCGGTTTTTTCAGTTTCGGTCTTTTTCGGTTCGGTTTTATCGAAAACCGAAACCGACCTGGATTTTTTTCGGTTTTTCTCTTTCGGTCTTTTTCGGTTTTTCGTCCAATCCTAATCATCGGGTCGAAGGGCCCAGGAAAGATAAAAAACTTGCGCGAAGGACGTTTTCTTCTTTGCCTTCTCCTCTCCAAAGGCCAAGGGAGAGACAACACCTCTTTCCTTCAGTAGCTCTTTTGGTTTCCCAAAAATAGCGGTAGCTGGGGCAAAGTCCGCTTGCTGCTATGGGTATTCGATATAAACTCGTAAAACCCACAACAAACATACTGGAATAAACGCAGTCAATGGCTCTAATCGATTATTTACTTTTATGTTGGATTCAAATCGGAATTTTAAATTGCGTCTTATGGAAAAAGAAAGAGGGATTTTTCCATTTAGTACCTATTGAAACATTAGTTTTTTTTTACAATTCCGTCTATTATTTTTTTTACCAAACGTTAGTATTATTGAAACTACTGTAATGAAATGACCAAAACAGTAGTTAGAGTTGACGAAATTTCACTAAACTAAAAAAAATCAAAGTTCATGGTACTAATAAAAAAGTTTATAGTTTGTGATAGTAAAGTATAATCAAACCCCTTATTGGTATTTTACTCTTATAAAAATGATGCAAATTGTTTGACATACCGTGTCACTCACTTTTATCAAGGATTTTACCTTTGAGAATATGTGTTTTGCTTTGACAATATGTCAATGATTGTTTGATTTAACAATAAATTAACGATTATGACTTATGATATGTACTGTCAAGGTAAAACTCTTTCAAATTTCCACTAAACCTCTAAATAAAGATATCATTTTTTGTCCATTCAAATAGGGTCAGGAATGAATGCCATGCAAATTCTAGATTACATGAAAAGTGTCACGGAAATTGGAAATTATCAAAGCTTCAAATCTGGAATTTTTCAGACTCTAACCCCTTCGTCGTATATTTAATTTATTGGTACAATATTTTAAACTTAGGAAAAGTATATATATTTTGACATATGTGTCATTCAACAAACCTAGATAGTTGATAGTAGACACATACATCCAGAAAACATAAATAATCAAGAAACTTATGGAAAACCACTATTCAAATGAAATTAAACTTAACAACATATATAGTATTAAAGTAGCAATAACAGATACGTTGGAAAAAGTTACTACATTATAAAAGAATATTTGAAAAATATCAGCTAATACTGTAAAAAGACCAAACCGAACCTTAAAATGGTTGACCTTAATTTTAAATATAAAAAGGAATACTGTGTTTGCACCGTAACAAACCTGAAATTTCTAGATGAGTGGTGATATAAGTAGAGACTTTTTGACATAGACTCTCGTAGAGACTGAATGTGGACCATCAGATCAAGTATACAAGAATAAATCAATGATACACATTAAGTCTTTACAAGAGTCTATGTTAAAAAATCTCTCACTATACGATCACTATTTCTGAATGATTTGGTACTTTTACTACTATCTTAATAAATGCTTCTACATCCATAAAACTCAACTAATATAAACTCCACCTTGTTTGCTTACAAATATCACTTCTTCTTTTTTGTCTTTTTTCATTTCGAATACAGAAAGTATATTCCTTTTACATGTTAAGAAAACACAAGTTTCAGTTGGAGTATTTGTTTAAGTTGAATAAGACAAATTTTGCACGTCAAATTTATGTTTATACAGTAGAGATTTTAATTTTTTTGCTGATATTTCTATTAACAGTACTAATTCAAACCATGACTATAATACACGGAGTGATAAGTACGTTATGCAAACGGAGTGATAAGGGTGGTTATTCTCATGATTACAAAATTGGTGGAGATATATTTGAGTGATAATGAGATTGTGAAATTCCTATCCGCTGTTCTAGTTGCAGTTTTGCAGTTAGGTTCCAAGTGAGGTTGGAACTGAGGTTGGAACCACAGTTGGAACCAAGTGTATTAATGGACAGAACTGTAAAAAGTTAAATGTACTTGAAATAAATCACACGCACATTTAACAACGGAGTTCACCTAACTAGGCTACGTCTCCGGGGCACTTACCCAGATTATGATATTATAAAAAGCTTACAATATATGATTCAAGTCTTAATGAAAAACTCTTAAACTCCCTCTAGGTTTTTCTGCCTATCTCTATATTGCTCCTACTCTATAACTATCACTTATAAATCAATGGCATCCCACCATTGTTTTCTTTTTAAAAGCTCACGTGTATTCTCTCAAGAATGGGTTCTTTATAATTTAGAACACACACTTTTTACAAGCGAGGTTATCAACTATTTATACAAGTAAAACAATCTTCTTGCTTCAAGATCTTTTATGATTGCTTTGACTTCTTTTGATTGGCTTCAATCTTTCCATGTATGAGCAAACTCTTCAGCGTGGATTGATCCAATCTTCATAAGTTAATACATGTTTAATAACTAGCTTGAAAATAGGAGTTAGTCTTTTCCTACAAAAAGGAAACATATAAGATAATATCTTTTAGAGATAATATCTTTAAATATTCATATGAAACATTAACTCCATATTTCATTCAATCTTAAACATATCATACTGAATTGATAAGGAACAAAGATTGAAACAAGTGATAAAGATTCGTATAAGAATAGAGATATAGATTCATCTATGTAAAGGAAACATAACTAATCTCTTTATATCCTTTTAGGAAATCTTTCCTTACCACTTTAATATTCTCAATAAACGCATACTAAACCTGTTAAGATCGTATGAGAATATATCCTGCATACTTTAAAACAAATAATTATTATTAAAGAATAGTTATGCAGATTAACAGAACTAGACAGAATTCTGCTGAACAGCAGGTTGGAACTGAGGTTCCAACTGAGGTTGCAACATTACTTGAAACCTCCAATGCTGTCTAAGCATGTTGTAACTGTGGTTGTAACTGAGTTTACAACATTACTAGAAACCTATCAACATAGGTTGTAACTGAGGTTGCAACATTGCTTGAAACCTAACAACACCTGTCTTAGTTCATAATAAACAGATAGGATTATTTAGTGAAAACCATTAGACAACAAATATAATTCAGACCAGAAATCTGGTCCTAACAATCTCCCCCTTTGTCATTGGTTTTGACAAATCATCTAAGTTTATATAAACACTAATCCACCTGCAATAAGTTAGCAGTACAGTCTTTTACTGTATTTCATTTATCAGTGCTTTTGTAACACCTATTTAGCTCCCCTGCAAGTTAGAATAGCAGGTATCATATAAGCACATAATGTATCCATTCACAGAGTTTCAGAACAGATTCAAATGAACCATAAACTCATCTCCCCCTATTTGTCATAAGCCAGACAAACTAGTCACGAGGTATGTCTGAATATGGTGCTTTCTCCCTTAAAGGTGCATCTCTGACAACCTCTTCCTGGTCTTCTTCACTGCTTATGGAGAAACCATCATCATTGTTCAGGTTGGGGTTTTTAGAAGGGTTGGAAGACATGGTTTCAACTACGGTTGGAACTGCACTTAGAACTTCGCTGTGTGGGTTTCCAGAAAACTTAGGGTTTCTTTGTTAAATAGAAAGAGAGAGAGAGTAATTGTGATTATTGTAATTGATTTTGGATATTAAAAGAGTTTAGTATAAATAGCAATAAAGTCCAAATCTTTTTACAATTAGAAAAAGATACACTCAAATCAATTTTGAAACAGAATCAATTTTAAAATACAAAGAAATCATGATGGAAACAGTTTTGCAGACAGATAAATCAAGCAATAAATAAAGATCAACATTCCTTGTAAACAGATATACCCAAAATTTAGAATTCTAAATAGTTGAAGATTTCAAGGAAATTTTTGACTTGATTCAAGAGAAGATGGCAATACAGCAAGACATTTACACAATTAAAAACAGGCATCTAACAATTTACTCAAGAAGATATGTTTATCATAGAATAACTTTAATAGAAATTAGATTTTAAGAGCTTAAATTGAGCAAATTCATTTTCTTTTATACACAAAAACTAGTTTGATGATCTCAGCAAGGAAAGAGTATAAGTGATGTCAAAAATTACAAGACTTTGTCTTGGCTTTTTCATTCTAGAGTGTTCGGACAATCACTGAATTTTTCAGTATTATGAGGATGAGGTTTCAACTGATGTTGCAATTGAGCTTGCAACCAATATTATTAGCAAGTGGTTTCAACTGGGGTTGCAACTGAACTTGCAACCACTATGTAAAATGTGCACTTTGTGCTTGCAACTCTATTACCAGAGAGGTTTTAAGACAAATTACCTCACATCTATTTTTGAGACACCAAAAGGCGGCTTTTTCAAGATAAAAACTTCAAAGCTCAATAAAGACTTACCTCTTGAAATAAAATGTATTAAAGGTACTCAAAACATACATACATAGCAAGAGTATTCAATTAGATCCATAGTGACATACCCCTATATCACTTCTTAAAGATTCAAATTTATTAGTATCAAGGGGTTTTGTGAAAATATCTGCTAATTGTCTTTCAGTTGAAACATGTTCTAAAATTAACCTCTTTTCTTCAACTAGTTCTCTAATAAAATGATGCCTTAGATCAATATGTTTAGTTCTGGAATGTTGAACTGGATTTTTAGCTAAATCTATAGCACTTTTGTTATCACAAAACAGAGTTAATATTTCTTGTTTAACATTATAATCAGTTAACATCTGTTTCATCCAAATTAGTTGAGTGCATCCACTTCCAGCTGCAACATATTCTGCCTCAGCAGTAGATAAAGATATGCAATTTTGCTTTTTACTGAACCAAGAAACAAGGTTGTTTCCAAAATAAAAACAACCACCAGAAGTACTCTTTCTATCATCTATGTTTCCTGCCCAATTTGCATCACAGTAGCCACTTAGAAAATGGTTTGTATCTTTAGAATACCATAGGCCTAGGTGAAGTGTTCCTTTTACATATCTTAGAATTCTCTTGACAGCTAGAAGATGAGGTTCTAAAGGATTTGCCTGATATCTGGCACAAACTCCTACACTTAAGAAAAGGTCTGGTCTACTAGCAGTTAGATAAAGCAAACTACCAATCATGGATCTGTAAAGACTATGACAGACACTTTTACCTTTATCATTTTTAGACAGTTTAAGAGTGGTACTCATAGGGATTCTCTTCTCTTTACTCTCACTCAGAACAAACTTCTTAACAAGGTTGTCTGCATACTTACTTTGGCATAAAAAAATGCCTTTCTCATTCTGTTTAACTTGCAATCCTAGAAAGTAAGTTAATTCACCTCCACCACTCATTTCAAATTCATTCTTCATATCAGAAATGAATTCTTCTATCCTTTTATTAGAAGTAGATCCAAAAACAATGTCATCAACATAGATTTGAGCAATTACTATGTCCTTTGTGGTTTTCTTAGTAAACAGAGTTTTATCAACTCCCCCTCTGTTAAAACCTTTTTCAAGCAAAAACTTGGTTAATCTATCATACCAAGCTCTAGGAGCTTGCTTTAGACCATACAAGGCCTTTTTCAGCAAATAGACATGTTCAGGAAATTTAGGATCTTCAAATCCCTTAGGTTGACAAACATAAACTTCTTCATTTATCACACCATTTAGAAAAGCACTCTTAATGTCAAGTTGAAATAGTTTAAAATCATACAGACATGCAAGAGATAGTAACATTCTAATGGATTCAATTCTAGCTACAGGAGCAAAGGTTTCATCAAAGTCAATTCCCTCAATTTGTGTATAACCTTGAGCTACCAACCTAGCTTTATTCCTAATGATCACTCCATCTTCATTACTTTTATTTCTGAAGATCCATTTATTCCCTATAATATTCTTATTAGAAGGTCTGGGTACTAGAGTCTATACATCATTCCTTTCAAATTGGGACAGTTCATCTTGCACAGCTAAGATCCATTCACTGTCTTCCAAGGCCTCTTTTATATTCTTAGGTTCTAACTGAGATAGGTAACAAGCAAAATGAATAACATTATTTCTCTTACCTCTGCTTTTCATACCTGAAGTAATTTCACCTATGACATTGTCAAGAGAGTGGTTTTTCTGAGTCCTTACATAGCGTGGCTTGCTTGTAGTTGGGATAGGAGATCCTCCATCTTCTTCTTCAGATTCTGTTGAATTCGAGGTTTCAACTTCAATTCCAACCTTAGTTCCAACCTCAGTTGTAACCTCAGTTGCAACTGGACTTCCAACCACTATGGGACTTCCTGTTTGTTGAGTTTCTTCTTTCTCTTCTTCTGAAATCTCAGGCTGTTCATCATTACTTGTAATCTCATCAACAGTTTTTAAGTCATCAAATAACACATTATAAGATTCCATAACACAGTTTGTTCGTTGATTGAAGACTCTAAATGCTCTACTGTTCTGAGCATAACCAAGAAAGATCCCTTTATCACTTTTAGAGTCAAATTTACCAAGATGCTCTCTATCTCTGAGAATGTAACATACACACCCAAAGACTTGAAAATACTTAACATTGGGTTTTCTACCTTTCCATATTTCATAAGCTGTCATGGAAGTGCCTTTAGTAATGTAAACTCTATTAACTATATGACAGGCAGTATTAACAGCTTCAGCCCAAAATCTGTTGGCAAGTTTCTTAGAGTTGAGCATGACTCTAGCCATTTCCTGAATGGTTCTATTTTTTCTTTCAACTATGCCATTTTGTTGTGGAGTCTTAGGAGCAGAGAACTCATGACTTATACCTAAGGAGTTGCAGAATTCTTTAAACTTGATGTTTTCAAATTCAGTTCCATGATCACTTCTAATCCTAGCAATATTACCACTGGTGGAACCTTTTTCAAGTTGCAGTTTTAAGCACAGAGTTTTGAACAGTTCAAAAGTTTCAGACTTATCCTTTAAGAACACTACCCAAGAGTATTTAGAAAAATCATCTACAACTACCAAAATGTACTTCTTACCACCTATACTAGCAGTTTGCATAGGCCCCATCAAGTCAATATGAAGAAGTTCTAGGACTCTTTTAGTGTAAATTTGACTAGTACTTTTGTGAATACTTTTGTTTTGTTTGCCTATAGCACAATCACCACAGACACTTTGAGTTTTAGCACTAAGTTTAGAAATTCCTCTTATCAATTCCTTGTTAACAAGCTTATCTAAGGTTTTGTAATTCACATGTCCAAGCCTTTTATGCCAAATATCCACATTATTAGTAATGGCTTGATTACACCTACTTTGAGGCAATTCTTTTTCAGCTTTTTCAAACAGCTTTTCAGCTTATTCTGGAAAATAGCTGTTAAAACCTTCAACCACTTCCAACGGTCATAACTCAGAAAAACAGACCTTTGGTCTTTATATACAAGCTCAATCTCTCTTCCAAACCACCAATCAATACACACAACATCATCCTTCAACCTCTCTAATAAAAAGCCTAAAAATCACCATTTTGGTGAATATATTCGAGAAAGAGGGAAATTGAAGAAAAAGCCATACAAGCTCAATCATCAACAAAAACTCACAAATTAGCTTATTTAGAAGCAATTAGAATAGTGAGTTTAGTTACATTATTGTAACAAAATTTGTAACGAGTGTTTTATAAACTCTTTTGTGAGCGAGTGATCGGGTAGAGGCTTTGTAAGCAAGTGAAGCTTAAAAGCTCTAGGTCTTTTCATTCGGGACACTCATAAAATGAGGGGGAGCTTAATCGGTTGATTAGCTCGATAGGATTGTAATATCCGAAAAGAAGATTTTTTAGTGAAATACTCGGTAGTACCGAGGAGAGGACGTAGGCCGTTTGCCGAACCTCTATAAATCTTGGTGTCATCTTCTTTCCCTAAACTTTTACTTTCCGCAACTTTATTATTGCTTATATTCTTGCTTGCGTTTATGATTTCTAGCATTTCATTAAGTATATTAAACGCTTAAGTTTAGAATTTGCATAAGTTGGGTGTTAGTTGTTTAGAATTTTTAATTAGGCGAAAATCGCCACAAACCTTATTCACCCCCTCTAAGTTTAGCCACACGGGCCAACACACTGGATTTCAGAATGACCAGGTTTCTTACAGAAATTACACAGCTTCAACCTAAAGTTATTTTTATCCTTAAAGTTATTCAGTTTATTCATGGTTGCAACTTTGGTTATAACTGAGCTTCTAACCTTCTTTACAAAAACCTGAGTTTTATTCCTGGTTGCAAATCTGGTTGCAACTGACCTTCTAACCTTGTTGTCAAAATAATGAGTTTTAGCTTTAGCAACAGCTTCAATAAAGGTGGTTTTTCCTGTAATTTTACCACCACAGTAACCTAGACCACAGATATCTTTAGAGCCTCTAGAATATGACAGCATGTCATCTAATTTTTCTGAAGTAGAAACATTCATCAGTTTTATTTTCTTTTTAGTTTCAGTAAGTTCAGCCAGTTGTAAGTTAAGCTTCTCAGTAAGACTTTTAACCTCATCCTTTAGATTAACATTAAGTTTGCTTATGATCAAGGATTGTTTACTCAGACATTTATACTTTTCATAAAGAACAAGGTATTGCTGAGTAATGTTTTCATCAGAAGGTTCTTCCTCATCACTGCTATAGGTTTCAAGAGCAGTTGTAACTATGGTTGAAACATGCTCACAGTCACTTTCATAAGTAGGTTCTTTTTCAGTGATTATTCCCATAAAATTAACAAAGTTAGAATCCTCCTCTTCATCACTGTTGCTCTCAGAATCACTATCACTATGAGTGGTTATATAAGCATTTTTGTTTCTTTTTAAAGTATTTGCACACTCAGCCTGAATATGACCAAAGCCTCTACATTCTCTACACTGAATCTCTTTAGGCTTGTAATCTTTGTTATCCTTCTCTTTAGAATTCCACTTTCCTGTAGAGTTATTATTGAACCTAGATTCTGTCTTAAATTGGTTATCCCTTTTCTGAAAGTTTTTAGAAGAACCAGTATCATCCTCCTTTTTTTATAGAATTTTTTGTAAACCTTTTTAGCAAAGAAAGCTAGCTGTTCTTCATCACTCATTTTATCACAGACATTAGGTTCAGATTTCTTAGCCTGAAAGGCTATTCCTTTTTCTGGTCTCTTCTGTTTAAAGAATTTAAATTCATGAGTACTCAGATTTCCTATAAGTTCTTCTAGTTTAAGATTATCCAAGTCTGTTGATTCTTCAATAGCTGTAACCTTAATTTCAAATCTTTCTGGGAGTGACCTAAGAGTTTTCTTAACAAGTTTAGCATCACTGTATTTTTCACCTAAGGTTCCAGCTTGATGAGCAATGTGGCAGATTCTACCATTAAATTGTTCAATGTTTTCATCTTCCTCCATTCTTAAGTTTTCAAATTGAGTAGTTAACTGTTGAAGTTTGAAAGCTTTAACTTTAATAGTTCCTTCAAAAGTAACTTGCAAAATATCCCATGCCTCTTTGGCAGTTTCACAATGAGAGATATACCTGAATACACTGAGAGTTACACCAGCAAAAATCAAGTTTATGGCTATTGAGTTGGCACTTGATTTTCTGTCTTCATCAGCAGACCATCTGTCTTCAGGTATAAAAACCAGTTCTCCTTCACTATCAATGGCAGTTGGAGCCTCCCATCCATACATCACAGTTTTCCATGCATGTTCATTCTGCTGTTTGATGAAGGACCTCATTCTGATTTTCCATACTCCATAGTTTACTCCTCCTTCAAGCAATGGAGGTTTGTTGAAAGCGTTTCCTTCCCTCATTAAGTCCATCTTTACTAGAACACAGGATCCACACTAAGTAAGATCTAGTGTGAAGCTCTGATACCAATTGAAATTCCTATCCGCTGTTCTAGTTGCAGTTTTGCAGTTAGGTTCCAAGTGAGGTTGGAACTGAGGTTGGAACCACAGTTGGAACCAAGTGTATTAATGGACAGAACTGTAAAAAGTTAAATGTACTTGAAATAAATCACACGCACATTTAACAACGGAGTTCACCTAACTAGGCTACGTCTCCGGGGCACTTACCCAGATTATGATATTATAAAAAGCTTACAATATATGATTCAAGTCTTAATGAAAAACTCTTAGACTCCCTCTAGGTTTTTCTGCCTATCTCTATATTGCTCCTACTCTATAACTATCACTTATAAATCAATGGCATCCCACCATTGTTTTCTTTTTAAAAGCTCACGTGTATTCTCTCAAGAATGGGTTCTTTATAATTTAGAACACACACTTTTTACAAGCTAGGTTATCAACTATTTATACAAGTAAAACAATCTTCTTGCTTCAAGATCTTTTATGATTGCTTTGACTTCTTTTGATTGGCTTCAATCTTTCCATGTATGAGCAAACTCTTCAGCGTGAATTGATCCAATCTTCATAAGTTAATACCTGTTTAATAACTAGCTTGGAAATAGGAGTTAGTCTTTTCCTACAACAAGGAAACATATAAGATAATATCTTTAAATATTCATATGAAACATTAACTCCATATTTCATTTAATCTTAAACATATCATACTGAATTGATAAGGAACAAAGATTGAAACAAGTGATAAAGATTCGTATAAGAATAGAGATATAGATTCATCTATGTAAAGGAAACATAACTAATCTCTTTATATCCTTTTAGGAAATCTTTCCTTACCACTTTAATATTCTCAATAAACGCATACTAAACCTGTTAAGATCGTATGAGAATATATCCTGCATAATTTAAAACAAATAATTATTATTAAAGAATAGTTATGCAGATTAACAGAACTAGACAGAATTCTGCTGAACAGCAGGTTGGAACTGAGGTTGCAACTGAGGTTGCAACATTACTTGAAACCTCCAATGCTGTCTAAGCAGGTTGTAACTGTGGTTGTAACTGAGCTTACAACATTACTAGAAACATATCAACATAGGTTGTAACTGAGGTTGCAACATTACTTGAAACCTAACAACACCTGTCTTAGTTCATAATAAACAGATAGGATTATTTAGTGAAAACCATTAGACAACAAATATAATTTAGACCAGAAATCTGGTCCTAACAGATTGGGTTCAACAATTCAAACACAAGTGATAAATACGGGTTGTTAGTCAAGATTAAGACGTTTAAAATAGATAAGAGATTAACTTCTCTGGTTTATCTTTTGTATATAAATAGTGATTAACAAATTCTCTGATCACGTTGGTTTTTCTAATAGAAATAAATAAAAATACTTTCTTTTTTATCACTATTTTCTACTTGGTATCAAGAGATTTTGTGACCAGATGCCATAATTTTTTTTTTCCAACTTTATTTCAAATGACAACTCTTTCCCTCAACGTCAGTAACTTTATCACCTTGAAGCTAAACCAAGAAAATTACCCATTGTGGCGTGAGCAAGCTCTAGCTCTCGCCGAAAGTCAAAAACAAATTGACCATCTCACTGGTGATTCAGAACCTCCAACACAATATACGATCCCAACTACAGAAAACCCAACAAAAAAAATAACCCCCGAGTATGCTACATGGCGTAAATCCGACCGTCTCCTTCGAGTATGGCTAATCGGTACCCTCACTGAGGAAGCTCTAGGCCTTGTAATTGGCCTAGACACTGCCAAAGATGTGTGGGATGCGCTCCAACAAGCCTATGCTCAAGACTCTCAAGAACGAGAGTTCACACTTCGTCAAGAATTGACATATCTTCGGAAAGAAGATGATGCTTCTATTACTAGTCATCTTCGCACTCTCAAGGGTATATGTGACATTTTATCTGCTATTGGGTGTCCGGTGCCAGAAAAAGAAAAAGTTTTTTCTCTCCTGACAAGTTTAGGGCCGAAATATGAGTCCTTCACCACAACAATGTTGAAGCCCCCACATCCCAGTTACTCAGAACTTGAGTCTCTTCTTAAAGGATACGAGCAACGCCAGACATGGTACGCCAACAACAAACAGGTACAACAGTTGGCGTTTTATGGTAAAAAACAACGCCAAACACAACACAGTTCAGCCAATCGTAAGCCACAAAATGTGTTCAGTTCCAACGGTTGTGGCTTTCAAGCACACAATTCTGGTGCTACCAATTACTACAACTCAAGTCAAACAAGGCTGTTTTATCGTGAAAATAACAATCAAAATATGACGGAACGTCGACCCCCACCTCCTGGACAAAGACGTATGACTCCGGTTGAGGGGGATATGTATCGCACTAAGCGGTGCCAATATTGTGGAACATCTGGGCACATTACGAAAATCTGCTGGTATATACCGAAACATCCTGCGAAACAAGAAGACATCCCTCAAGCATTAGCTGCACTTACACTTGACAATTCAGTTGTTGATTCGGAATGGATCACCGACACCGGAGCTTCTAATCACATGACAGGTAACACAAGTATTTTAAATAATCTATACACTAATTTAGGATCTGATTCTGTTCTAATCGGAGATGGTACTTCTCTTCCTGTTAAAGCTGTTGGCAATACATTTTTAAAAAACAATTCTATATCTCTTCCAATTAATAATGTTCTTCATGTTCCTCACTTGGAAAAAAATTTATTATCAGTTAGCCAGTTAACAGACCCATTTCCGTTAATTGTGAATTTTCTAATGTTGTTTTCTGTCTTAAGGAACGGGAAACACGTCAAGTAGTGATAAAAAGGGAGGCGCAAGGGTGATATTTATGCAATTTCTAATCCACACGAGCTCCATTTTTCAAATAGATTTAAATCTGGCACTGCAGAAGTTTGGCACCGACGTTTAGGGCATCCACAAGCGTCTTCACTACAACTGCTTAAAAATAAAGGCCTAATAGAGGTCATAGGAGTTAATACATTAAATTCTATTTGTGAGAGTTTTCAGTTAGGAAAAATGAATAAATTACCTTTTACTTCTTCTGAACACACAAGTTCTAATTGTTTTGATATAATACATTGTGATTTATGGGGACCTGCTCCAATAACTTCTATTGGTAATTTTCAATATTATACTTGTTTTGTTGATGATTTTTCTAGATATACGGGGATCATTCCACTTAAGCGAAAATCCAAATTTTTAGAAATGTATATTGCTTTTGAAAAATAAGTGGAACGTCAGTTTAACAAGAAAATAAAAATCTTTCACTCTGATGGAGGTGGTGAGTTTATTAATTCTCAATTGAGCACTCACTTCCAAACACAAGGCATAGTTCACTACATATCTTGTCCTCACACCCCCGAACAAACAGGTATGGTTGAGCGTCGCTACAGAATTATACGCGAACTAGGTATGACAAAGCTTTTTCAATCTGGTGCTCCATTGTATTTGTGGGTAGAGTATTTTAGTACGGCTGTATACTTAATTAATCGGCTCCCGTCATCTGCCAAAAAATATGAAACACCGTATTTTAAGTTGCACGGTAAAAATCCTGATTACTCATCATTATGAATTTCAACTTATATCGATTCTTATTTTCGGTTTTAATAAAGGAAAGAAATGTACAGAAGTCACGGAGAGGAGTCGAGGCGATGTGAAGGCGTCTAGGTGGTGAAACAATATATTTTCATCGTTTTTTTTTTTCGTACTTTTAACCTAAAGCCCTCAAAAAAGTGTTGAAGTAAAAAAAGGTCCCTTGGGCGCCTCATAACTAGTCTACAGATACATTGCGATAAATTATAACTTCAAGAAAAGTTAATAAGACATGTTGAGCACTTTAACTTAAATGGGAATGAGCATAATTGTTTGCCTAATTGTTTCTTCATATTCAACAATTCAAATGATAAGCATAGGCCGGTACAGGACAGGTAAATGGCATATTATGCAAAGATCTTCTGGTTTTTTTGATAATGTGCGGTACATGATCCTTCTTACTGTCCTTTCGTAGAATTATATCCATAAGACCATAACAGATATTATAACATGATCAAGTTAAGACATGTATATATATATATATATATATATATATATATATAATATAGGAAAATGTTATATGAACATCAACTTAGACATCAATTTGGACAGTACTTTTTCGTAAAAACGCTCCAAATCAAGATTTGGTTAATGCAAATCTCCATGGTTTCACGACGGAAACACAAATATGCGTCTTGTTTTTTTTTTTGACCGATCCTTTTGACAACTTCAGATAAAACAAGCATTTCACAACTTCAAACGGATCGAAATTGGCCAATTGTTCATAGACTCAGATTCTTGGTAATCGATATGTGTTTTCTTTTGTCTTTGTGCTATTACTAACTTCCTATGAAGACATTGTTTGGTTGCAGATTTAAGCTCAGTTTTTTTGTTTTAATGTTGAAAAGTTGAATGTGGTTGGTCAACTTAAAAGGTGATGTTCTGTTCTTTTTTCCCATGAAAAAGTTAGAAGCTCTAAGCTAGGGAACATGTTTTTTTCCGCAACCTCAAAGAATCCACCTTCTTTGCTTAAAAGATGCAACCAAACATGGTCATGGTCTCGAAAAATGAGAACAGAAAATCCACCAAGAGAACCCTTGATCTATTTTACATAATTGAACAAGCATTGGGATTTTCGTCACTGAATATTTGTGGAGCATAGACCAGTCCAGGAGGGTAAATCTGGTAATACATGTGGAGATCGAATTTACCACCTTCTTTCTCATTTTTCTGTCCTTTTTTATTTTCCGCAGGCGATGTTTGTTTGGCTGCTGGAGGATCTTTAGCTGCCTGTGTTTGTTTGACTATTGTAACATGTTTATCTGTTTTTCTCTTTACAAACTCGATTAGTTTTGCCGATTCAAACGTGCCCTTGACAGTTACTTGCGAATTCTTCAAATCCGTCGTTACAATCTGAACACCTGCATGCATATATAATATCCCAAGTCTTATTTATAAACATGCAAGTTTGCATACGAAGTAGTTTCTCAATGATATATATTTTAGTATCTAATATTATGATGAAGTGTTAAAAAAGAAAACAATGAGTTCTTCTAGTTATCTGTCTTTGTTATTGAACTTTGAGGACTGTGAATCTTCTGACAATGTGAACATACAAGATAGTAATACATTTATTTATCTTTAAATAGACATGAATTAGCTGATTGATTCAAATTTTAGCCTTATATACACCGTTTAAAAAGCTTAATCAATGCTGGATAAACTTAGTCTTTTACACTTCTCTTGTTTTTGACTCAGAAAAAGCTTACGCTTCTATGCCTTTTTACACGCTTTTCGGGAGTTTTTGCAATAACGTTTTAGCTATGCTTTGCTATTTTTTTTTTTAAATCACATGACTTTTTATAGGAATAGCTCATTGGTGTCATTAGTTCAAACTTCGAGGTTGATTTGTTGCTCATTGGTGTCGCACTGTTTAATAGCCTTATTTTTCTTCCTCTTTCTCAAATCACATTTACTCATATTGACATAAAGCTACTTAATAAAATAAGTTAAGACACAACATACAAACAAGCAATATTGACAGGGCTCTAAATATAGAGTAATTTTACTCGATAAAATTAGATTTATCAAAGCTAGCCATTCGTGTTAAAAATAAAAAATCACTTGGTAACATTCCATTTCATATTACAAAAGTACCTTGCATTTTGTGAAGGCAAGTCTTGATATCATCTGCACAACCTTGACAATGCATAAAAATCTTGAGAACCACTTCGATAACCTTAGGCTGCAAAGCACAAACACATATTTGAATCCGAAACCCAAAAAACACGTAATATGGCGATGGAGTATAAGAAAATCAATTTTGTAACTCTGATTTACTACAATTGAAGCTATTTACTACTTGAAACGTGCTTTTCAAGGCAACAATAGCGCTATTGCGTTAAACGAACCCAGAATTTACACAAAAACTTGTAATCATTTTCGACTCCCACATGTATTGTAAGAATGAAATTGATAATACCTCTTGTTTTTTTTGTTCCTTTTTTTCTTCTTTCTTATCTTTTAATTTAGGAGAAATAAGTGTCACATGTTTGCCCGTCTTCTTTATAAGCCTATCGAAGACCTTTTTCGGATCAGCCGTTTTCCCTTTTACTGTAACTTTGTGGTTCTTCAAGTCGGTCTCGATATTTTCAACTCCTGAAGAAAAAATAAGTAGCAATATATATTATGTATAAGTGCAGTCTATTAAGTATAAGTATTTGTAGTTATAGTTTTTTTATCTGTAACTTTGTATGATTAAAGAACTGAATTGTAATCTTTTGTAAATAAGTATATTAGACTGTAAATTGAACTTTGACAGACCAAATATGCATACTCTGTAACTTAGGTGACTCATTTGTAAATAGGAGAAACTATATTATATAAATAGTTTCTCGAGTTAGTTTTTACAGATATATAGAAAATTCGTTCTTATTCTCTCTCTATATATTCATTTTAATTTCGTTTATATAAATAAGTAATTCAACCTCGAATAGAGGTTTATGATTTTCTACACAGTCTGTGCTCAAACTGTGATATATGTTATATGTATAGAACTAAGATATAATTTGATCATAGAATTTTAAAAGGAAATTTTGATCGAAGAGATAATAACTTGGTTAGTTGCAAGCCCAAAGCTCATATATTTTTTTATGCTAAAGACACCAGTTATCTGTTGGGTACGTTGTAAATAAACACAATAATTTCTACGGAAAAGAAATGGACAAATAACAGAAAATAGTTTCCTCAAATATATAAATATCAAATACAAAATTTAACATAAAATAATGTAAATGATACCGAAATGGACTAAAGTCCGAGACGAGTTAACTGCAAGCAGTTTCTCTTAAACGATATTTACCCCGCCACCTCTGCTTCTGGCTAAATGGGGCACTTCGTTCCCAAGGTACAACGTCTATCATATGTGACTCGGCGGAAACGGTACCGAGCCACGGTCGGACCGTTGGTGGTGTGGTACTCTCTCTATGTATGCATATGTGTTTGTGTGTGAATGTGTGTATATGCCATGTGTTTTTTTTTTGTCATAAAAAAGTTTAGAAAAATGATGAAAAACCATCGTATTTATGCAAACTTTGTAACTCATGAAAGCCATCAATATGGGGATATAAATATTTTGAAACTCGTACAACTTAATTGCATTCAAAACAAAACAAAACTAAAGGTTTTTTTCCAACGTTATCTTGTTGCCAAGTAAGAAAACTGAGATTTTAGATATTCTCATCCAAAACGACTAAAAAATTCTAACCTTGATGAAGGCAACTATTTTTTCACTCTCAGTAGCTCGAAAATAAGATAGCTTATTTTCCTCAATCTTTACCACCAAACAGACCATATGTATACATGGAAATATCAAGGTATGTAATGAGCAGATATAGCGTGTGTGCGCGCGCGCAGAGCATATACACATATATATTAAATTTTAGATGATTAAAATAAAATAGCTCTTGCATTTAGTATATTCAAATCCACAAGAAACATCCGCACATTTGGTAATGCATGATCAAAATTACAAAACATAATATTAATATATACTAAATACGATTTTGTATAAACGTGATATAAACATTTAAAAATCACCTTCAAATCCCCTCAAGGACTTTGTCACCATTTCGGCACAGCCCTGGCAGTGCATAAAGATCCCCATTATAATCACCCCCTCAGAATTTTGTGAATTTTTTCCATTCCCATTGTTGCTCTCTTTCTGCACAAATTTTCAGTGCCCAGTTTAGAGGCAGAAACTAGACGGTGAAACGTACACAAACAAGAACACTATTTAACTTACCGAAAAAAAATTAAAAAAATACTATTTAATCCGTAGGCACAACTAAGGACGTGTTTCGTAGCAATTTCAAGAAATTTAACTTCTGTTAGTTTATTCAGGCTAGATATGGAAAATGAAAACCTCAAACTTCAGAGTAACTTACCAGATGCCATAAACAAGGAAAAAAGAAAAGGGACAAACTAAGATTAAAAAGCTGCAACCAAACAAATCCTAAGTATTCTACAAAACCAACATCTTGAATTCCAAATTTCTTAACCGGTTTTTCTTCAAATTTTTCAGGAAAACCAAACATATTTCTCCATAAAATTTCTGCCAAAAATAGAGAAAATATTAAACTCCAATAAACACAGGTTACATTTTCAACGAAAAATTGGAGGATAAACTAAAATTAAAGCAATCATGATCACCAAATAAACATTGTTTAAATATGTTTATCTGTTTTCACAAATAATCATGGCAACCTAAACCAAAAAATAATATCCACATAATTAATATAAAAAAAAATTCTTACGTACGTACCTTGGTACTCATGTTTGCTAGTTTCCACTGTTCAAGTGATTTTGTGATTATGCCTTCTAATAGTGTATATATATGCTTATGCTTATGCTTAATATAGTTATATTATATATGTAAGATTTATCAGTAAAATTGCCGTTTCCTATTCCTTCTTGCCTTATATACATATCATAAGTCATAACCAATACTACATTAATATTATCATAAAAATATATATACTATTACGTACATTAATGCAAATGATATATGCGCGCATTTTTTGTTATGTAACGTGAAAACTTCATATGGTTTTTGCATCTGTTTGTATTAATTAATTCATGTTAATTTTGTCACGTTCAATTACGGAATTAGCTAGGAAGGCCATCGGCTTACAGATGTTTTATTTATTTATTTATTTCACCTAGTTTTATTAAAGTATGAGACACATTCTTAGTATTTAGATATGTTAGTACGTAAATTAAAGGTGTTAATTTATCATTTCGTCATGTATAAAGTGCGGTTGATGAACAATCAGGTTTATCAAGTACCTATTGTTTCCTTAGAATGTGTAGTATTCGTATTTAATACGTTAAAGTATTCAACGAATTGTTGTAATACATAGTCATGTAAATGTTGCTCTTGATGAACACAATAAGGCTAATTAACCACTATCTTAATACTGATACAAGATTTACCACAAATATAATATCATTAGGAAATAAGGTTCTTGGAAAACAAATTGGTTTTTTAAAAGTATTTATAAAGCACTAAATAGAAATCTTAACAAACAAACCCCACGAAATGGAGAGTGAAAGTACTAAAACGCAACCATCGGTTTTGGATTTAAATGTTGGAACAAATGGTAAAAGGCTTACCAAATAATGAGATTTCTTTCTTTAATTGTGAAGTCGATGAGTAAAGAGTTTCACATATGCAACGGTGATCTAAATAGTATGTATTGCTCGTTAGATTAATTATACCGCATTGTTTAAAGGGTCAATTCCCAAAACATACAATGTGTTATGAAATATTAACAAAACATACAATTGATCTAAAATAGAAAAATATATATATTTCTTCTCACCTACCAAAAAATTTCTCTTTCTCCTCTCTCTCATCTCTCTTTCTAAATCATCAAATTTTTTTCCATAAAATAACACCTCATTTAATGTTAAAATGATTTCTAAACCGAAAAAAATAAAATTACAACAAAAAATAAAAAAAAGTTCAAAAAAGTCGAAAACCCGAAAAAACCCAAAAAATGTTGGAAAAACCTTTAAAAAAGTCGGAAACCCGAAAAAATCCAAAAAATTTTTAAAAAATAAAAAAACCAAAAAAAATCCAAATTCACAAAAAAAATGAAAAAAGTTCAAAAAAGTCGAGAATCCGAAAAAACCCAAAAAAGGCTGGAAAAACCTTTTAAAAAGTCGGGAACCCGAAAAAGCCCAAAAAATGGTTAAAAAAAGTAAAAAAAACAAAGAAAAATCCAAAATCACAAAAAGAATGAAAAAAATTCACAAAAATCGAGAACCCGAAAAAACCAAAAAAGTGCTGAAAAAACCTTTAAAAAGTCGGGAACCCGAAAAAACTCCAAAAAAGTGGCAAAAAATAAAAAAAAACAAAGAAAAATCCAAATTCATAAAAATATATAAAAATAAAGTTCAGAAAAGTCGAGAACCCGAAAAAAGCCCAAAGATATGGTAAAAAGCAAAAAAAAAACAAGAAAATTACAAAATTACAAAATTACAAAAAAAAAAATGAAAAAAGTTCTAAAAAGTCGAAAATTCAAAAAAACCCAAAATATGCTGAAAAAACTTTTAAAAAAGTCGGTAACCGAAAAAACCCAAAAAATATCCAAAATCACAAAAAAATGGAAAAAGTTCAAAAAAGTCGAGAACCCAAAAAAACCCAAAAAAGGCTGGAAAAACCTTTTAACAAGTCGGGAACCCGAAAAAGCCCAAAAATGGTTAAAAAAAGTATTGTGTATGTATGTATTGCGTATTTCCGTATTAAAAACATGTATAAATTGTGTGTTGTGTATGCATGTATTAAATAACATGTATAAATAGTGTATTGTGTATACCCGTATTAAAAAAACATTTCATATCGAGGAATAGAATATGTCAACAACACATCACTTTTAGCCAAATGCGGCCAAATTATTATTAAGTATATAAATTTAATTACAATAATTTTTAAAAAATAAAAAAATATCTCGAAAATTGACGGATGAACTTATGACTATTTACGAGAAAATTGACACATATTGCCCAGTGAATTGTTGAAGATGATGATCAAAATAACCGAAAATTGACGGATAAACTGATCGGAGAAGACAATACCGAGGCCTGTGAATTGATCGGAGAAGAAGATTGAAGTCGGATAGAGACTTGTGAACTGATCGGAGAAGAAGATTGAACTATTTTTAAAGAAAGAAAAAAATCATTTTTTATATACATATTTTTTTAATACGGTAATACACAATACATTATTTATACATGCTCTTTAATACAGACATACACAGTACACGGTTAATACATGTATTTTAATACGGGCATACACAATACATTATTTATGCATGCTCTTTAATACAGACATACACAATACATATTTTATACATGCTTTTTAATACATGCATACACAATACATTGTTTATACACGTTCTTTAATACAGTCATACACAATACATTCTGTATCATTTGACACTGTCCATTTTTTATGTTTTTCTTATTATGCATACACAATACACTTTTTATACATGCTCTTTAATACATGCATACATAATACATAGTTTATACATGTTTTTTAATACGGGCATACACAATACATTATTTATACATTTTATTTAATACATGCATACACAACACATAATTTATACATGTTTTTTAATACATGCATACACAATACACTATTTATACATGCTCTTTAATACAGTCATACATAATACATATTTTATACATGATCTTTAATACAGGCATACACAATACACAATTTTTATACATGTTTTTTTAATACGGGCATACACAATACATTATTTATGCATGCTTTTTAATACATATATACACAATACACAGTTTATACATGTTTTTTAATACGGACATACACAATACACTATTTATACATGCTCTTTAATACATGCATACACAATACATATTTTATACATGCTCTTTAATACAGGCATACACAATACACAGTTTATATATATTTTTTAATACATGCATGCACAAAACATTATTTATACATGCTATTTAATACAAACATACACAATACACAATTTATACATATTTTTTTAATACGGGTATACACAATACACTATTTATACATACTGTTTAATACAGGCATACACAATACATAATGTATACATGTTTTTTAATACGGGCATACACAATACATTATTTATACATGCTATTTAATACATGCATACATGCACAACACACAATTTATACATGTTTTTAATACGAAAATACGCAATACAGACATACACAATACTTTTTTTAACCATTTTTTGGGTTTTTTCGGATTCCCGACTTTTTTGAACTTTTTTCATTTTTTTGTGATTTTGGATATTTTTTGGGTTTTTTTACCAATTTTTTGGGTTTTTTCGGTTACCGACTTTTTTAAAAGTTTTTTCAGCATACACAATACATAATTTATACAGGCATACACAATACATAATTTATACATGTTTTTTTAATACGGGCATACACAATACATTATTTATACATGTTATTTAATACATGCATACACAACACACAATTTATACATATTTTTTAATACGGAAATACGCAATACAGACATACACAATACTTTTTTTAACCATTTTTTCGGCTTTTTCGGGTTCCTGACTTGTTAAAAGGTTTTTCCAGCCTTTTTTGGGTTTTTTCGGGTTCTCGACTTTTTTGAACTTTTTTCATTTTTTTATGATTTTGGATATTTTTTGGGTTTTTTCGGTTACCGACTTTTTTAAAAGTTTTTTCAGCATATTTTGGGTTTTTTTGAATTTTCGACGTTTTAGAACTTTTTTCATTTTTTTTTGTAATTTTGTAATTTTCTTGTTTTTTTTTGTTTTTTACCATATTTTGGGCATATTTTGTAGTTTTTTGTTTTTTTTACCATATTTTGTTTTTTACCATCCAAAAAAGATTTCTCTTGTTTTTAAAATAAAGAGCACGAGGGGAGAGAGAGAGAGAGTTAAAAAAAATATAAATGATTTATTATTTATAATTTTAATTAGTTGTATGTTTTGAGAATAAAGTGTTGTGGTATAATTTTTTGGTAATTAATTTAAAATAGTTGTATGTTTTGATAATTTTCCCTTGTTTAAATAAGTTTAGATAATAATCAAGCCTATACTTTATAAAGATATATCTATTCTTACCATTACGAGACTTTTTAATGGTAAATGAATATGAATTCTAATATGCTATTAGAGCGGGCCTGATAACGTTGGTCTCAGCTCTATCCATTTAATATGTGTGCTTGTAAAATTCTTGAAATGTCGGAACACAAGCGAGTGGTGAGTGTTAGAGTAATTATCATCCATAATCTACATAATAATGGCATCTGTAATCTTTATGGTGATGAAAATAAACCTTATTTAAAGTCGGTGCAAGTAGGTATTTAGACCAACCCTATTGAGGCAAGTGTTCAAAGATTATAAACATGCATGCATGGATTGAAATGAAACGTCAGAGGTTAAGCTAATTTGTCAGAATTAAAAGTGAAATATTATTGGCATATTTGCGTTGTTCTCATGATATCTTGCACCTATTTACATCAAGCTATAAAAAAATGCCACAAAACATGTAACTAGCGCGGGTTCGATTCGGTCCGGTTAGGTTTTTGGTAAAACCGAAACCGAAATCGAGCATATTTTTCGGTTCGATTTTTTTCGGTTTCGGTCTTTTTATTTTTTGGACCGAACCGGACCGGTTTTTTAGTCCAGTGTCGGTTTTTTTCGGTTTTATTTTTTATTTTTCGGTCTTTTTCGGTTTTTTCGGGTGTTTTCGGTCGTTTTCGGTTTTTTTCGATTGGGTTATCGGTTCGGTTCGGTTTTTTCGGTTTTTTGTCCGGTCCTAAATGTAACCCTATATGGGGCTATAGTACATTGCAAATTAAAATTATGTATCATTTTCCTCTCTTTTATGGCAAACAATTAATCCAAGCATCATTACGTAAATTTGAATAGATACATCTTGGAAAATACGCAGTTAAGAAAAAAAGAAGTTAATCTCAGTTTTGATATTTGAGTCAATTTTTAAGACCAAAAGAACGAGGACACTAATTCAATTAAAATCACTGCTATGCTGTTTTTTAATACAAACCATGTCCAAATCTAGATTTATAAATTGGGTTAGATAAATATTTAAAAAATACACAAAATAATATATATAAAAAAAACAATTACGCACCGATCTAATTATTATTATAAAATCAAAATGCAAGCATATTAGTAATAATTGGTGTGTTGGTGCTTTTTGAAGAGCTTGTTCACGATCCACTCCCAGCACGTTTTAGGCCCGTTTGGTATCTTTCGCTAGCATTTTTTTTTTTTTTTACTAAATTAAAATATATTTAAAGATGGTCAATAATACAAGTAAGTATTTTGAGTTTTCATCTAAACTGATATAATTTAAAATAAGAAATTTATTTACAAAGTGAAAAGTTTTAACCACTGTCCGCGTTATTTATTTAGTTATTAAATAAGTATGAATAAATATATGGTAAAAAAAATATTAGAATAGTTAAACGAGTTTAAACCTTAACACGAGCCCTATAATTTTGTTCAAGCTCAATTCGTTAGAATATAAACGAACACGAGTCGAAACTTTAACAACCCATTGTTCAACTGCTCGCATAATCTCAAGCATTAGTCGAGACTTTAACAACCCATTGTTCAACAAGTAAGGATTCCTTTCAAGCCCATGTTTCCTAGCTGGATATCTGGGCTTCCTGTCGGCCCACTACATGGGGCTAAACTTCCCAACCCGACCCGATTAAATTGCAGTTTTCTGTCCTCCCTTTTCATGAAGTATATGCAATTTCTGGAGAAAAAGCAAAGATGCAATTCCTGACCCCATTCCTACCTA
Organism: Primula vulgaris; assembly: GCA_963920805.1. Taxonomy (NCBI): domain Eukaryota; kingdom Viridiplantae; phylum Streptophyta; class Magnoliopsida; order Ericales; family Primulaceae; genus Primula; species Primula vulgaris. The sequence goes on along the minus strand of OY987215.1, from coordinate 30,326,158 downwards.
ATACTCATATGTTGGCAAATCATTTACTATCTTCCAATCAAATAATCATATTGATTGTACAGTTCAAATAAGTTTAGGTGTCCTCTTGGAGAGAAAAATTATTAGGTTCTTTTGGAGGAGTCCTTCAAGACATTACACACCACAAGTTTATTGTATTTTATTACAGACACAGACGGGACTCGAAATATGTGTGCTAATAAATCTTGGTAAGGCGGCACATTTTGAAGCATTTATGTTTTAGAAACAAGCAACTAGATTATTTTCAAACCTCAAAAGACTGCTAAGTTTTTTGTAAAGAAAAAACATAGAGTACAAAAAACCACTGTTTTAAAAAACTTGCAACGTTGCGCAACGTTGTGCGATATAGTGGTTTTTGAAAGAGAAACGCAACGCTAAAACGCTATTTGGATGGAAAAACGCTAAATTCGCGCTATAGGAACGCTATTTACGCTATTTATGCTATAGCGGACGCTATTTACGCTATAGCGGGTGCAGTCCAAATTTTTTTTTTATTATTTATTTTATTTTTCAAAATTTTAATGAAATTATTGGAGCTTAAAGAGAATCAAACCCCAAAACTATTGCAAATAAAGTAAATACTCTGACATCTCAAGTATAATCATTTTGTGATTATTAGTTACAATTTTTTTATATATATTTAGTTAATTTTTATTAAATGTTTTGAATTTAATGCTATATTTATATGTATTTAGGCAAAAAAAAAAAATACACCGCAAAGCGCTATGTAGCAACGCTATTTGCGCTTTTAGCGTTTCTTTCGAAAAACAGCTACGGTAGCGATAACGCTATTTAAAACAATTGCAAAAAACTATGCATTGATGACAAAAAATTACCAAAATGCAATTTCCGTATCATCAACGCATCACAACCACCAAATAAACCATCATCGCTAATTAATCAACACCTGTTAAATTGCGGACGATGTTTTGACTAGGGTGGTGATAACAATAGTATAAACCACATCAGCTGATACTTTTTTTTGGGAAAGAAATCAAATGCTCTAGACAAAGAGAAACATGATGGTGAGGTAGCTCCAAAGCTCAGTTTTGTACATTTCTCTGTTGTTGTTTTTACAGTTATACAACATTGTATCAACTTTTACTAGGCATGATGGGGGAATGTATATAAGAATTTGGAACATGAATTTCAGTGCACTTTACAACATGCACGCCGTATAAATGTGACAGAAAGGGTTATTAGCAACTGTCTAAATAAGATGAACTTATTAATCTAATTCGAGCTTTCAACGTCTAATTTTCATGCAAAAAGTGAAACAGTATAAAGCTTTTAAGCTGACCCGTCAATGCATTGCACAATAAGAATGGTAAAACAAATGAGCTTGAGTTCAATAGCTGCAAGCAAGCAAGTTTTAGATAAAGATTTTTTTTTCATTTTTTTAAGAAGGGTAATATTTGATACAATACTAAAATGGAAAAGCAAATTAGTCTTTAGAATCACTGCATACAAGCATAATGGGGTGCAGATTACAAATCCTGTACATATCCAGGAAAAGTGAAAAAAATTGACGTGAGTGTTATTACAAAACATGACTACGCCAAAGCTCAATCTGTACAATACACAAAAAAATTGTCAGAAGATTAATAGTTTATATTTGCAAGGGTCTAATCCAATCACTATTAATGATGATATTAGTTCAATGAGGTTATTTTAGTCACCATGTAACAAAATATGGATGGATATGTTTCTTAACAAAATATGGATGGATTTGTTTCTTAACAAAATATGGATGGATATGTTTCTTAACAAAATATGACAATCGATGCGTGATTATTTTGCTGATATAATTCAAGAGAATCTAGTAGGCTAACCTCAAGGTGCATAAAAGTTGAGATGGCAATTGAGTCAACCACTCTCAGACAAACAGATGGCCCCATCCAGAATTTCTTCTTGTATTTCTATGATTTCATCTTGGTATAATTGCTTGCCGACATAATATTAAATTCCATAAAATAGTCGAGTTTAAAATTCTTAAACTTGAGAAAACTGTTCCCTCATGAACATGGGATCATTTGGTTGAAGCTTCTAAGCTCATTCTTTTGTTTGAAAGTTGCAGTGAATTCTGTTTTGTATTCCCTGGCATGAATTTTCTAAAACCTGAAGCCGATAGACAGAGCTTTTTTCTAAACTCAAATAAGCCAACTTATTTTTTTAAAACCTGCAGATACTTGAGTTCAAAATGTGAAAGAGCAAGCAGTTTCGTGGAATCTGAAGCAGAAATTTTACTAGGACCGAGGGGGGAAGCTAAGTGCAGACCATCGGGGGCGACGGCACCCCCATAATTGAAAATTATGAATTTTTCAATTTTTGACTATGTATTTTCACTAAAAATACGTTAAAACGATGATTTGGTACCTCTCATTTTTTTTGTCACTTAATTAGTAGTAAATGTAAATTTTGGCACCCCCATAAACGATTTCTGGCTTCGCCCATGGAAATATTTCTAATAAGCATGAAAATAACACAATAATTAACTTCATGTACAAATTAGGTTTTTTTAGCCCGTAAACAACGGAAACTAGAAGAAAACCAAAAACCAGTTGCAGAAACAAACACAGCCTTGTATCCCAGACAACAGCTGATTTGTCTTCTTAGCTAGCATGAAAGTATTCGGAGTTGTAAAGAGGTTCAAGTGAATAGGCTGTTGAAGCTCAGAAGTGGAACATAGGATAAAGTCACAAGTACCTTTCAATTGGCTCTTGTTTTGTTGGTCCCTCAGTATACTGTTCTAGATTCTCTTCCTCTTGTTTTCTATTTCTTGTTTTTGTATTGTGGAGAAAGGATTTGAAGGGGCTGTTTGGCTGCAGCTTTAAGGAAATAAGTTGCCTTATTTGATACTGTCTAATACAAATCATTCAGCATTCAGCATTCAGCTTAGGATTTGGAAAAGATCATGCAACCAATAAGCAAAAAAAAAAAAAAAACTTGCGAAATTTGATTAGGGGAAACTGAATTCCGAACAAATGGTATGAAGGGCTGCGGTTGCAACTTTAAGCAAATAAGTTCCTTATTCAGTGATGGAAAACAAAGCTGCGTTCAGTCAGTTTAAAGCTTCGAGAACAAAAAACACTCAGATCTTGGGTTGGCAACCAAATTTACGGCAGCTTATAAGAAGAAAGTAAATTAAGCTGAGATTAAAAGATCCAACCAAACAAGCCTCAATTATGAGTCCAAATCTTCTACCCCATGTTCTCTACCCCCTTCCCTGCCCCCTGCTTATTTTCGCTCAAATTTTAAATTTTCACAACTTGTTCCGCAAATTTATAAGATTTTATATTATTTTGTATTCAAATTTTAAAACATTTGAACATAATATTGTTTTAAACAATTTTTCTAAGATTTAATGTTTAATTTACACTAATTTATACATTTATTTTAAAATAAATTGCGTGTGAATTTTCTTTTAAAAAAAATTATTGGAATGTATTGATACATGTCTTATAATAATTGTACAATTTTTTTCAAGTTTTTTAGAATTTTTTTTTGGATAAAATAAGTAAGGGGGCACGGAAAAGAATAGAGAATATGGATAGAAGATTTGGACTCCTCATTTATGATGGATAGACACCACTGAACTTTGAAGTTCTACCAACTGTCTGCCATTAATCACCCATTTGGTAAGTTGGCAATTTGGCATATAAAATCAACAACTCCTTAAATGGGACATTAAGCTTTAACTTAAATCATTCTGTGTGTCTGTCAAAAAATTTCTCTACAGATGCCAAACATATCCACAAGTTTCTATTGTTGTACATTTTCATGTCAATTTTGACATAACAATAGGTATGGTTTGGTAATGCTTGTAATCATGACTCTTCATAAACGACTAAAAATCCCACCCAACATTTTCTTTCCAAGGTTAGAAGGGAAATATAAAAGACTAAATAAGAGCAGTAGATAGAAGATTATCATACCAAAAAATTGCTGATTATAATGAAGAGAGGCCGCGATCAAGTGCATGAATCACTTGAGACCCTTTTAACCCATTAATAGAAGTAAAAGAAAAGTTACCGGAGTTGAGCTAAAGTGAATTTATACTTTCTAAAAGAAAATTCCATCTAAAAGAATCTCGATTACTGCTTAGTTAGGCAACACGTAATGGTAGACCAAACCTGCATCAACACATCAGATCCAAAATGTAAGAATTCGTTACTTGGCAGAAGATAAAAAAATAAATAATATCACAGAAAATGTATTGATCATTCAGTGATTACATCAACTACAATAAATTATCAGATAAGAATGAACTAACAACCAAAGTAGAAACAAAAGTACATCATATATGAGATTCCTTTGAGTTAAAGCTATTGGACCTTTACAAAGCTAATGGGACTTTTGGAATAAATTGGTAAAGCATCTTCCTTGTTATGTACGTTCAAGAAACTTACAATTTGTTTTCATTATCCTTAAATAGGTTGTATGAAAAATGGTTTCGCCTGAGTTATCAGTTTATTTGGCACTATTTATAACTAAAGATTGAGACATATGCTCTTACATACAAATAAACTTCTTGTATAAGAAAAATTAAGCAAGCTTGCATTGGAATAAACACAACCGAGTTCTTAAAATCAATGTCATCAGACCATCTAAACAAGTATGGGGGAATTATGGTTCCAAATGTTATCAAGATTCAAGTCTGCAATAAAACTATGCAAATTCTAGTCTACAGTTTTGTTTTGTTTTAATAATTGGTGGGGAAAACCCACATTTTTATTTTATTAATTGATGAAAAATAAAAATGTGGGGGAAAACACCCACAAAAAAGAGTGCAAAAGGAAAAGAGGGTGCTACCTTACAACATCGATCAACACATGTGGCGTAGAGTCCACTTTTGAATTTTTATGCACAAAAAGGCCCGTGTGGCTGTATCTTTTGAGAAAATAAGCTGGCCAATTGAAGTTGCGAAAAAAGCTTGAATCATCTGGCTTAAAAGTTCAATGTTATTCAGGTTAAAGGATAAAACGGATACCAAATAAATGCAGTATATCTTATAAGTACCAAAAACTGAGATTTAATGTAACATCTAAATACGCTTATGGGAGGAGATATATTAGGAGAAATAAGAAAAGGGAGAGATTCCAGAAAGTGAAATGACGGGAAAAAGATTAGTAGGAAACAAGAAACGAGGGTGTATAAGTGAAATTAACACCAAAACATTAACCAGTGAAGGGAAAAGCTTCTATAACCATTCTTAATACCTCAAATAAATAACAAAATGAATACGAACAAACTAATTCTGAACCTACTAATTTTGATAAATAACCTTTCTAGTTATGTATATTTACTTATTATTATGCCCGTGTGGCCTCATGACGAGCTTGACTTTGAATGCCCAACCAAACCTTGGTACTTTCTGAATGTTTTCTTTCACCTGTTCAACAGCAAGTGCTTAGGATTGTCTACTAAATGTTTTTTTGCCATCATCTTAAAAAAAAAGTTGTATCCACACCATTAATAGAGCACTCTATCTCATTTCATTCTCACTTTATTGTTGTGTTAATCAAAATATCTGTAAACTGATAAATAAAAAAATGAGGGTAATCGCTGTTTCAACTGAATGCGAATATTGTTAATAAGCCTTTATTAATTTATACATCTATTGATTGCAGGTGCTTGGTTGGATGCATCGCAAGTTCCGGGGAAACGAGACACTCAAGGACTTTTTCATCGGTAAGACACGCTACGAATTTTACCTGTCATCTTCAAACATTTTTCCAACTAAAGTGACCAGAAGAACATATATTTCATGGTTCGTATACTCTGGCAAATAAGGATTTAACAATAATATACATTGGCTAGTAATGAAAATATAGCCGGCCGTTTATTCAGATTTTATACATTCTGATTTTTCCCTTTTGCCCTTTCTGGATTTCTCGACTATCAAATAAAGCCTAAAGTATTAACAAAGAGCTCTGCAAATGCTTGTTTGCTGCAGATTTTAGTCGAAGGTTATTGTCTTTTGAATATAATCTGTGGTACGTCTAGTTAGCCAGCTTAAAATCTGACGTTATACTTGTTTTGTGACCTGGAAGGCTGGAAAAAAAATACAAGTATTCGGAGAACCCAGTTTTACTTCTCAAACCCAAGTAAACCAACTTATTTGATTTGAAGTTACAACCAAACAACCCAAATGGGAAACTTGGTTTAACAAATAGCAGTTTCATGTAGATACCTTAACTTTTGTTTATTCCTACATTTCTCCTGTACTTTCCCACCATGCATTGCCTTGCTTCTGCATGTACAATTTAACATTAATCTAACTTGGGAAAAGAACTTACAAGTTTATACATTCCTTTTTCCAGGCAATCCTTGTACTTGCCTTTCAAGCCAGTCATCTTCGGATGACTTGCAATGCTACCAAAATTCGAACTCCCCTACTAAGCATTGGAACAAAACACCAAGAGAATTCCATGTGACAAATCTATCTGTTGACTTAGAATCAAAATACTTAGAGGAAGATGATTATGAAAACGTGGACTCATCAGCTGCAAACTCCGAGCTCTTTCATGGGTTCCTCACTATCGGTACTTTTGGTTCTGGCCCAACATCAACACCAACATTCTCCATTTCTTTTGAAAACTTGGCTGAAAAAAATGAGGAAGTTACCGAGGATGATCTGAAGATGATCAATGATGAGCTGGAGAAGGCTTTGGGAAATGAAGGTAAACGTGTTGTTTAAAAGGTTAATAGACCGTTAACAAATTCCACACCAACCTACAACTTTTAAGAATCAGAATTTAAATAACCAACATACTACCGTCATATTAAACAATTTCCGTACTACAAATTTATCACTTTTGAACTCAGAATTCACCCGTTTTGATGTATGAATGCTTCACTTTTCATGTCAAAATGGAACTTCATCCAGTTTTGACCACTTCTATTTATTAATTTGACGAAAGTATGTTGATTGTGTTTATTTTTTTGCTTTTAGTATTTATTTATTAACAATGAATGATTTATTTGAGAATACTTTTGAGCAATGTTGTACATGTTATTTATATGTACATGTGTCTTTATTCTGTATAGCAAGTGATTTGATGTGTAGAGTACGACTTACACACGGAAGATCAAATCACTGGTTCTAACATAATATATTTTATCGTTCACAACTTTAGATGGAGTGGACAACTATCGGTATAGTTATAGCATATAGTTTTAGTAGATCTATCTTGACTACAGAGAACGGTTGAATTCCGACTATTTGTGCTAGTATACTTAAGAGTATATTGAACAGTACAAAGTGGTATTATTTTGTGATACTGACCAGAATAAAATAATTATACCTAAAAAATTATTATGATTACTTATACTCTTAATCCCTAGATTATTTTCGATACACATATTTATAATATATACTGCTTTGATTTGTAATTGGTGAGATTTGTTGTGGTCAACAAACCTGTACGTTAGGCAGAAACATTATTTATATGATGTGTGTCTATAATCGAAGTAATTCACGTCTCTTATCCCATCGATAAGCTTATAAGTTTTGTTTGTCTCAAATATTGCAAGTGGATTTTATATCCGACACAACAAATAAGTTAAGTGGAAAGGTCGAGCAAATAATATGCCAAGTAAAATAATTATCAGTAATTTATTTACTCGGTGGATATGTGTAATCTTAATGTGAGGAGATATTTAAGTATTTAATAATGTGCTCTTAAATATTATTTTGAGAAGAATTAAGAGTGCAATTATATTCTCTAATGGAAATAAATATAATTTACTTATAGATTATTCCATGATTATAAAAGTATTAATTAGATAATATTATATTAGTATTTAAATTAAGACTAGATAATATTTATTAATTAAATTATAATCTAATTAGGGTTAGAGATATATGGTAATTATAAGTCTTATTCTTCTTGTGCACTGAGTCTCTAGATAAGAAACATAAGTCTCATAACATATTTTTCTACAGTTTCTAACAGTTTGAGAGCCCATTCTTCTAAGGAGTAAACAATATTATAAGAATACGGTAGAAGATCAAGTGTGATCTATCTATGCCCGTGATGTATTTCTGTATTGTTTTTATATAATACATATACACTATAATCAGGATCCAAGGCAAGTTTTCCGTTGCAAAATAAAACGTGTTTACAACAGATTGTTTAATTTCTAATTATTTGAGGTGAAAAATTGTTAAAAGCTGTAAACTGGTACGGGGTTTGTTAAAGAAGGATAGTTTAATATATAGTAAACATGAACTAACCTCTGTTTAAATGGTCATTTTACTAAACACTTAGAAATAGTACAAGTAGACAAAATAGGTGAAGACACAAGGGGACCTCATTGACAGTAAATATGTTTACACACTGCATTTTTGTTTAAGCCTTCTGATTTTTGCATTCTATCCCCTCTCCCTCATACTTCCTAAACACCTTGATGTCTTTACTGGTTAGTAGCAACAACTTTTAAAGTTCAAATTTTAGTTTCAATTTCTTTTCAGAAAAGCCCATCGAATCGACACATGCATACCAGACTTCTTCAAATTTCCCAAGAATGTTAAGTATTTTTGCAAATCAGATTCCTTTTTAATCGAATAATGGGGTGAAATTCATTTCCTTTTTTTTTTTGGAAAAAGCTGACCAAATATTCGAGAAACCGTTATATTTTATTTAATTGAGTCTGTGATGACACTTTACACTTTCAATTTTACTAAAAGCCCAAGCAGTTAGTACAAGCAAGCAAATGTTTGTTTTTTTATAATATCAACTTTCTATAATTCATTTATTTGTATTATTCTTTAACAGAAGATGACGAGTATTTTGGGAGAAACAGCAATGCTAGCACAATTACTTTGGCTGGAAAAGTACTCGAAGGGGTCGATACAAATGTGAGAGAATTGATTGACTGCCCCTTGCAGGAGTATCTGTTTGGATCTACATTTGCTTTGACAGAAACAACCCTGGAGAAAAAGGAACAAGGAGCATCACTGGGAGAGCTATTTCAAAGGGAAAATCATGAACATAAGAATGACAAGGGAGGAAAAAGGAAAGAAAAGAGTAAGAATAAGTCTGCGGTTCATATTCTTAAAAACATGCTGAAGAAACCCTCGTCGACTGAGAAACAAGCTGGATCTGAATCGACAAATAGAAAGCTAGATAAGGTACGGGGAACTACTGCCTTAATGCTTTTAACATAACCTATATGTGCATGCTAAATATGTTCACATCCATGGTCTAACTCCGGAATTCACGAATAAAATGAAAAACTTTTAGTGGCCAGATTACTTGGCATTTATATTTTTGTATGATGATTGTTCTATAGTTCAGTCATGAATTAAAAGAATTCAAAATGTCAAAAAATGGAATAACATGCAGAGACAGATTTCTTAACCTTCATATTGTGATGAACCTAATACCTGTGAAAATCTTCTTTGAATTTTTTTCATAACGCTTCATTATGTATACTTTCAAGTCAAGCCAACGTGTGCAAAAGTCCACATGTGCGGTTTAAAGAGGTTATAATTAATCGTTCTACGGTAAAAGAGTTGAATACCAAACTATTAAAATGTATAGTAGCAAATAAAATTGCGACTTATTTCAAAAGATATACGTATTCATCAACAAACATTTCGATTTTCGAGGCAATTTAAAGGAGTTCAATGCTTGTTTGGGTGAACATCTACATTAGACCCACAGTGGTCCAACCCTTCCCAGGGCCCAGCACATAGTGGGAGCTTCGTGCACCGGGTTTGCCCTTTTTAACACTTATTTGGATGCAACTTCTAAGCAAAAAAAGAGTAGCTTTCTCAAATGATAAAAAGGCTGAGACATCTTAGCTTAAAGAGTATACCAGGAAAAAGAAAAGCTTCCTTAACAAGCTGAACAGCCAACTGCGCAACAATTTAAAGCAACAATAGTAACTGAGTTTGGAAATCTCAACCAAACAAATGTCGCAGCTTATTCGCATATATATTTTATTAGTAACTGAAAAGTTGACATGTAAAAGCCAGGTGAAATAGATACCTATATATGCCTCTATAACTGTGATGCTAGTCTTTTCTCAATGTTGATCATTGATAGAGTTTGGTTACCTAATCACATATACAGATACGCAAAATATTTCACAGGAAAGTCTATCCTGAAGGTTCAATGGCTCCACAAAAAACTGACAAACTCTCTAGAAAAGATTTAAAGAATAACATCAATAATCGTCCGAGGTACAAGAACGAAGATCATATCCCTCGAGAAGAGAATGCCATGTTTTTTCCTTATAACAACCTCTCAAAAGAGAGTAAAGGATGCTTCAAGGGTCACTCTAACCTATCTGAAGATACAACTAATGGAGGACACCACGACGGGAATGGAGAATTCTGGATTAAAACAGACTCAGACTGTAAGTGTATATAGACCATATTATTATTTTCACAATATCTAGGGGAGGACCCAGCTAAATTTTCGAATTTTTGTAGGTTTGCCAAAATATATGATTTCTAGATTATGTAATAAAAACCTTACACAGAATTAGCATTTATGCAAAATGTGAGATTGGTGGCAATCCCTGCCAGCACTAAGCTCAGTTCCCATATATATTCTCTATTTCCTCAAAGAAGTTACCAATATAGATATAAAAATTAGTTATTCACCTTTGTTTTTTGATACATGCAACAATACCTGTCCTTAATACATCTCCTAGTTTGGTCTTATATGGAGTACTTAAGTTCCCAAACAAGTAGACCATATGACCTATTATCTATTTCTTTTTGTCCCTCTTAAATTTCAATCTTTCAATAGTGACCGAATTTGACCTTTAAATGAGTCGATCCTGATTCGATGCTTTTCAAGCTAACCTTATTAGCATTTGTGTTTAACGAAACTGCAGTTAACTAGGTCGGCCAGATTAAAGGCTGAGGTTATTTCGTTTTCTGCCTGAAAAAAATAATTTGCTTCGACAACGATGAACACAGTTTTTTGTCAGTCTCAAATAAGATAGATTATTACCTAAAGCTGCAGCTAAATAAGTCCTTGATCCTCTACTGTAACTAGAGAAGATTGGTAAGAGACAAATCCTTTAAGACTTTCCCAAAATAAACCTGATAACTGTCCCAAATTTCTATTTAACCTTGCACTTGTATATATTTTTAACAAATATAGCCCACTATGGCTGCATATAAGGTATTGGCTCGGTTAAGAATTTAAGTGTGGCAAATGTTTGAAAACTAAGCTGACTCGATTTGTTGTTTTGAATGCAGACCTGGTGTTGGAACTTTGAAGTGAAGAGGTGAAGAAAACCTTTCAAGTGTGGTTATAAACTGTTAGCAATGTATTGTAATTTAAGATTTGGCTTTCTGGTTTTACGTTTGCAATATATTACGCTGTCTTATAAGTTTGCTAGGGATCAAAAATAAAGGGAGGTTCTCGTTATCGTTCTCCTCTTAATTCCCATCGGTTATCTATATGTACATTAATTTGGGATGTAACTTTAAAAAAATGGTTCTGATTGTGTTACTCAGAATGTTTTGGTTTTGATGTTTTCAAATTTTTTCCTGATTCTCAAGTTACATTTGGCGGTGTCTTTTTCTCGCATGATAGGTAATAACACCCTAAAAATGGTGACAATAATCAATATTCTATACACAACTAGTAAAAGCGTGCTTACATGTTTAATTAGCAAAATGATATTAATTGCAACAACTTAAATATCTTCTTGCTGCAAAGAAACTAAAATAAAAAAGTTACTCAAATCCACAGAAATTGAACTTTATTACTAATTCAAGTGAGCAAGTAACTTCTTGAACGCGTCAAAAGACTTTTCATATAAGTATCATATTCTTCGCTTAACCAAAGAATAATAATTTGTCACATACGTGAGAGAATGTTTTCTGTGTGAAGTTGAGTATCGTGGTACGGCGGTAAGATACGAGTACAAATTCTATAATTGTATTATTTTGACCCAAGTGTTAAATTTTTTGTCAATTAATAGTTTTATGTTAAGTCAATATTCTGTAGCGAAATTTAGATGGTTTCCATATTTTAAACTAGCGAACGAGCAAACGTCATGCGTGGTGTAACACGTATAACAGTGTTACGTTAAAATAAATGTGTGTAAAAGAATTAAGGTACATCAATTTAATACCGGATGAGAGAGAGAGATAGAGAAATTGAGAAAGAAACATTTTTGCTGTGGTGTTTATTTATTAACACAAAAGACAGTTTTATTGGAAGACAGTTTTTTTTCTTTTTGAATTTAAAAACAGTTGGTATTTTTGTAATTTGAGTAAATTTGCAAGGGTATTAGGGGAAGCTAATGCTCCAAGGCTTGTATGCTTAAATAATAAGTATCGGATTCAACTTTGCCATCTTTCAACTGTGTCCGACTCTTGCCGGTCACACAAAATTATAAAACACTCCAATAAACCGTGTCGGACACCATTTATCTCACACTTGTCCAACTCTCAAAAATATTGTACTTTTATTTAAAAGATGAAAAATATTTTCCTTAGTTTTTTATTTTACTATCAAACAATCATACACAAAATCCATTTTTTCGAGAAAATGTTTTCCCCTCCCATTTTTTCTTGAAACAAACAAAGCCTTATATCAGTAAAAGTGTAAAACAGGAACAACAAAAGGGGCACAATAGTAATTATTCCGTTCTTATTTAATTATCCATTACGAAACTACGTGCAATTTTAACCGGCAAAAAACTTGTATCAAAATTGTCAGAATGAAAATTTTCAAAAGTTGATCATATAGTTAAAATGTTAAATTTTATTATTAAATTTTAAAAAATTATTTCGACAATTTTGATACAAGTTATAAGTTGGTCAAAATACGGGAGAAACTAATCACTCTACAATTTTGTACTTATTAGATACAAGTTATAAGTCGGTCAAGTTATATATATATATATATATATATATATATATATATATATATATATATATATATATATATATATATATATAAATTCCTCATTGTCAAGTATTTCACTAATTGGTTGATCACAATGAAACCTGACTTGCTGTTGGTTTGGAAGATGTATTGCTAATATTTCCACACTTGGATTTATACGACTCATGGGTATTATTTTATAAATCTTCCAAAAATCTTCATGTGAAGAGACCCATCTTCCGTCTACATATTGTTGCACTTCATCGTAATATGGGCCTCGTCGCACTTCTAGAGATACAAGATCATGCCCCTTGTTTACATATTTATACAAATACTTAAAACTGTCTATCTTGCAACAAATTTCAAGATTTATATGACAGTTATATTTTTTAAGCAACCACGGATTGTAAAGAACGACCCAACTATTATCTATCTGAACTTCTCTGTTCCGTAAGCATATTAATTGTGACCCTTCTCTTCTCTTATAAATAGGGTATGAATCATTTCCTAATTTTGTCACCTCTGAGAATGTCATTGGAAATCCTCGTTTACATTCTCCTGTTTTCGTACATGGCAATGTTTTGTTATAGTCTCCACACAGACCATGTATCTTGTGCTTCACAACTAACATGTGTAGCTCAGGGTCTTTGATTTTGTCTGGAATTTCCGCACTCACAACAGAATCATAATCGTCTGGGGTTTTAAGTTTATATCCATCTTCCATGATGAGGAGTATATGTGCATGTGGTAAACCTCTCTTCTGAAATTCAATTACATAAACGTAGGACTTGACTTCTGAAATTCAATTATAAACGTGGGACTTGACCTTACCCAGGGCGTGTTTATTAAAAACATTTTGCTTAAATTCTTCAAACTTATTAAAAACATCTTGCTTAAATTCTTCAAACTTTGAACGAAAAACTCGTACAATAAGATCAGGGCGATCATTTGAAAATTGTCATGTATATAACTCTGCCTTAATTTCTTGCCAGTTCGGGTTACACGTCATTGTAAGAAAGTAGTCAGGTTTACCATATTAAAGCACTAAAGCCATTGCATCTTGATAACGTTGGTACATGTCACGTGTACTTCCAACAATCGAAGACGGTAGTATAGTTATCTTTCCAATATCACCTGATCCAATTAACATTAAAAAAATTATAATGATGGAAATTGTGAAGTTACGAAAAGAAAGATGGTGGAAATAATTGCTTTGATTGTACTATATACCTCCGATATTATCACCGTCATGCATAGCATCGATAACGCCTTCATAACGTGATGCACGAATCTTGCTTTGATTGAAACGTATAAAATTAAGTACGTTTGTTTCTATCTTAACATAATTGTCGACGACATATTGTTGAAGAATTCGACCACCGTGTAATAAAAGCGAAATGTCATCCTTTCAGATCTACAATTTTTTAAAAATATAATCAAAATATAATTTGATTTATCATACGAAGCAAGAAAACTGGGAAACAACTTAAAAGTTATATCGAGTCTTGACCTGTAAATAATAAGAATAGTAGTCACAACATGATATTTGAAGACCGTCTTTTGTATGACATGTATGGGTCCATCCATAAGTCCCATAAGGAAGCAGAAGTGGATATTGTAATGGATCATAATAGCCTGCACCAACTTTAATACTCATGAGATCCCCACCTATTGGTTGGACCATAATATCTCTATCATTAATTGACTCTGCTTCTTCACCTCGAACTAAAATTGCAGCAACTTAGGAAGCACTTGGAAGGTCATACTGTCGACGGTTAGGCAATTGTTCCTTAATTTGTAGTCGGCATTCGAGTAAGTCATGACGGTGAGCCATACGATGAAAGGTATGAACAAATGGGTTGTAAGAGTTTAAAATGGCTTTTATTCTGTCAATTAGTTCCCTTTTAAGGCCACCATTCTTAGCCAGTCTATGATCGATTTCATGATCAGTATCAAATATGTATAATTGGAGATATTGGGGCCGTTCATTACCATTTGGTAGTAAACTGCCAATCTGGTGATAAATTGCTCCTTGAACTCGGAATGTATAAAGACCTTGTCCTTGTCTCATCACGCTTTCATCGACATTTACTTCCATTGAGGTGAATGAGAACACATGGTTATATGCACGAATATATTTTCTAAAATGATTCGCTAATGGCGTTTGTTCTCTGAACAACTCAATCATTTCTGGTGGTGCACCCATTGTTTCTAGCCGTATCTTCCCTTTATTACAACATATCGAATTTGTTTCATTTTCAAACAATTTTGCATTACATTTTATGCAAAAATTTGGATCTTTTAATTGTAGTATTTCAACATACCGACCTTCACGATGATTTGTTGCACAACCAACAAAGACTCGTTGATGACGTTTGTTAGTAACATTACAGGGAGCTGAATGTAATTCACGTGTAAGGTTCAACTAAACATAAATAGCTGATGATTGCTTATTCTGATTGTTTAGTAACATTAGTGTTTAACTTTAGATATATATTAATTTAATAGTATACTTTAAAAGATTAAAATTTGTTTTTGTAAACATATAATATGTTAAGTTGAATTTAGTGTTTTCTTTTAGTAAATCTTATGCTCTAAGAACCCAATTATGCGTCCACATATAATTTTGAAGTATTACCTTATAAAATTATAGAGTCTGGAACATCCATGGTGTTGCTTGAAGAAGCTTGCTCAAACTGTCGAATATGAGATTGTCTACTCGTTGACGGACCTGTCATAAGTAAATAATAGTGTTAGGTTTAAGTTTATTATTTAGGATCAAAATAGTGAACCACAGATTAAAAAAATAAATAAGAATATAGTGAACCACATATGTCATAGGTAAATCAAAGTTTCATAATCATTTGAATTCAATACATCTAGTTAGTTTGAAGCATTACCTTCTAAAATTGTAGAGTCTATATTATCCATAGCGTTGCTTGAAGAACCTTGCTCAAACTGTCGAATATAAGATTTTTCAATCATTGATGGGCCTGTCATAAGTAATTATTAGTGTTACGTTTATGACTTTGATGATAGAGCTTACCATTTTAAGTTTATTTAGATTAGAAATTGTGAACCACATATAAAAACAAAAAGAAGAATTAGTGAACCACATATGTCATAAGTAAATCAAAATTTAAACATAATTTGAAGTAGTGCTTAACAAACTCTGATGTATTTGAAGTAGTGCTTAACAAACTCTGATGTGTCGTGCATGGAGCTAGAAATTATAAGATGGTTACGCATGTAATATTATTTTTAAAAAGTCAACCAAATAATTTTAGGATGAGTATAATGGAAATAGATTATTACTCCGTCGTGCTGCTAATTGTGTACCTCGGATTCTTCTTGTCGTTTGTTGATGATATTCTACAGAACCCATATGATTAGGTGGAACTATAGACCGTCTTAAACGTTGGGTTGTATGCCTACGCTCTAGTCGGGCATTGATTTCTGTTTGTGTCATGTTTCGTAAGCGTTCTTGTTCTTGCTGGAGTTGTCTTTGCAAATTTCTAGCAGCTTCTTTTGGAGTTTTTTGCCAAAATAGGCTACTTGGGACCGATTCCCAGAATGGGCTACCTTTCTTCAAAATTCCCAAAACGGTCTACTTCTGAAAAACGACCGATCGAAATGGTAAAAACGACCGGTCGTTTTTATCATGAACTCTCTGGAACAATTTGGACAAAAAACGATCGGTCGTTTTTACCATTTCGATCGGTCGTTTTTCAGACAAAAAATGATCGGTCGTTATTTACATTTCGATCGGTCGTTTTTATTGTGAACTCACTGGAAGAAATCATACCTAAAACGATCGGTCGTTTCTGAAAAACGATCGGTCGTTTTTCTTGTGAACTCTCTGGAAGAAATTTGATCTGAAACGATCGGTCGTTTTTTAGAACGATCGGTCGTCTGTTGAAAAACGATCGGTCGTTTTTCACTGTCGACCGATCGACTGTAAACAATTTACAGAACAAGAATTTTTTGCACTTTTCGACACTGATTTGACAAAAAATATATAAAAACATGATCCCCTTTTTGAACATGATCTCTTAAAAAATGATGTCGTAAATTAATATGTTTAGTACGAGAGTGTTGGATCGGATTTTTCCAAAGATTTATAGAACTAGTATTATCACATAAAATGATGTCGTAAATTAATATGTTTAGTACAAGATGTGTAGGTGACGTTTTACTAAACATCCGATTTAAAACAAGTAAATGTCACAACATCCGATTTAAAACGAAGTTAACCAAAGCTAAACGATTAAGGAAAACGAACGATCAAATGCAAGCGAAAAATTGGCCATAGTTTTGCCTAAAAACGGTTAATCGCCACAAATGAAAAACAACACAAATAACCCAATCAACTAGATATATATGCGCACAAGTTATAATAACATCAAAATCGCATTTGTAGAATTATAAATACGCAATCTCACAACGTCATACAATTTAACACGTAATGATAAAGAGCAACATAAAAAGGATTCATAACATAAATGCAAAGCGTTTGCTACTTATTACATCAAAAACAACGTTGAAAGAAAATGAAAAACAAAGGAAATACAACGCAAAATAAAAGAGAGGTATTTCTCCCCCTTTGACATCATAAATGAAAAACAAAGGAAATACAACGCAAAATAAAATAACCGCCTAGTCGCGGTGGGAGG
Organism: Primula vulgaris; assembly: GCA_963920805.1. Taxonomy (NCBI): domain Eukaryota; kingdom Viridiplantae; phylum Streptophyta; class Magnoliopsida; order Ericales; family Primulaceae; genus Primula; species Primula vulgaris. The sequence continues at coordinate 30,308,601 of OY987215.1, read as the reverse complement.
TCGCGTCGTCCTCTTCTTCGGCGTCATCGTCGGGACCGGCTAGATCGGAAAAATACCCGTAGAACTTTGCCCGTTGCTCGGCGCTTATCCTATCAATTTCGTCCAAGTCTTCTTGACTTGTGTTCATGGAGCGAAACATGCGTCGGTGGAGTCGCGCATTTTGATATTGGTCGATGTATAGATCGTCGTAGAATTGTTCCTTGCGCGGAGGACGGTTGGAGGATCCGACTTGAGCTTTTCCGCGACCTCGAGTGGGACGAGAAGAGGAAGGCATTATGTGAGACGGGGGAAGGGACTCGGAGGAAATAGGCACATCCTCACGAGCGGCTTGCGGTGTGGCCTTATGGCCGACATATTCTTCCTCTTCGAGGGAAAGAGTAGTATAGTCGGGGCCGGACACCCGTTTACCAGACCAAGTAATGGTCTTGGCGGTAGTGTTGAATTTTATTGACATTTGGGCAAGATAGGAGGTGTCCCAAATGTGTTTGTCCTTGTTCTTGAACAGGGTTCCACCGGGAACAAGGTTCATGTCTTTTAAGATGGCCGAAATCAAGGCACCGTAAGGTAACCCATTCTTGGATTTCGTTTTTAGCGAATCCATCTTAAAGAATATGAGTGTCGCGAAGTCAAGTTTGACTCAGCGATGGATGCACCCTAAAAGGAAGATGTACTCATTGGTAACATCCGTGAAGTTTGAGGTATGGGGGAGGACAATATGGGAGAGGATATGGTAGGCTAATTTATTTCGGAAGAGAAGGCCGTGGGCTTTGTTAGAGCGATTGTTGTGTGCGGGATGAAATAGTTCATCTTTGAAATCGGTAAAATTAACGATGTTGAGCATTTCGCAAAGTTCGTCACTTTGCTCGTGCACCCCCTCAGCATCGAGGTGTAGAAGATTTCGTAAACGGTCTACACCGTAAACGAAGGGTTGACCATTAAACGATGAACGCACGCGGAGTGCGTCATCATGATCCCTATCAAGAACTAGGTTATGGTAAAATTCGTATATATTTTCAATGAAGAAAGGCTCTTTTAGAGTAAGAATTACATTAAGTTTTTGAAAGTTTAAATCTTGCATGAGAAGAGGAAAACGTTCAAGAAATAAAGGCATGTCTAATGTAAAGTTAGTCAAGATAGCTCTTTTACCCATTGTAGATGGATAGAGGGAAGGAAGAGAGCCGGAAGAGGCACCGGGGCCCGATGGTGGAGCGGTGGAGGGGCCGGTTCGTCGAGCGCGAGGAACACGGGGGCGGCTCGGGGACGGAGGCACGTAGTCGTCCTCATGTTCGTCGACGATGTGTGATTGAGCTTTCTTGGTGCGAACCATGGTTGGAAATTAAAAAAAATTAGGGTTTAGGAAAAAAAAGGGTTTTCAAGAAACGGAATCAATCGATTGTTGATTATAAGGATTAATAAGAGAATTGGGTTATATATATGTAGATATTAGGGATTTTTGATAGATTTTGATAGAAAGAGGCGATTTTGAAAGAGAGAGAGGGTTGATATAATTGTTGAATGAAATAGAATTAGGGTTTGAAAGAAGTTAAAGGCTGAAAAACAGAAAAACGATCGGTCGTTTTGTAATTACGATCGGTCGTTTTTGGACAAAAATGTTCCAGTGAGCACACTGAAATTACGATCGGTCGTTTTTGCAGAACGATCGGTCGTCTGTGTAAAAACGATCGGTCGTTGTGTACAGCGATCGGTCGTTTTTGGACAAAAATGTTCCAGTGAGCACACTGAAAAAACGATCGGTCGTTTTTGCAGAACGATCGGTCGTCTGTGTAAAAACGATCGGTCGTTGTATACAGCGATCGGTCGTTTTTGGACAAAAATGTTCCAGTGAGCACACTGAAAAAATGATCGGTCGTTTTTGCAGAACGATCGGTCGTCTGTGTAAAAACGATCGGTCGTTGTATACAGCGATCGGTCGTTTTTGGACAAAAATGTTCCAGTGAGCACACTAAAAAAGCGATCAGTTGTTTTTGCAGAACGATCGGTCGTCTGTGTTATATATGTTAATCAAATATATATATTTATGTTAATTGCACTTATTTATTTATGTTGTTCATTCTACTTTTTATGTTAATTGCACTTATTTATTTATTCATACTTAACAAACCAGTTTATCTTCTCAAAAAACAGTATGAAAAAACACTGAGAATAAATATAGATATTTCATCTTAGAAAAGACAATTACAAGCGGAAAATTAAAATAGTACAAGATACATATTGTCTCGTTGATAAGCGTACAATTACAAGCGGACAATTACAGCTAAAATCATAAGCGTCGAGCACGTATTGGATACGGACACTTACGACAATCATGTCCTCGCCCTTGACAACTAGAACATCTCATACGTGCTCGTCTCTCCGACTGATCCATACCATTATGAATACGAGTAGATCTTGGACGACCCCTTTCTCTTACAAGAGTAACATCCGGAAGAAATAATCTATCACATGAATCCCAATAGTCTTGATGCCGAAGAGGACAAAATTGCGCCGAGTACGTACCTTCGTATGATTCAAGAGTGTAATATTTTACTATGTAAGCTTCCCAATCAAGACGGTTTGCAGCGCATACGGAAAACACATGTGAACAAGGGATTCCATCACTCTGCCACTTACCGCAATCGCATTGCCAAAGTGAAAAGTCGACAACTTGAGTATTGCCTCCCCTGGAATTTCTTGAACTTGTACACACAGAATAAACCCCTCTTTCATAATCGAAAGTAACATTGGTATGACCAATGTCCGACCTGCGTTTCTCTAAAATTTTGAGGATATTGGGACCATATCTTGTGCCGCTGTTTCTCATCCCGATTACTATCTTTTTCCGCTCGCAAAAATAGTGTACCAACTTATAGAAAATAAGCTGCACAGCAGCAGTAATTGGTAAATTACGAGCAGCTTTTAAAACATTATTGAAAATTTCAGCCATGTTTGTGGTCATGTTACCATGTCGCCTCCCTTTATCATGAACATATGACCATTTTTCCGCAGGCTCTTTTATCAACCATTGATATGCTTGAGGATTCATCACTTTTATTGCTTCCATGATTCTTTTCAATTTTCTTTCTTGTAATTCCCAAATGGCGTTCTCCACTAACTTGTGTAAGTCAGGATCTCCTTTGAAAGCTTTCTTAAAATTATCCAAAAAATGATTTGAACAATATCGATGAACAAAACCTTGACCACGCCAAACTCCTCTCACTGCACTTAGAATACCAGCATGTCTATCCGAAATTAGACAAATATTCACGCGCTCTTTAATCACATGTCGCATAATGTTACAAAGAAAATAGCTCCACGAAATTGTACTCTCCTCAGCAACAAATGCACACCCAATGGGAAAAACATGATTATCTGCATCCGATGCCATGGCCAACAAAATCTTACCTTTATACTTCCCATATAAGTGAGTAGCATCAATAGAGATAACTGGCCTACAATACTGAAATGCATCAATAACGGCCTTAAATGTGAAGAAAAATCTGTTCAATACCTCACCCACTGAATTTGTTACCACATCGTAAACTGGCGTTGTCTCATAAGAAGCTACGGTACCGGGATTATACTTTTGAAGCGCTTTCATAAATTTAGGTAAAACCTTATACGAGTCTTCCCAATTTCCAAATATCTCTGCGATTGCTTTTTGTTTACCTAAATAAGCTTTTTTGTATGAAACTGACGTTTCAAAGCGGGCATTCACAATCTCTTTAACTAATGAAATCTTCATCATAGGATTAGTTGTGATGGCATTTCGAATGGTTTGGGCAACAAGATTGGAATCTAAATGGGGATGATCAGTTGTAAGCTCGGCATGAATGCATGTATGAGGACCGTTGTACACCGACACTTCAAAAAATCCATGTTTCTTTCTTAGTGAAGCTCGTAGTTTCCATTTGAATTTTTGAGTTTCGGCCAGTTTACAACGAATTTCCCAAAATTTTGCCTTCGAACTTTTAGTGCAAAAATGGATGTTACGTTTGATTGACCAAAGTTTTATTCCCTTTTTCAACATTTCTTTATCCCTAAATAAAAGACCAATAAAAGGATCATTAACTTGAGGATCCCAAAATCCAGGATACATCATATAATTTCGTCTCTGGTTACCATAATTTTCTTGAGTGTCGAACGGTTCATTAAACAAACTTGACATTGGTTGATGCATAGGAATTTCATCGGGAATAGTATTATTCGGCCATTGTGACCCACTTGATTGGTCGTTTTCATCCTCATCCATATACGAGCCCATTTCTTGTACATTTTCTTCGTCATCGTCAGACTCGTTTTCGCTAATCTTGACGTCATCGTCAGACTCGTCATCTTCATCATCTGGTTCATCTCCAAGTTCTATCTCATTTATATTGTTCGACCAATCAATATTATCTGACAATCGACACACTGCATCCAAATGTGTCAAATCTAGTTCGTTGTTCTTAGAATATACCTCTGGCATTGGCTCTTGTCGAATGGGTGTTCTACTTGATGTACCGATTTCATTAGTGGAAAGAATATTATTATACAACCCGTAATCTTGATCAGAAGAGTAAACTTGCTCAATTTCAACATATAACTCTATAAACGTTCTTCCATTTTCTTCTATTAACTCAAGCATGGTTTTCAACGAATCATTATCAACAACAGCCAATCGCATATATTTAAACTCAGTAAGTGTAGTCAGATATGGATAACGACATGTTAAACTCAAACGATTTGAAGTCGATGATACATCAAGTTCCTTAAACAATTTTTCCAAGAATTTGTCGTATGTCGTGTTTCTAGATACCTTAAAAAAAAATTTATAAGAAATATCATAAGATAACCCCTCGCTAATAGTTTCCATCATCGTACCTCCCCAATAACACATAATTGTAGGATTTTTCATTTCGATAACCTAAAACACACACAAAAAAAATTCAAATAATACTCCAAAAACACACAAAAAAAAAACTAAATAAGATTGAAAATAGTGGAAACTGTGTTGAAAAATAGTGGAAAAAACCGAGTCTTTACAAAATATTGACTCTTACAGAAACATAGAGCCTCAACAAAATATCGAGGTTTTACCTGTTTTCGAAGAGCTCTGAGATTTGCCCTAAAATGATCTAAGAGTTCTGTTTTTTTTTTTCCAGAGTATTCTGGAAAAGTAGGTCTGCAAAAGAGATGAGTTTTTTTAAATAGGAAGTATTTCTGAAAAACGACCGATCGAAATGTAAATAACGACCGATCGTCTTTTGTCTGAAAAACGACCGATCGAAATGGTAAAAACGACCGATCGTTTTTTGTCCAAATTGTTCCAGAGAGTTCATGATAAAAACGACCGGTCGTTTTTACCATTTCGATCGGTCGTTTTTCAGAAGTAGACCGTTTTGGGAATTTTGAAGAAAGGTAGCCCATTCTGGGAATTTTCGGTCCCAAGTAGCCTATTTTGGCAAAAAACTCCTTCTTTTGGCCTTATACGTTGCCTCCAATTTATGAGGCGTTGCCTGTCTATTTCCCTCGAAAATTGTCCTTGCTCCGTATAGTTTATAGGAGTTTGAAGCATAGAATTTTGCCTGCATTTTATTGCAGAAAATAAATGTTTAATATAAATAAACAATAAAAGTTGTATCTATACTATTACTTTATGTCAAGAGCCCTTATGAGTCATTGAAACAAATAATTAATTAAAACTCCACTAATTAACATAAATTACAAATAGATAAAATACAAAAGACCAAAATAACTGATGAACGCTTAAAAAAGAAACAACCCCTGTCATATAGATATCTGCCTCTTTCCAAAATAAGTGCCTTTTCAGTTTTCAGAATAACTCATTCCCATCTTCATCTCTCTCTATATATATATTTTTGATAGGAAACTTCACAATCTGAAACTCACTGGTAATATACTTTAATTTATTTTTAATCAAATTCAATTAATTCCGTTTTTATTAGTAGTATATTTGTAAATTTTTTTTTATCAAAAATTTACTGTAATTTGAGTTTTTCCAGTAGAACAAACATTTGTTGTGCGAAAATGTTATCACTAATCCACACGTTACACCACGCATCGCGTGGGCGAGGTGCGCTAGTGTACATAAATATAACTCAAAAGCTATCCGCAAAGAAAATTCTATGTACATAAATTTAATTATTACATCCATACCTCTCTTCATTAACGTCATGAGTAGAAAATGCATTGATTATTTATTATCTTGTACCGGTATTTGAAGTGGATATACGGGCATTGGCTGGAGCTGTCGTACGATTCCGCATTGATGTACGGCCCCAACTCATTGGCATGAGAGGAGATGAGGTGAGATTATTGTCATTTATTTCTTTTTCGTTAGAATCCATGATTCTGACACTTATCAAAGGTAAAGGAACTGGTTACTATGTTCATTCCTCTGATAATGGAGTAAACTGTTAATTTGTAACTTTCTTTCAATCAATATTTTTTTTTCTAAAACTGTCAATAATAAAACAACACTGGTTTTTGCTTAAGGAAATTTGCTTAGATGAAGAACCAGACAGAGGTAAAAGAATAAAAATTGGTAATTATAACAACTCAACCAACGTTTCAGAATCATATTTAGTTGAACAAAAATTGCAAATATTGTTTCACTCTCCCTACCAGCTTCTGTTATAGCAACCATCATGTATTAGTCGGATTGCTGGGAGTTGCATAGTCACTGGTGACATATTTGTAAGTAATACTTTACTTTTCCCCATAAAAAATCCATGTTACTTTTCAGTTTTGACTTTAATTTACAGAATTGTTCTCTCAGCAACCCAATCCTTGGTGTATTATTTTGTAACTTTCTCTTTCGTTTATGTCTAACATATAAACAGAAGAAGAGGCAGAAATGGTAATCACGGAGATAATTATACAGAGGACACCAACCTTGCCAAGAGTACATAATGAATAAAAACTACTAAAAAGTAGCTTGTAATATACATTAAGAAAGGAAACTAAAAATGCAACTATGTACCAGGTAGTTACATGAGAATAGCAAAAGAAGTCTGGCTATTCTATGTACATAAAATTAATTATAAGAACTTCAAACCGGAGCGGGTTTTTACATCCATACCTCTGTTCATTAAACGAAAATAAGCTCACCAAACATAGGTATTAAAAATAGAAAAAAGGTTGTACCTTTACAAAATTAACAAAAAGGACCAATTAATATATGTATTGGTAAACTGTGACATAAAGACCAAACACCAAAAAAAAACCAAACTCAACAAAGGATCACAGAAGCAAAATTGAGAAGATAAAATAAAAAGGCATAATCTTTTAGCATAAAATCAAGCACAAATGCCAAACTCTAGGCATAAAAAGACTGAATTACAAAAAAAAATAATCTAACCAAACATCTGTATACAAAATTTTAAAAAAGGCCTCACCTTTACAAAATTAAGAAATCATCACAGCCATTTTTGATAAAAATTCAAACACCCAAACTCAACACACGATCAGAGAAGCAAAATTGAGAAGGAAAAAAAATGCATAATCTTTGAGAATAATCCCAACCACCAGGCTTACAAACACAGCATAAAAAGACTAAACTACACACATAAAAGCGGCTCAAAATACTGAAAAAAGACTCACTTTTACAAAATCAAGCACAGATGCCAAAATCTAGGCTAAAAAGACTGAATTACACACAAAAATAAGCTAATCAAACATGGGTATATAAAAAATTGAGAAAAACTGGGACATAAAGACCAAACACCAAAAAAAAACCAAACTCAACAAAGGATCACAGAAGCAAAATTGAGAAGATAAAATAAAAAGGCATAATCTTTTAGCATAAAATCAAGCACAAATGCCAAACTCTAGGCATAAAAAGACTGAATTACAAAAAAAATAATCTAACCAAACATCTGTATACAAAATTTTAAAAAAGGCCTCACCTTTACAAAATTAAGAAATCATCACAGCCATTTTTGATAAAAATTCAAACACCCAAACTCAACACACGATCAGAGAAGCAAAATTGAGAAGGAAAAAAAATGCATAATCTTTGAGAATAATCCCAACCACCAGGCTTACAAACACAGCCTAAAAAGACTAAACTACACATAAAAACGGCTCAAAATACTGAAAAAAGACTCACTTTTACAAAATCAAGCACAGATGCCAAAATCTAGGCTAAAAAGACTGAATTACACACAAAAATAAGCTAATCAAACATGGGTATATAAAAAATTGAGAAAAACTGGGACATAAAGACCAAACACCAAAAAAAACCAAACTCAACAAAAGATCACAGAAGCAAAATTGAGAAGATAAAATAAAAAGGCATAATCTTTTAGCATAAAATCAAGCACAAATGCCAAACTCTAGGCGTAAAAAGACTGAATTACACAAAAAATAAGCTAACCAAATATTTGTATACAAAATTTTAAAAAAGGCCTCACCTTTACAGAATTAAGAAATCGTCACATTCATTTTTATAAAAATTCAAACACTCAAACTCAACACACAATCAAAGAAGCAAAATTGAGAAGGAAAAAAAAATGCATAATCATTGAGAATAATTCCAACCACCAGGCTTACAAACACAGCCTAAAAAGACTAAATTACACACACAAAAGCGGCTAAAAATACCGAAAAAAGTCTCACTTTTATAAAATCAAGCACAGATGCTAAACTCTAGGCTAAAAAGACTGAATTACATATTTCATATTTGTAAATAATACTTTACTTTTCCCCATAAAAGATCCATGTTACTTTTCAGTTTTTACTTTAATTTACAGAATTGTTCTGTCAGTAACCCAATCGTTGGTGTATTATTTTGTAACTTTCTCTTTCGCTTCTGTCTAACATATAAACAGAAGAAGAGGCAGGAATGGTAATCACTGAGATAATTATACAAAGGACACCAACATTCCCAATAGTACAGAATGAATAAAAACTACTAAAAACATTAAGAAAGGAATCTAAAAATGCAGCTATGTATGTACCAGTTAGTTACCTGAGAATAACAAAAGAAGTATGTCTTTGCCTTCAAAAGATTGGTCAAATCGGGTTTGGAATTTAGTAAAAGAATAAAAACATGTAGACTCAATGTAATAACTGAAAAAATTACCTGTAAATTACTGCCAGAACCAAGTAAGTGTTAGTAAAAGATTAAAAACATGTAGACCCAAATAATATATCTGCATAAGAAGAGAAAACGCAGATAAAAAGGTTGGAGAAGAAGAGAAAACACAAATAAAGTGGTTGGTTTAGTATCTAGAGACAGAGAGGAAGACTATGTTTTGAATAGAACATGGTGCTAGCAGTTATAGGAGTTAGAAGAAAGGGAACGTGCCAATTAGATGGTAGTTTTCTTTTTCTCATCAATTGGTCTGTGAACTTTGTGGGTGTTATTTTGCAATTTATGTGAACTTGTAACATTGTTTGACAAATAGTTGTTTCAAGACTTCATAAGAGGTCTTGACATAAAGTAATAGTAAGATTATTGATTATATATATATATATATATATATATATATATATTGTATCTATATCTCTACTGATCTGTACTAACAGGTTTGGTATATTATCAGTTAGCACCCTCTTATTTCATTTTTGATCAATTAAGTCCCGCAAATTGTAAATAATTACTTATTACATTGTTTTTATTCCTCCATTTCCCGTTCTCTCTCTCTCTCTCTTACCTGTGTTTGTATATTTATAGGGCGCGTTTGGCTTTGATATTTTTGTTGTTGTTGTCTAAAAGCTTCTTTTAAAAAGGCAATGAAAAAACTGGCTTAAAAGAAACTGCTTAGCTTTTTTACTTTTATAAGGGGCTAATGTAAATATACAAAATTGCTTAATTAGAAAATTTCTGTACATCTGTCTTTGTATTTCTATCACAAATTCTCTATTTTTGGTACTTTAGTTTGTAGTCTGTGCTAATGAAGTTTGATATATTATCAGTTATTACCCCACTTATTTCATTTCCGATCGATCAGGTACCTCAAATTGTACAGAATTAGTCTCCGTTTGGTGTATTATGAAAGCCAGGGTATATATATAGGGTGTGTTTTGCTTTTGTTTTTTGTCAACAAAGCTGCTTTCAAAAAATATATGGCTTAAAAGAAGCTGCTTAGCTTTTTTACTTATAAGTGGTTTATAACATTTTTTTTTTATTAGTCATTTTTTACTTATAAATGTACAAAATTCCTGAGTGAGAAAGATGATTTAGAGAGAGATATACAGCTGATACTTTAGAGAGATGGTTTAGAGAGAGATGCAACTAATAGTTTAAAGAAACAGAATATATATATTATATATAGTGGATCAATCTTAATTAGTTTCAGAAATAATGGACAAATCCTTAATTAAATTTTATAGCCGAACCAATACTTAAATAATTTTATTTTCATGGTTCAATCCACTTATATATCCATCGTTGTATTTCTATCTCTAGTTCTCTGTTTTTGGTACTTTAGTTTGTAGTCTCTGTACCAACGGGGTTTGGTATATTATCACGGTAAGTGCTAACATGTGTCCCGAAACCTAGTTAAATTTGCTATATAATTCAACAAACATTTATTGTAAAGAGAGTGAAGTTATATTCTAATTTCACTGTCTTATTTTATCGGGGGCACTACGTAAAGTAACAAATATTAAAGAAACATTATGATTATATTGTTTTTTTTATTTAAATTGACTTATTTGTTCTTATTTATTATTTCATTCTTTTTATTTTATGTTTGCAAAAAAGTAAAAGATGGAAAGTAACAAAAAGTTAGTTTTTATTTTGAAAAAGTGTCCTAATAAATCAGGAAAAACAAAAAATGAATACTGCCCCCAATAAATTGGGACGGAAGTAGTATAATTATTTGGGTCATTGAAAATATAAAACGCATTTAATGATAATATTTAATATTAGAAGAACTAATATACTATTGCATTTAATGATCCTATTTACCACTGCCTCCGTTCCCATTTAATTATCCATTATGAAAATAGGTGCAATTTTGACAGTCTTAAAATTTTTATCAAAATTGTCGAAATGATTTTTTTTTAAATCTAATTATAAAATTTAACATTTGAACGATATGATCAACTTTTGAAAATTTTCATTCTGACATTTTGATACAAGTTATTGATCGGTTAAAATTACACGTAGTTTCATAGTGAACAATTAAATAGGAACGGAGGGAGTACTCATATCGTACTTTACTATATATTTTTTTGAATGTAGGGTAACATCAAATAAGTTTCATTATTTTTATTTGAGTTTTTATTAGATTGGGTCGTTAGTTTTTAGTTTATCAAATTATAATTTGTATTTTAAGTATATATATTAGTAATATATTAATACTAGATGTAATAACTTATTTATTTTAATAAATATTTATGGTTCTATATTTTTATTTTGTTTTTAAGTAGGTTGAAACGTTAATTTTTAGTTTGTCAAATTATAATTTGTATTTTAATTATTTCAAATATAAAAAAAACTATAAATTCTTATTACTATAGACAGTTGATATTTATTAAATTATTTTAATAAGTAACATTTAAGGACAACCTAACCACTTGATGTTTGTATTAATTAAAGTTATAAAATTAATGGAAGTTGTTGTTATCATAACATATTAAAGAAAACAAATTAAAGTCTTATCATGTGCCCCGACCATATATTAGAAAAACTCTATTACTTCTTTTCTTCCGTTACCAATTAATTGTTTTTTACGAATTACGTACAATTTTGACTGTCTTATAACATGTATCAAAATTATCGAAATGAAATTTTTTAAAACAAAATCATTTAATTTAATGTTGGAACAACTTTTAAATTTTTTTTATTCCGACAATTTTAATGTAAGTTATTAATCATTTAAAATTGCACGTAATTTCGTAACGCGAACCCGCTTGTTTCATTTAAGATCGATGAGGTATCTGAAATTGTAAATAAATAGTGTAAAAGCCGGGCATAATAGTAATTACATAGCTTATTTCCCGCCAATTCTCCCCACATATAAAACCCTTGCTCCCGCCTTATATGTATCTCTATAGATAGATACAACTCTTAAGATTAAAGATATATATATATATATAGAGAGAGAGAGAGAGAGAGAATGGAGGTAATACGGCGACAGAGAAAAGCCCCACTATCATCATCATCAACTTCCTCTCTCCCTCTCTACCTTTCTCCCCCTCTACTCGAAGTCCGTCTCGATGACTTCGAGCGTTACGCCATCGATCGCCTCCGTGGTATCCCTCCCAATCCCCCCCCCTCTCTCTCTTTATATATATATATATATATATATATATATATATATATATATATATATACATCTTTGTATCTGTATCATTTTCGATCACGTGTTTCATTTTCGATCAATTAGGTACCTGAAATTGTAAATCCTACTAATTTCATTGTATTGAACGAAACTACGTGCAATTCTGACCGGCACCAACTTTTACCAATATTTCCCCAAAAAAAAAAACTTCCAAAAGTTAATCACTTAGTTTAACATTTTTTTTATGTTAAGTTGTCGAATTATTGTGTGTAATAATTACTGTAATCCTACTTTCAATTTCTAACATTTGGTACTCGAATTTGTGAATTGTAATGGGGTTTGGTCTACTTATCGTCGTTACAAAATCTAGGGTTTACAGTAACTCAAGATTGAGTTTTGGTCAATAGTTTCAATAGAGATTGTAACGAGAATTGTATCGAGATTTGATAAATTAGTCGATGATAGGAAAAACTGGGGTTTAAGCTGAGATTTTATAATTCAATCATATAGTTTTTGTGTGTGAGATTTATGCAATTAGGCTTAACAGTTCTGTATATTATGGGTTTTCGAATGAGAGGAGCTAAATTTCACTTGAATATTGTTTTGTTGTCATGCAGAGGGTCAAAAGGCTGTAATCTGCAAATTTTGGCTAAAACGTTTTGAGAAAAATGTTGTTTTTATCTTCTTTTTTTAATATGCGGGGGATTATATATAGCCTTCTCCTATCTACTAGTTTATCCAACGTTACTGTACTTATTTCTTACATGTGCCTGGAGCTGCTTACTGTAATTTTATTAATTGTTGACAAAACCGAGGCTTACTGGAATACTTGTAGCTTAAGCTCCTTAGTCTAGTGAATCTTAACTTTTAGTTGACAATGTAATTACTGTTTCAGCTTTTAATCTGATCAACTAAACGCAGTCTACTTTTAAGTAAACAAACTGAGTTTCAGCTGCAAGACTGCAACAAACAAGGCGCATAAAATAACCTTTTTGAAACATTATGTTTAGCTTTTGTTTTTCTCTCCTTTGCTCTATCTTTAACGTTTGGTACTCCAGTTTTGTAAATATTTGGTGTATTTATCGTTAATAGAAAAACTAGGGTGATAAATTAGTGCATATTAAAGTTTAATAGTTTCGTAAATATTGTGTGTAAATACCTGTGTTTCTTACATGTGACTGAGTTTACTCACTGCAATTTGCTAATTGTGAACAAGTTTGGGGATTACTTCTATGGTTGAAACTTGGCTCTTGTGTAAAGCCATTCTGTATCTTTAGCCTATTAATTTGTGATTCATAATAAGTTTTGTTGTTTTACTTTTTGATACAAGAACTAGGGTTACTATGAGATTTCATAGCAAACTTCTATATGATAAATTAAGGGCATGTTGCAAAATATAGACAAAACATTTTGGATCTCTTGAGGTTTGGGATAAAAATGGGTTCATTTAGCTTAAAGTTTCTTACCTTTTCAGGCAAAACCCTACAGGAAGCTCACATTTTAAGCGAATCTAAATTCAGTCCGTCTTTAAGCCAAAAGGCAAACGAATTGGATTTAAGTTGCAACAAGACTAGGCCTAAGTTTACAAGTAATGTAAATATTATTACAGAGATTTGTGTATCTTATGTGTACTAGTTTTGTAACTTTTGTTGGTACATGAATTTGGAGCTGGCTACTGCAATCGGTGAATTATAAAAGGAATTTCCTGTTTCTTATAATGTATGTTACTGCTGTTGCCCTGCTTATGCCCATAGTTCTTGACACGAAAATCAAGGTGTAGTCCAATATTTGATAATTGGCTCTTATACACTGGAAATTAGTTAACTTTTTACTTTTTATTTATTTATGTTTTCATTCGAATATGTCTAGTGTTCAAACTTCAAACTAAGAATGTACTATTAACAAAATGAACTAATATACCAGTCTACCACTATCAAGTGTTTTTTATGTTTTTTTAACTTTTATAGTTATAGTTTCTTATTTTAATACTAGACTTAACTAGTGCAGTTCTCAAAGGAATCTCAGATGCGGTTTCCAGAGGAAGGAAGCAAGATCAAATTGAGACAATGGTAGATCACACCCCATATTTCTTTTACTTTTCTTTGATGTAGACATATTTATTTATGTTTTCCTTTTTTATTTGTTTTTTAAATAGGTAAGGGATTTGTGGAAAACACACATGAGTCATCCACAAGCCTCTGAAGTCATTAATAAGGACATCATTTCTCACTTTGTTCTGCGACTCGTTTATTGTAGGACGTAAGCTTATATTTATTTATTTGGCTATGTGAAACACTGCATATAATTATAGTTTTATTCAACAACACGGTTTTTTGTGGATGAATAGGGATGAACTGAGGAAATGGTTTTTATCAATGGAAACTAGGCTGTTTCGCTGCCGTTATTGGCTAGAAGGTCCTGAAGAGCAAGTATGACAGTATATATCTTGCAATACATAATTTTTTTAGTTCTAAATCTTATAAAATGTTGGCGTTTTGGCTAATAACTTAAGATACCCAACTGGGGTGGTTTGCAGAGAGCAGCAATGGCTGAATTTGACTTTCCTTATAAACCAATTACCCATGCTGAATTCGAGGTACTTGTATTTTACATGATAAGTTATTTAATCTCATATCAAGCCAAAGTGGTCAAAATGAACTTTTAACACTATGATTTTAAAAACTGTACATCATTTTCTATAAATTCGTTCTTACAAAAATATATTGGCATCTTTCTACTTTCAGTATTCCGATGCAATAACATTTCTGTAAAAAAATTGAAGGTGAAACTATACTGAAACCAAAAGAAAGGAATCTTGCATCTTGTTTTTACTTCCAAAAAGAAACTCCTCTCTATTTGCAGCGGCATGGTTGTCGATAGCTCGATACATAAAGAAGGGACAATAGTATAGTTGACCTTCTTATACTAGAATGAACACCAGCCCCATTTCGAAGCTAATTTTGCATAATATTTTATGCAGAGCGTGAGAGACAAATTGAGCCAAGTTGCACGTGCTATAGGCCATTCCATACCCACTGGTAAATAAAGCCGAGATTGTCTCTCTAGTTTAAAACTTATAGCTTTTTCTTTTACGGGTGATTTTTGGCCTGTACCGGATTTGAAACTATATTAAGCATTAGGCCAATTTTCTCAAATCATTTAAGTTTTAGGCCAATTATACCTAATTAACTCAAAAAAATTTAAAAAAAGGGGTGGAAATCAGAAAAAATATTAAAAAAAGGTAATATATGAAAAAGTATACAATACCAAAAAAAGCTGGGATAACCCCAAAAAGTATTAAAAAAAACCCTGAAAAAACGATAAAAACTTGTAAAAAAAACATAGAAAAATCCAAAATCACTAAATAAAGGCTGGTAAAAATAAAAAATGACAAAATAGTCTGGAAAAGTTGTATAATCCAAAAAACCGTCAAAAAAGGGAAAATAAAATTCTAAAAAAACAAAAACGCTAAAGAAACCTTTAAACTGTGTCTAAAAAGTCTAAATGATAAACTACACTAGACAAAATGACCTTAAGATAAATAGCCCGAGTCATTTAAACTGTTTCTGAAAACACTCTTATGTACATCTGAAAACAGTGTATGTTCATTTGCAAAACCATGTATGGTTTTTGAAAGAGTCCAAATGGAAAAATACACTAGATAACAGTACAATGTCATTGAGACTGATTCTATAAACAGTTTGAATGAAAAAATACACTAGACAATGACCCATGGTAAACTGTCAGCCATTTAAACTGTTTCTAAAAACATTAGACAATGACTCAAATCAAACAGTACGATGAAAATCAAAATGCCTTTTCTATGAAAATCAAGTTTTTCATTTTAGAGGATCAATTGTACATTCTAAAAGTTAACGGGGTCAATTGTATTCAGTTTAATTCTTTTTTTATGTGAATACTTCAGCAGGAGGGAGTAGTTGCTATGTTTTAAAGCGCAAGGGATATATTAAGTAAAAGAACTAAAATTGTAATTTCTGACTCATTACAATCCAGTCCATCTTCTTTTCAATAATAGCAGCAACTAGGCTTTTCCATAATAGTTTGACATTGAAAGACGGAAACGTTTTGATTTATGCTCCATTAGTTTTTAATTTTCTCCTTAAGAGAAGTACATGCTTGTTTCAGTTACTTACTACTATTCTGAAAACTTTATCAACGTTACTTTTTTGTGCTTTGGTTTAGAAGTTTTTTTTAGAGATATGTTGGCATTCTGACCACCTTTACACTTGATTTTTATTTTATTTTTTTGCAGCTGACATGATATTCTTCAAGGTAACTTTTACTTCATTATCTGAGCTACATTTTCTTTTTGCATAGTTATGAATTATACACTTCAATTAAGTTCTAGCCCGTTACCAAAAAACTTGTTTTTATAAAGAAGTGGAGTTTTACCTGTTATCCCGTTTCTTTGGTGAAAATTAGATGTCTGAGGTTTTTTAAACATGAGAAATGGGCAAAGATAGAGGGAATGCACCACATTTTCAGATTCCAAATTTCTAAAGTTTGACTTACTAGCATCTCCGACGTCCATTTTGTTCAGCTCTAATTAAGTTATCCCTGCCTTTTCTACTTATAGATACCCTTTGAAGAAGTTCATGAACTGGTTGCTAATCGGAAGGTATACCTTCTTAAAGGGAATGCTTATGTACCCATGAATCAGGTAATAACCAAAACTTAGTTGCTGTTAATATCTGATCTGGCTAAAATTTGTGAATTAATTCTATAGATTTTGTGTTTCTTTTATGTAGGTGGATGCCCTTGTTGTCAACCTATTTCGTACCAACCTTTCAAAGGCACTTGTTTTAACAAACAGGTCAACTTTAGTTATTGTTGTCTGCAAATTCCATTTTTGATCATTAGTAATATCTTTTTCATCTTCATAGACATGAATCAACTCCCACGAGGATACCAAACTTATGAAAATACGAAAAACACAGCATGAATCCTAACTTGTGAACCACAACTACAAGGAGCATTTTGTTGCTAATTTGGTAATTAGTTGCAACGCGCGGTTATTATCTGACTAATAGTTCCTTATGAGACATTATATTTGTTCCGTGTTACTTTTTTTGAATCGTGCAACTTACATCAACTGAGAATGTGGAATTTATCCTTCAGAGAAAGGATCCTGTGTTTCATAATGATATCTTCTGCTTTTCAGAAAATGGACAACCACCATTAGAGAACAAGAGAATGACAGGTTGACACCTGTGAGTAATCTATCACTGTATATCAAAAATAAATTCCTTGAAGTAGGATACGTCTTAATTCCTCCCATCTGTTTTCTATTGCGTAGATTGTGGAAGCCCTATCAAACAGTTATCTCGGTCCTGATTATTCCCGGGTATCTTTTACCATCATATTTATCTGATTGTTACCTAATAAAAACCCAAGTTGGTCAATCGATTATGATAAAATCTTTCTTCTGATTTTGCAGCCAAAAGAATTCACAGAACTATCTCTTAAAGATATAGACCAAGTGGCTAAAAGTTCATTTCCTCTATGTATGCGTCACTTGTTTGACAAGGTAAAAATTTAGGTTGTCACTGCTCTTTTTTCCTGGTTGTCACTGCTCTTTTCTCTTTAGACATACCCTACCTTTTGCAAATATAATATAGAAGTTTCTAATTAAATCTGGTGATTCTTATTAATTGTGCAGCTAAGAGAGGATCACCATTTAAAGCATGGAGGCAGAATGCAGTTGGGTTTATTCCTCAAGGTTATCACAGATCTTGATATTTCCTGTACATATCCTTATTTGGTCTTGAGTCGTGGAGGTTATACATCACTACATTGTGAAGTTCTATTCCTCTAGTAATGCCGGTCAATGGTCGGTTTAACAATTATTCTACCGTTTAGGAAGTGTTGTCTGTCATTTAAGCCTATGTGCCTTTCTCAGTTGTTCATTTATACTTTAAAGTCGCATAACTCTACACTTTCTTCAAATTTACGATTGAAATTGAAAGGGGCATGTTATGATAATTTAAGTCTATAACTTTATTGCTGAAGATAATTTTGTCTCCAAAGCCATATGTTGGCTATCCAAAAAAAGTGGCAAAAAATGGTACTCATTGACGGAAAATTATTTATTCAGCTAAAATTTATTGCAGAATAACCTTGATGCAATTTTTATTTGTCGGTGTTGTTAAACTAACTGTTTCTTCCTCTCCTATTATAATAGGGTGTTGGATTACCATTGGATGATGCCCTTGCCTTCTGGAAAGCGGAGTTTTCTCGCAAGGTAAAATCAATTGTTGAAGGATTTGAATAAATATTCATACCTATGTTCTCAAACTTCTCTGATTTTCAAAACACCTATATGCTATTGTTATAACCTTGTACTATTTTTCTGAAGAGTGAATCACACGTGGCATGTTTTACTTATGTAGGTTGGTGCTGAAAGATTTGATAAGGAGTACGCATATGGTATACGCCATAACTACGGGAAAGAGGGGAAGAGAACGGTAAGAAACTGATCAACCAGCTGCCTGATCATATGGATATTTGATTCTCTGATTTTAAAATGCCTAATTCTATGTTGTGGCACTTAGGACTCTGTTGAATCGTATTCTGTATCTGTCAACATGATATGACCAAGACACATCAAGACTACCATCTTATCAATTGGATTGAATGTTCTCTCATTGTGAGAGTTCCTCTTATTATATAGAAAATATGGAGATATACAAGGCTGATTTTCAGCCATTACATGAACCAAATCTTGGCTTATTTCTAGCAATTGTATCAAGGAGTTACAGCTAAATAAATCTAAATAAGGAAGTTACAATTATTCTACTTATTACAATATATTTACAGCTATAATAATGCATAATTTATGCCTTGATATCTGCTGTCATCCCCCTTCAAATTGATGCTGGTCGATCAAGAAGCATCAATTTGCCCACAAGGAACTGATGACGTTGTCGTGTCATAGCCTTGGTAAATACGTCAGCTGTTTGGAGAGTGGTGGAAATATGAGGAAGAGAAATAATGTGAGTGTCCAAGGCTTCACGAATATAATGACAATCCACCTCAATGTGCTTAGTGCGTTCATGGTAAACAGGGTTTGTGGCAATCTGAATAGCACTAGTGTTATCGGCATGGAGTGGAGTAGGATTAGGTTGAGAGAAACCGAGCTCGGCTAGTAGTCCACGGAGCCAAACAATCTCTGAACAAGCAGCAGACATAGCACGATATTCAGATTCTGTTGAAGATTTAGACACACGAGCTTGCTTCTTACTCTTCCAAGAAATCAAGGAATCGCCTAGAAACATGCACCAGCCCGTGACTGAACGTCGGGTGTCTGGACACCCAGCCCAATCAGCGTCACTATAGGCAACTAGATGAAGAGGAGAGCCCGCTGGAAAAAACAATCCACGACTAGGTGTCCCACAAAGATATCGAATGATACGACGAACAGCAGCTAAATGTAAATGACGGGGACGTTGCATGAATTGACTTACTTGCTGGACAGCAAAAGAAATATCAGGCCGCGTTATAGTCAAATAGTTTAAGCTGCCCACTAATTGTCGATAGACAGTAGGATCAGAAATGAGGTCACCCTCATCTCGACGATATTTTGTGTTAACTTCGAGAGGGGTATCCACAGGAGAGGCATCTTGAAGACCGGCTAATTTAAGCAAATCTTGTGTGTATTTATGTTGATTCAAAAAAGTACCAGAAGAATCCGAATGAACTTCCAAACCCAAGAAGTAAGTAAGAGGACCAAGATCTTTCATATGGAACGAGGCTTGAAGATATTGTTGCAAACGAGCAATTAAAGCAGAATTTGTTCCAGTAATAACAATATCGTCAACATAAACTAGGAGAACAACAATACCGGTAGATGTCTTGCAAAGAAATAATGATGAGTCAAATTGGCTCTGCTTGAATGAAAATTGCAACAAGGTGGACCGAAATTTATCAAACCAAGCTCGGGGAGCTTGTTTCAACCCATAAAGTGAGCGTTTCAACTTACAAACATCCAAAGAAGAGGAGGAAGGCAAGCCGGGTGGTATAACCATATAAATCTCTTCTTTGAGATTACCATGAAGAAAGGCGTTTTTAACATCCATCTGATGAAGTGACCAGCCTTGTGATGCAGCAATCGAGATAATCATACGAACCGTAGTCATTTTAGCAACCGGGGCAAAAGTCTCTTCATAATTGACCCCATACTCTTGTTTGTTACCAAGAGCAACTAGTCGTGCCTTATAACGATCTAGAGTATCATCAGAGCGAAGCTTTATTGAGTATACCCATTTACAACCAATAGTTTTTACATTAGTTGGACAAGGAACAATATCCCAAGTGTGATTGTCTTCAAGAGCTTGAAGTTCTTCTTTCATAGCCTTACGCCAACAATCAGACTTAGTAGCTTCAGAATAACATGAAGGAATATGAACATCTGTCAAAGTAGCATGAAGAGATATGTGCGAATTTCCATATCGAACAGGTGGGCGGATGATTCTGGAAGAGCGTCGAAGAATCATATTTGGGAGCTCATTCTCTGCGGAAGAAATAGTTTGAACATTCTCAGATGTCGATTCCGGCTCAGGTGTCGGGTCGGAATCAGGTATCGGGTCAGGCTCAGGAAGCTGCAAAGTTGGACGTTGTCGTGTATAAACAAATCCAGGCTTAAATCTCCCAGAAGTAGTTTTTATCTCATCAAAATTAGGAAGAAAAAGTGATTCTGGTGAAGACTCAACATGAGTAGAAAAGAAAAATTGAGTTTCAAAGAAAACAACATGACGGGAAATACGAAATCTATTAGAACTTGGATCATAACAAACATAACCTGTGTGAAACACTATATCTCATAAAAGCACACTTAACAGATTGGGCAGAAAGTTTATGACGCTCATGAGGTGGCAAATGAACAAAACACACAGCCAAAAGTATGCATGTCAAGATAACGGGGATGCTTATGATAAATACGATAATATGGAGATTCAAAGTTCAAGATCCTTGAAGGCAAGCGATTAATTAGGTAAACTGCTGTACTTAAGGCTTCCACCCAGAATTTAGAGGGAACAAAAGATTCAAGTAATAAAGTTCGACAAACATCTAATAAGTGTCGATTCTTACGTTCAGCAACACCATTTTGTTGCGGTGTATAGGGACAAGAGCGTTGGGAAACAATTCCCTTTCGATGAAGAAAATCATGAAATTCATGGGACATATATTCGCCACCGGAGTCTGATCTGAGCAATTTAATGTTTGAAGAGAATTGAGTCTCAACGTAGGCTACAAATGTTTTAAAGACACCAAGTACCTCAGATTTAGAATGAAGAAAATATATCCAAGTGTACTTACTAAAATCATCGATGAATGTTACAAAGTACTTATAATTGGAATGAGATTTAACAGGAGTAATGCCCCACACATCACTATGAATCAGATCAAAACAATTTTCAGCACGACTACCGTGAGAAGGAAAAGAAAGAGACTTGCTTTTACCTAATTTACATGTAGAGCAATCAAAAGAAAGACTAGAGGAAAATTGATCTTTACTGCCCAATAAACCAGAATTTATTAAATGAGATAAGACAATAGAATTTGGATGGCCTAAACGCTTATGCCATACTTCATTCTTTTGTTTTACAGCAATACTAGCCAAAGAAATAAATTTAGGAACAGGAAAATGCAAAGGAAACAGACGTCCAACTTTAGGCCCCTTCGCTAGTATCTTCCCCGACACCTGATCCTGCACAATACAACCATCACGGGAAAATCGAACATCAAAGTTATTGTCAACCAATTGTCCTACTGAAATGAGATTAGTAGAAAGTTGAGGAGATACAAGAACATCTTTAATTGAATCATTAATGTCCCCAATAGCATGGATCGGTAACTCACTGCCATTAGCAATCTGAATGTTTCCATTATATTTTTGAACATTGCTAAGAGTATCACATGAATTGGTCATGTGATTTGATGCGCCAGAATCAACAAGCCAAGATAAAGATTGTAGAGTGCCCTTACCTTGAAGCCCTAGAGCTGAAAAGGCTGTGATAATCATCTTCTGGACCATTTCTGGAGTAATAGTTGGACCAACAACAGCTTGATTAGCAACAGCAGGCTGATTAACTTGACGATTCTGAGGACGAGTAAGACATTCTTTGATAATATGCCCATGCTTTTTACAATAGTTGCAGGTTTTCTTTGCACAGTTAACAGCAATATGTCCGTATTCCTTGCAGCTAAAGCACTGAACCTGTCGCATGTCTCTCCCCTTACTTTTTCCATGAGTAGCAGCATAGGCAATTGCATTATCATGTATTTTATTTTGCTGGAAAATAGTTTGTGTTGCGAGACGTTGCTCTTCACGGAGCAATTCTTTAAAACACACATCCAAGGAAGGAGAAGGATCACGATTCATCAGATTGGAGCGGGTTCCCTCATATTCAGGTCGCAGTTTCATCAAAAACTGATCCCGTTTGCTCTGTTCATGCACTGTTTGAACAGCAGCCAAAGATTCTGTTGGTACGTTGACATAAATTATGTCGACGTATTCTGCCCATAAGTTTTGAAATTCAGAGAAATAGTCTTGAATGGACAGATTGCCCTGAGAGTACGTAGCGATCTCGTACTCTAATTGAAAACGTGCAGCGGAATTGTCCTGATTATGGACCTTCTTTAAATACTCCCACATATCTTTAGCTGTTTTATATGGCCTAAGATTGGAAACAAGTGACTGATCAATTGATCCCAAAATCCAAGTCATGACTCTAGCGTCTTTGACTTCCCACTGAGCTAACTTATTAAGGTCAGTAGGAGCTGAATCACTACCATCAATGTGACCCCATAGTTCTTTACCCACGACAAATAATCGAAACTGAAATTCCCAGGTAGAATAATTTTTACCTGTGAAACGCACACCAAAAGTATCCATGTTGCTAGTTGACATGATACTGTAACTTACCAAAAAAAAAAAAAAAATCCCCAAACCAAGATTTTAGACTCACAGTTAAACTCTCTCAAATTTTGAATTATGGCTCTGGTACCATATCAATTGGATTGAATGTTCTCTCATTGTGAGAGTTCCTCTTATTATATAGAAAATATGGAGATATACAAGGCTGATTTTCAGCCATTACATGAACCAAATCTTGGCTTATTTCTAGCAATTGTATCAAGGAGTTACAGCTAAATAAATCTAAATAAGGAAGTTACAATTATTCTACTTATTACAATATATTTACAGCTATAATAATGCATAATTTATGCCTTGATATCTGCTGTCACATCTGACAGATATTTATGTTTTTGTATAATAAAACATCTGCGGGAACCCAAATCTTAAATTATGTTGATAGTTTAAGGCAGTGTTTTGAAAGGCGAGCCTAGGCGGAGCCTAGTAGATTAAGTGATTAGGCGGTTTTCAAGCAGAATTAGGTGCCAGGATCCCTATTTCTGCCTAGAACCCGCCTTTTAGAACAATGGTTAAGGCAATCCCATACACTTGCGTGGTCATCTATCTACGTTTAATGCTCTCTTTTGAGTTAAGTTTATCGTTGTTGGTTCTCTCTCTATCATGTCTTTTTTTGGGTTCTTAGATTTTAACCTGGTGATGCAGGATTATACACCATATTCTTGTCAAAAGGTCATCTCTTCAACTCCTAGTGTTGGAGATCATCATGGCTGTCCTTTCCGGCATTTCAGGTCAACAATCTAACTTTTTTTTTTTTCGGGAAGTAAAAATTATAGAGCGCATTATTGTGAAAGTTTGTAGTTAAGCGGGAATGAAAATGCGTTGATTCCTTTCCCCTCCCTTTCATGTTTGAAAGTAAAAGGAATAAAAGAACTTTTTTCTTCAAATAGTTACATATTTATGTTATTAACTGTTGTTTAACATTATAGTAGTGATGCAGATGTGATAAAGGGGGAAAAATAAAAAGTTTTCTATTTATTATGCATTCTTGTATATAGTAGTTAGGTATTTAAAATAATGGATTAATGAATTAGGAAAAAACCATATTGGTACATAAATGTCAGAAGTCGAAGAGTTACTTTTGGGGAAATGAATTAGGATTTAGGGGATGCATCTATGTAGCTTTGTGACCTATAAATAGTGCCTCGTAGGTTGTTTTGAGGCAGACTTGATATGATTAAAAAACTGTATCTTGAATACGTTTTTTTTATCGTTCTTGTTTTGTTACAAGTTCTTATTTCCGATTTTTGGCTCTCTTTTCACTTGCTTACTCTCTAAGTTTCTGATCTCGTAATTGGTCCTACATCAAGTAGGCATCACTTGCATAACCAAATTAACTTTTGTTCTCGAGTATATTTTAACTGTCTCTCCTTGAAAAGTTTTACAGTTATCAAATATGTAGTAGACATAGCTAGCTGTAGCTTTGTTTTTTTCCGACTTTAGAAAATACGTGAATCACATGCTAAATATTACCAACAATCTATTCCATCCATAATGCATCGTAATCTCCATTATGCATCTGAAATCTGTCAGTGTCATCTTTTAAACGTTGTCGAAACAATTAAATGATTATATTTTCATGGCAGTCCGGATACATTACGAGCTTCTCTGAGTAAAATGGGAGTTGCAAGTCGTGCTATGGAAGATGTTCTTGAAAAAGCACGAAATAGGCACTACCAGGTTGGATATATTATGTTATATTTGGTATACAGTTGGGAAACAGGTCTTGTGAAACATTTAAAAAAATATATATATATTGTGCAGTTGGCTTGCACCTTGACATTTGAAGCTGTTCACGGCTCATCTTGTGATGCTGGCATAAACCATCCAAATCAGTATTTCACTGATAGCCAAAAGCTTCTGCAAAAGGTATAACTTCAAAATAATATAGTGCAATCTCCTTCAAAGTAGTTACCTAATGCTTATTTGGTTAAACTTATGACTGGTCATCCGTGTGCGAGACATGCTCAAAACAAAACACAACCTTTTACACAGAACATCTTGATTTACTTGTTTGGCCTGAAAAACAGTACAGAAAGTAAAAATAAGTTAGTTAGAGAACCTAACATATGAGTCAACATCTGTACCCATTAAATTGCGTGAGGACCTGTTATGACATGAAAACTAACCAATAAATTGGATACCATTAGACAAGCCTTACCATTTGTTATTTTGATGGGATGTTTCTAGTTTTTCAATATATCTCCTGATATGCTTTTTCATTCGTGCAGAACAATTCCACAGCATAATCTGAAGAGTTTTCAAGTATGGTTTTGAAGTAAGCTTTGTAATACTTGCTCCCCTTTTGTAAGTGCAAGTCTTTAATCAAGCAGTTCGATCATAAACACAATCTCCTCTTTCTTCTGTCGTAATTAATTATGCTTTGTAGTGTTATCTATTTGTGTAATATTAATTTAGATAAAACTGATATATCTGAAGATATAAAAGTCCTTATTTTCTATACGAATTGAGTGGATCATGCCGTGTTTGACGCTACGTATTCTCAAGGCACAATTTATTTTACTCCTACTTATTTGCACTCGTAGTTGTATAAGAAGGGTGGTCTGTTTTTCTTTTTCGTTATGTTTTTCATTACAAATGATATGATAGATTTAAGCTGAGCGAAACTATTGTCGTATCTTCCTTTTAGGGTTCATTTGGTTGTAGCTTTTAGTCTGGAGTTATTGCATGAAGCTGTGCCTAATTGTCAATTGCTTTATAGTTGCCTATTCTATTCTTCTTTTCTTCATTCAGAAAAATTATTGTGTATTGTTAAGACGACTCCAGCCTAGAGCACCGGTATTTTGAAAATGCCGACATGTACATGATACATATCCGTTACTGATACTCATTAAGTACATACTAGATATATTTATATGTATACATAAAGGGAAGTATATATATACATCAACTTTGACATAATTTTAGACACTTCTATGCAAAATTGTTTATATATCCTCTAGTCTTTTGTTTTTCATGAAGGGCATACAACTGTAAATACCCATGTCATATTTTGTTCGTACTGATGTTTTAAAGTTAATAATCATTCTTGTTAAGAGTGAAATTCATTCTTCTTCTTTTTTTTGGAAATTGTGAAATTAAGAAATTCATTCTTGTTAAGAGTGAAATTGTGAAATTCATTCTTGTTAAGAGTTATTTCACATTAATTTGATTTCTTTTTATCTTTATATACAATTGTCATTATGTAAATTAATAAAATTATATCAACATAATTAATGTAACCTCAATCATACCGTATCCAAAAAGTTTATAAAAAAAAAAATACATCACGGTACCCAGGGGCGGCCCGCTAGTATAGTTTGTTCAAGGCTAAAAAAATTCGGTTGCTCCAAATTATGTTTTTTTATATAAAAAAAAATTGATAGTAAGTAGAATTGAACTCATGAACACTATGTATTGTATTATTAATCACTCTACCACTAACAATTATGACAATGTTTATTAAATTATTTTTTAATATTCTAATAATTAGATATTGGGCTTCCGTGACCAAGGCTCCAGCCATACTGGACTGTCCCTAGGGCCGCTCCTGACGATACCCGTATCCTACTGGGTGCAACTTAGCATCCAACACACTCCACAACATATGTTTATTATTTTTATATTATATACATCTCAGTGATCTCACTGTGATACTGGGAATTATTCGGTGATGATGGTGTTGAAGGGCTAAATAATCTCTCATTTATTAGCTACTGCAACTTTTTTCTCAATTTAGAACACTTCTATGAGTTTTATTTTGCTTAAAAACTGTAACAATCACTTATTTAAGAGTGAAGTTCTAAAGTAATGTTTTCAGGAATAGCAATACTTTTCAGGAATAGCAAATACTTTCTGAATTTTAATGGAAAGGGCCCATAAATATCAATTTACTTACTAAATTTCATCCACGATATTCCAGAGAATATATTGGGGTTGTTTGGTTGAGAGCTAAAAGTATATTTTTGGCATATTTTACTTTTAAGTAAATTGGTTTGTTTGGATGATGTCTATAGGTAGACTTTTTAAAAGCAAGGTTAACATACTTTTACAAAAAAAGTAAAAATATGCTTATCCTATTTGTTCCTTCTTTCATTTCCAGTTCTGTTTCAAAGTCAGAATTCGTATTTTCAATATTCCTCCTATTTTGATACTAGTTTATTGGAGTTGCTTAATACCGAGGTCATATAGAATTTGATTATTAGGCTTTAGAAGATGACTTTATAAAATATATGGGTCTGCATCTTTTATTTGTAGAATGATAAAAGTTGATAAACAATAAGGACAACTTAACAATATTTTCCAAACCCAAAAAGTAAAAAGTGATCAATTTCATCAAACACCGTTTCCCCCCCCTCAAAAAGCATACTTGTATACCATTTACCAATCAACATTTAAATAAATACTTGAAAGTATTAGCAAAAAATATACTTTTTCAACAATTAATTATGTTTAATAGACTGTAGTTATAAGATACGAACAAATGAAGCTAATGGGCCAAACAAAAAGAACTGCACCTTAGTGACCAATCTTTTTCCCAACTTAGTTCAAAAATTGCAACAAGAAAATCATCAAATATTTAGGCAATATCTAAATTTGTCTTAAATTATTTGAAGATTAAAAAGAAAAACATATAAAGGGCAGTGTGATAACACGCTCGAGTCTAGAAAGCCTCAACTATCACATATATTCATATTTGTAACATCTTTGGATAGACAAACACTTTACATTGGAATTCTCATCACATGGGGTAAGCATATACAACTACAACTCCATTACTAAATTATTTTGGTAAATGTGCGTGTGTGCTCAAATTAGTATGACCTATATATTAGAGCATTGGTGCCAATTTCCGTTATTGGAAAATTAGGGACGGATAAAATATCCCCACACCCGATCCGTAATCCAATTTGTATGGATTGGGACGGGTTGAAACAAGTTGAGCGTCCAAATCAAAAAAAAAAATCAATCTGTTCCGTCCCAATCCGTTATATATTTTGCGGGTTTGGTTAGAATTTAGGTTTTCAAACCGCGGGTTAATCCGTGTCAACCCGTAATATATATATTTATATATACATTGTATATATTTCAAGATATCAACCTTCCATTCTTGTTATATTTTAGTTTTTTTATTTGTTCACGAATATTCTAAACATATTTTGATTGGTTTTAATTTATATTTCTCTTTGAAAAATTCAATTCATTTTAAAATTTAGGTTAATTATGCAAACTATGAAAAATACATGACCAAAATAAAAATTTAAAAATCAATCCCAACCCAACCTGTAATTTATTTTGCGGGTTGGGTTGAGGTTTTAATTGTAACGGATTAGGTTGACCTGAGTTGACATTTAAATTTTATCATCCTGCCATTATTTTACGGATCAGTTTAGAATTGAGGTCAATCCGTCCCGTAGACGCACTGCGAAAAATATCCACTTGTATAGAATAATAATAGGGCTTCCCGTTATGGTCCATATATGAAGGATAAATATAGTTGTTACAATTACGTAGAGATGAGTATAACGGCCTTGAATTAACTAATTAATTAATAAACATCTATGGGCAACGATGTAGGGAAGACTTTTTAACTCGCATTCACGAAAAGACCACTAATGTCCCATTTGATCAAAGCATATATATATATATATATATACGAGGATAGATCGATATATTTTAGTGAGTCAAAAAGTATCTATCTATATTATCGGGTTTTTTTTCGAAACTGACATTTTCCCCATTCCCCATATTGCTACGTTTAAAGTATTTTTTTTTTTTACTTAACATGTTATTTCCTCTGTTCCTATTTAATTGTCCACTATGAAACTACGTGCAATTTTGATCGGTCAAAAACTTGTATCAAAATTAACGGAATGAAATTCTTTAAAAGTTGATAATATAGTTCAAATGTTAAATTTTATGATTAGATTTAAAAAAAATTCATTTCGACAGCTTTGATATAAGTTATAAGCCGATAAAAATTAAACGTAATGAATAATTAAATGAGAACGGACGCCTACTTATTAACTATTTTCATACGAAAAGGACCCCTCAACCAAATGCTCCAATTTTGTGTGCAAGTATTTACAAGTTTCGGTTCTTTGAATATATAATTTCACTTGCCCAATAAAAAGCTTCTAGTTTCCTGCATATTTTTTCTTATTTTGTTTATAAGTCGTATTTCATTTGTAATTATCTTAAAAACTAATGTCTAAAAGTTGTGCTTATATTAAAACGAATAATTATTTACACAAATCTCTTACACCCTTTTCATAAACTCTTTGTGATATATATTGTGAGAAGAGTAACTGAGTAAGTACAAAATACAATTTTGTTATGAACGTTTTTGTTCGCACTACTCTCACAAAAACGCAAGAAGTTTGTGCTTATCATTTCCCATCGTTGTCCTTGTGTATATTTTTTTATTATTTGGCAGATGACAAAAGCCACACACTACACAAAATTTAGAACATCACGAGTGCGAAAAGTAGTTTTCAGCTTTTTCTCACTAAATTAATTGATGGTAGACCAATGCATGCATCAATTGCAAATATGTTAAAAACCTTCTGAGATATGGTGAAGTGGCAAATCAATTTTGGGCCAGTGATGTCCTTTCAGTTTCATTTTCTTTGGTATCATTTTTATGATGAATAAGGCACACCAAAAGTGCACACATTTTAAAAAAAAAAATTACTTTTATAAAAGGTCATATATAATTATCTGACTTCATCTAGTTCCTATGTTTTTATTTACAAATTTTAAACAAGTGAGTAAATCACACAGAAAAATTTATTGTGACTTCATGTAGCATCTTAAATTTCTAGACTTTTTCATAAGTATATTTAAATACACTGTAGTTTGAATTATATCAACAATTTGTAAAACAGCAGGTCTTTTAATTTTCAGCCCAAATTTCTAAATCCAGGCCAATTTGGTAACTGACAGTTAGGAGTAAGCACGGGTCGGATTGAGTCAAATGCTAATTCAACCTGTAAAAAAACTCTTGTGGCAGATTGATGTGAGTTTATTAAATTTAAATTTCAACCCAACACAAGCCGTTACAATTAAAATTCAATCTAATCCAATCCACAAAATAAATTGTGAGTTAGGATGGGTTTGGTTTGATTTGATTCTTAAATTTTTATTTTGGTCCTTTATTTTTCATATTTTGCATAATCAACCTAAATTTTAAAATAAATTGAATATTTCAAAGAGAAAAACAAATTAAAACCAATCAAAATAAGTTTATAACATTCACGAACAACTAACAAAACTAAAATATAACAAGAATGAGAGTTTCATATATTGAAATACACACAACATATATATATATATATACTAGTAATTGTTTCCCACGCGTTACGTGCGCGATACGTAGTGACATAGATATGATCCCGACAAATAAACTTAATATTTTTTTAAAAATTGAAATATCGAATGATTAAATATAATTAATTAACAATCGTATATAAAGAGTTACATAATGTTTTACTCTTATAAAAAATACACAACGATTTTGTTTGGAATATAAATGTGTGAAAAATAACATTTTTTAAGTTATTTATGTATTTGAATTGAGTGATGACATTTAAGAGTAATTACAATATTATAGTGAGGGTATTTTTAAAAAATTTAGACAAAATTGGGCGGTCTCAAAATGCTTGATTTGACTTATATTAATAGTATGATATGATATTATATTGCGGGTTGAAACGGATTGTGTCGGATTAACCCGCAGTTTGAAAACCCCAACCATAACCCAACCCGCAAAATATATAGCGGATTGTGGTAGAGCGAATTGAATTTTTTTGGACAGTCAACCCGTCCCAATCCGCCAATCCATACGGATTGAGTTTGCAGATTTTTTATTCACCTCTACTCACAATTACTCTTCTTAACTACCGGTTATGAGTCTGACCATAGTTGATTTTTTTAACTTTTAAAAAAATAAAAAGAATTCAAAGAGATTGTAAAATTATAAATATTGGTTGTAAAAGTTAGTAGAGACTATGTTTCAAAACTACAAAATCAAATTCTTTTTCCTCTTCTTTGTTGATTTAAGTTGACTAATTATTTTTGACCTTTTTTTTCTGTTTTTATATAAATAAAATAAAAATATAACAAATTGTACAATTATAAAAATTGGTTTTAAAAATTAGAAAATGAGTTCAACAACTATTATAAAGTCAACTTTTGTTTTTTTAATTTTCTTTTGGATTTTTTTTACTTTCTTTCGACTTACTATATATGGAAAAATAAAATTTGTTGAAAAAATAATTAAAATTATGAAACTGAGTTTGAAGATTATAAAATTTGGTCTAAAATATAGAGATTCTGTATTTTTTTTTACCTTTTTTTTGTTTTGATTACTTTTTTAAGCTTTTTTTGAAAAATAGAAAATTGCTAAAAATTAGTTATATATTATAGAATGAATTTTATTTATTCAAAAACTAGGTTCTATATATTGAAAGTCATTTTTATAATTAATTTTTTAAACAATTTCTCCAGTTAAAATTTCCCAAAAAGTCTTTAAAAAGATGGATAAACTTTTTCACTTTTTTTTTGTAATTTTTATTTTTTCCAAAAGAAAAGTAAAAAAAATATTCTTGATATTCAAAATTAATATGAATTTGTAATTTATTGAAACTCGGGTTGTACCTTTTACAATCAAGTTGTAAAATTTTATAAATTTTTTGTTTTCTTCTGATTTTTTTCAAAATTTTAAAAAGTTAACTCGAGTAAAACTCGTAACTTGAAGTTAGGAATTGTAACTCGTAGTTAACAATTAGGGTCACAAAGATATATATGCTCTTAATTTGTAAAATCAGATAAAGCCTTCCTTAATTATTACCAATTAATGAAGTCCGGTCGATGTCTACTAAAGTCTATCCTCAATTAATTTTTTAACACATTTCTTGTGGCACTATAGCTAGGTTTATCCACTGACCCCCAAAGTCTATTTTGTTACTAATATACACCTCTAATTAAATATTTGAGTTTGATAGTTCCACTTTGTTCAGAACTATTTATTTGTACCAGTTTCGTTAATACAACTTGTGCCACTTTATTCAAAGGTGTACTTTATTCATAAGAGGGTAACATAAATTTTAGTTGGGAGTGAGTGAAACAACTCATACCGAACTCTCCCTTTCTTCTTTTGTACTTCTGCAAAGTTGAATGTGACAAATATGTGTCACAATATAATCCAAACTTGAGTGGTCTATATAATTTTATTCCTATTTGCATCAATAATATATAATCCAATTTAACTAAATTACTTGTAACTGTGTAAGTGCAAATTCGTAAAATTGGAAATTATACTCATAACTCATATTTTATATATTTATGTTTTCTAAATCGCCTTCACATATTTTAATCTTTTATATAATTGGTAATCATTTAAATTAGAAATGATTTTGCAGCTGTTTCTTTCGTCTTGAAAATGAAATAACATTTTGGATGACGCCGTTTTGGATTAATATTTTCATAATTATAACCATTCTACACCTCTACTAACTAGAAATTCTGGTTTTATTTAAAAGAGTTGATCAAGTAGAGGATAAAACAATTACTTCATGCAAAAAAAATGTTTTTAAAACGGAAATTGTATGTTTACCTGAGAACGTCGACTATGAAGGGGGAAAAACAAACGGAACATATCATCGAGTTTAGAGTTATATTACAAAATATTTTAAATGGAAAATGATCAATTAACATACATCATACATGTTAGAAGAGAAGGCTATCTCTTGCACAAGTCGTGCAGAGGCATCACTACAGAATAATGTTTGATTTAGTGAGAGTCAAAAGATGTCACAAGACTGTCGCTAATTTAAAAAGCTGTCAAAAATCTGTCGCAAATTGACTAAACTGTCACAAAACCGTCACAAAAACCATCGCTAATAAGCTCGTAAGAAAAAATACCGTCACTAATCCCGTCGCTATTTGAGTATTTTTTTTGTAGTACATGTACTATATATATATCAATATAAGTTACATATTTTTGGTAACATAAAGATACAAAATATCAATCAATATGAAACTATATTATTTTGTTTCTATCCATAGTACTAGTCGTAAAATCAATTGAAACTATATTATTTTGTTTCTATCCATAGTACTAGTCGTAAAATCAATTGAAACTTGGTCACCAAGTCTTTCTATTTTGCTGTATATCCTTCAATTAATATTGATATTAAGTCAATCATTCCCTTTTATTAAAGATACAGATGACCCATTAATAATACAAGATGCATAAAGTTCAGCATTGTGACCTACAATAATATTGATTTTAACTCAAATTACCATAACTAATTACCGCATTTCTAAGCGGGAAAGGCATCATTTTTTCCCTTTCTTTTTAAAATTTTCATATGTACTTTGTTTGATCACCTAATTGGTAAAGACGATATGTGTGTGCTCATTTTTATCACTTCTTCTTAAGAAAGTATGGTCTCATAGATATAAAGTACTATCTAGTGTGACAACATTAAAGTTGAAATTTGGGAATCTAGCTATTTTCGTTCCAAAGTTAGAATATCTATATATCTACAAGCCAGAAAATTTATAAACGGAGGATGTAGATAAATTTACATCTTCATTTATCTCTCTTTTTTATGTTATAAGATGTTACCCGAAGCAATGCCGGAGCTAGAGTTTAATAAGGACGTTGGAGTTTTTTTTTTTCCTTATAAAAAAAACTAATTAAAGTGAACAAAATATATACGAGGGGTGATGATCGGATCCATTTTTACTGCCCTGAAAAATTCAACGCAGCAAAATGTGTAATTTTGTATTTTTTTTTTGTTGAAATAATGCAATTTTGTATGTTACATTTTTATTTTAATGTTTTGAAATCAATATGAACGATTAACGCTACCGTGAATATAGTCTATTATTATTTAGGGTGTGTCACATACTAAAAACTCAACACATATTAATGAACCCAAAAATATCTATTCTAAAATTAATTCAAAATTAAAACTAAAAAATACTAAAACCTAACACATGTTAATGAAACCAAAAATATCTAATCTAAAATTAATTTAAAATTAAAATTAAAAAATACAATTAGTTGGCACACACTAAATAATATTGCATTTTAGAATGAATACCGAACGATTAACGCTATCGTGAATCTAGTACACTATTATTTTGGTTGTGTCACATACTAAAAATCTAACACTTATTTATAACGAATCCAAAAATATACTAAATGAATTCAAACCGGATTGATTTTACGGCTTAAAAATTCAAGATATCCAAAACCAGGATGATCTACTATTTTTAATGTTTTTTTATTAAAAACATGAAGGGTGTTGTAGCCGGTGAAACCCCTCATACATTTCCCATAAGTATAAGTTGATGAACAACAAAAGGACGATAACAATTTAAATATAATGAGGAAAATATGATGACAAAATATTGTGTAAATAAAACATGTTTAAATACTATGTTAAAAACATAGCACTCATACTTAAATATTTGTCAAATCTGAAAAATGCACCACAACCGTGAAATAGTTTAATAATTATATAGATATTGGTATGCATTTCTAAAAGTTAGTAAGCACGTGAGAAAGTACATCATTTTTTCTATCTAAATGCATAACATTTTGTATTAGTGACTAACCATTTTTTTTAACGCAAACACAAGTATATATGCATTACACAAAGTGCACAATCTTTCATATTAAAATTCATACCATTTTTTTCCTTACCGTCTCTCTCTAAATCTCGGCAAATTGCTCGCCGAAGCTCCTTTCTCTCTTTCGATTTCCTTCCCGTCTCTCCTTTCTGTTCGTCTTGGTGAATTACGAGAAAGGATGGATAATTATGGTCCCGATCGTTTAATCTCTTTTTTCCTGATATTAAGAATTTCCGCTCTAATTATTGTTGGATTTGTATTGTATTTGTACGGAGTTCAAATTTACTCAAGTTAGTATGGTCATGTTTTGGTCAAATTATCAGTTTTTTCATATGCATTCGTAATTATTTTTCGATTTTTTTTCTGAAGTGTTTTTCAATTTTTTTTTATAAAATTTGACCTTATATATATATTTTTTGGTATTTATTAATATTACTACCTTATAAATTACCAAACAAACAATTAAACATAAAAGGTATATAAAAGGTCAGATTTTACATATTTTTTTGAACAAACACTTTACAAATAAAATAGAACGTTGATTTAGGAAAAAAACAAAAAACAATTACGAATACATATGAAAAAACTGATAAACTGACAAAAACTTGTCCATACTTTAACTCAAGGAAATTTGAACGCATTTGTACGTATCACCCATGTTTGGTTTCGATTTTTAACCTTAAAAAAGTAGATTAAAATTTTTGCGAAAATATATAAACATATTATTTCGGGATAGTTTTGGGGGTTTTTTAATTGTACATTATATATCTGGGTATATATCACTATTGTGATAATATTTTACTATTTCATTATTGTGATAATATTTCAAATAATGCCTCATATGTAACACTTTTAGACTTTAATTCCCGCAAGGTACCAACAATATGTTGCATTCTCTCTAGGTACCACTTTTCAAAAGTATATAAACCCTGCAAAATCTATTTTTTTTGTAAACAGACACTTTTTTTCTCCATTTATTTCTCGCATCATCTCTCTCTTTCTATTGCCCTCTCTCTCCTGCGAAATTTCTAAATCCCCAATCACTACCCGTCACCTGTCCAATCAAACCCCACCAACGACGACACCTACGACCGTTATTGATCCCACAACGGTGGGGCACGCGAAGTAACAATTGAGATGTGGGTTTTTTTGGGGGAGAATTTGTGGTGAAGGAGAACGGGGAGGGAGATGATGATAATTAGGGTTAGGGTTTCGCCGAGGATAATCGGAAGAAGGGTGGTTAATCTGTCGATCTCTCTCTCACATGCATCGTTCACAAAGCGCCTTTTTTTTTCTCGATCCACCTCCAATATATTTCTTTAGAATGATCTGTATATATATGTATGTATTTGATAGCTATGTTCTTCTTTTTTTGTGCCATGCTTATAATTTTTTTTTTTGTGAAAAGTGGGCATGTGATGTGTTTGGATGATAATAGATGGGGTTTGAATGGCTCTTTTGATGATAGATTTTTATTGCATATGAAGTGTTTGATGAAATGGCTAATAAGAGTTTTTAATTTTCTTTGTTTGTGTTGGATAGATATGTAGGGTTTTTCATCTATTTCTCTCCGTCTATATATATATATATATATATATATATATACATACATACATACATACATATGTATATATATGTGTGTGTGTGTGTGAAATTAAGCTCCGTTTGGGGTTGAAATAGAGCTCGATTCGAGGCTATAAACGGAATCCGTTTGTGGCTGAAAATAAGCTCTGCTTGGGGCTGAAATTAAGATACTTTTGGGGTTGAAATAAAGCTCGATTCAGGTTAAAATTGGAACCCTTTTATGGCTGGAACGGAGCTCCGTTTGGGATTAAAATTAAGCTCCATTTGGGACTGAAATAAAGCTCCATTTGGGGTTGAAATTAAGTTTTATTTTATTTTTATAGTACATATAAGAATTAGTTTAGGTTGATGAAGTCAATTTTGTAGTTGCAAGTGTTGTTTGTTGTCAATATAGGTCTATACGACTTGGCTATAATTGATTATATGGTCATAAAAATCATTTGTAGTGATTAAGAGTTATGTGCTAACTTGGTATGTTTTGGGGTTGAATCGGGACTGTTTTGGGGCTGAAACGAGCCCGTTTTGGTGATCAATTGAGGTCCATTTTGGTGTTGAATTAAGATTGGTTTTGGGGATGAAACGGTGTTTGTATAGGGGCTGAATCGGGACCAGTTTTTGGGCAGAAACGGGCCTGTTTTGATGCTGAATTGGGGTCTATCTTAGTGTTGAATCGGGGGCGGGTTTGGGGCTGAAACGACCCCTGTTACAGAACGATATGCACTTTTATTGAACTAGATGTACTTTTGTCTGAACCATATGCACTTTCAGCTGAACCATATACACTTTCAGCTGAACCATATGCACTTTTAGTTGAACCAGATGCAGGTTTTACAGAACGATATGCACTTTTATTGAACTAGATGCACTTTTGTCTGAACCATATACACTTTCAGCTGAACCAGATACATTTTTAGCTGAACCATATGCACTTTCAGCTGAACCATATGCACTTTCAGTTGTACCAGATGCACTTTTAGTTGAATCAGATGCATTTTTAACAGAACTATATGCACTTTCGACTGTACTATATTCATTTTCGACTACACTATATGCACTTTTGACTTAACTATATGTACTTTCCACTAAATTAGATGCACTTTAAACTGAACCATATGTACTTTCAGCTGAACCATATGCACTTTTAGCTGAACTATATGCATACTCACTTTTATTGAACTATATTTACTTTCGACTGAATTGTATGCACTTTCAACGGAATTAGATGTACTTTCAGCTGAATTGAATGCAATTTCGACTCAATTTTATGCATTTTTGACTAACTATATACATTTTTGACTGAACTATATGCACTTTTATTGAACTATATACGCTTTTAACTGAATTATATGTATTTTTGACTGAAATAAATGCACTTTCAGCTCATTTAGATTAAAAAAAGGCACATTTATCATGGGAAAACCATTTTTTTGTATAAAAAAAATCAGTTTTCGGTATAAAAAGTGTTATATTGACAAAAAAAAATTTATATATTTTTTGTAATTTTTTAAAAAGTTTATGATTTTTTCTTTTTTTTATAATTCTTTTTTTTTTGTGATTTTTGTGATTTTTTATAAGTTTTTGTGATTTTTGTTATTTTTTTAGGGTTTTTCGGTATAAAAAGTGTTATATTGACAAAAGAAATTATATGTTTTTTTTTGTCATTTTTTAAAATGTTTGTGATTTTTTTTTATTTTTTGTGATTTTCGTATTTTTTTTAATAATTTTTTGTGATTTTTGGTTATTTTTTTTAATTTTTGGTGATTTTTTATATATTTTTATATATTTTTCGATTTTTTGTGATTTTTTTCGATTTTTTTGATTTTTTATAATTTTTTATGATTTTTTTTCATTTTTTTTCATTTTTTAATAATTTTTTGTATATTTTTTTGTGATTTTTTTCATTTTTTTCATTTTTTTGTGTTTTTTTTATTTATTTTGTTGTAATTTAAAACTATTTTCTTGAGTTTGTAGAAATATAAAATATGTATATTATATTTTGGTTTTATATTTTGCTTTGTATGACAATTTAGTAAATAAACTAAATAATTAAAAAGTGGTACATATGAGGAATGTAAACTTATCAAGATATTTAGGAGGAATATAATATTTTACTATTTCACTATTGTGATAATATTTTACTATTTCGTTGAATTAATAATAAGTTTAAAAAAACAAATGAAAAAGTCATAAAAATAAACTTGAGGTTAATAATAAAAAGTTGAGAAGAAATTCTTAATATATTCAGTTGACAGCCAACTCCATATCACTCCACAATTCAATATTAGTAGCTATCTTTTCAATCACCTTATCAATAATTCTCACATTGATTATTAGTGTCTTTTTTTCATTTTCCTTGCAAAAAATCTCTGTCATACACAAGTAGTTTCACTTATACAAGCAAATAAAATCTCTCTTTTTTTTTCTCTCTCCCTCTCATGTGACATATAATGGAATTCTTGTCAGAGAATGAGCGGCTGAGAAACTAAATCTAGTTTCTTTACTCTTGTTGGTATTCACATACCTTTTTTTATTTTTCTTCTCTTTTTTATAGTACTTACTTTGTAACTCACACATTCATATATTTCTTACTTTTCAAGAATGTTTTAACCACTATCAAGTCTATGTTTTGTACTTTCCAAGGTATTTTTGGTTGTTAATACTTTGTTCTTTGCTTGTGATTGTATCTTTTCAAGTTTTGTACCCAAGATTTATGTAGTTGTTAATTTGCATTCTTATTGGTTTTCTAGCTATTTATAAAGTGGAGGGGGACAAAGACAAACTAGCATTTAGTATTGTAACTCTAAATTTTAACTTAATGCTTTGCATAAATATGTTCATTTTAGAAAAAGTTGAGCTCTATCATTTTATGTTATTTCTTTTGTACTTTCTAGAAAATGCACAGAACACACAGACGAGACAATTGTTAAAAAAATACAACTTGTTTTGAGTTGAGTGATAGTAGTATATATTTGATGAAAGTGGAAACCTTTCATTTTCTCTCCTTGTACTTTTCAATTAAAGTTGGAAAATCTGTCCTTTTCTCATGTGATTGGTGCTGTTTCATTTTTCAGATTTATTAGATATTATCCATTGGCAGACAGTTATTATGTGTGTGCGTGTGGTTCTTCTTTATTTATTTATTTGTCTTGTTATTGAGTTTATGAATTGCTCTTTCATGACTGCAAACTCTATTGTAAATGCTTAACAAATTGCAGCTCATACTTTAATCTTTTGTTTTTTTGAATTTCTTTTATCTTTGATTAGGCAATGCTTGGTGAAGAGTAGTTTTTTTTATTTTTTATAAATAGATAATGTCTTAAGATTGTACAAAGATTTATGAGAGTGAGTTGATAAGAAAATTAAAGTGACATTAATGTGTCTATTCTTTTGATTCGCAAACATATCAATAAAACCACTAATGTGTTTGTCCAATGATCATTTGAAGCTCAACTCATTTTTCTTTTTTTGCAGCTTAAAAGCCAATCTTTTGTTTTGTTTTGTTTTTTTGGCCTGTAAAAGCTAGAACTAACTTTTTTCACGATCTTGAAGAAGCCAGCTTATTTGCCCGAAAGCTTCTGTCAGACAAAATAAGCCTTACAGTTTATTAGTTTCCTAAATTTTGGAAGAAAATTTTCAAGACAAAGAGAAAAGAGCATATTACACTTTGATCAGTCCCGACTATTGGTCCTATCTCCCTGAAATTCCTATGAAAAAAACCGTTTTCTTAAACTTTAGTCAGTAACTAATGATCGAATAAAACGGGAATAAACATAAGTTTGCATAGGTGAGGGGGTAAATAAACAAAAGAATGTTGTGTAATTTAATTTGAAAGATTTAAGTATATTTTACCTCAAAGCTCTTTCTACTTTTATATTCACGTGAAAAAACATAAAAGTTTCTAAACAGAGGATAGAGAAATAATTTATGAAACGGAAATCAATAGGACTCTCAATTCAAGGTCAAAGTAAAGTCTAATTCTATTGTTAGTATATTTAGTAGTGTTTCTTATCAAAAAATTTGTAATACATTTTAGGTGGATTAGTGTGAGTGTGTGACAACAGGTGTTAATAATTAACAAAGGGTTAAATCAACATTGCTTCCTAGAAGGGTGATATTCTTTTCAAGTTTTTGAGCAAGAAGAGATCTATTTCATGGAGTCTTCGTCTTCTTCTGGAACATCAAAGAGAGCTAAAGGGTTTGAAAATATTCGCCACGTAGTATCGTGTTTGGTTGATGAATGTAATTCGGATCTTAGTCAGTGTCGTGAATATCATCGTCGACACAAGGTTTGTGAGTTTCACTCTAAGTGGCCAAAGGTTACTATTGGGGGCCAAGAGCAGCGGTTTTGTCAGCAGTGTAGCAGGTACGAGTTCTCGACTTTCCAGATACTGTGTGAGAAACTATTTTTGTTAAATTTTAACTATAACTTCTGGAAAGAAAATGAGAAATTATTTTGGTTGTAATAAAGAGTGCTCAATGTTTGTTGTTCTGGAAATTTAAAATGTCCTCGGTAAGTTCGGCAGAAGCTTCATAGATCTTAAGTTTTGGTTGGTCTGTTACTACTTCAATTTTATGAATGATCAGCATAAACCTTCTATAGTTTAATACTCCTATGATCGAATTGAAGCGTTTTTTATTGCAAGAAAAAAATCTTAAATCATTTTTGAAGGCTGTTAAGGGTGACTTAAGACTGTCATCAGAATTTTTGTAGCAAATGACCCTCATTGAAGAAATAATATCTCTTTAAGCAATTTTCTAAAGCGGTTAGACTATAATAAAAAAGTTATAGAGCAGATAACACTCGAGTTACATTTTATGTTTTTGGATTAAATTTCCATGCGTTACATTGATTAAAGTTTCTGAGTTTGTTTTCTGATGCTGGTAACACTTTTCTACATACTATACAATGTTCAATATAGTGGCACTCTAGTTGTGTTGATTGGTCTTTTAGTCCTCATGAGTACATTGCACAATTGTTTATTTATTTCATGCATTGCTAGATCGAGTTATTTAAGAGTTGTGTCACATCCTTGGCATGATTCTGCGATGTTATCAAAGTCCATATAACTGGTTTAATTAATAGAAAGTGAATTCTATGACAAAAAGTTGCAATATCTTTTTAGTATCTAGACGTTGAATTACTTATTTATTTCGTAGATTTCATTCATTGACGGAATTCGATGACGGAAAAAGAAGCTGCCGGAAGCGCCTTGACAGCCACAACAGGCGTCGAAGAAAGCCTCCATCGGACTCTGTGTCCACTAGTCCCGGGAGATTCACTTCCAATCAACGAGGTACGTATTTATTTACATGTAATTAGCGTATTTTTCTTCTCTTTTATCCTGAATCTTTGTTCTCTCTCGAACTCCACTTCGAAGGTTTCGATACTTTGGAGTAATATTTATTATCTTATAGTACAATGGAATAGGTCCTTTTCGAGTGCTAAGTTGTATAGTTTGCTTTTTCATTGAAAATCCCAAAATGAATGTTACTTGATCTTCCTAATGATCAAAACTAGTTGATATTAATGTGAAGTAGCAAAAAGGTAATAATTGTACTTTCTATAAATCAAATTATTTGTGAATATAATTAAGTTCCGAATGATTAAAAATAGCTTTAATGAAGTTTCCAACAAACTTAAAAGTTAGAAGAACTAAATTTTGTGTAATTTATACTTATAATTTCTCTCATCAATTATAGGTAATACAATGCTCTCATTTAATACTACACAACAGCTACTTCCAAGTGCTATGGTAGACTCATCTTGGGCCGGACAAAACAATGTTAGTGGCCAAAGCCCATACTATTGCCACAACGAACCAAACGTAATTTTGCCTCGTACTCTTAGCTTC
This sequence comes from Primula vulgaris, assembly GCA_963920805.1. NCBI lineage: Eukaryota > Viridiplantae > Streptophyta > Magnoliopsida > Ericales > Primulaceae > Primula > Primula vulgaris. The sequence continues at coordinate 30,266,329 of OY987215.1, read as the reverse complement.
GACACGCAAAACCAGTTCAAAATTGTGTCTAATAACGACTACCCTATTTCCGAACCACTTTTTCCAAAACCACATTTTTCTGAGCAAATATTAAATCACGGCTCCGTTTCTGGAAATACTAATGTATATAACGCTACTCGAGTCGTCGACTCTGATTGTGCTCTCTCTCTTCTGTCATCGTCGACAACGGCTGAAAACCAAGGAATTGGCGTCGCATATAATTCTATCGTGCCAAATATGCAATATTGTGAAGAGCCCATGTCTTCATCTTCTTATAATGTTCAGAACAATAATTTTCATTCCCAGGGGTTGTTTCATGATGGGCCTGTTAGGCCTGATGGGTCGACATCTAACGGGCCAAACCCGACACTCTCTTTTAAGTGGGAGTAGTGTGTGTAGTTTTTATTTGTGTAATGAGAATAACTACAAGATTTAAATTTGTTGGATTTGAATGTTGAATGTTGAATGTTGAATAATATTATTATTTGATGTTTGCATGATAATAGATAAGGGATTTATTATTTTTCTTTTCCATATTGAGGGTTTAATTAGTTGTTGCGGTTTCAAGTTAATTCTTTGTTTTTTGTTTTTACAAAGTTGTACTTTATTTCATTTGGTTAGTCAACCTTAATTAAGAACTGATTTTATTATTGTGTTTGAAAATTCGTGAGGTTTTAAGCCGAATGAACTTGGTTAAAAAAAATTCTTCTTCCAAATATTAGATAAATCAGCTTATTTGCTCTAAATCTGCAAATAACAGCCAGAGGCATACAATAAAATCAACAAATTCAATAAATTGAATCTGAATGTCCTGAAAAGTGAAAACTTTTAAGTAGCTAGGATAGCTAGAGAATGAAAATCAATTTGTAATAGACTGAATCTATTGCCTATAAAACATATAAGAACATTCGACCTTAGACTATGATCCAACGATAAATGCAATTTTCTCACTAGTCATATTTTTAGACCACGAAAATTATCATTATAGACAGCTGTCTAAATATAGGTTACATTGAAAAAGTATAGTTTTACATAATAAAATATACATCTACAAATTTTATGAAAACAAATACATAAATAACAAGTCAAAAATTGAAGTCATTGTCGCAAGCACACTTGAACAAATATTTCACATCATTTTTAAGCTTAATTTAACTACATACATATTTTTGTAACGCAATTTCATTCATTACTATAATATGTAGATTTCTTAAGACGAGGCCTATATATATTAAGGAATGATTATATGTAGAGTCGTAAAGACTATTCTCGCACTTCTGCAGGGACTCACCAATGTTTATACGATCAACCTGTATCGTTCGTGATAGATTGGGATAGTGTAATTCCAAAAAAAAAAAAAACTACCTTTATCACCAATCACCTAAAAAATGTTAGGTAATACATCAACATAGGGTTTTTGCCTATACATAGATGACCTAAGTCCGGATTATAAATGTTTACTTTATAAATAGTTAAAATTTTTTTGAAGTACCTGCGCTATTTAAATGTGTGGTACCTTTATACATAAGTCATATGCATGTAATCTAAAATTTAAGCTATCAAAGTAAATGTATTATGGCACCATTTATAATTCCAATTATAATAATGAGATCTAATTTTATGGTTACTTTTCAAGAAAATGATGAAAATTATATATAAGTGGTACTAAGGTATGTTTTATGTACTAATCAATGATTCTCCGGTTACTTTTCTCTAATTAATAAGTAAGCAGTTTACCAAGTTAGTACAACCTAAATAATAGTCTGGAGAATGATGTCAGGGTTTGATACAATAATTAAGTATGACCTATTAAATTATTAAATGTCCAATTATGGCGAGATTAATGCTATAAAGTAAGATATGCAAAAAAGTTGCATTAAGGCGGCAAGAAATACACTATATTCATAATAAGTATAAGATATTGTCATACTCAATGAATGGTTGATGTATATACAATGATATACGAGATTATCACTAAATCAAACCTATTTGGGCACGGGAGATATATCCATGAGATACCGTTAGTTATTCGTTGGTTCATGAACATAGACGCGACGTGCAAGTTTAGGAGAGAAATGTACTCTCTTAAGGGTGAAATGTCCTCTCGATAAGATAAACGTCTCTCAAGGGGAAGTTTCCCCGGTCTAACGGATGAGTGTACGTAGCTCATATGCGTGCGAGGGGGATTTATCAATGCGACAACGCACCTGCATGCATGAGAAATGAAGTTTATGCTTCCCTCATAGGAATATGTTTCCTTAATTATGAGGATAATAAAAGTGTCATATTCCATGAAAGAGGGTTTATTCACTTATCCACGAGTAAGTAATTATTTCTACATCTTCCCAAATATGATAGAGTTGATAAATCATGTAGATCTAACCTAATTTTACCATATATAAATGTTGTAAGAGTTATTATAATCAAAGTTAAGCTAACCACAACTCTCTACTTCTGCATAATATTTTCATCTTAATTTTTGACTTGAGCGTCGGATATTGATGATGTGTTACCAAAAACCTTTCCCTCTAGCGTAGAGGTGTTTCATTTGCGATATGTTGTGAGCAGTGCCCGCCCGGTATATCGGAATGTCGAAAACTTATTTTTTTTTCACTCGATAAATACAGGTCAAAATAAAAATTAAATTAAATTGTAACTTACGAGTTTTGAACTCATGATCTTCTATATTGAATGTCAAACTACTCTACCATTTGAGCTATTGCAACACATTGTAAATCAATTGATGTTTAATATTTTTATTTTAATCACTCAGTATATTAAAAATATAGTCAGGCATTGTTCATAATTTTTTTCCGGATCAATTGGCCAATGTACAAGCCTTACTCGACTTGTACCTAATCCTCCCTGATTGTGAGAAACCTTGACAAAAGTAATTTACAAGAAGCTCATACTTGGACGGACACATCTAAAATTGTGGGAGTAAATTTAAACCCCATCATGTACTGAATATATTTGGTCATGCATAAATTGAAGTTGTTTCTAAATAATCTCATAAATAGATGGTCTTTTTTTGGTTATACTTTTAATTTTGTAACCCGTTGATAGTAACTATATATCCCCCACACCTACCAGGGGATTCACATGTTAATTATAAAGTGATAACTTATAATTTAATAAATACAGTGCTAAAATAAACTTAGGATCATTTTATAAAATTTTCTGTTTTATTTGCAAATCGTTTGCCGGATGATATCAAGGTAGCATTTTTGTATGTTTGTATTTTTCAAAATGATGGGAAACCCATATTTTATTTTATTAATTAGTGGAAAAATATATAGAGGGGGATCTGAGAAGTATATGTTATTTTGTTTTTGGGTTATGACAAATTAAATGTTTGTTACGTAAACGTGTCTTCTACTTTTCCATTACTTTTCTCTACAATCTGAAAATGGGCACGTGATAGACAAAGACATATATGCCTACTACAATTCCTTATGTAATATCATCAAGTCGGGTTTAAATATAATATCCTAATTGTTTTGCCTTAAAAAGCTTTAAAAATTTAAGCAAACCAATTAGAGTTTGTCATTTGAAAGTGTACTTGATCAAATACTAACAATTTCCTCATTGGTGAGTTGATTTTTTTGATCAAACATCTGTTTGTTCAATCTACTGAGATGTGCCATTTTGAGCTATACCAAGATCTAAGGAAACAATTAAATAAATCAAACTGTGGCCACTGTACTTTCCAAGTTTATTGTTTTCATTTTATTATTTATTTATCTTACACAAAATTGTTATGTAGTACCATTTTTTTTTTGTGTTTAGCCGAATTATTTTAAGTTGGACAATTCTAAGTGAAAATATTATTTAGTGTTAAAGTTGACAAAATTTTCTAGGCAATAAAAAACTGTAATTACACCTCGTAAAAAAGTATTTCTAAGTAATCTCTCTCCCTTCCTATTTATTCTTAAGTGAATATAATCAACGGAAGAAGTGTAAACAGTTCAAAACAGCTAGTAAGTGGAAACATTAACGGAAAATATTTTCTCAAATGTAATTCTATTTTGTAACTATTGTGATATTTATGTTCAGTTTAATGTTTAGGTAAAAGGGAAGAAGTGTAGTTACCATCATAATTAACCTTTAATTAGTTTCACATCAACTCATAACCTTGATTACAAATTTTCAAACTTTGGGAAGGACTGAAATAGTATATCATTCATGAAGATATTTACTAAAATACTATGATAAAAAAAATTGTTTTGTCAATATTGTTGTATGAGGGGGGCCTACAGCCTCATATCTCTTGTTTACTTCTTTTTAATTACACCAGTTTTCATTCTTATACACTCATGCGAAATGTACTATTGATGATACTTTTGATTTAACAACAAGTGGGAGAGTATTCTTGCGCAATATAACAATATAAAACGATACATAAGCATATATATATTTTGATCACAAAAGACACTCTTTTGCTATGCTGCTACATTTAGCCCTATGCCGTCGATCTGCTCATTATCGTCGTATCATATTCTGGACACATTCTAAAATTAAGTGATAAGTTTTCAGCTCACGCAGTTGATGAGACCTGATAGCAATGTGGCGATAGCGTTTTGGCCAACTTCTCGGACATAAAAATCGTTCATTTTTATAGAGAAGCATGCTGTTTATTGCATTGTATCATTCTTGTGGTTGCGTGATTTCAACTCCTAGGGATTGAGACTTGTTTCGCGACATATGTTGTATTGCCTTTAGGCTACATATTTCGTTGTCTTTGAGTTCTAATTAATTGATAGAACAAGTTGAACATCAACGCCAATTGATTTGTTCGTTTTTTTTCAAGAGAGTCTCGAAAGAGGTTAACCAGATAATTGAATCTCAGGTCATATGGGAATATATGTGCACTATCCGAATTTCCGTCCTTCTTGTCAAGCGTACACTAACAGAAGCCTATCATGAATAATTTTACATTTTCATATCGTTTTCGTTTTACTTTTTTTTTTATCATATATTCTTTCATTTTAAGTTTTTTTTTTCACTTGCCTTCACGAGATTTGACTATAAGTACCATCTTTTCATATAAAGATCCTGAAATACTGGGGAAAAAAAAAGGAAAGGAAAAATAATAATATTATTTCCCCCTATTTGACCAAAGGTAAAGATTTGGAGTCCACAGTTGCTTTAGGAGCACAAGTAGTTATCCACAAAGGTAGAAAAAAAGAAAAAGACTGCACCCATATTTAATAAAGGAGACATGTTTAAATAAATAAATAAAATACTAATTTATCTTTAAAAAATGGCTAAAGGGTGGATCAATTTGATTCTCATTGCCTGGGATTAGATTTCGTCTCTAATAAGAACTGACTTTACTCCATTTTCAGAAACTTGTTGCAACTGAAAATGTAGTGTAAAAATAGATTTTTGTTGAAATAGTGGGACCTTTTTTTAGGATTAAGAATGAAAAATAATAAAATGTAACAGAAAGTAAATAGAAGTTCACATGGTTCACCCAATTATAGTCCTGTGTCTCTGGTTGAAAAAGAAACAAATAATGAGGCTACCATTTAACATATTGCTCTTTATTTCTCCTGTGTGCCAGTCAAATAATTGTTGAAAATAGGTATTTTGGGTAAAAAAAAGCAAACCAAGTAGCTTTCCTTTACCCAATTAATTGCCAAAACCCTTTAACCCATTGAATTGCTATTTCTAGTAGCCCACAGACATTTTTGCTTTCACGAATACCACTTGATATTTGATTAGATAACGGCCCCTGTGATTATCTATATTTAATCACTTTTTCTATGGTATATAGATTATAGAATATATTTATCTATCCATGTGGACACACATTTATTGTTAATCAAACATCAATCAGTACTGTCATTTTCTAAATAAATTCTTAAGTTATATATATATATATATAATTCTGAAAATATTAGTCATTTCAATTTCGTTAAAAGTAATGTAACCTAAGATTCCACTTAAGAAATATCGTATGTTAATATGGAACCCTAACTAGGAAAGTGGGGTACCTGTGACTCGAACTTTTTATATACATTATATAAAATCAAAATAATACAATCGTTCATTTAAAACTCAACTAAATAAAAACATAAAGTAGGAAAAAACTATCTATAGTCATTATACATATATATATATACATCTTTATAAATATAATTTTCAAAAAAAATCTCCATATACATAATTTTCAAAAAAAATCTTCATATACATCAATATACTTCATATACCGCTTTGTTTATTTAATTATTTTGAAAGTTCTATATGTTTATTTTTTATTAGTTGAGTTTTAAATGAACGATTGGATTATTTTGACTTTATATAATGTATATAAAGAGTTCGAATCATGATAACTCTGAGTTAGATATCCCACTTCCCCCTAACTAGTCATAGATATTATCAAAACGCTTTATAAGTCTCAATTTTCTTTCCTTGAACCGTGTCTTAATTAAATGGAGAACGAATGTATCAACTTTATTTCGTATATAGTAGATCATTTTTTGATCCCAATGTTCTGATTTTCGAAGGAAATATTAGTTTTTTTGCTCCCCATATGTTAAGAGATCTGCGACTTTGTTTACTTTTATGTCTAGTTCTCATATTGAAGACATTATATTGTTCTGATTTTATGAGATAATAGCAACATGTACACCTATTACTTTTTCTCTAAATAAATCACCGATCTTTCATTGATTTTATCATCCTTAATACGAATTTGTTCTCGACTATCCTTAAATTTGTGCCGAATCTCATTTTAAATAGTAGAAATTTCGATGACACTACGGGATTATTAGTGTGATTAATCCATTAATATATATATATATTACTATGAATTACTAGTAGTATATTCATCCCTTAGTCTAATGTAATTGCAACTTTTACGTAGGGATATTTTACTTGTTTAGTATCATTTACTTATCTGACTACAACTTTTAATCACCCATCACTTATATATTGCAATTACATATATTCTACCCATTATTCCCTATCCTATTCTGTGTCTTCTTACTTATTTTTATTCAAATTTAAATTTTCACAACTTGTTTCGCAAGTTTATAAGGTTTTATATTATATTGTATTCAAAATTTCAAACATTTGGACATAATATTGTTTTAGACAAATTTTCTAAGATTTAATGTTTAATTTACACAAATTTATACATTTATTTCAAAATAGATTGTATGTGGATTTAAGAAAAAAACAATATTGAAATGTATTGATACATGACTTACAGTAATTGTACAAATTTTCAAGTTTTTAAAGACAAAATTTTGGATAAAATAAGCAAGAAGAGACGGAAAGTATAGAAAATAGGGAGACTTACAAATATGTACATAACAATCAACTTAATTACAAAAAACTCATCTATGTGTACTTATTTACAATTAGGTACATATGTCATAAAAAATAACAAAATATACAAACAAAATAAATAAAAAAAATGGAAAAATGGAAAAATTGGAAAAAATGTGGAAAAAAAATGTATATAGTATCAAACATGATTAGACATGATTAGATAAAATTAAACAAGATTAGACATACAAGATTGGACATGATTGAACATGATTAGACATGATCAAACATGATTAGACAAGATCAGACATGATCATACATATTTTTTGTATATAAATGTATTTTTTAAAATTTTGGATTTTTGGATTTTTAAATATTTTTTTGGATTTTTTAATGACATATTATCTATTTGAAAATAAGTTCACAAAATAATTATTTTTTTTGTAAAACAGTCATCAAGTTCAAAACAATCAGGTTTTTTGTAAATAAATTTCTAAATATGTACTAAATTATCATTTTCTCTAAATAAAAATAAAAATATGGATATAAAATTTGTAATTGCTACACTGGTGACTACTCTACACAAATGGTTAGGGGTGACATCGGTTCGTTATCGAACTTTTTGACTACATACCGATATTATAGCAAACTAGTTTGTTTTCAGAATTTTTATACCATTATCGAACCAAAAAATCCGGATACCAAACTATTCGGTTTGTTCGATTCGGTTTTGTTTTTATACCAAACTTTAGACTTTACAAAGAATGATATAAAAAGAGTGTGTATTGGAAAAAAAAAATAGAGTATAAAGTTTTAAAATTAGTAAATCAATATATATATATATATATTTATATTATTGTTACATTTCTTGTTTATTTTCATAAATAAGTAAACGTTACTAGATATTTCCATTAAAGGTTGTAAATAAAAGAGAATGTTATAAGTATTCACTAAAAATAATAATATAAGTATATTATAACAATGTTAATAATGAAGTGTATATAAGTATTTTATATTATTTGTCTATATAGTATATTTTAATATTTCGGTTTGAATCAGTATCATACCGAACTCATCAAACAAATACCGAAACCGAACCGACTTTTAAATATCGGTTCGGTTACTGTACCGTAATGTCGATATACCAAATTTTTAATACCGAGTTAATTGGTTCGGCTTGAAAAACGATGGATTTATATAAATTGGTACAAAATGGACACCCCTCCAAACGGACAAAGTTTTAACATAGCCTTCGCTATTAGCCGATGTGTGGATAAGCGTGTGGACCTCACAATTATAAATATGATTCGAATATTATGTAATTTAACTTTTAGCCACTAAACATTGGTATAATTCCAGATTTGACCCACTATTTAGTATTATGTTATTCTACTCCCTGACTATATATGCATATTTATCCATAAACGAATTTACGTCAAATGTATGATTATTACAAACATTTATTACATATAATTGACGGATGTAAAAAGATGAAAAAGAAAAAACCTCAAGCTTCGGAGTAATCGTGGGTGTGCTTTTTATTAACAATGAAGATTTATAAGTTTAAGATTGCTGCTAGAATATGCTAAGACAATAAAAGAGAAGCCATTAAGCTTGAATCGTAATTTTTCTTAACAGAAATAGAATGATAAAGCATGCTTATAACACCCTGTATTTTTTACATTAAAAAAAAAAAACTAATGGTACTAATTTTAAGATGAAACTGCACTATTCCAAGAGTTTAGGGCTCTTTGAAAAGCCAAAACGTAGATGAGAATAGCAACAATTCTTCGTTGTGCTGTTTGGGAACGGGAAGGAGATGGTTTCTAGTTGTATTGACGTATTTTGTCAATTACCAATGACTTTACGGCAAATATGCACGTCCCATTTTTGTGTTTTTCGGGTAGGAGGGACAAAAATTGCATGATTGTGAAAGTTCGGATACCAATGATATCTAGATAGAAAGTTTTAGATGAACAAATGTGACACATCAGATTAACCTATATATATCAGACGCGACACGACATGATACGAACAGGATAAAACGACACATTTTAAGCACATATCACAGCTATGTCACATATACGTATGACCTGCAAGTTTTATCTTTTTTAAAATATGTACATGCAACATATATATTAACCCTATCAGTTACATATAAATATATATATTTAATTATTATATAATTATATGTATATGTTTATAGTGTTATATTTACATAAGATTGGTTGATACAATTGGTCGTGTACATAAAACGAACCAATCGATTAAACCGACCGAATCAAACCGAATTGATCAAAAACCGATTAGTAATTTGTTTGGTTTGGTTTGAAATTTGATAAACCGATTTAATCGGTTCGGTTTGCGGTTTTAGTAATTTTCAAACCGAACCGATTATTTCTAATCATATATAAAAAATATATACTCCGTAATTATTTATATATATACTTCAATAAGTTGATATATGATGTTTTGCTTGTTATTTATAGTTATCAATAATATATATTTTTAAATCATTTGTAAATTTACTTGTTATTCAACTTTTGATTCAAAATTTGAAATGAAATATACGAAAAAAAAGCTTTACGAAACTAGTATAATTTTGAATATGGTGTTTTTAACTGTTTAAGTTCAAACCGACCGAACTAAACTGATTATAATTGGTTTGGTTTGTTTCGGTTTCGATAATTTTTTGTATCAAAACCGAATCAAACCAAAACGAACCGATTATTTTTTATTAGATTGATCCGTATTTTACTAAAAACCGAGGCGAGAAGAACATCAAACATCATGATAGAAAATATGAATTGGACAAAAGACAGTGGTGTGAAAGTGATGCAAATGACAACTAGGCATTACAGAGCTAGCTATTAATCCTTTCATTGATAAGACTTTTGGCTATTTGTGAAAAAAGTGGACCCTCACATGACGTGACTTTCCTTAAAGCGATTGTTACTAAAATTAGAAAGTGGTCCACGTGTCTTTGTGTTATGGGTTGTTGTGTTTGCTAATTTTGGGTAAGAGATCGTCCTATATATTTGCCTAGTGGGTCCATAATATTCAATTGTTTTCATGGTCCCCCCCCCTAACGATTTATTTACCCACTACACTCTTAATTTATTAGCCCCACTGGGACTGAGTTCGGCTGGTTCGGTTTGATTTTTTGTAAAATTGAAACCGAAACCGATCAAGATTTTTTGGTTCGTTTTTTTTTCGATTTTCAGTCTTTTTATTTTTTGGACCGAACCGGTGTGTTTCGGTCCGGTTTTGGTTTTTCGGTTTTTCTTCGGGTTTTTTCGGTCTTTTCGGTTTAATTTTTAGTCTTTTTTGGCCTTTTTCGGTTTTTTCCGGTTTTTGGTTTTCTTCGGTTCGTTTTTATTGTAAACCGAAACCGATTTGAAAAAGTTTCGTTTTTTCGGTTAGGTTATTGGTTCGATTTTTTTGATTATTCGTCCAGCCCTAAGCGCCACTACCTCATGATTTAGGATCTAGTATATAATTTTTACTTTTACTTAGGATCAGTGTTTTAACATGTGTGTCTGCACGTTAAGTGGCGACTAGCTTAATTAACGTTAACACGGTAGGCGGAGCCTAAAATATTAATAGATTATGCGGAATTAGACGGTAATTAAGCGCAATTAGGTGTGAGACGGCCAATTATCATCTAAATTATATATTGCGCATTTTAGAATATTGTTAGGGCTAATAAAAATTCCCAAAACCCGATCCCGATCCGAATCAATCCTGACCTGATTATTTCGTCTATTCTCCCAACTCGGTCATTTTCGGGATCGGGTTTTAATTTATATTCCGTACATATATTGCTAATACGCTCTAACAATGGTCACAAATTTATTGAAAACAATCATGTCCAAATAGTATCGGTAGCATATGAATGGACCATCAATAACACACATCACTAACGAATCCAAGAACGCATCCGTTGTATAAAGGGAGTTTTGAGACGCAATATTTAATAATTTAGATGTTTGGGACGCATTTATAAAACACTGGCCAAGTAAATTGAATTTTTAAGGCCGGCCATGTCGAATGATTAAGAAAACTACATTATATATTAATTTTTTGAATCATCCCCCGAGAAATTGCGTGCCATTGTTTTCTAAGATCCGCGACGTGATACTATATTTATAATCTAAAAGCTATTTTATGATACTTAATGAGGTTGAGCACGTATGTTTGGATAATTTATGCCATTTCCATGATTTCCACCCAAGTTAAGAGTAATTTGTTTAAACAATCAAATATTTCAACCCTCATTGGAGCTAATTCGGAACATAGCTTAATTAGTTGCAATTTAAATTTCCTAATTGAAAGATGTACCTGAAGGCACATTAGGTTATATTACAGGTAAAACCACGGAGTAAATATGGGAGGCGTTAAATTTACGTGAAATAACAATGTTAAGCGGAAAATTTTGCTACATGGAGCGCCTCACTATTTCCAAGAAATTATAGTCAGTATACTAGGTATATATAGTAGATAAAAATTAAAAATATAACTATTATTGGAGATGTGTTATGACCCCCGATAATCATCACTTAACTTTCACGGGTTGCTCGTCTTCTGATTATAATGCTAATTTATCACGGTGGGGTTTGATTGCATAAAAGATTTACTTCTGAAAAGTCAATAAGAAATTGTGATGGTATGGTCTTAGCAGTTATATCAAGGATCGACTGATATATATACTAATTCAATTGTGTGGCTAGAGACTATAATGATACTAGTCAAAAGTGACATATAATTACATGTACATTTTTCTTCTTAAATACGGAATTAGGCAAGTTTAATATCACGTTAATCACACTTAGGTAATTAGCTAATTAATATGCCAAGGCACACTAAACTTTAAAGTCTAGCTATAGTTACTACATGCCTTGCTAGTTCATTAGTTCACCAAATATATATAGTTGTTCCGTGCACATGAAATACAAGGATGAAAGATATTGTTTGAATAATCCTAATCAGCCATACTAATTATCCAGACTTTTTGTCCGACTTTTTATAAAAAAAAAATACATTTCGTATCTAAATCAATTCTGTATAAGCTACAAGATCACTTAATTTTATGCACTGGTGATGGAAATATGTACTGTTTTACATGTCAAATATAAAGTGATGCAATGATTTTCCTTTATATTCTCAAATTTAAAGATATATTAATTCATTCGTTACTATTTAATTATCCACTACGAAATTAAGTGTATTTTTGACCGGTCAAGAACTTCTATTAAAATTGTCAGAATGAAAATTTTCAAAAGTTGATTATATAGTTTAAATGTTAAATTTTATGATTAGATTTTAAAAAAATTGATTTCGACAATTTTAATACAAGTTATAAGCCGGTTAAAATTGTACGTAGTTTCATAATAGACAATTAAATGGTAACCGAGTGACTAACATCCAATACCCTCCCTTACTACAGTTACTATGTCTTTCTATTACTCCATCTCACTATTGACAATAAAAAAAACGGAAAGTCTGTTAGTAGACATACAATTTTTTTGTAGTACTACATCACCTTAATTATCGGAAGAAAGCAATAATTGTATTATAATTTTGTTAAAATTTGACATCCATAGTTGTCCAGCAATATTGTTTGTTTTAATTCATCAAATCCAATCACTACAAAATAATGTTTGATTTAGTGAGAGTCAAAAGCTGTCGCAAGCCTGTCGCAAATTTAAAATGCTGTCACAAATCTGTCGCAAATTGACTAAACTGTCACAAAACCGTCACAAAAACCGTCGTTAATAAGCTCGTAACAAAAAATACCGTCACTAATCCCGTCGTCGCTATTTGTGTATTTTTTTGTAGTCAACATAGAATGAACCCAAAAAGTCTTTTTTTTTTTTGGAAAAAAAACCCTTTTGTTGACACTCGTACAATGAATTTTCACCTAATTTTGTATTCCATTTGAGATCTTTATGAGAGCATTCTCCACTTTAATTCAATGCACTAAAATGAAACCAACAACTTTTTCTATATCCAGAAAGCATCCATGATGCTAGAATTATGATATTTTGACTTTTACCATCATCAATTTCTTATAGTATCACTATACATTTTGAGCTCAGATCTAAGATTAACATACAAAATCTAAACAAGTTTGTACTTCTAGACACCATGGACGTAAACATTACTTTAAAATGAGATGGGGGTGTTATTCTATTATGATTCTTTTTTCATACAAATTCATAAGTTTTTTTTTTTAATAATATGGGACTATGGGAGGGTTGAAACGCTAATTTTTTATGAATGAATTTACTAAAACTATTAAGATACCATGGTTGTCAATCGCTTATTCAAATAGACCGTTTAGAGGAATGAATTTAACGTTTTGTCCTTTTACTAATCGGATTAAAGCATGCAAAAATAGGAAAACGAAGTGACAATAGCGAATAGTAAACAAGTTAAAACACGCCATCGTACAAATTGCGAACAAATACGAATTTGGGAATTTCTGTCTCCTGTTTTTTCAAAACTGCTGCTGAATGAATGTTGTGAAGCTGAGGTTTACGAGATAAACATGTAACATGATAAAGATGAACCTAAGCTTAAGTTAAATTTCCCAATTTCTGTTTTTATAACCGGTTAAGGCCATGCATTTGAACTTCTTTTTTACGTTTTAGGCTTTGATTTTCTCGGATTTTAGGTCTAGATAAATTTCTTTTTTAAACAGTTTTTGACCCTGTAAATCTTCAGTTCTTTAATTTGGTCCAGATTTTGGATGTTCCTTTTTGTCTAAATCTTATTTCTCCATCGATTTATTTCAAAATCACCGTGTTTACCTAGCAAATACAAATAAATACTAATTATCTGAAGAAACATGTACTTGACATGAAAACTCATAAATACTTGATAAATCAACTCATAAACTCACTTAAAATGTTCTAATTACGACAAAAAACTTATCGTTTCTGGCCAATCCATTTTGCTATCATTTCCGAGGCTAGTCAATATTCCTAAAACGATCCAATATTCCTTTATATTCTCCTTTTTTTAATAAATTAATTATAATAGATACGTATATTGATTAAAATTTTAGTCTTCACTTTTATTTTAGACAAAATTGAAAAACCTATGTAGTTATCGAGTCCAAATCTTCTACCCCATTTCTCTACCCCCTTCCGTGCCCCCTTACTTATTTTATCCAAAAAAAAATTCTAAAAAATTTGAAAATAATTGTACAATTACTATAATACATGTATCAATACATTCCAATAATTATTTTTAAAAGGAAATCCACACAAAATTTATTTTGGAATAAATGTATAAATTAGTTTAAATTAAACATTGAATATTAAAAAAATTGTCTAAAACAATATTATGTTCAAATGTTTTAAAATTTGAATACAACATAATATAAAAATTTATAAAGTTGCGGTATAAATTGTGAAAATTTAAAATTTGAGTGAAAATAAGCAAGGGGACACAGAAGGAGGTAGAGAATAGGGGGTGAAAGATTTGGACTCGTAGTTATCTGCTTATCGTGTAGAATAGACATAAAATTAGCACGTTATCTATGTCTCTCGAATGGGTTTATGTTACATGGCATATGTAGAAAAAAAACAAAATTGGAGTACAATAGTATAACAGCACATCTTTTGCTCTTTACTGGTCAGAAATAACATGACTTGTAAGCTAGCTATACTACTATTTTGCTTGTGAATAAAAATCTAAACATGCTAAAAGTTTTGAAAATTTTGGTAACCTCGATAATAGAAGTCAATAATTTAAGAGGAAATAAGCGGGTTAACTAAAAAATGATACACTTGAAGTTTTGAACTGATACTATATACAATTATAAATTACTTAATCGAGCACTGCTTTTTAGAAACTATGTGTGAAATTACAAATTGACAAGTACATCATGTTCATGTTATAATTTCCTCTTATTTATTTGCTTAATATAACTGAACCAAAACAAAGTATATACTCCATATGTACTAATTACCGTTTCATCATTTTCTCTCATTGTCAAAGGGACTAGAAACTCACGCTACAAAAAAAATACCCAAATAGCGACGGGATCAGTGACGTTATTTTTTGTTACGAGCTTATTAGCGACGGTTTTTGTGACGGCTTTGTGACAGTTTAATCAATTTGCGACAAATTTGTGACAACTTTTTAAATTAGTGATAGATTTGTAACAGTTTTTGACTCTCAATAAATCAAACATTATTTTATAGTGTCATAAGACAAACATATATTAAGCCTAAAACAAGAAAGAACAAGTTATTTGCTGCAATATTCGATCAGTCTATTGTACAATTTATTTCTACATTTTCTCCATTTCCATAACGATTGAATAATTTTAAGCCGAACATAACCACTACAAGTAAAAATTCATTTACCAACAGTTTACTTTTTGAAAATTGTTGGTAAAGTGAGTATCGCTAAATTTTAACAACATAATTAGTTACTATTCTGTTGTTAAAATTTAACGACATTCAGTTTAACTACAGTTTTTAAAAAGTAAATTGATGGTAAATGAAGTTTTTAAGGAAACATCATTTGGTCCGGTTAGAGGAGTATCTAACAAGTAACACCCTTAAGACTATATGTTTTTTTTTTTTTTTAATAATTTTCAGACTTTAAATGTTCATTACTTCGTATTTTTAATAATACAACAATATTGGAGGGTAACGTAAAACAGGCGGTGAGAATATTTGATGAGTTGGAGTCTACATAACATCTGGAATAAATTTTAAAACTCACAAAAAATGGTGATGTAATAAGTGTATATCTGGTCATGGTTTGTCTAGATGAATGGGATTAAGTAGGGTGTACATGAACCGATCGAAACAAACCCAATCGATCAAAAATCGAACTAAACCGATTAGTAATTGGTTTGATTCGGTTTGAAATTTGATAAACCGATTTAATCGGTTCGGTTTGTGGTTTTAATGGTTTTCAAACCGAACCGAATCAAACCGAACCGATTATTTTTATTCATATATAAAAAATATATAATTATTTATATATATATATATATACTTGAATAAGTTGATATGTGATGGTTTGCTTATTGTTTGTAGTTATCAATAATATATTTTGTTAAATCATTTGTAAATTTACTTATTATTCGATTTTTGATTCAAAATTTGAAATGAAATATAAGCGAGAACTTTACGAAACTAGTATAATTTTGAATATTGTGTTTTTTATTTATTAAAGTTCAAACCGAACCGATTATAATTGGTTTGGTTTGGTTCGGTTCCGATAATTTTTTATGTCAAAACCGAGCCGAACCGAACCAATTGTTTTTTTATTGATTTAGTTCGTATTTTACTCAAAAACCGAGCCAAACCGAACGCCGCGAACACGCCTAGGATTAAGATCTAATAGATAAAATGAATTGTTCTAACTCTCATTCTAATTAATCGAACAGATTATCTTTACCATCTACAACGCCTAAAAAAATGACAAGTATATTATAGTATCAATTTAGAAATGTTTAATTCAAAAGAGTACAAAGAAAAAAGAGTAATGATAAAAAGAATTAAATTACGAAAAACTACAAGTATTGTTTGAATCACTCAATAACTTACCTTAACAGTTAACACACTATTCTCACGGCCGCCCATCCTAACATATCCGCCGTTGCAGGAGCTCTGGCAAGCTTACCGGAACTCCGACCAGATTCTGACAAGCTCCAACATAGCTCTACTTGGTTGCACATAGATTCAAAAAGTTGTCCGACACTCCGATGAGCTGCCCGAAGCTTCGTCCAGCTTCATGAAGCTCTGCAACCGTGAGATAGCTTGAAAATACTTAGATGCACATTTATTAGTATGTATATAATTAGTTCTATTTAAATGCATACCCATTTCGTTCGAAATGACTACTCATTGTTTAAACAACAAACATAAGTATGCACTTCACAAAGTACATACCATCTTTGGAAGACTATTCTTAAGTTTTTTAACAGTATAGCTACAACTATGCACTTCTTAAATTGGATACATGTTGGTATCACTTCAGATAATGCATGCTTGATAATATGGATCCATTATTTTGTATTTGGGGGCACAATTTCGCATAATAGATGAGAGATCAGGGATAGGGATCTATTAGTTCTATCTTTAAAAATTTTGCAACTCACTTATACGTATGCTATCGAGTTGTGATGCATGGACTCTCCAAAAAAACAAAAGAAAATCGTGTGCGGACACTAATGTAACATTCCACTTTACGTGTCGCATACTTGAACTCACGTCTTCTAGACTTATTGACATGTTGACCACATTAATATTTCCGCATACATGTCTTGGACAATTTCTAAAATGTACTGAACACTTTAAGTACACGAGAAATACAAATTATACTACAAAAAGATTCATTAATTAACTTTCAGATTTTGAAATTTTATCTCAAAATTTAACAAGTATTATAAAAAAAATGATTATTATTAGATTTGTGTGTTGCAATTAATGTATTTTAATTTTTCTTTTTTTTTTGTAATGTAGATATATACACATATACCCATATAAATAATATATATGGTATATATATATATATATATATTATTTACTTGTCAAGTACTAGTTGTGTAGTGTATTAAATTAAAAAAATTGTTGTTTTTCCGTGTCTATGTCGTTTCGTGTCGTACACACAAACCCGCGTCCGTGCTATATATATAAATATATAGAGAGAATATAAAGTTTTTTTTTTCTTTTTTTAAGTTTATATGTAAAAATTATAAATAATTAATCATGAAAATACACTAGTGGCATTTTGGTAATTTAGCTGGGTCAAAATTTTGGGGGATGTGACACCCCATGCCCCTAGCTGTATCCGCCCATGCTTGATATCGGTATGGACGCTTAAAAAAGTGCATACAAATTGTTATATGCTTCAAATCCCCCACATTATCTTAAAATATTCTAAAAAGACTAACATTAACGATATTTTGCAAGAAAAAAATCATAATCCAAATATTTTTCCTAAATTAAAGGAACTAAACCAAAGCTTAATTACTTTTTTCTATCAAGTGCATTCTTATCCTTTTGGGTTGCATACCCACATGTATGAACCTCAAAAAACTTATAACAATTCGTTTGCACTATGCTATGGCTCCAATAAGTACATAACAATTGGTATGCAGATCAAATAAAGTGCATAGATATAGGTATATGCTTCAAAACTCCACATTGTTAAGTAAAAAACTTAACTTAAGTTTATCAAGTTCACAAAGTTATAACTCGTTTTATGCTAATAAACCAAAAAACTCAACTTTCGAAATCATCATGAAACCAAGTCCATTTCTTAATATATATATTGGCCATTGAAAAAACCATAAATAGATGGTTAGAATTAAAATGTAAACATAGTGTATTTTTTTATGTGTCGATATATTTTTTCCCTATATATATATATGTGTGTGTGTGCGCTTCAGAAATTTCATGGTATGCACTTTAAAAACGGCATACTTGTTGGTATGCACTACTTAACAATTGGTAAACCCTTTCAAAAACTGTAGCGTTGCTACGTTTTGCTTAACAATTAGTATGCACTTAGAAAAGTATATATATACACATATTTATGCTCACTTAACAATATACATATCAGTTGATATATATACTTCAAGACACCAATTTGTCATAGAGAGATAGAGTATGAGATCTAACTTTTAGAACACATTATTATTATAAATAAATAAAAAAAACTCATATATATATAAAATGTACTTGAAACACTAACATTTATCAATTTTTACAAATTAAATAATCATAACCTACTTAAATGTAGAAACTAAATAAAACTCTAACCAATTTTCCAAAATGGAAAGAAACCCATTAACAAATATCTTCCCATGCATAAACGCATTAGTAACAACAACCCCACAAATAAAAAATAAAAGCTCAAAAACTATTTAGTTCTAACCAACAGTAATTCAGTAAAGAAAAATTATAATTGTTTTGCTTTATAACCTTATGTTCAAAAGTATTACAAAATTCTTGAGATAAGTAACGGAGTATTTGTACATATACATATACTTTTTTCATCATTCGTTTTAAATCTCTAGCACTGTTGTCATACCACTTTTCTTCAAGTGTTATTGTGTCGAGATATGTACATCTTTCTTGGTAGTTCATTAATTTATAATTACTTATTGATACTATATGTTTTCAAAGTACCTCTGTATAATTGCTTATTTGGAAAAGTCCTCCCAAGTGAAACGAACAAAATCAGTTAAAAACTGAGACTATGAGTTTTGTAAGTTTACTGAATTTTGAGATTTTCACTCAATAGGCAAACAATCCTCGCTATTATTTTTTGACTTTTTTATTTTATACTATAGTTTATAATTTTAAGATTTGGATTTTTTTTTCAATGTTTTGTAGTCTTTTTAATAATGTATTTCGGTTTGTATTTAGTAAAAATATAACAGTTCAGTAAATTAAATCAAGACTACAATTAAATAAAAGATTAAAATAGATACATAGGACTACATTTATTAAGATGAGTTGTGAAATCGAAATCACTTCATGAACCCCAAGCTACATTTACTTTTTATTAGGTTAAGTTATAGTAATCTATACTTTTGCATATTTTATTTCACATCATAATATGTAAAAATCAATAAAACTTCAGTGATTGATTGGTTACTCAGCCTGTTATCACTTAATCGGTCGACACGTAGTACACTATGTAATTTCTCAGCATTGAATTAAACAATGGTTTATAAGGCTAAGCATATTATATTTTCTATCAATAAATATTTCACCATTTGATTGGTATCAACTCTTTATCCATAGCGTAAATGCATATGACATGAGCATAAACGTGCACCTGCGAAGTACATAATAATTACTATCTCTATTACTTGGAATTACACCAATGGTTTTCATAGTTTTAACTAACATGCTATAGATCATTATTTTCTCACTTGTTAACCCAAGTCTTGAAAATGTGACAAAAATATTATAAGTGAGTTGATGATGTGACTATGCAAAAAAAAAAATGTGACATAGAGATTTTTGGCTTAAGGCTTAAAAGGATTAACGCAAAAAATGGTTTTTTAAATGAGAAACCGTTCAATCGAGCTAAAAACATTCTAACCTAAGGTAAAATACTGTAAAAGTGATCCTCAAATTGAGACAGCCAAACACGAAATGTATGAAGCAAAAGCACGTAAAAGTGTGAAATTATAAGGAGTTAATTATGACCCAAATTCTAATATTTGTTTTCATTAATAACCCAAAATATGTAATTGGGATAAAAGCGCTCCCATCTGCTTAATTTATTAAGCCGTTTTTACCTCTTTTGCAATTATTTTCGTTACAACACGAGCTGCTCTTAAGTCTTAACAATAGGGCACATTTTTGTAATATAATGTCTATGTTATGTATGGCCATGTCTAAGGTCATAATGGTTAAGAAAAATTCTTATTATCCATCAATAAAATATTTTTCCCAGTTGTACAAACTTATTCTAAAGCATGCAACTTTCTGAATATAGATGATGATATTAATGCATAAATATTTCTTTATGTATACTTCTCTGTATCATAATTTCCGTGTTCCGTCATGTGACTAATGTTTCCATGTATCATTTAGATGAATTGACTCTATGAAATTACAACTATAATTTTTTTTTATTATAAGAGACCTTTTACGTCGTGTTCCGTCATGAGACTAATGTCTTACCACCGGTTACATTTCAATTCACCGAAACATTAATGAATTCTTTCGAATAATCGGTGCTTAAAATAATTTTTTCTTCTCCATATTACTTTATCTATCAATGATTTCATAAAAAAACTATTGAAGTCAATCACTTGCTCCAAATAATCCAAATTAACCAATATATCTCTAAGATTTGTCATAGAGTGTCTAAAATGAAAAACTATACATGACCAAAGTGGGGAAAAATGTAATTTTAGGGTCCGTTTGGCATCAATTTTTTTAGTTAAAAAGCTGATTTCAGAAAGCAGTGGAAAAAAATCTTGCTTTCCAAAATATACATGAGTTGTTTGGCAAAAACTTAAAAAAGCTAACTTTCAACATATTGATTCTTGGCATTAGCTAATAAACTTTTGTCTATTCAATCAAAATAACTTTATAAGACATTTTTTTGATAAATTTTCAAAATATCATATTTAAACGAGTAAGTAACACGTCAAGTATACGAATAAATTTTTAGTTAAGATAAAATCAATATTAATTTAAATTATTAAAATGGTGGTGAGAAAGTTAACAAAATCTCTAAAATATGTGGCTTTTTTGCTTTTAACTTTTCTAGTTATATTCCTCCAAAATCTAGATTTTTGAAAGCTAAAAAAAGAAGTGATATCAAATGTATGTGCCTTTTTAAAATCAAAAAGCTAAAAAAGCTAAGAAAAAAAGTTGATGCCAAACAAGCACTTAGTCTTCTAAAATTGAGCTTTTCATAAATTTACCACATACTCTAATTATACCTCCCAAAACTATTAGGACCAAATTGTATATTGGAAAAAAGTATTGCATTCATGTATGTGTATATGTAATAATGTTATGTATATGTGTAAATGAATATAAGTAAACCTTCCTAAACAATTCAATATATATATATATATATATATATATATATATATATATATATATATATACACATTGTGAGGGTACAAAAAAAAAAAAAAAAGGTGAGAAAAAAAAATGGGTAGAGGGAGAGTTGAGCTAAAAAGAATTGAAAACAAAATAAATAGACAAGTGACTTTTGCTAAGAGAAGAAATGGTTTATTAAAAAAAGCTTATGAATTATCAGTTCTTTGTGATGCTGAGGTTGCTTTGATCATCTTCTCTAATAGAGGAAAATTATACGAATTTTGCAGCAGTACAAGGTAGAATTTATATACATATTTTAATATTTTTATCAAAGTACAATATTTTTTTTAGTACTTAAATACTTACCCCTCTTAAAAATAAATAAAATGAAAAAGTATAAAAAAAAAAAAAGCAAAGTGACAATTGAGCATAAAAATAGCTTCTTTTCTCTTCCTTGGACTTGTGGATTTGTTGTTCCAAACTTGTTTATGGGGGTTCCAAAAAAGAAAACCTTTTTCTTTCTTTTTATTTATTTATTTAGTATTTTTTTTTCACTTTTATTTTTGTTTTGCATAAAAGTAGCTATTTCCCTCTCTAGGTTTTTTCTGGGCTTGTTGTTCCAGTTTCTGAATTTATTGTAAACTTTCTCTTTTTAATGTTTTGTGTGATGAAAATTTTGTTTTTACCTCTCTTACAATGAGAACCTTTTTTTATCTTAGTATTTTTTTTCTTTTCCTATTTTAGTGAATAAAAATAGAGTCTTTCCTTCCCTAGGATTTGGGTTTTTTAAACTTTAATTCTGGTTTTGCTGTTTTAAGTGTCTAACTTTTGTTATTATATTTATATTTGCTTTGATGTTTTTCTGATCACCTTTTTTTGCTGTATTTTTTTTTACCCTTTTTTCCATTTTGGTGATTGTCTTGGTGTTTATGGAATTTCGTGCTAGTTTTCTTGTTAGATCTGCAAGGGTAAATTTTTATTTATTAAAATACTTAAATTTCACAAAACTGAACTTAATAAATAATAATATAACCTATTTAGGTTCATTTCTCTCTCAGCTCCTAGTTTTCAACTCTTTTGCCTTTCTTTCTAAAACTTGATTTGAAACTTGAAGGATACTAAATTTTTCTTCTTTGTCTCAAATTTTTTATTGAGACAAATATAATAATAAGAAGAAAAAAGGCCTAAACTATGCAACATGAAGGTAAACATCTCACTATTTTTAAAGATCTACCTTCTTTTTTTTCTATTATTGTAAATTTGCATATGTATACATATAACATGTTATATATGGTCTTCAATAATCTGAAATAGTTTTCACCTGAGCCTAAATTCTAAATCTATTTGTTGTTTATTAAAAGATAATTAGGGAAAAGATACTTGTACCTCATTTTTTTTTCCCATTCTTATATTAAAAAGTGATTAAAGTTAGATCCAGCTGAGTTTTACATCCAACTACCTTCCTAATTTTTATTCCCTCTCTGTATGACTATATCTATCACTATTTACACAAATATTTTTAAAAAAATATTTATTTATATACTTATTTTAAAAAAAAATTGTAGCTTATAATTTTAAGTGAGGAGTGGTGGATCTGCCTTATATTTGGCTATTTAATGATCAAGATTCAATTTTTGGAGGATGAATTCATATAGTCATATTATTATTGTATTGCATAAAAGATTTTTTGTTTAGGGCACAGTTGTTTATCCCTCAAGTCTTTCTGTGGAGGTTCATTCTTGGGATTGCCAAAAAATTTATTGATTTACACTCCTATATATTAATGAGCCAAAAATATGATTTGTTTAGATTTGGATTGTGAGTTTCTCAGTAACATTTGACTTTGAACAAGTGTTCTTTTTCTTGAAAAATATTAATCTTTAATAAGGGAGTGGTGGATCTACAATCAAATTCAAAATTTACCAAACTTTCTCAAATTTTCATCAGTTTTGTCTGTGGAACTTGAAGTTATTTTTGGTTTCCAGGGAAAGTAAATTATATTCTTCTGAATTTTCTATCATTTATTATGTGACTATCTATACATTACTATTGAGCCATATGGTTGGTTTTAATTAGAATGTGAATTAACCTTTGTTAATAAAAATAATTTGTAAAAAAATTAAAAATAGGGGTAAACTTCAAGAAGGAAAGTATAATGTTCTTAGTACCTTCCAAAAAAAGAGTTATGTTCTTATTTCTACATCTAGATATACTAATTGACATAAAATTCGGAAATTCTAAATTGAAATTTTCTTATCTTTTGAAAGGCTTTTCTTCCTTGGTAGAGTGTTTAAATTTACTTTATTCTCAAGAGCATTTTCTATTTTCTTGTTTGACTAATATTTAGGTATTTTGACTTCAAATATTTGACTGATTTTCGTTTCCAATATAAATTGAAAACCTGTAAACTCGGATTGAAATTTCTTGATTTAAAAAAAAAATATATATGAACTTAAAGTTGGGGAAGTAGATTTACTGCATCTTGTATATTTATTTGTCAATAAACAAGTTTTTGGCAGTCTGAATCACAAATTTCTCTTGCATCTTGAGAGGTTTTCTTCTAGGGTTAGGGCTTATTTTTTTTTGCTTTGAGGAACAGATCTCATTATCAAACAAACTTCATATATACATGGATCACTATGCTAAGCCACAAATGGGTTTGATTTTGATTAAGAAGGCAACTTTTTTTGTTAATTTACTAAGCTGTAATGGTGAATTTGGATATGATATGAAAAGTGAACTTGGAGGAGCTAGTGGTTTTTCATACCCTTATGCAAATCTATGATAAGATATTAAGATTAATAAAAAAAAAGCCCTAAATTTAGAATTTCTCCAAAATTATCTTATATCGGGCACTTTTCCCCCTTCTAACTTTAGATTACAAGTTCAATGAATGATATTCTTGCTATCCGTAATTTCCTCTACTGTCTACACATTCGAAGTGAATTAGAAATACGGTCGATTTTTATTAAAAATGTGTAATAAAAATTACTAATTACCCTTTGACCTTGCATTCTTAAGAGTGACTTTCTTACTAAACTGAAATCTTGAAATCCCTTCCTTCTGTTGATTTTTATGTACTTTATAATCTTTAAGTGTTTTCCGAAGTGTCGCCAATTTAAGCATCGTTTTGAGTTTTTTAAATGTTATTTCTCCACATTTCCACAAACTAAATATTTACATTTTCGTCGACCAGCATGCTCAAAACGCTCGAGAGGTACCAGAAGTGCAACTACGGAGCTCCAGAGCCGAATATATCATCAAGAGAGGCGTTGGTACATACTCTTAAACCTTTCAGCTTGTAGCTATTGATGTATACCTTGTTTTACTTGAGATTTAAACGATTTCAATGCTCTAAAAACTTAATAACATGACCAACTATGATATGGTTGAACACAAATTCTTGTTTTTGTTGGTTGAATAACAATTGTTCCTGTCTACTACTACTTATTTTGTTCCATTTTACTTGTATACTGCGAATTATTTAGGTGCATTTTAAGATGCAAAATATTTCATACCTAAATTTCTAAAATGACAAATTTGAAAAAGAACTTTCATATAATCAAATTAAATAATTGACTATATGAAGTTTATTTGAAACTTGTCATTTCGGAAATTTAATCACATGAATTATGTATCACGAAAATTATGCATCACAAAATCCTCGTATATTTTTATTAAAAAAAGTAATATGAAACGGATGGACTAATAATCTTATGAATGACATCACGTTTAATGATACTAGGTAATCCAGATTGATATGCGTACAATGTGCGGGTTTTAAGCTAGTTTTACAAATTCTTGATTTAAGAATTTTGTTGACGTAAGGTGTCTCTTGAACATATTATATTAAGTTTACCAAAATTAATGTACCTCTATAACAATCAAATGTTGATCATACAAGTTTCGATTGTGACAAATCCAAGGAAAGGAAACTGGTTGTCTCTATAATTTTCATTAAGGCAAAAAAATTAAACTTTACTACTAATCTGGAGTCTGTAATAGTATTTGAAATTAAAGCACGTGAACGTAAGGAAACAATAAAAAAAAATGTAATCAACTCTTCCACCTATTACTTTTATTTTATCACTTACTGAAGTTGATTACAGTGTTTGCCAGAGTTCACATTGAATACTGCCTTGACAATCCTCTTCTGTGTATACATTAGGTTGTATTTTTTTTCCTGCTAAAACAAAAAATTATGCTTAAAGCTAAAGGTCACCAAAGGTCACCCTTTTTTGCTCTTTCTTGACCCTCTTAAGAATAAGAAGAAACGATAGCCGAGCCTTAATTATTTGAAAAATAAAACTCTTGCAGATTTTTTTTGTAGCCTCAATGGCAAGGCACGCTCATTCATGTTTTCCTTTGACTGAAAGAGAGTTATATACCGACCAACAGAAATTGGAGCTAAATAAGAAAAATAATTTCAGCGCATTTTTTTAGATAATAAATTTTTATATTGTCTGACATAACCTTGCTTTAATTTTCTTAAGCAAAAATTATCGAAAAAAGCTTGCATCTTTAATCTTTTCCCCCCCAAACTTGTCTAATAGACGTCCGTTCACTTCCTTTCTTTTTTGAAAAAAATATATGATAATTTTGATCCATGTCTGATCATGTTTAGAGTTGCTATATATGTGAAAAGCTCTAACAATAGTTCGTCGGGGTTATATAACTGTGATGGATGCAATACTTGTATTGGCCGTCAATTAGCATCATATAGAAAAATAATGATTTTCGCGAATATGTTACACCAAAACATGATGTTGTTGTAACTTCTAAAGTTTACATGTACAAATATAACTAATCAACTTAATATTAATCTTATACAAAGAGAAGTATCTATTAATCATTTTCTTGAGAATGGTGTGATATGATTTAATTGAGGACTGCTGATCCTAATATATCGTAGTGGACATTGTCTACGGACATTACATGGCTTCAATGTATCGTACTTAGAGTGGACATTATCTACGGACATTACATGGCTTCAATATTGCATAAATGATAAAAACTAATAATTTACCAAATCTGTTTTTATTATGTAATGAGGATGTGTAATAGTCGCTGAAACACAAAATATGTTTACAGTGTAATGAGGATTTAAAAATAGTATTACTTTGTCTTCCATTCTTTCTGTATAATTACTTCTAACTTTCATTAGACTTGGCAGTTCAGATTCCATATCCTTCATACTTTTATTTGTTAAACATATTTTACTTACTCATTTCATGCTAAATTTATTTCTATGGATAGAAATTTGCAAGATTTATGAGTGAACAGAGAACTATCATAAAGCGATATTAGTTCTAACTTCTAAGTCTAATGTTACAACTTACATTTTTTTTCCTTAAATCTCATTGACTTAGTTTCTCAATCATTTGAAATGAGAAACTAAGTCAATGTGAGTCGGTTTAACATATTCCAATGAATCTTAGATGAGTATCTCATCCGAATATGTATTTAAAACACTGTTTTAAAAAGCTCGCAACGTTGCGCAACGTTGTGCGATATAGTGGTTTTTGAAAGAAAAACGCAACGCTAAAACGCGTATTTGGATGGAAAAACGCTAAATTCGCGCTATAGGAACGCTATTTACGCTATAGCGGACGCTATTTACACAATAGCGGGTGCAGTTCAAAAAAAAAAAAAAATTGGTCAAAATTTTAATGAAATTATTGGAGTTTAAAGAGAATCAAATCCCAAAACTCTTGCAACCAAAGTAAATACTCTGGCATCTCAAGTATAATCATTTTGTGATTATTAGTTACAATTTTTTTATATATATTTAGTTAATTTTTATTAGATATTTTGAATTTAATGCTATATTTATATGTATTTAGGCAAAAAAAAAATACACCGCAAAGCGCTATGTAGCAACGCTATTTACGCTTTTAGCGTTTCTCTCGAAAAAACGCTACGGTAGCGATAACGCTATTTAAAACACTGATTTAAAACGACTGAAATGATCCGTTAAAAAACATTATCCAAAATCTTTTATTACTAAATTTGTATCTACCTTGTATATTAACTTTTTATAATTCTATAGCAGGAGATAAGCAGTCAGCAGGAGTATCTTAAACTTAAGGCTCAATACGAAAATCTGCAACAAAACCAAAGGTAATAAGATTGAGAATCTAATAAGTACAATAATATATACTTGTGGAGAAAGGCTTTATTTTTTTGTCAACCATTTGTCTCCTTTTGTTTTTATTTATTTTATTTTATTTTGCCAGGAATCTGCTAGGCGAGGATCTTGGCCCTCTGAATAGCAGGGAGCTGGAGACATTGGAAAAGCAGCTCGATAGGTCACTGAAGCAGATCAGATCAACAAGGGTAATCTGCTTAGGGCTTTGTTGTGGCTTTTAGCTTTCACTTCCAGTTTATTTGCTAACAAGAAGTTTTTAGTCTTTGATGAAGCCAAGTCTTTTTCTCTGACTCAAACCAGACACCCTTATTTAGCTTAAAAGCTGCTGTTAAACTAGCACTTATACTTTTCTTCATAATTTTGAGTCTAATAAAAAAAAGGTTCAACTTTTGAAAGAAAGCCGATGCAAAAGTTGAACATTGCTGTAGGGAGTAACGAATCCAAATGAAAATACTACGCCAAGATAGATTTTCAATGCTTCTGTGTTCGCAATTTTAGACTCAGTTTTGAGTCTTTTGACATGACTTGTATGTTCTCAGAACTGGACTAATTACTGGCATGATGCATGTCCATTAAGGTTATACAGAGGAAATGTGGCTTGTATGCATTTCAACAAGTACTAAGATTGTTATCATTTTGTATAGACAGATATTTTTCTAAAAGAGAGTGTTATCTTTTTTGTTATTAGTTTAGTATATATGTTGCTAAGTCTTCCTTACGCGGTACTTCGTAGAGCTTGTTAGAAAAGTTAACAATGGTTAATGAATAGAGCTCTCGAATATGTTTGGTGTTGGATGCATAAACATAAACCTTGTAACAATAAGTTACACAAACAAGATCTAGCATAAAAACTGAAACTACACTTGTATAATGCATCAATATTCATTATTCAAGACGCAACATTGTTAATAGGAAATGCAACTAATACATAGCATCGCACAAAGTCACTAAAAACTCCATGAACTCGTTTCTGAAAAAATTGCAAGATAAGTATCGACAGAAAACTAACCAATAAATGCCTCTCAACTTGACCTTGCAGACACAATTCATGCTGGATCAGCTCACAGACCTTCAAAGGAAGGTAAGAAAAAGTTCTCAAATGTTATACTGGTTCTAGAAGATAAGTACTTATATAACAAACTTCATAAATAACTTTTTCACTCTATATTTGACAGGAACATGCACTCAACGAAGCCAATAGGAGTCTTAGGCAAAGGGTATGCAATCTTCCAACCAACTAACTATCTCTTTATCCGAAATATCATCTTTAACAATCTAGTCCTGGTTAACTATTTGCAATATTAAACTCCCCTAGTGACCATGTGTGGGGAAAACAATTTGCTAAATTTCAACTCTTATAAAAAAAATTGAAGTTCAAATTTTGCAGTTCATGGAAGGAATCTACGTCAAAGAACAAATATACACTCTTTTTGGAGCCATTGTTTTGCCACACTAAGACCTTGTTTGGTTTCAGCTTCTAAGATTAAGTTTTGTACCATCTTTTCTTAAAGTCTAGATCACATTCTAGTTGACCAGATTAACAGCTTAGTTTTCTGGGCTTTAACTTGATTAGCTAAAAGGTTTTTTAACTTGTATAAAACTAAGCTTTTTTTTCTGCAAGTAAAGCATCCAAGCTTGTTTGCCAAAATCTGCAAGATAATAAGCCCTATATTATCACAATCACTCCACTAGTACCCAGTTTTTTTCTTGCTCTTAACATTCTGGTCCTGCATAATCAATTAAAGCT
The DNA here is from genome assembly GCA_963920805.1 of Primula vulgaris. Taxonomy (NCBI): domain Eukaryota; kingdom Viridiplantae; phylum Streptophyta; class Magnoliopsida; order Ericales; family Primulaceae; genus Primula; species Primula vulgaris. Next base: position 30,236,604 of record OY987215.1, on the reverse strand, counting down.
TATGTCCAACTACATGTATACTTTTGATTCATGATGAAAAGCAAACATAGTCCGCATGGTATCACCCAGTTTAAATATTTTGGAAATAATCTTGTTGCAGTTAATTGAAGGAAGCCCTGTCAATGCTATGCAATGGCATGCCGGACCACATGAAGTGGATTATGGACAACAACAACAACAACAGACTCACCACCCTCAAGACCAGGCCTTCTTTCATCCTCTGAATTGTGAACCCAGCTTGCAAATCGGGTACCAGCTTTTTTAAGTTACATGTGGTTTATAAGTGATATTATATGTATATGTATATGACCTTGTTTGATTGCAGCTTTTAACATCAATTTTATTCGTGTTGTTAAAAGATGGACTGTATTTGGTTGGCCAACTTAAAAGCTAAAGTTTTCTGTTTTTTTGCTCTTAAAAAGCTGGAACATTAAAACTGGATGAACCTAGCTTATCTCTGAACCTCAAAATATTCAGCTTATTTGCTTAAAGGTTGCAATCACACAAGCCCTGTATAGGAACTTGACTGGATGAACCTAGATTTTCTGTGAAACCAATAAAATCCAGCGTCTTTGCTTAAAAACCAGCCTTATGAGTTATGTCAAACCTGGCTGGATGAATGTAGTTTTTTTTTTTTTTTGTTGTAAGGAAATTAAACCTAGCTTCATTTGATCTCCACATCCAGCTTACCTTCCTGATTGTCAGCCAAACAAGCCCTAGTTGCGAACTTAAGGCGGTTAGATTATATATACAATTCGATTAGTACTATCCTCAGCCTTTCTTTAAAAGATGGACTACACTCGCTTTACCAGGTCTCAAACAAACTAGAAGCTACCTTTTTCTCTAATCATAAAAAAATCCATCTTATCTTCTTTAAAAGCTGCAACTTAGATAAAAAAAAAACCATCAATTTCAACGGCAATCAATAGATAGAAAATTTGGTAACTAATAAGCATTTCCACTGTTTTCTCAGATCATATCAGCCAGAACAATTACACATGGCGGCAGCAGGGCCTAGCGGAAGTAATAATTTTAACATGCTAGGTTGGTTGGCATGACAAAATAAGGAGAGTTGTACACGCTCAACAATGGCATAAAATTCCTAATCTCCTGGGAATCATTTAGTTGGTCTTGTTTTTTTTTTTTTTACTTTCATTATTGTTTGAAGAAAGACAAACATATGTGCTTATATAATGGTTCTCTGAGAAACCTGAACAACTATATACCGACGTGTGATGTAATTTCTATAATTTTGTGCTTGTGTGCTCAAACACATTTTTTTAATCCAGTACATGTCTTCTTTATTGACTGTGTAAGGTTATATTTCTCTTTACTGCATTTTAGCCCTAGTGTAAAGGTTTTCGAGTTGCTATAAACCATTCTCTATGGTTCTGTTTGGGTCATTGTGATGCTATTAGTCCTTTTTGGTACCCTTAAGTTTTTGTAAAATCTTTTCGGCTCGGTATTATAGACATTAAGTTCTGCAGAATCTAGTTTTTAGTATAGATAGTACTTCATTGTCTAAATGAGGTTGCAATAGTTTTGATAAACTATAAATGAAGCGACAAACATGTCTCTTTGTAACGAATTTACTACGAGAACCTTGTCCTAATGAGAAGAGAATTGTGTACACGTTTGAATGACTAATATTGCTGCAGTGTTTATGAACAAAATTCAACGAGAATATTACAAAATATAAAAAGGAAGGTAATTACAACAGATTACAAGGAACACATAAATTATATCAATTACAAGTCAATAATGTGGGCTAAATACTGAGCCTTGACCTTTGGAAAGAATTGATGGAGGAGATTCTTTCTAATATTTCCCTGGAAGACTGTCCATTCGAAAGATCTATCTTTGACGAAGAAAAGAGAAGCGAGAAGTGGACAGCAGCTTTGTGAGAGCATCAACGAGCCGATCGTGAGTGGAAACATGGGAAACTTTAATGGAGCTGATAATCCAATGTTATATGTTTCATACGGGAATGAAAGACCGGATTAGCATTTTAATAAATTACTCTTATGATATCATATCAGTAGGCAAGGAGAAATAGGAAGCGATATACCCAACTCAATAGAAGAAGGTTGGAGATCCAATTTGTTTCAGCAGTACAAGAGGCAGTAAAGCGATACTCAGCCTCGATGGAGGATCGAGCAATAGTTGTTTGCTTCTCGGAGAATCTAAGAGTCCGCTTAGCAGTTTTCCAATGGGTTTGAGTTGGAGAGAGCATATATTAAGCCAACTTATTAACGGTATAAGCAATATCAGGGCGAGTTGACGACAAGCATTGCATAACACCAATTAAGCTCCGATAACTTTCTGCTCTCTTTTTATAAAACTATAGAATATAAATAATGAAGGTTGTGCAGCACGCGGCAATATAATGATAAGGAGTATTACATTAGCTATAACATAAACAGTTCAAAATTTTGGGTTTCACATAATTGATGCGGATTATTCACTACAAAACAAAATAAAATTGGTTTAGTGATGGTTAAAACCTGTTACAAAATGATCATAAATGTAAAAAGTCTTCCCAAAACCGAATCGACTTAACCGTCGAATAAATTGCATCAAATAACTCGCCACTATTACCGGCACTATTTAGACAACTTTTTTGTAGGGATATATCTATTGAGATACCAAAGGGTATTCTATGTGTGATTACATGTGGATTATTCATATAAATATATACGAACGAAACTTAAAATAGCTGATTTTCCATAAACCCAAATCTCAAAAGAAAAAATGTGATTGGTTCTAAATAGAGATAAACGATTTCACTATAAAAAATAAATGCATGTTACAATAAATAAAATTAAATAATTAGACTATTCTAGGGGTAATGTAATGAAAATTAGTAAATAACCTTGAGAAAAAGACTTTTAAAAAAGTTGGAAATAACGTAAGGGTAGTGTCACCCATATAGGCCTATGGCTAGCCAAAACGTTCTCCAGTTTAGTCTGACGGTTGGGGATCCATTTTCGATGTACTAATATTTTTTTATATCGTTACATAAGAATTAATCTAATCGTTAATAAAAACTATGAAAAAAATGTAAGTTAAAAAAAAAATTGATACGATTACAGATCCGATGGATACTCTTTCGGTACGGTTGATAAATTTGATTTTTAAATTTTACCTAACGTATTTGAAATGAATCGGATACTTTTTTGGTACGGTTGATAAATTTGATTTTCATTTTTTTTCCATACGATGCACTATAATTTAGGGTGTGTCAACCAATCACTAAAAAAAAAAAACCAAATAGCGACGGGATTAGTGACGGTATTTTTTGTTACGAGTTTATTAGCGACGGTTTCTTTTGTTACGAGCTTATTAGCGACGGTTTTTGTGACGGCTTTGTGACAGTTTAGTCAATTTGTGACAGATTTGTGACAGCTTTTTAAATTATTGACAGATTTATGACAGCTTTTGACTCTCACTAAATCAAACATTATTTTGTAGTGAATATAATATTTTAGTTTTAATTTTAAATTAATTTTAGGGTGGTAGTTATTTTGAGATTATTAATATGTGTTGAGTTTTTAGTGGGTGACACAATTTTACCGGGTTTACGGTAGTATTACTCTAAAAACGTACCGTAATTGCATTGAGAACTTATTTTTTTTTTAACTACTCGTGTTACCGATGAGTGTATGTAGCCAATTCTACATAGTAATTTTTTCATAATTTTTGTTGAACCTTGGATGACATTGCTTTTGATCAAATGGCTCCAAAAAAACTACGATAGACTAACATAAAAAAAAGTATGGCAGTAAAAATGGATGCGACGGTTGGGGCTTGCAGTTTACGTTCGTTTATTTTCTAAATGAGCCAAATATGAGAAAACAGTTCGTTTAATAAATGAACAGAACATGAATACACATCTGTTCGGCTCACGACTCGTTAACTAATTTCGTGTTTGTTAGATTTAATATATTAATATTATATTAACATATATATAAATATAAAACATATTTATATATTATTTTTAACATTTTAACCATATTCTATAATCTTTATTACATTCTTAATGATCAGATTTGTCATATGCTTTTTTCTATTACTGTAAGTTCCAACCGGGAAATATGTATACCTTAAGGTTTACGAAGGAACTGAACATGATGCATGACAACCATTTTTTTTAACAAACCATTATGAGCACGATTTCATAAGTTCGTCATAAACACCCACGAACGAATTGAAACAAACTAACCAACATAACTCTCTTTGATTTTTTCGGTTTAGTAATGGCCCGACGAGGATCAATAAATTAAGCAATAAGGTTGAACTTATTTTTTCAATGTACTATTAAGAATGAGAATTATTGATTCGGCATAGGTGTCATAAACGTTTGGTCCGACACTGGATGATGGTTAATACAGAGAAGGTTTCAATTTTTTGATAAGTCATACAAATTTATGTTACAGAACATAATAATTGTTAAATAAGGTATAAAATTATCTTATTAATACACTCGAATATAGTCTTTCAGTTAATATTATTTATTCATTATCATCGGACGAATCTGATGAGCTCGCCAATAAAATTAATTCTTCTTCATCTTCGGCTAGATTGATTTGATAGCACGGTTCGGGATCAGTAGCATTCAATGGCCCAGGTCTAATAAATTTCGCATTTGTAATCCGATGTCCAATACTTTCGTCCTCTTGAAATGCTCAGTGTTTTCCGATTTGGCATTCGGTTGTTGAACAATGATCGGACTAGCTTTAACCTTGCAAAATGCCCACCAATATTTATCCTACTTGTTTATTTTCTTTTTTCTCATTCACATTTCGTTATTTTCCCTTACCGACAATCTAGAATAAGGAATATAACAAACTTGCATCGCTTGCATAGCCAATATAAATGGCTCATACTTGGGGTACTTCGATTTTATGTTCACATCGACAAGATTGTACTGTTTATGAATTTTCTTTCCTTTTCGACTAGAATCAAACCATTTACACTTACAAAACCGTTTTTTTTATGGGTTGTCTTGGATACTCCAATTCAATGATGTCAGTTAGAACACTGTAGTAGTCATTTGATGACTTATCAGAAAAGTCAGTGAAACTCTTAATGCAAACACCGCTATTTAATGTTAGTTTGTCACATCCGTATTTTAAAGTCTGAAATTTGTACCCATTGATAAAATAAACAACATATGATTGAACCCTCGTAACGGGCCTAGCACAAGAGAATAAATGAACTCATTGTTTTGTATATTTGACAGTCTTTTTTGCATATTAAAAAAATAAGATGGTTAGTATCAACATTGACAAAATAAGACCACATGTTACTAGTTACTAGGTAATAGAAAAAACTTACTACTCACATAATTTTCAAACTACTTAGGAAATTCGTCATCGACTTTGGCCAAAATTTCTTCATCCGTGTAAGCTAAGCTATTATCTAGCAAGTATTTGATGAAAATTTCTTCATCACATGTTACTAATTAATAGAAAAAACTTATGACTCACATAATTATAGCAACACATTTTTATGTTGCTAATTTGATGGGGAGGTCGTATTACTAAATTGATGGTAATTTTATTACAGATTTAGTTCAGAAAATTTGGCAACTCGTTTAGTAACAAATTACAGTGTTGCTAACTTTAAGTTGCTATAAAGATGGTGATTCTGTTGCTAAATATTTTTCACAACTTATGTTGCCGTTTTGTTTGTGTTCTGTTGCTAATCAGCAACAGAAATTGGCTCATTCTTTTTTGGTGTTGCTATCTGTGATATTTCTTGTAGTGTCTAACTCAGAGTCACCATGACTCGAAACTATTTATATACATTATATCTATTCAAAATAATATAATAATTCATTTAAAACTCAACTAATAAAAAAAAACATATAGAATTTTCAAAATAAATAAATAAATAAAATAGTAGATGAAGAATATTGATATATATATAGAGTTTTTTTAAATTTTTTTTTATTTATATACAGATTTTTTTAATGAAAATTATGTATATGAAGATGTATATATAATGAACATGAGTTGCTTTTTACTACTTTATTTTTTTTTATTTAGTTGAGTTTTAAATGGACGATTAGATTATTTTGAATAGATATAATGTATATAAAAAGTTAGAGTCATGATGACTCTGAGTTAAATACCCCACTTTCTGGTTAATAGATTATATTTATAACAACTGCGATTATGCAAGATTATATTTTTTTTACAAAGATGACACATAATCGGGCTCATTGGTGGTATGTCACATTTCAATAGGATTTTTGTTCATATTTCATGAGATTTTTAAGTATAGATCACCTTATTACAAGTTGATAAAAAAAGATATTATTTTGGTAACTTTTTGTTATTTTTTTTACTTAATAATTCAAACAGACACTAAAAAAAACTTTAAAAAGCTAAAAAAAACAACTTTTAAGTTATTTTTTTACACTTTGATATATTTCTCGTGTAGATTATAATATCTTTTTTGAAGATTAAAAATAATTTTTAACCTGTTTTTTACATTTTAATATATTTTCCGTATATTTTTTAAGTTTAAAAACAGATTTTAAATCTTTTTTATTAGATCGAGTGACTGAAACTTAAAAAACTTTCGGCTCATAACCTCAATTTAAAAAATATTATTAAAATATGAATTACCAACTAGGGAAAATTACCAAAATATACAACTATTTTAAACTAATTACCAAAAAATTACACCACAACACTTTATTCCCAAAACATACAACTAATTAAAATTATAAATATTAAATCATTTATATTTTTTTAACCTCTCTCCCTCCCTCTCTCCCTCATTCTCTCTCTCTCTCCCTTTATCTATACATATGTATATGTATAGGTATTTATATATGAAGTCAAACTCACTCGCCCTATAAATCACATAATTAACATCTATACAAAATACTTTTTTTATACATCTCCGTCGAATAATTCTATAAAACCATAAATTCGCTTTTAATTAGGTGATTTTGATCCGTATTTTTATTGTTTCGAATACTCAGTTTCTCTTCGTCAGATTTCTCTAATTTATTGTTCGAATTAGGGTTTATTCTTCATAAATCGATTTAAATACAGAGTTATTTACGAGGTTGTTTTCGATTAGGATTTTATTCGGATTTTATTCATCTCAAATCGTATATGAAATAGGATTATTTTTCGAAGAAATTAGTTGACGATATATCTTGGTTTGCGTTGGTTATTTTCTCAATATTTTTTCGGAAATTGCTATTTTGTTAGAATAATATGATTGATAAAGAAACAAAATAAACTAGAGATGCCGAATATTAACAGTGTTTTGTGTTTTGTTTTTTTAATAACAGTGTACTATGTTTTTATTATCCATACACAATAAATCGTTTATACATGTTATTTAATACAGACATACACAATACACAGTTTATACATGCTATTAAATATAGACATACGCAATATAGTGTTTATACATGCTCTTTAATACAGACATACACAATAAATTGTTATTTACGCTCTTTTATAAATCCATACGCAGTATATTGTATATCTATTGAGACTGTCTTTTTTGTGTTTCGGTTATTATCCATACACAACAAAGATGTATTGTGTTTTTTATACAGGTTGTTTAATACATGCATACACAATACATTTTTTTATACATGTTCTTTAATACATGCATACACAATACACAGTTTATACATGTTATTAAATATAGACATACGCAATATAGTGTTTATACATACTCTTTAATACAGGCAGACACAATACATTGCTATATACGCTCTTTTATAAATCCATACGCAGTATATTGTGTATCCGTTGAGACTGCTTTTTTTTTTTGTGTTTTGTTTATTATCCATAAACAAAAGAGATGTATTGTGTTTTTTATACATGTTATTTAATACATGCATATACAATACATTTTTTATACTTGTTATTTAATAGAGACATACACAATATGTTTTTTATACATGTTTTTTAATACAGACATACACAATACATCTTTTATACATGTTTTTTTTATACATGCATATACAATACATCTTTTATACAGGTTCTTTAATATAGGCATACACAATACATCTTTTATATATGTTCTTTAATACATAAATACACAATACATCTTTTATACATGTTTTTTAATACATGTATACACAATACATTGTTTATCCATTTACACTTTTTGTGTGTTTTGTTTATTTTGTTTTGTAGTGCAATGAACAGTATTTTGATGATGTGCAATCTAGATTTTGTCACGGTTGCTAGTTCTAAGATGGTTATAATTGCAATTCAGATCGATATAAGTTTTGAAAATTTGGTGACTAAAATTTGTGATATTTGGTCGCATTTGGATAAAAGTGATGTGTTGTTGACATATTCTGTTTCTCGATATGAAAAATGCCGATTAAATTGTTAATATAGTGTTTATACATGCTCTTTAATACAGTTATACACAATACATATTTTATACATGCTCTTTAATACGGGCATACACAATACACAGTTTATACATGTTTTTTAATACGGGTATACACAATACACTATTTATGCATGCTTTTTAATACAGACATACACAATACATATTTTATACATGCTTTTTAATACATGCATACACAATACATTGTTTATACACGTTCTTTAATACAATCATACACAATACATTATGTATTCATTGACACTGTCCATTTTTTGTGTTTTTCTTATTATGCATACACAATACATTTTTTATACATGCTCTTTAATACATGCATACACAATACGTAATTTATACATGTTTTTTAATACGGGCCATACACAATTCATTATTTATACATTTTATTTAATGCATGCATAGACAACGCATAATTTATACATGTTTTTTAATACGGGAATACGCAATACAGGCATACACAATACGTTGTTATACATTGCACATAAAAAATGATGATTTCATATTGCATACACAATGTAATTTTGCAAACAATATGAAAAATCACCATTGTCTATCCAATTTAAAAAGTGCATACACAATATTAAAAAGTGCATAACCAATAAAAAAGAGTCATATATAATCCAAAAAAATGAATACATAATCGAAAAGTTGCATACACAATCCAAAAAAATGCATAAACGATCGAGAAAAGGGCATATACAATAAAAAAGTACATACATAATACAAAAAAATTAAATACACAATACAAAAGAATGCATAAAAAATAAGAAAAATGTATGCACAAATCGAATTTTTCGGGCTTTTCGAGCTTTTTTCATTTTTATTTTTTTTTACCATTTTTTTGGGTTTTTTCGGGTTACCGACTTTTTTAAAAGTTTTTTCATCATATTTTGAGTTTTGTTGGATTCTCGAATTTTTTGAACTTTTTTCATTTTTTTTTTGTAATTTTGTAATTTTCTTGTTTTTGTTTTTGTTTTTTATCATTTTTTTCGAGTTCTCGACTTTTTTGAACTTTATTTTTATATATTTTTGTCATTTTGGAATTTTCTTGGTTTTTTTTTTGCCACTTTTTGGAAGTTTTTTCCGGTTTTCAACTTTTTAAAGGTTTTTTCAGCATTTTTTTTTGGTTTTTTCGGGTTCTCGACTTTTGTGAACTTTTTTCATTCTTTTTGTGATTTTCGATTTTTCTTTGTTTTTTTAGTTTTTTTAACCATTTTTTGGGCTTTTTCGGGTTCCCGACCTTTTAAAAGGGTTTTCCAGCCTTTTTTGGGTTTTTTCGGATTCTCGACTTTTTTGAACTTTTTTCATTTTTTTTGTGATTTTGGATTTTTCTTGGTTTTTTTTAACCATTTTTTTGGGTTTTTTCGGGTTACTAACTTTTTAAAAAGTTTTTCAGCATATTTTGGGTTTTTTTGAATTCTCGACTTTTTTGAACTTTTTTCATTTTTTTTTGTAAATTTGTAATTTTCTTGTTTTTTTTTTGTTTTTTACCATATTTTTGGGCTTTTTTTTGGGTTCTCGACTTTTTTGAACTTTATTTTTATATATTTTTATGATTTTGTATTTTTCTTGGTTTTTATTTTGTTTTTTGCCACTTTTTTAGAGTTTTTTTGGGTTCCCGACTTTTTAAAGGTTTTTTCAGCACTTTTTTGGTTTTTTCGGGTTCTCAACTTTTGTGAACTTTTTTCATTCTTTTTGTGATTTTGAATTTTTTTTTGTTTTTTTTTACTTTTTTTAACTATTTTTTGGGCTTTTTCGGGTTCCCGATTTTTTAAAAGGTTTTTCCATCCTTTTTTGGCTTTTTTCGTATTCTCGACTTTTTTGAACTTTTTTCATTTTTTGGTGATTTTGGATTTTTTCGGATTCCCGCCTTTTTTAAATGCTTTTTCAGCATTTTTTGGGTTTTTTCGGGTTCTCGACTTTTTTGAACTTTTTTTTATTTTTTGTTGTAATTTTATTTTTTTTGGTTTAGAAGTCATTTTAACATTAAATAAGCTAGTCTTTTGTGAAAAAAAAAATGATGATTTAGAAAAATAGAGCGCGTAGAGAGAGAGAGGAGAAAGAATTTTTTTTTGGTAGCTGAGGAAAAATATTTTTTTTTTTCTATTTGAATCAACTATATGTTTTGATAATAAATTGTTTGTCTTGTATGTTTTGGGCATGTACCTTTATCACTAATATCCTCCACCTAACTATACATTTGCCACCATATGACGTGAAGCATGATGATAATAGATTAGAACACGCGATTTCCGTGTAAAGAAATTTTTGTGTAGTTTTGATTATGTCTTTGTCTTATTTTTCACGTTCTTAATATGACTTGTAAATTGTGGTCTTGGTTTGCGTTACTTTAAATAAAATCCACCTTTGTAGTCCAAAATTGAAAGCAAACTTAAAATTGACATTTTAACAAACGCCTAGACTTTGTTCATTAGAGTAATTAATTGGTTTACAAAGGGAAAAACAATTACAGAAAAGCAAGTGTGCATTTATTTGTCAATGACTCAAATCAGAAAGAGATGCCAATAACTTTTCATTTTTCAACACCAATTTTCAATCTAAACATGTTCGTGACAACTAGTTAATGGAGAAAATTATAATTTACATATTAGTTGGAAGACTAACAACACGTGTAGATCAAGAAAAAATATACTGTTGTTTTTTTAAAAAGGATAAATTGGTATATTGCACATAACTACCACAAATCATGTTTGTCTTGTAAACAACCTCATGAACTTTTGGTAACTAGTAATTACCCCCACAAATTATTTGTATTTTGCAATCGACCCCAATCATGAAACATTGAAATGGCATAAATGTATCCAAAAATCATTGTCCAAAATAGTCATGAAATACAAATTTATTTCATTTAACATTTTCTTTCGGGGTTGTTGGTGATTTTTTTTTTTAAGCTTGGTGAAATGAACATGGTGTCTAGCAATTAAATGTTAGGAACCAAAGTTCATGGTGTTTATTCACAAAAAACATATAATTTATGGGGCCTTATTTGAAGTCTATCAAAAATAGCAGAAATGACTTGTACATAGATTGGTAAAAATGGATCAAAACGAAACAGAAAATGGAAACACGAAACATGAAAAATATAACAAATATTCTGAAATTAACTCGTGAAATAACATAAAGCGGAAAACGAAGAGCGAAACATGCAAAACGAGAAGCATGATTTTAATGGGAAACGAGAAGCAATTTTCCTATGGCCTTGCGTAGTTTTGTTCATGTCTATTATCCAAGAGGTTGGATTAAAAAACTTCAAAAAATCTTATAAAACGCGTAAACCGTAGATTTTTTCTACGGTTTGCATAATTACACAGTCAGTCCCTGCTTTTCAAAATTACACAGTCAGTCCCTGTGCGAAAATTACACAGACAGTCCCTGAGAAAACAGAATGTTACGTTTTTTTTTTAAAAAATAAACTTTTATTTTACACTCTCTCTCTTTCTCTCAAAAACCCCCAATTTTCAACCCAAAAAATCACCCAAATCAATAAACCACAATAACTATCAACTTTCTTAACAAAAAACCCCAAATCATCAATCAAATTTATCCATAATTCAAGGGTATATCTTTTATTCTCTAATTTATTATTTATTTTGTGTAATTTCAATTTGTAAAATAGGAAAAAATATATAAAATATGCAAATTGATTATTCACTTAGCTATATATAATTGTTTGTTGTTTGTTCATATTAATTATAGAAATTATAATAATTGTTGATATTTGTCCCATTTTTGCATGTTTTTTTTTTGTGTAATTTTAATTTTTAAAATAGGAAAAAATATATAAAATATGCAAAACCATAATTCACTTAGCTATATATAATTGTTTGTTGTTTGTTTATATTAATTATAGAAATTATAATAATTGTTGATATTTGTCCCATTTTTGCATGTTTTTTTTTTTTTTGTGTTTGGTTAATTTCAATTGTTGATAATTGTTGATAGTGTGTTTGGTTATGATTAAAAAATTTAGTTATGATTGTTTGGTTGATGATTAAATGTGTGTTTGGTTATGATTAAAATTTTTAGTTATTATTGTTTGGTTTATGATTAAATGTGTGTTTGGTTATGATTAAAAAATTGAGTTATTATTGTTTGGTTTTATGATTAAATGTGTTTGGTTATGATTAAAAAATTGAGTTATTATTCTTTGGTTTTATGATTAAATGTGTTTGGTTATGATTAAAAAATTGAGTTATTATTGTTTGGTTTTATGATTAAATGTGTTTGGTTATGATTAAAAAATTGAGTTATTATTGTTTGGTTTTATGATTAAATGTGTTTGGTTATGATTAAAAAATTGAGTTATTATTGTTTGGTTTATGAATAAAAATTTGAGTTATCATTGTTTGGTTATAATTGAGTTATCATTGTTTTGGCTATTATTAATTGGTTATAATTGAGTTATCATTGTTTTGGCTATTATTAATTGGTTATCATTGAGTTATCATTGTTTGGTTATCATTGTTTGGTTATAATTGAGTTATCATTTGTTTGGTTATCATTAATTGGTTATCATTGAGTTATCATTGTTTGGTTATCAATAATTGGTTATTAATTGGTTATGTTATCATTGTTTGGTTATCATTAATTGAGTTATATTTGGTTATCATAGTTAGGATGGCAGACTCAGGTCCAGGTACACATATTAAAGGCAGGTTAGGCATTTTACGACAGACCGGTCACATTTCTAATCAGACTTGGGATGCGGGAAGAGAAGCGGGTAGAGGAGATGCCAATAAGATTAGGGTTTACAATTATAGTTGGCAGATACCGACGTCTGAAAGGGTAGTTCGAAATATGATTAGGGCTGGTTTTTACGGTATTTACAGTATAGGTAATTATACCGTAGACCGAGGCTTGGTTACAGCCTTAGTTGATAGGTGGCGTGATGAGTCGCACACGTTCCATTTTGTCGGTGGAGAGTTGGGGATATCTTTACAGGATGTAGAGATTATGCTTGGTCTCAGGGTTGATGGTCTTGCTGTTACCCGGTCGGAGCGGAATGACACCAAGGCGAGCAGGTTGGATATGATTGAGAGTTTGTTGGGTGTTAGACCAGCTGACCATCAAGTCGATACAAACTGTTTGACAGTTAGACTTGATTGGATGTTACACACCTTCGGTGAATTACCCCCCAACCCTACTGAGGATCGTTTGCTATATCAGTCTAGGGCTGCCATGCTATTATTACTGGGGGCACATGTGTTTTCGGATAAGAGCAGTGATCAGATTCCACTCTGGCCTCTGCCATTTCTGGAGGATTTTGACACATGTGTTGAGTATAGTTGGGGATCATCTCTTCTGGCCTGGTTAGAGGCTAATCTATGCAGGGTGGTACGTTGTAAGACAAGCGGAGTAAGCGGGGCGGTGATGTTTCTGGATATGTGGGCGATTACCAGACTACTGCCGGTTAGACCATGTGAAGAGCTGCCGGAAGATATCGAGCCACCTGAGGGCTGGCCTAGGTTCCCCCTCGGTTACAGGTATGATATTTATTTAGTTTTTGAATTGGATTTGCGTTTTTATATTATTGTGTCATCTATCATTTACTTAGCTGCCGGTTATATTTATTGTTTATCGGGTTTTGTTTGTATATTACAGATGGAAGATGTGGAGGCAAACTAACCTTACGCCATATGTCTACGGACATAATGTGGTCCACATACGTGACCGGTTTGATAATATGTCGCCTGAACAGGTAAATTTTAACTTTCGTATTATATGTAACTTACGTATTATATGTTGTATATGTTTGCATTGGTCTTATGTTCGCAGAATTTATTAGTTGTATTTTTAAACCATTGTTTATATATTCTAATTTTGCTGATTACAGATAGTGTAGCAACCTTACGGGAATCTCAATAAGTATCCGGAATACTGCACGCGGGGCCGTGATATGTGGCATTGTTCTGTGCCTCTCATTTGTAATGAGAAGATTGAGTACCACCCCGCGGACAGGTTCATGAGACAGTTCGGTTTGGTGCAGCGGGTCCCTACATATATTTGGAAACCCAGACGGGGTCACGGCAAGGATAGAAGATATGAGATTGGGCAAAAACACGACTGGCCTTTACTTTGTGGAGAGTTTATAGCCGTGTGGAATGACCGCCACACCCGTCTTATTAACAGCGAATTTGGCACGGGGACGTCACCGGATTACATGAGATGGTATAGAGAGAGGACCTGCATCTTCATAAACCCACCTGAACTTGCCCCGCCATCTCACGGTTTCCGGGAGCATACGGGTGTCTTCAATAAAATGGTAACTACTAGTTAAAGTTCATTAATATTTGTTTGTTACTTCTTTTTCTGTATATTTCAATACTAATAAATCGTTTTTTATTGTTTTTTTTTTCAGAAAGCGATGTTGCGCCGCAGTTTCAAATCGTTCAAACGGCTGAAATCTAAAACGGACGTGGACTTACTACGTGCGGAGTTCGCTCAAATGGGTATAAATCCGTATGGGTCAGCTGATGAACAGTTGGAGAAGGAGGATGACGACGACGACGACGACGACGACGATGGTGATAACGACCTACGTTACGACCCAAGAACTTACACTAGGGCTTCAAGTTGTCGGCGTCCCGACGAAAGAGGCAGAGGGGAAGGCGAATCTAGTAGCGGGGGTAGAAGATCGACTGGAGGTCGACCCCCGACTACAGATCAGGGTCCGGGTCCGAGTTCAAGCGGTCATCGTCGTCGTTCTTCTTTTGCTGGGTCGGACTACGTTCAGACCGATGTTCTGTTCGATCATCATAGACAATCATTTGGTTCGTACGAGCATCATCCTAGTCATCAGTCAACCGACAGTTGGAGTCGAGGGTTGACAATTACATCCCACGAGCGTGCGCCGCATCCAGAATCACAGCAGCGACAAAGACGGCGTACGAAGCTAAACGAAATCGAAGAGTCTGCTGAGACGTCATCGGATAGATTAACATCGGCGGGAAAGATGCTCCCTATGTCCAACTTTAAAACATTTAGTCGTTACAAAAAAAAATAAATGCAATGTTTTTGTATTTGATTTCTATGTTTGATTTGTCAGTTTTATTCTTAGCTAGTGTTGGAATATTATAAATTCGTAAGTTTAATTTGATTTCTATGTTTGATTTGTACGTTATAATTTCGTTAGTTTAATTTGATTCGTATGTTTGATTTGTATGTTTGTAAAAAATATTATGTATTTTAATTGATAGGACCAATATTGAGTTTTTACAAACCCTAAACCCTAAACCCTAAATTACAAACCCTAAACCCTAAATTACACACCCTAAATACCAAATTACAAACCCTAAACCCTAAACCCTAAACCCTAAATTACACACCTTAAATACCAAACCCTAAACCCTAAACCCTCAACCCTAAACCCTAAATTACAAACCCTAAACCCTAAACCCTAAAACCCTAAACCCTAAACCCTAAATATTCTGAAATTTACATACAAACCGTACATTTAATGTACGGTTTGTACAGATTTCATACAAACCGTACATTAAATGTACGGTTTGCATGTATTCTGTGCAAACCGTAAAAGTAATGTACGGTTTGTACCCCTGATTTAAGCAGCGCCACTTTACGAATGTACTTTTTGCACCGAATCACCGTTAATAACGTAAAAAAAAACAACTACAAACCGTAAAAATAATCTACGGTTTGTAGTGTAAATGACATTGGATACCATATCTATCAAAATAATTCCGACAACACCTTATCACTTTTGAATTATTATGACTTGACAACCCTATCCGAAAATGACTACTCAATGCATTATTAAAGTTTGGAAATGACTACACCAAAAATTCACTACAAACCGTAAAAATAATCTACGGTTTGTAGTGTAAACTTACACTATAAATATGACTCAATTTTGCCAATTCTAACAAACCATAAAATCAAACACAAACACATTTCGGAAAGCTCTAAAAAAATCCTCATTTCTCCCCAATAAAATATACAAACAAACACTTTTCGAAAATGAATTACAACTATGGTTTTGACAACAACCAATGGAATGACAACAATGCGAATTCATCCAGTTGCTCAAACGATGAGCTAACTGATTATTCAGAGCACTTTGAAGTTGATGAATTGACTTGGGAAACAAGGGATGAAATGCTTGCTGATCTTGCTGATGTGGCTGGAAATTGGGGTTTCATTCTTACGATTCGTAGGTCTGGAGGGGGTGATGGGAGCAGAACACCGTATGTTGATATTGTGTGTGATAAATCGGGGGTTTACGAAAAAAAGAAACCATCTTCCGTAAATTCAGGTACAAAGAAAAAAGATTGTCCATTTTTCATTAAAGGTTACGTAGTTAATGGTGAATGGATGTGTCACGTAGAAAATGGACAACATAACCACCCACCTCCAACTTACCTCCAAGGGCAAGCTGCTGTGATTAAGTATGTAGACAAGCTTTTAAATGATTATGCTGAAAAGTTTGTTGCATGCTATACCAACCACACAACACATCTAGGTAACAGAACTAGCAATCGAGCCGAACAACAACATGCTAAGCTGAAAAGATCCCTTTCCACAAATACTGGCACGCTTGAAACTGTTTGGGTAGAGATGAATAGAATTCTAGAAAAACAGTTTGAGGATATTAAGATGAAATTGGATAAATGCAAGTCTTATTTTCCACATTCTGAACGAACACCTCTATTTATAAATCTTAGGTCGTATATCACACACTATGCCTTTGATTTATTATTTCAAGAACACAAAAAATGTAGTGGCCAGGCTGATGAGAATTGTTCTTGCGGTTTCAAATTGTCTCACGGTTTACCTTGTCATCATATTATGAGTGAACATATTTTATTCGGGAAGCCTCTTCCTCTAGAATATATTCATCCATTCTGGAAAAAATTAGACGTAATTGATGATAATGGGAACACCGATGATTATGGGGTAGAGGGTGATCTAGAAGAGTTTAAAAGTGTTTATGCTAGGAAAAGTAATGTTGAAAAACGGCGTATGAAAACACAACTCCGAGAGATAACCGTACCAGCCAGAACATCCATCAGTGACCCCGAAGTGAGAGTAAATAGGGGGAGACCTAGAAAAGGCGACAAATCTAGTAAGAGGGATAAGTCGGGATGGGAGTATGTGGAGGAACAGAGTGCTGGTGCTAGTAGGGACAAGGGCAAAGGCAAGGCGGATGAAACACCGGAGGTAAGGGTAAACCCAACTAGGAGGCCGCGAAACCAGAACCCTAAACCCACCCCCAATAGGCCAACCTTCCTGTACAGTGACCAAATATGGGTCATGTTACATAGTTACATCGAAACGGTTTATGATGTGCGTGGGGATGGTAACTGTGGGTTCCGGGTACTTGCAAATGCGACGGGTAAACAGCATGGGGAAGATGATTAGTACGCGGTAAGATGTGAATTGTTTCAAGAGCTGCAGCAAATGAAAGGTGTTTATTATGAGCTGTTTGAGAATCTTGACTTTGAAGCTTACCGGTATGATTACATTTTATCAAGTTTAAATTTTTATCATGCTACAAATCCCGCACCTGCTGAGAAATGGATGAGATTTCCGTCGTATGGTTTTTTAATTGCTTCTCATTACAATATGCCAATTGTATTGTTGTCCTTATGGGAAAATCAAAATGGAGGGGTAAACATGTGGAACTCCACTTTTTTACCTCTTTATACTGGTCCGCCTCAGGGAACGACATATTACATCCCGAATGTAATGGTGTTCGTGAACAGTTGTCACTATGCTCAGGTTATTCCTAAAGAAGGGATCTTCCCAATGCCAGGAATTATAGCACGGTGGGAACAAACACGCACTGAGGCAGCTGCGCCATGGAAGGAACTTTTTCGACCAAATTTCAAATTATATATGGTGCTGGAAAAGCAATCGGGAAAGAAAAAAGCAAATGAAGAAGCTATAGACCTAAGTCCATAATCGGTTTTTTATTTTTAATTTTATGTAAATTACTATTTTTTCCAATTTGTTGTAAATTTATATGATGTAAACAAATGTTTAATAAATTTGTTTTATGAAATTTAGTTCTATTAATTTAGTTCATGTTTGCATATTGGGTTAATTTCTTTTATGAAATTTATATAATTTATGATTGTTTCATTCAAGAAAATTGTCGATTGACACCAAATTGACGACTTAGTTAATGTTTCATATTGCGTTATACAAGTGTTAAAAACAAACAAAAAAACTTCACAAAAATTGACAATTTAGTTAATCATTCAATAAATATCAACTTATACACTTCACAAAAATATAACATGAACCAAAAACATAAAATTTATCAAATCAACTTTTTTTGTGTAAATTTGTGTAAATTTTGTGTTTATTTTGAGAGATTGTTAGAATATTGGTAATTTATTTTATGTAAAATTTTAAAAATAAGTCATTTAGTTTTTTTATTAAAAAAATCATATTTAATTTGAAAAAAATATTTAGTATTTTAATTTTAATTATTAGAATTTTCATTTTACTTATTAGAATTTTAATTTTAATTATTAGAATTTTTATTTTCAAAATTCTGAAAAATGATGCAGACCGTAGATTTAATCTACGGTTTACAGTAAACACTGTAAACTGTAGATTAAATCTACGGTCTGTAGCATTTAACTGTAAACCGTAGATTTAATCTACGGTTTACAGTGAAACACTGTAGACCGTAGATTAAATCTACGGTCTGTGCGTTTTTAAAGAAAAAATGCTGTTTAAAAATCCATCCTCATGGCCTAAAACCATAACATTTATTTTAGTTTTTTGTTTGAAAAGTTGAATTGCCTATGGTTAATTAGTTCTGAAAACAAGTTAATTTTTCTTTTCTTCATTAAAAAATAAAGTTAAGCCTAAATGGCTAACTAATTCAACATATTCGCTTAAAATCTCTGACATAATAAAACCTTTTTTTTCTACTACCTCGTTTAATATTTAATTGTTCATTTAAAACTACATACGTGTAATTTTGACTAGTCAAGAACTTATATCAAAATTGTCGGAATAAAAATTTTCAAACGTTGATCATATAGTTTAAATGTTAAATTTTATGATTAGATTTAAAAAAAATCATTTCGATAATTTTGATACAAATTATAGATCGATTAAAATTACATATAATTTCGTAATAACATAGGAAAAATAAATAAAGCAAGTTAGTCAACTCTTTTGTTGGGTAATTAAACTTTTTCAAGAAAGTGTAGCGTAGATAGGTCCCATAAACATTACTTTCCAACAATGAATAAAGCAAACGTGGGGTCACATCCTTAAATAGAACTGTTTCCTTTTCCTACAACTGAACTACCATTATGTGGTATACTTGTATTCACACGAATAAATCCATAATAATGTAATAGTATGAGATATTATGACCATCGAAGGATGTTAGATTTGTTATTATTCAACAAATATGTGACCAACCATTACACGTACCCAATAATATACCTTTATATTATTCTAGAGAAAACTATTATATAAGTATTTTTTTCAGTTTTACGTCTCGATTATTTATTTGTGCAAAACAACATGTTCCTTATCAACTTCCCTATATTTTTAAATTTTTTTGATATATCTCTTTAATATTTGTTTTATGATAAATTATAGCAGTATCTTATAACTATTTAAAAAAAGGAAGCCGGCCCACCAAAAAATACTAAAAAAACAATTATGAAGAGTGTTTTTGGTTCCTTAGATACGATAAACATTTTCGCTAAATGTAAAATCTGAGATTTATTAAGGAAACTTGATGAGTTATGTTTTTCTGTAAAAAAAATTGGTATTGTTTATTATACTCCATCCGTTCCTATTTAATTGTCCATTACAAAACTACATACAATTTTGACCGGCTAAAAACTTGTATCAAAATTATCGGAATGAAAAATTTCAAAAGTTGATTATATAGTTTAAATGTTAAATTTTATGATTAGATTTTAAAAAAATTTATTTCGACAATTTTGATACAAGTTATAAGTCGGTCAAAATTGCACGTAGTTTCATAATTGACAATTAAATGAAAACGGAGGGACTGATATATATGTAAATGATTTAAATAAGTCTTATCTAGTGGTTGATCTAATAAAATGTTAGAATTTGTTATTCAAAAATGACTAACTGCACATTTTGTTACCCGTTTATCTCAGAGTAATAATTTTACTCTATTGAGTATTATAAATATTATATTACTCCCTCCGTTCCTATTTAATTGTCCGCTATGAAACTACGTGTAATTTTGACCGGTCAAAAACTTGTATCAAAATTGTCGGAATAAATTTTTTCAAAAGTTGGTCATATAGTTCAAATGTTAAATTTTATGATTAGATTTTAAAAAAATTCGTTTCGATAATTTTGATACAAGTTATAATTCGGTTAAAATTGCACGTATTTTCATAATGGATAATTAAATAGGAAGGGATGAAGTAGTATTTAAAACAACTCATTTAGTTAAAACATATACTGTATATATACTCATTTAATTGCACCCTAAAAAAAATAAATAAAAAATAAATAAAAAATAAAAAATAAAAATAATAAAAAATATATATATATATATACTCATTTAAAAAAATAAAAAAAATATATATATAGGAGGATATTAATATTCACACTTGACTTGAAGTAGATAAGCTCACACGTCAAATGGGTCCACATCTCAGTCGTCCATTCAGACACGTGGCTCACATCTGACCCGCATACGTGGCATCTATCACTCCCCATGGATAAGACCCAAATATGTGAAAAAACTTTATTTGTTTGCCCAAACCAGAAAAAAAAACATTAAATCGGCTTTAGAATAGGGAAAAGTCAAAATAATGCCTCGTTTTTAAAAGGTCTATGCAATTAGTCCCTTTTTGTGTGTGTTCATATGCGTCTATTTAGGACGTTGCTATATTTAAAGAGAAAACATATTTACTTGTATTGTTAGTAGGACATTTAGATTGATAATATTTGGTCATTTAAGGGGTAATTCCTTCACAAACATTAGTATTCTTGGTTCAGATCGTATAAAAAACAACTAACACACATTAACTTTAAAGACGTAATCCTTTTTCTTCTTCAATTAAAGTAGTATGCCTTATACGTTTTAAATTCCGCTGGTTATTCGTTGTCAAATTATTTTTTAAAGCGAAAATATCTGAATTAATGAGTAATGATATGTAAATAGTCTCGTATATAGAATGGTGCTTTGAGTGATGTCAATTCTCTATTAGAGAATTAACGATATGATTATTATACTTAAGATTTAGCATTTACAGTTATTATTTTTAAATTTTTTATATGTGATAGTCAATCAGAATATTATGTCTAACCACAGTCATATAAATACAAAAAATGGCTTCATATATATACTAAATCAAACCTAAAAGCTTAAAACAAGGACTAAAATGCAATTATCAGGTTACATAATCTAGGATAAAGTAAAAGCCCCCCATCATAAGTACATTATAACAATCATTACAACACAAAGTACAACAAACATATACATAATACATAAACTTCCCCAAAAATAAAAAAACATAACATACATAGTATACATGATGAACCAAGACTCTATATACGAGCTATCAACTTTAATATTCAACATAATCCGGTCACCACCCTCCTCTCAACTCCGCCGTGCTCCACAGCAACGGAGGTCAGAGACGATAACTCCGGCGGGTTTCGCTGCGATGCTTATGGGAATATCTATGGCCTTGATGTTATGTGGGTCTGTTACTTTTTTTATTGGCTTTCTTTTAATGCCTTGGGTGTTGGGATTTGTTGTGGTTTTGTATTTTGTTGGGATTTTTACGAGTTTCTTCATGGCGTGGCGCGCGGTTTTCGGGGGGTGTTCGTTCTCGGCTATCGATTCTATACGAAAAGAGGCTTCTTGTGAGTATATATCTTTTATATTTACATTTTTTTATTTTTGTATATGTCTTCCTAAATTCCTTGATGTAGGGGGCTAAGTTTCTTTTTTATTTGAAATGCTAAAATTGGAAGATTTTGGATAAAAAAAATATTATGTAAAAATAGCTGACTTTTGTATACATCTGTATTCCTTGAGTTTTGGGATTTGTTGTAGTTTGGTATTTTGTTGGGATTTTGGGGGGTATTCGTTCTGGGCTGTCGATTCGATACGAAAAGAGGCTTTTTGTGAGTATTTACCTTTTTTTTTGTATTTATTTATATCTTTCGATTCGATAAAAAAAGATGTTTATTGTGAGTATTTATTTATTATATTTACATGTTTACATTTGTATTGATTTATATCTGTCAATTCGAGATGAAAAGAAGCTTGTGAGTAATTTTTTTTTTTATATTCACATTTAGTACTTTTTTGTGTAGATTTATATTTGTCTTCCTAAATTCCTTGATGTAGGGGCTAAGTTTCATGTTGATAGAATTTTGTTTGAATGGTAAAATTGGAATATTGTTTTATAAATATTTATGTAAAAATAGCTGACTTTTGTCAAGATATTCCTATTTGTATCCTTGGATGTTGGGATTTGTTGTGATTTTGAAAGTTTTCGGGATTTTTTCGAGTTTTTTAATGATATGGCGTGCGGTTTTCGGGGGGTGTTTGTTCGGACTCTCGATTCGATACGAAAACAGGCTTCTTGTGTAATTTTTAAATATTTACATTTACTATTTTTTTTCAAGATTTATATCTTTCTTCCTAATTTCGTTGATGTAGGGGCTAAGTCTCAACTTTCATGTGGATAGAATTTTGTTTGAATGCTAAATTTAGAATATAGGTGATAAAAATATTTGTAAAAATATCATACTTTTTGTCAAGATATTCATCTTTTTATTCCTATCTTGTAGAGGCTAAAATTTTTATTTGGAGAGTTTTTCTCTGAATTCTATTATTGGTAGAATTTTAACAAAATCTACTAAAATTAAGGTGGGGAATGATAGATTTTTGCCTTAATATAGAAGCTATCAACTATGGTGTATTTGAAGTCATTATCAAGTTGCTCCCATGCTTATTTTGTATGATAGTGTGAGTTTTTAAAACAATTTGTGGGTCTCGATTGGTTGAGCATAGGTGAATTAGATCTCGTTTTAACAAATTATTGGGATCTTGCGATATTGTAAAAGATTTTTGGTCTACCTTTGACAGAAATATATGGTGAAAGTATAACTTTTTTGTCCAAATACAGAGGAGCTCTTCTATGTATGTGTTGTGTGTTGTTGGTTGTGTTGTGTGTTGTTGGTTGTATTATTGTGATAAGCCTTGATTGGGTGTTATAACATGGATGTATTAGAGATTATCTTGCCAATTATCTGGATGTTGCTATGATGTAAAATAATTTAATGTCACAGGATCTAAAGTCGATGACCAAACAATAAATATGATCTTTTGAAATATAAAGGAATCTTGTGATTATGGGGTGAAAACCATATTAAAATAACAAAGGCCTCAAATTAGTCAATTAGGATCAGAAAACATACCTGATTATGAAGATGTTATATTTTTTAGAAAAAAAAAGACACCGAGTATTTTATAATTTCATTGGTGTGTAGTAAAAATTGGTTAGATATGAGTTATGATTTACCTTTCATTTCTCCAAGTTCTTTTTTGTGACAAAGAAACTTCTCTCGATTTCCACTATGATTATTGTCAACGAATTTCTCTATTGTGTAAGAGTACCTGATACTTTGAGTTCAATTCTCCGGGATGTCAAATCTTGTCAGGAAGGGGGATTTTGTGGTGATTAGGGATTTAAAGTGATGATGTAGGGAGATTTTTTACCTTGGGAACTTAATGGGTTAAAATACTTGAAATCAAGTTTTATGTCTTACAATTACAAGGTATCTTGTAATTGTATTTAAGATGTTAACTGAGCTATTAATCTGTTACATTTCTTACAATTGGTAAAGATGTATGTTCAATTGCCTTCTTGCTTGATGGCGTTGATACTCAGTCTTTTTATCGACTAATTAACAAGAAAGGTAGATACCGATATGTGAAGAACCAATATCTTATCCTCTGGGTCGAAGTTTGGTACAGAAAAATAATAGTGCGAGATACTGTGGCATGATTCTCCTTAGTCCTTCGCTATAAAAGAAACAATAACAACTGCCTAGGAAAATTAGTTTTGAACGCTTTCGACTGTTTTTTGGTTCCGAAGTCTCGCTGCTTTAAGGATTCTGGCAATGTAAACTGTCACTACTTCTTAAGTTATAACTCACGAGAGTTATCAGTTTCTTTATGGATACACACGAAAAAGGAGACTATAGTGTCATGTATCTTTTTCTGCCTTTTAAAACTGTGCGCTAAATAACCTCTGTTTCAATTATTAGAGCTTATTTACCCCAGATATTTGACCCTTCAATAGCTGGAGATCTGCTTGTTCATCGTGTATACCATCTCAACAATTTTGTATGTATATTCTCATGGTTAGCTGTGCTATTGGTCGATGATGTTTGACACAAGATCTTTTTGGTTCTTTTTTGGTTCTTTTTTGATTTTATTCTTGATGGCTGTTTTGTTTCAAGCATTTTCTCTCTGTTTAGACAGTTCTCTTTTAAACCATCGGATATAGTTATCTATTGTACGTGCTTTTAAATATGCAAAAAGACACCGTGATAACTAGTTCATAAACTCATTTTGTGCATTTTGTATTAATAGCTGGATTTGCTTTTAATTTTTCCAGCTTGGAAGCTCTTGTAGTCGTGTAGAGGTTGCTTAAGAAGATTGTTACACTATGCAGAAGACGATTAACTGCACCACCCCTGTTACAACGGGAGAGAATTACTTCCCAGCGTTGAGCCTTGTATCAGAAACATGTATTTACCAGGAGATTTTTTTCTTTTGGTTCGACAAAATAACTTGAACAGACTGTAAATATCCACTCAATTTTTATTTCCGGCTAGAAAGTGACGAATGTTTTTAGAAGTATTGTATGCCTTCTAATATTACTTTACAAAACCAAATAATTGTTCTAGCTGCCTTTTAGTATTACCTTACTGAACCAATCAATTGTTCGAGGCTTCTAGCTTCACATTATTTTCGAATTCTTTTGTGAACTCAGCTATTTATACTTCCACTTTTTCTCTTTGCCTTACTGACGAACAAACTATCTGATGCCAACATAACAGTTGAACATGAATAAATCTTTCCATTTCTAGCGAAAATGTCTATTTGTATATAAACAAGTCAACCCATAAGGCAGGTTGCAGGTTCGTTGAGCTCGTCTCATTTTATTTTTCACAACTGAATGTCTGCGTGTACTCTTGAAAAACTGTGTTTTCGGCTTTAAAATGATGTTAGAAGTTCTGTTTTTGGACGAACCGCTATTTTCATGTGACACAAAAGTGACTAGTTTATGTGGCTAGTCGTTTTAGTCGAATAAACCCGTTTGTACAATTCATTATGAACTTGCTTATTATCACACACTCCACGACAATAAAGAAGTAAATAATCAAGAAATGGAAAAAAGTTTATTCTACATTTGGTATACCAAAAGAAAAAGAAATCTCAAGACAAAACCACATCATCCAATGTACATACGTACTTCTATAGCAATTAAGAAAATGCTAACAAGACCGAGATAGAGCAACATGTGGACGAGTATCGAAGTCGCGCTGGTGTGAAAATTTGCAAACTCAACAAATCTTTGCTTTCCTGGAACCTGAACAACAACGACGACACGAAAACAGGCCCCCAGTTCAACATTTGTCCTCTTTTTTCCTTTGGGCATCTAATATATATTGATATCTTTCAACATATATAAGTGTTCTTAAAGTAGTAAAGATACATTGAAAGGAAGAGTACAGGTCTTAGTTACTTGGATTTATTGCCACCGTCCCATAAGTCCTCACCCTTTAACTAGTGATGGGATAATCTTTTATTAAGAAAATTAGCTCTTGGTATTACTTTTATAAATTAACAGTAATGACAAAAAAATTCCCTTTATTTTTTTATTTTGGGTAAACTATAGCTCCCTAGAAACTAATGGATGGTTTGCGAATAACTCCGTATTCTTCGGTAATGTGAACTGTGAAGTATCGGCAATTTTGCGTACTTTGTTCCGTTTTAGACAATTGTTCTTTTCATTCGTGAATTTGACTTTTATATATGCGCATGAGCGATTTTATGCCAAAAAAATCCTCCTTAAGAACAAAACTGTAATTTTTCATATAAATTTGGGCTTTTGTAGTATTTTGAAAGAATAGAAAAGTACCCAGAATGGGGCAGTGTACACAAACTAATGACTTTTGAAAATAGACCAAAAGGGGATTATTTGCAATATGTAGACAGTCTTATGTGGCTTTAATGCAATTTTTAAATATATAGATTGATTGCGAAACACTCGTTAGACTATTAGAGTTAGGAGTGGCTAAAAAATCCGTAAACCCAACCCGTATCGGATTGGGGCAGCTTGAGTGTCCAAAAAAAGTCAATCCGTTTCGTCCCAATCCATTATATATTTTGCGGATTGGGTTAGGGTTGTGGCTACCAAACCGCGAGTTAATCCGCCACAACCCGTTACAACCCACTATATATATAAAAAAATAATAAAAATATATATTTATATATACATTGTGTGTATTTAAAGATAACAACCTCCCGGTATTATTACATTTTAGTTTTATTATTTGTTGTGAATGCTATAAACGTATTATAAATGGTTTTAATTTTTATTTCTCTTTGAAACATACAATTTATTTTAAAATTTAGGCTAATTGTGCAAACTATCAAAAATAAAAAATCAAAATGAAAATTTAAGGATAAACCCGCCTCAACTCACCCCAATCCGCAATTTTTTTTGCGGGTTAGATTGAGTTGGGTTGGGGTTTTAATTATAACGGGTTGGGTTGGATTGAGTTGAGATTTAAATTTTACAAATCCGCACCAATTCGCCGTGCAATTTATTTTA
This sequence comes from Primula vulgaris, assembly GCA_963920805.1. Taxonomy (NCBI): domain Eukaryota; kingdom Viridiplantae; phylum Streptophyta; class Magnoliopsida; order Ericales; family Primulaceae; genus Primula; species Primula vulgaris. Next base: position 30,209,335 of record OY987215.1, on the reverse strand, counting down.
CGGGTTGGTTTAGGATTGAGGCTGTTGAACAATGGGTTCAATAATTGATTTTGATTATAAGTTTGATTATGTTTTAATGATTTTACGATTTCTCTATTTCGATGATATAATGCTTTGTCTTTTCCAAAAATAGAAAATGTATATTTCCGAATGTCAGAAAGATAGAGCATTCGATAACGAAGCCAAAGGTTCAAGCAGAACCAGAATCGGAGCTAAAACGAAGAAGTTACGAGCATTCGAAGTAAACCGAAAATTGCCAGAAAACGACCGATCGTTTTGGTCCAAATTCTTCCAGAGAGGTCGTTATAAAAACGACCGGTCGACTGTAGAAAATGACCGATCGTTTTCTGCAGATTTCAAAAACGACCGATCGACTGAAGAAAACGACCGATCGTTTTTCAACCGAATTCAGAAACAGCTTTTTAGTTTTTTTGAATAAGTAGCTCTAACCTCTGGATAAAACCCTCAACCATCTACCCAACGGTCATAATTGATAAAACAGACTTTTCTGGTCTTATAAACACACCCCAATCACTCTCTAATCACAACCAATCAATCCTTTAACCTCTATTCATCAAAAACACCTAAATTCTCCATTGTTGAGAAAAAGCTCGAAAAAGAGGGAAATTGAAGAGAAAGCAATACAAGCTCAAATCAAGATCAAAAATCATCAAATATCACAAATTAGCTTATTTAGAAACAATCAAATTGTGAGTATTGTTTTATTTTCGATAAATTTGTAAAGAGCAATTTATAAGCTCATTTGTGAGTGAGTGTTTGGGTAGAAACTTTTAAGCCAAAGTGTTGGTTAAAAGTTGTAGGTTAAACACTTGGGTACTCATAGATTGAGGGGGAATCGTTGACTCGTAAACGTGTTCGCTTGCACTTGTATCAAGAGTAGGAACCTCGGGTAGAAGGTGAGCGAATCGATTGATGAGCTCGGTAGGATTTGTAAAATCGGAAAGAAGATTTTTAGTGAAATACTCGGTAGCTTGAATACCGAGGAGAGGACGTAGGCCGATTTGTCGAACCTCTATAAATCTTGGTGTCAATTTATTTCCCTTACTATTTACTTTTCGCAACTTATATTATTTGTGATTGTGCGCATGTTTCAATTTATTCATGCATTATCATCGCATATTTATTGTCGCAAATATATATTGAGCTAGTTGGGTTGTTAGTTGCGCTTAGAATTTTAATTCCGCGAAAAACGCCTAAAATCTTATTCACCCCCTCTAAGATTTAGCCGCACGGGCCAACAGAGGCGAATACGTCCAATTCACCCTGCCCACCCCTAATAGCGCTATTAAATGGATATCTGATCATTTTTCTGAATTTTGTTGGCAAAGATTTATATGGTTGTTTATCACCAGAAAAGGCTTAAATTGGTTTTGTAAAATCTTCTTTAGAAAAAAAAAACTTCTCATTTCTCAATGTGGTTTCAATAAAAATAAAATAAATCCTGCTCAATGTGATGGAGCGGTGGTGCTTGGCAAATGTACCTTACTGAACAAGTTTGTGATTGTACCTAGCTATCAAATTTTTTACCAAATAGTAAGTTTGTAGATGCACCTTAAAAAATAAAGAGTCTATTGTTTTAGTGTTAATTAGTAAATTTGTGACAATTAATAGATATCAATACATCATATAAGTTGAAGTTTGAGCAGAAATCATTAGATTATAATTCAATGATTAAAATAAGCCCAGACTATTTACAACTTTGCCGTATTTACGTATTGTTAACTCTATTTTTAGATTCAGATCCAACGACTTTGGTTGTTGTAGAAACGCATAGACCACGTTCTGGTGGTCTTAGTCGTGATCGATATACGATCTATATATGTACTATATAATATAGAGAGAGAGAGATAAAAAGGAAAGCGTATTTTTATTAATCAATTGAATTACTTCCCTGTACATTCGTCCTATATATACATACATTGTAGTTACTATTCAGTCCTGTGACTTACAAACTTATCATAAACAGTCCATTATATAAAAGTTCAATTTAGTACACATATATGAAAACATACAGAAAAAACCTAGTGTTCATATTGTATATTCAATATGCCCCCCTCAAGATGGAGAGTGGAGAGATAACACACCCATCTTGACCAATAAGTGCTGAAAACAAGCTGCTCCAAGAGATTTGGTGAATAAATCTGCAATATTGTTAGTAGTATTAACATGTAAAGGATGAATAACATTTTGTATGATTAAATCCCTAATAAAATGACAGCCCACTTCAACATGTTTAGTTCTTTCATGATTTACAGGATTATAAGCTAAAGTAAGAGCAGATTTACTATATGTAAATAAAGAAACTGACTTTTCTGTTTTTATGCCTAAGTTTTTTAACAAACTAATTAGCCATAAAATCTCACAACTAGTGACTGCTAATGCCCTATATTCAGCCTCAACACTACTACTTGAAACAACTTTTTGCTTTTTACTTTTCCATGATATAAGAGATTTTCCAAGGAAAATACTAAACCCTGTAACTGATCTCCTAGCATCTACACATGCAGTCCAATCAGAGTCACTAAAACCTTTTAAATCTAGAGAAAAATTAGAAGAAAAGATAATACCTTGAGCTGGATCTTTCTTTATGTACCTGAGAACTCTTAATGTAGCTGCATAATGTGATTGGCTTGATGCTGCTAAAAACTGACTTAACACATGAACAGAATAACAAATATCTGGCCTGGTAATGGTTAGATATAATAATTTACCAACCAATTTCCGGTATAAAGTAATGTCCTCAAAAATATTATCATCAGAATTAGTGAATTTTTGCTTTGTGTCTATTGGAAAATTAGTAGGCTTAGAAGCTATTAAACTTGTATCTGCTAAAACTTCCAGTGCATATTTCCTTTGACAAATGTGGATACCTGTTGAGTTTCTTGCCACCTCAAGTCCTAAAAAATACCTTAAATTGCCTAAGTCTTTCAATTTGAACTTATTATCAAGAAAAATTTTAACTTTTGTGATTAACTCTTGGGATGAACTATCTAAAATAATATCATCTACATACACTGGTAAAGCTAAAAAAGTACCATTTTTAGAAAAAGTAAACAAAGAATAATCTGCTATTGACTGCTGAAAAGCAAAGAATAAAAGAGCACTACTTATCTTGGAAAACCATTGTCTTGATGCTTGATTCAAACCATATATAGATTTTTGTAACTTACAGACTAAATTTTTATTATCTTGTAAAAAACCTGGTGGAGGTAACATATAGACTTTTTCCTCAAGATCACCATGTAAAAAAACATTATTAACATCTATTTGAGCTAAAAATCAATTCCGAGAAGCTGCAATAGCTAAAAAACACCTAACTGTAGTCATTTTAGCAACTGGTGAAAAAGTAGCTTCATAATCTATTCCTTCAAGTTGGGTATAGCCCTTAGCTACTAATCTAGCTTTATATCTTTCTATGGAACTATCTGATTTATGTTTAATCTTAAAAACCCATTTACAACGAATTGGTTGCTTGTTATTAGGTAATTCGGTTAATAACCAAGTTTTATTGGTTTGTAAAACTAAAATATCATCTTTCATTGCTTGGATCCATAATGGATCTGTATTAGCCTGCTTATAAGTTTTAGGTTCAATAATAGAAGAAACTGATTAACAAAAAGTTTTATAAACATTAGAAATGTTATCATATGTAATAAAAGAAGTTAAAGCATGGATAGGATTTGATATAGAAGGAACATTAGTAATGTTGCTCAAAGAACAACGATAGTCTTGTAAATAAGCAGGGGCCTTACCATTCATTTTATTTCTTTTAACAGATGTAATAACAGAATCACTATTAGTTTTATTATTATTCTGAGTTTGCTCACCACCAATAACAGTATCCTTATCATTATTAATAGACCGAGATGTACAAGAATCCTCATTATTAGTGTCACGCCCCAAATTCCATAAACACGGATATCGAGGCATGACCTTTTTAAATAAAAGGAAAACGAAACCTGTTGGTACAAAATTGAAATTTTAAAAGAAAACATTTGCGAGCTAATGGAACAATTAAACGAATATAATAAACGGTTTGCCAAACGCGGCTACAAGACAGGATTTATAAAAGCTAAAAATAATGAACGAATGAATTTGCCCGTAGGCTACCACCTCAAAAACAATTTAAGTAAAAATAAAGCAAAAGCCCGAACCCATGTGACGCCTTGCTAAAGCTCTAAACCATACGCTTCAACCTAAGTTGTACCTGAAATACAAAATTGTAACGGTGAGTCCCACGCACATAACTAGACGGGACGGCACTACAAACACCGTCACTCCATCCCATAAATGCAAGAGCTCACAAATTCTAGAACTACGGTAATCGATGTATAAGAAGAAATATAATGACATTCTACAACGGGATAAATTAAATAAATTAGATAACATCAACGCACATATATAGCATACATGAACCTCTCACGCCACCTACCCCAGTCCGTAAGGTAGGTCATTCCCTATCCGTTCGGCCGTCTTCTGTCCCCAGAATTAGGGAGAGACAGATACCATTGCAACATAAAAGTAGATTTATAGTGCGCACTTGGACATCTCACGCCACTCGTCCCAGTCCGTAAGACGAGTCATTCCCTATCCCTTCGGCCGTCTTATGCCCCCGGAATTAGGGAGAGACATAAACCATTGCTAACATAAAATAAATATAGTGCACACTGGGACCTCTCACGCCACCTACCCCAGTCCGTAAGGTAGGTCATTCCCTATCCCCTCGGCCGTCTTCTGTCCCCGGAATTAGGGAGAGACAGAGACCATTGCCACTACAGCTAAATCACAAGGCCTCAGCCAATAATATAAAATCATTCAATTAACACAATCTCATACGTATAAATATTAAGGTCTCAGCCAATAATATTTTACCATTCAATTAACACCATCTCATACGTAACGTAATACAACATAACTCATAACCACATGTACTAAATTCACAACTAGCCAAACGATATAACAACATAAAATCACTTTCAGACATTTTAACAAACACCTTGTATGCATAAACTACAATTCACCATCATTCAACATAAATTTATCCAATTTCATCAATAATTAAAACCTAATCTTCTGAGTAAATAGAATTTTCTCTAATGGCTAGTATCAATTATGTTGGTAAATATAATATTTAATTAGTACTACGTACCATATTGTAATCTTGATTGACACACCGAATGAATAACAACAAATTAACAGTCCTATCTTTTTCCCGTGGAACTAGGTCACAAGACTAAACGTAGCCATGTCATATCTTGTGTCGTTTTATATTTCTTTAGTCTTTGCACTGGTAATATTTCTAAACGAATTATATAATCACATAATCAATGCATAAAACATGCAAACTCATCCATAATCTCATTAATCCGAAATTAATATAACTCAAGTCTCAACTTCTACAATTCAAACAATTGAATTAAAATTACATCAAATAACCCCAATTAACAATATAAGAACATAATTAATATAAAAGGCAAAAACCCCCAATTTATAATAAACGTAAAACCTAATCCTAACATACAGCCTCGTCTAGTCGCAATGGATAACCCCCGTTACCTTAGAGCGTAGAGGAGATGCTTCCGGTATGAACCCGCTAACGTGGTTTCTTCTTCTCATTTTTCTCTCTTTTCTCTTTGTATTTGGCTGATTTTTGGTTTAAAGAATTGAAAAGTGGGCTGATTTTAGGTATAGAAAAACTGTTTTTACAAAGTTTGTGGAAGCGAACTATTTGGTCCCCAAAGTTCTAAAAGCTAACTTTTAATCAAAATTATTAATAAACTACTCAATAATAACAAATCTTTAGGAACAAATCTATTGGGTCCTTTTTATTAGTAAAATTAGTAACAGGTTTTTAAAATAAGGTTTTTCGGAAGAGTTTCGGTTTTTGGCTAAAAATAAGTCGAGTGACCGGTTTTTGGTAAAATTTTGAATAAAACGTTTTTGGATAAATAAATTTCTAATTAAAAACACTTATAAAAAATACGGGATGTTACAATTAGGAAATGAACAAAATTTTGCTTGTTTTAGAAAAGGAAAAACTTCTTCATAAAAAATAACATCCCTGATAAGGGAGAAATCATTGATATCTAAATCTAACAATTTATAACCCTTTGTACTTGTACCATATTCTAGAAAAACATACTTTCTTCCTTTAGTATCAAACTTAGATCTATTTCTTCTTAAAGTACTAGCATAACACAAGCACCCAAACACTTTTAAATGATTATAAGTAGGTTTATGACCATAAAGAATCTCATAAAGACTTTTATTTGCTAATAAAGGAGTAGGAGTCCTATTAATAATATAGGCTGCAGTTAACACACATTCTCCCTAAAATCTCAATGGTAAAAAAGACTGAAACCTTAAAGCCCTAGCAATATTTAACAAATGTTGGTGCTTTCTTTCTACTATTCCATTTTGTTGTGGCGTCTCTACACAACTAGTTTGATAAATGATACCATTTTTAGAATAAAAATCCACTAAGTGAAATTCAGTCCCATTATCACTTCTTAAAATTTTAATTTTACTTACTAAATTGTGTTTCAACCATTTTACAAAACTGAGGTAGTATTATTGATGTTTCAGACTTATGTTTTAATAGAAAAATCAAAGTACACCTAGTGTAATCATCTACTATAGTCAAAAAATAAACAAAACCATTGTAAGTAGGAATAGAATAATTACCCCAAATATCACAATGTATAAGATCAAAAACATTATTAACATGAGTACTACTTAACGGGAAACTCAATCTTTGATGTTTAGCAAGATGACAAACATCACATGGAATGCAATTTTTAACAGTAAACTTCACTTTTACATCATCTGAAATCAAATTTAATACAGAAATAGAAGGATGTCCTAGTCTGGAATGTCAAACATTAGGCTGATTATGCAAGACAGTACTAATACACCTAATATCTAATGAACTATGAATACCCTCTTTTAAGAAAATATATAAGCCATTCTTTACTTCTGCCCTACCAATCATCTGCAAAGACACATAGTCCTGAGTATAACATGCATGTAAATCAAACAACAAAGAATAATGAGAGTCCCTAGCTAGCTTATTAACAGATACAAGATTATAACCAAATGAAGGAACACACAGAACATTATGTAATACTATACCATTTTTGAAAAACAGACTTTCTATATGAGTTACTGCAACAATTTGACCATTAGGAAGATTAACATGAGAATCAATTACCTTATAATGACTAAGATGACTTAAAGAAGCAACCATGTGCTCATTTTCACCACTATCAATAATCCATTCATTGTAATTATATACATCTTTATTTCTGTCTAAAAGAACACTAGAACAAGTTAAAGATATACCCGTCATGCCAGTATACACCATATTGGATTGTACACTAGGAGTTGCCATGCCTTGTTGTTGCTGACCAGAATCTTGACATTTTCCTTTATTAGTAAAATCCTGAATATGCAAAGGAGTATGAAGTCCTCCTGTACCAAAATTAGACATAGATGGCATCCCATTACCCCCATAACTGTCACCCCCTTGATATGAAACTTGATGAATCATATTAACTCCAGAAAAACCTTGACTACCCTAAATAAACCCTCTTGGTGTCCAACCTGGTGGATACCCATGTAGCCTATAACACCTATCATTGGTATGTCTGTTAGATCCACAATGTGAACATTTCATAGGTTTGCCCCTCCCCATACTAGGCCTAAAAGGTCTGAAATTATTACTAGTAGAAGCAGGTGGCCTAAAATTTTGATTAGAAGAACCCCTAGCCTGATTACCCTGGTTGAACTGAGAAGCAAGAACCATATTTTGCTGGTTTGATACAACATGAACACCTATATTTTGTTGTTTCTCCTCTTGTCCCATCAACTGATACATATCATTCACACTAGATAGTGGCTTCATTAACAAAATATGGCTTCTAGCATGAGCAAACTTCTCATTTAAACCCATTAGAAAGAACATTTTAAACACCCTAAGTTCTCTTGCTATTATAGCAGCCATGAAATTACAAACACAACTACCAATAGTATCACAAGTACACCTAGGTATGCGACTTAGAACACTTAACTGATTCCACAAAGTTTCTAATTTGGTAAAATAAGAAGATACAAATAAATCATCTTGAACCATTGTATGAATATCATGATGTAACTCATAAATTCCGGCTTCACTACCCTGAGCAAACCTTTCTGTTAATTCTTTCCACATTTTAGAGGCACTATTAACATATAAAATAGATTGAACTATTTCATTATATTATTGACTGAATTTATGACCCAGGACATGACAATCAAATTACACTGCAACCAAGCCCCATACATAGGATCATTCTCAGATGGACAAGGCAAAGAAGCAGTTACAAACCCTAATTTTGATTTAGCACCTATTGAGATTTGCATGGCCCTTCTCAAAGAATGAAAATTAAGACCATTCAAGACAGGATTAACTAAGGTAGTACTAGTATTTTCATTAGAGCCAATAAAATATGGACTCATAGTGGTGACAGAAAGTGGACTATTAACCCTAGGTTGATCACCAGTTTGATTTTCTCATAATCCTGAAATAATCTTGAATTCAAGATTCTCAATTAATAATAACAATATTCAGAAGAAAAAAAAACCCCAATTAACAAAATTCAGAGATCGGTTGACATAAATAATACTAGATCTAAAGAAAAATAAGAGATTCAGCGAATACCAAGCGAAGAGACGATCCAATCGAAGAGAAATCAACCAATTAAGGAAAAACCCCAATTATCAATCAAGAACCCTAAAAAAAAACCAATAAATCCAGATATGTGGACAGAAAACCAGCGGAAAGAGCCAATTATTGCTCTGAGACCATGTAGAAACGTATAGACCACGTTCTGGTGGTCCTAGTTATGATCGATATACGATCTATATATGTACTGTATATATATATAGAGAGAGAGATAAAAGAAAACATATTTTTATTAATCAATTGAATTACTTCTCTGTACATTCGTCCTATATATACATACATTGTAATTACTATTCAGTCCTGTGACTTACAAACTTATCAGAAACAGTCCATTATACAAAATTTCAATTTAGTACACTATATATGAAAACATACAGAAAAGAGCTATTGTTCATATTGTATATTCAATAGTTGTCTAGTAAGGTTTCAATAATTACACATTTTCTTTATAAGTTAGACTTGATATTAATTTGAAAGAAATAGAGCTAGAAACAAGAAAATAATTTTAATTTGTAAGTAACGATCGATATCTTTCCATAGAAACGGACCCATGCTGCCGTGCAGATGATTTTGAAGTTCTTTTCTTATGGACTATAACGAAGTTGTTTGAAATTGTATCAACAATATATAAACGTTTTTCATTTGGGGCTCTTTCTAAAATTGTCTAATTGAAAGTTAAAACATGGGTGGGTATATTCAGGGTTCCATTTTGTGCAGTCAATGTGTTTTACTGCACAATGCACCGTTAATTTATGAACCGTTTGATCACTTTATATTAGATCTGAACCGTATGATCAAAAAACCTATTAAAAAAAATCCTTTAAATTACTATTCTACCATTAAATCTAACAGTCTAAATCTAAAGTAAATGATCCAACGGTCCCCTATTTAACGGTACAATGTGCCGTTCAACAGTGAACGACACAAAAGAAAAACCCGTATATTCAGTTTTAAGTCATTTCTCTCTTTTTCTTTTTTAAGTTTTAGACCAATTTCGTCAAACCAGCTCAAAGCTTTAAAAATAAGGAATTAATAAGAAAATTTCGAAAAAAACTTGGAACAACTCGTAAAAAACCAAAAACAACTGGAAAAGCCCAAAAAGTGAAGGAAAAAAATACCCAAAAAATTGTGTAGAAAAAGTTTAAATTTTTGAAAAAACATCCAAAATCACTATAAAAAAAAGAAGGAAAAATAGAAAAGGACAAAAAAATTCAGGAAAAGTCGGACAGTCCAAAAACCTTCAAAAAAATGGCAAAAAACTTGGAGATAAAATTATTAAAGTAAATTTTAATAAATTTTAAGCAAATTATAGTGTTGGAAGAAAGATCTCGTGTACTATGTGACGAAAGCCGTACTTATTAAAGCAGTTGCTTAAGCTATGTCGAGGCACCATATGATTTGTTTTTTAGTTCCGGAAGGGCTTTGTAAGCGTGTACATAGCCTTATAGCTGATTTTTGGTGGCAAGGTAATGGTGAGGAGAAAAAGATTAATTGCAAAAACTGAAAATTTATACACGACCAAAATCTCAGCGGGAGGGGGGGGTGGGTGGTAACGGAATTCTGTAATTTGCATGCTTTCAATCATGCCCATTTGGCCAAATAATATTGGCGACAGATGATTAATTATGACCATTTATAGGCTTTGGGTATTATAAGCGCTTTATTTTCCAATTGTTAGTTTTATGGATGCTTCTAAAGGTAAGAAGGCGTCGTGGATCTGGTCGATCGAGTTTGATCAACGGGAAAAACCTACTTAACAAGGAGCTTCGGCGGTGTATTATGAACACGGATACTCTATCTATGGGAGGATAATTCACTCCACATAATTCTTATTTTAAAGTCTTTGAGACAATGCAGTGGACGGTACAAATATCCGCGTAGCTGATTTTATTTATTCCCATGAAATGCCTGGAATCGATCCCTTATCAGATTGTATGTGAGTGAGAGTTCGGGTGAACGATTTTTCACTATTCATATAAATACATCAACTGAGTCAGAAGGCAAACTTATTTGGCAATTCTCTCAGGATGGAAAATATTCGGTTAAATCGGGCAACCATACTGCAATTGTTGAGGAGGATAATGCTCACGGGCCTAGTTCCTCATTTGCCTTCGATCATACCACTTGGAATTGAAATGTTAGTACATCTCCAAATGTGAAGCAATTTTTCAAGAAGGCAATATCAAACACTTTAGCAACAAAAGAGAATATGTATAGACCAAAAACTGAAGAAATTCCGTTATGTCCTATTTGTAATATAGCACGGAAATTAATGGACATTTACTCCTTCAATGGGGTTGGTCGCAAAATGTATGGTTTGGGAGCCCTCTTGATATTCATATAAATGCGGAGAACATTATCACCTTGGCAGCTTGGTTCGAGCATACTACAAAATTATAAAATTTATAAATTAAATTAAGCACATATACTGGATGACAAATTTGGAAAGCGAGAAACGATTTTGTTTTTAGTGGCGTTAAATCAAGATGCCAGCTAGTTATTATGAGAGGTCAATGAGCTTGTTCTTCGATTTTCTGAACGACATAATTGAGCCTGGAGTTCCATTAATAAGTCAAAACACGACTTTGGATAAATCTTGCTCGAAACCTCTGACAGGAAATTTAAAAAGCGGTGTGGATGAAAGGGTGGCGGCTTGATAGTACGTGATAGATGTGTGAATGTTGTAGACGTTTGGAGTGGGAACTTATGGGCTTCTTCTCCTCTTATGGTTGAGGGTCTTACCTTGCGTATAGCTTGAATACGAGCAGGAGAAAAAACAATGGTATTGTCTCATACTTCAATTAGATAAACGAGAATCGATAGACTTGTGTGAAAAGAATTTGAAATAATGTCTATAGGAGATTGCAACAGTCGTTGAATATATTAGAATCTGAACTTCATGTAAAGACTAGATCTTTACCTCGATTCCTTGAAAGTTTAATATCCCGAGAAACTGTCTGACTACTTCGTATGAGAAAACTAATATATACCGGGTTCACTACGTGTGTGGTGTGACATTCAATGAATTTTGACATGCTTCACTAGTAAGTGCATCCATATGTACTGGAACATGTACCCAATTCAAAATTCATAATTATTGCCCACCTTTCATAGCAGTTACCCTGCCACGCAACGCATCTAGCTCCCCAATTTCTTTCACTTTTATTCTTATTATAATTTCATCTTAAAAAATACTATTACGCATTGTTTTTTAAAATTATTTAAAAGATATATAATGATTTGGTAAATATGAACACTAAAATATAACCCAGTAAAAACCCAAAAATAATAAAGAACCCTAGTGGGAACTATTATATATAAATTTAAATATTAATTAAAATTTAACAAATATTGATTAAAAAATATTTTTAATCAAAACGGGACATTGTCCAATGTAAAATTTTCAACCCAATAAAAACCCAAAAAAATTAAAGAACCCTAGTGAGTATTAACTTAAACTTAATGATTTTATAAAATTCTATAAATATTGATTAAAAAATATTTTTAATCAGAACGGAACATTGTCCCGTTTGGAAAATTTTCAACCCAAAAAAAAGAGAGAATCCTAGTGAGAATTAACATATACTAAAATATTAATTAAAATCTATTTTTTTTAATCAAAACGGGATATTGTCTCATCCGTAACAATTCATTGTCTTATCTAGCTTTTTTTTTAATCATTCCTTATGTATATCTTTAAATTAATCTTGGTTATAAACTTAAACAGTAAATTCAACAAGTGATTTTAACTTAGTTTTGAAAAATAAAATAAAATATTTGCAGTGAAGCATGTCGTAAATTGGTAGGAACTAAATATTTGGAATAAATACTAAACGCTATATATTGGAACGGTTAGTAATTAGTATTGTGGGTTTAGTGGGTTGCTGGTTATTAATTGTGTGCATTTTAAAATTAACCAATTCCATAAGATTATACGACACATGTCATTTTCTATTTGGTTTGACACACCACGTAGGATTTCCTTATTGGTAAACTTGGTTTATATAATTGTTTATTTTGAGGTAAGAGATAACTTTGTAAACGTTAAGTATTATGTTTGCCCTGAAAACTTATGGTTGTATATTATTGCTGATTTAGCCAAAATTTTATAAAAGTTTTCTATTTTAAAAAGCAAACATGAAACGAATATATGACGAGTTAAATTTGTTATGTTCACAAACTTTTCGTATAACTAGTCAAATTGAGTATGATCAAGAACTTTTCCAATAATAGATTGTTATATTTATTTTTTTAATGTTAGAGGACGGTATAATTAATAATTATTTAAAATCGTTACACTATTATAAATAGTAAATTATTTACATCTAAATAATGACGTTAACCAGACCATTTGGTTTGCATAAGTTTGTTACATTATATTATAATCATTACTACCATGTAAAATTATTGATATGGTGTGTGTAGTCTAAAGTAGTTCTGAAAGGAAAAATAAAATATATCGTAGATGAGAAATGAGGTTATACATAAATTTGAAAGTTCAATTTAATTGGGGAAACAAAAATTCCCAATATGATAATTTTTTATCATCAAATAAATAATTTTACAATCTACATGCAAATCAATTATGAAGGTTAACGTAAATGACAAAAGTGAGAGTTAATACTTTGTAACTAACAATGCCAAACATAAAGAACAGGTGTTTTTTTTTGTCATCATCTATTGAGCCAAAATAAAAGTCTTAAGTCTTCGAAATAGTGTTCATAAGAGATCACAACAATCGTTGAATATATTAAAGATTTAAAGACTAAATCCTTAATTGGATTTCTGAAAGTTTAATAGCCCGATAAACTGTCTGGCTAGTGGCTACTTTGTGAGAAAGAAAACTTTTGTAAATGTTAAGTCTTCTCTTTGGCCTCCGAACTTATGGTTGTATATTATTGCGCTAATTTTTTATAAAATTTTTATCTTTTGAAACGAACATTTGACGAGTACAATTGAGTCTGCTCACGAACTTTTCGTATAATAGATTATTATATTAATTTTTAATGTTAGAAGACGATATAATTATTTAAAATACTTACACTATTTTAAAATCGATTTTGCTAACGGGTGTCTCGTAAGGTATCATTTAACCGTTAAATACATTTATATAATCAAGTTGCGTTTAATATGAATATTTGTTGCATTTATACCATAACATTATAACATTATCATTTTTATGCATTTGATTTACTTAAATAAGGAAATACTATTAATGTATTACTATAATACAAAAAAAAAATTAAACAAATTCCATACATTACTAACCAATGCATGGGGGGCACTTTTTAGCTTTTTCGTTATAAAATAGTAAACCATTTACATCTAAATAATGTTAACCAAACCATTTGGTTTGCACAATCTTAGTTGTTTAACTTGATGGGAAAATACTTTTAGTTGTTTTTATATATATATATTTTTTATTATATAAATAATTTCTTAAATCTTATAATCAACTTTTAATGAACCTAGCAGACACGCGTTCATGATTGACTCAATTAGTCATTTACCAAACAATCTTTATATATATGTGAGAAATCTTTTCCGGCTCGTGAATATATAATTCTATTGAGGCTAATTCACTTCTTATAAGAATTGATTTTTTTTGGTAAGTTTAAAAGAATAGAATTATTCATGAGCCGGAAAAGACTTTTTGTTAACAAATCAATTGCCTATCAACCGCATCTCCTATATTACAACTATACTATATTTATACAAATCTTCAAAAAAAAAATACTTCATTTATACATGGAAGAGATCAAAACAAAATTAAAGAAACTCGTTAGTTATTAAAATGAGTTTGTTACATTATATTACAATCATGACTACCACGTAAAATTATTGATATGGCTTGTGTAGTCTAAAGTAGTTCTGAAAGGAAAAATAAAATATATCGTAGATGAGAAATGAGATTATACATAAGTTTGAAAGTTCAATTTAATTGGGGGAACAAAAATTCCCAACATCATAATTTTTTATTATCAAATAAATTATGTTGCAATCTACATGCAAATCAGTTAGGAAGGTTAACGTAAATGACAAAAATGAGAGTTAATACTTTGTAACTGACATTGCCAAACATAAAGAACAAAAGTTGGTGTTTTTTTGTGAACATCTATTGAGACAAAATAAAAGTCATAAGTCTTTGAAATAGTGTTCATAAGAGATCGCAACAATCGTTGAAAATATTAGAATCTGCACTCCATTTAAAGACTAGATCTTTATTTGAATTTCTGAAAGTTTAATAGCCCGATAAACTGTCTGGCTAGTGGCTACTTTTTGAGAAAGAAAACTTTTATAAATGTTAAGTCTTCTCTTTGGCCTCCGAACTTATGGTTGTATATTATTGCGCTAATTTTTTATAAAAGATTTATCTTTTAAAATGAACATTTGACGAGTACAATTGAGTCTGCTCACGAACTTTTCGTATAATAGATTATTATATTAATTTTAAATTTTAGAAGACGATATAATTATTTAAAATACTTACACTATTTTAAAATCGATTTTGCTAACGAGGGTCTCGTAAGGTATCATTTAAACATTAAATACATTTCTATAATCAAGTTGCGTTTAATATGAATATTCGTTGCATTTATACCATAACATTGTAACATTATCATTTTTATGTATTTGATTTACTTAAATAAAGAAATACTATTAATGTATTACTATAATACAAAAAAAAATTAAACAAATTCCATACATTACTAATCTATGCATGAGGGGCACTTGTTAGCTTTTCTGTTATAAAATAGTAAACCATTTACATCTAAATAATGTTAACCAAACCATTTGGTTTGCATAATCTTAGTTGTTTAACTTGATGGGAAAATACTTTTAGTTGTTTTTATATATATATTTTTTATTATAGAAATAATTTCTTAAATCTTATAATCAACTTTTAATGAACCTAGCAGACACGGGTTCATGATTGACTCATTTAGTCATTTACCAAACAATCATGAATAATTCTATTCTTTTAAACTTACCCCAAAAAAATCTATTCTTATAAGAAGTGAACTAGCCTCAATAAAATTATATAGTCACGAGCCGGAAAAGATTTCTCACATATATATAAAGATTGTTTGGTAAATGACTAAATGAGTCAATCATGAACGCGTGTCTATTAGGTTCATTAAAAGTTGATTATAAGATTTAAGAAATTATTTATATAATAAAAAATATATATAAAAACAACTAAAAGTATTTTCCCATCAAGTTAAACAACTAAGATTATGCAAACCAAATGGTTTGGTTAACATTATTTAGATGTAAATGGTTTACTATATTTTATAACGGAAAATCTAACAAGTGCCCCCCATGCATTGGTTAGTAATGTATGGAATTTGTTTAATTTTTTTTTTGTGTTATAGTAATACATTAATAGTATTTCCTTATTTAAGTAAATCAAATACATAAAAATGATAATGTTATAATGTTATGATATAACTGGAACGAATATTCATATTAAACGCAACTTGATTATAGAAATGTATTTAACGGTTAAATGATACCTTACGAGACCCTCGTTAGCAAAATCGATTTTAAAATAGTGTAAGTATTTTAAATAATTATATCGTCTTCTAACATTAAAAATTAATATAATAATCTATTATACGAAAAGTTCGTGAGCAGACTCAATTGTACTCGTCAAATGTTCGTTTCAAAAGATAAAACTTTTATAAAAAATTAGCGCAATAATATACAACCATAAGTTTGGAGGCCAAAGAGAAGACTTAACATTTACAAAAGTTTTCTTTCTCACAAAGTAGCCACTAGCCAGACAGTTTATCGGGCTATTAAACTTTCAGAAATCCAAAGAAAGATTTAGTCTTTAAATGAAGTGCAGATTCTAATATATTCAACGATTGTTGCGATCTCTTATGAACACTATTTCAAAGACTTAAGATTTTTATTTTGTCTCAATAGATGTTGACAAAAAAATAACAACTTATGTTCTTTATGTTTGGCAATGTCAGTTACAAAGTATTAACTCTCACTTTTGTCATTTACGTTAACCTTCCTAACTGATTTGCATGTAGATTGTAACATAATTTATTTGATAATAAAAAATTATGATATTGGGAATTTTTGTTCCCCCAATTAAATTGAACTTTCAAACTTATGTATTAACCTCATTTCTCATCTACGATATATTTTATTTTTACTTTCAGAACTACTTTAGACTACATAAGTCATATCAATAGTTTTCCGTGGTAGTCATGATTGTAATATAATGTAACAAACTTATTTTAATAACTAACGAGTTTCTTTAATTTTGTTTTGATCTCTGTCATGTATAAATGAAGTATATTTTTGTTGTTGAAGAATTGTATAAATAAAGTATAATTGCAATATAGGAGATGTGGTTGATAGCCAATCGAACTGTTAGCGAAAAGTCTTTTCCGGCTCATGAATAATTCTATTCTTTTAAACTTATCAAAAAAAATTCTATTCTTATAAGAAATGAACTAGCGTCAATAGAATATATAGTTCTCACATATATATAAAGATTGTTTGGTAAATGACTAAATGAGTCAATCATGAACGCGTGTCTATTAGGTTCATTAAAAGTTGATTATAAGATTTAAGAAATTATTTATATAATAAAAAATATATATAAAAAATTTTCCCATCAAGTTAAACAACTAAGATTATGCAAACCAAATGGCTTGGTTAACATTATTTAGATGTAAATGGTTTACTATATTTTATAACGGAAAATCTAACAAGTGCCCCCCATGCATTGGTTAGTAATGTATGCAATTTGTTTAATTTTTTTTTTGTGTTATAGTAATACATTAATTGTATTTCCTTATTTAAGTAAATCAAATACATAAAAATGATAATGCTATAATGTTATGATATAAGTGCAACGAATATTCATATTAAACGCAACTTGATTATAGAAATGTATTTAACGGTTAAATGATACCTATCACGCCCCAAAATCTGTAAGACACGGACATCGAGGCATGACCTTTTTAAAGGAAAGAAAAGAGAATCTGTTGGTACAAAATTAAAATTTTAAAAGAAAACATTTGCGAGCTAATGGAACAATTAAACGAATAGATAAATCTGTTTGCCAAACGCGGCTACAAGACGAGATTTATAAAAGCTAGAAATAACGAAATAATGAATTTACCCGTAGGCTACAACCTCGAAAATGGTCTAACAAAAAGAAATGCAATAGAAAGAATCCCCGAGCCCATGCGATACTGCGCTAATGCTCTTATCCGAACGTCTCAATCTATAATGTACCTGAAAGACAAAATCGTAACGGTGAGTCCCACGCACCTAACTAGACGGGACGGCACCACAAATACCGTCACTCCATCCCATAAATGCAAGAGCTCACAAATTCTACAACTACGATAATCGACGTATAAAAAGAAATATGATAACATTCTACAACGGGATAAATTAAATACAAATCAACAGCATACATGGACCTCTCACGTCACCTACCCCAGTCCGTAAGGTAGGTCATTCCCTATCCCTTCGGCCGTCTTCTGTCCCCGGAATTAGGGAGAGACAGAGACAATTGCAACAGAAAAGTAGATTTATAGTGCGCACTTGGACCTCTCACGCCACTCGTCCCAGTCCGTAAGACGAGTCATTCCCTATCCCTTCGGCCGTCTTATGCCCCCGGAATTAGGGAGAGACATAGACCACTGCTAACATAAAAGTAAATATAGTGCACACTGGGACCTCTAACGCTACTCGCACCGGTCCGTAAGACGAGTCATTCCCTATCCCCTCGGCCGTCTTCTGTCCCCGGAATTAGGGAGAGACAGAGACCATTGCCACTACAGCTAAATCACAAGGCCTCGGCCAATAATATAAAATCATTCAAATAACTCCATCTCATACGTATAAATATTAAGGCCTCGGCCAATAATATTATACTATTCAAATAACATAAACTCATACGCCACTTAACGTAATACAACATAAACCATAATCATAGATGCTAGATTCATAACTAGCCAATCACTTCAACAACAAAAAAACCCATTCAGGTATTTTAACAAACACCTTGTATGCATAAACTACAATCCATCTATATTCAACAATAATTTACCCAAATCCATCAAAACCCATAATAACTCATAATCAACGCATAAAACACGCAATACATCCATAATCTCATTAATTCGCAATTGATATATCTAAGGTCTCAACCTCTACTATTCAAATAAATAGAATTAAAAGTATAGCAACTAACCCCAATTATCAATTTAAGGACATAATGAATTTAAAAGACAAAACCCCCAATTTATAATAAACACAAAACCTAATCCTAACATACACCCTCGTCTAGTCGCAATGGATAACCCCCGTTACCTTAGAGCGTAGTGGAGATGCTTCCGGTAAGAACCCGCTAACGTGGCTTCTTCTTCTTCTTCCTATGGTTTGTAATCTCTCTCTTCTAAGTTGTTTTTTACTGATTTTATCTATTAAAAGTGGCTGTAAAGTGTATAGAAAAAACTGTTTTGAGATAGTTTGTGGTAACGAACTATTTGGTCCCCAAAGTTCTAAAAGTTAACTCTAAATCCAAAAATACTGTTTTACTACTCAAAAATAACAAATTTTTTAAAAACAAATCTATTGGGTCTTTTTTATTAGTAAAATTAGTAACAGGTTTTTAAAATAAAGCTTTTTGGAAGAGTTTCGGTTTTTGGCTAAAAATTAGTCGAGTGACCGGTTTTTGGTAAAATTTTGTATAAAATGTTTTTGGATAAATTAAATCATGAATAAAACCATTTATAAAAATACGGGATGTTACAACTAACCCTCCTTAAAAGAATTTCGTCCCGAAATTTCCTCTCTAAACAACTATACCCAGAAATTATAAACTTTTATAAATAAGGCCATAAAAATTTAAACGTACAATTCGTGTCATAATCTAAGAAATAACATACGCAGGGTTCACAACCCGTAACAACTCCATAACTCAAATGAGATAAACTTCAGATAATGTACAACATGTAAGAGTAACCACCTGTATACAATATCTAACAGAATAAAAGACAACAATGTAAAAGAAGCGGCTGCAACATAAAAGAAAATAAAGTAAACTAAGTTGACATGCTTCTACCTCAACAACTCCATAACATCTACAAAACGCAACTCAGGTAAACACCTATATGCAATATCATACATAATAAAAGGCAACTCAACAACTCCGTAAACTCTAGGCGTTATAACGAAAATAAACTCCAAAATCCAGGCGTTACAACCCTTCCCCGATAAAGAAATTTCGTCCCGAAATTATAAAGCATCTAAAGAATAGTACCTAAAGAAAAGTCGAGATTAGGATATTTCCTCTTCATCTCATCCTCTCATTCCCAAGTTGCCTCCTCGGCCCCGTGGTATTTCCAAACCACCTTTACCAATCTAATCGTATTTCCTCGAAGTTCTTTCTCTTGCACGTCGATAATCCTCATAGGTCCCACTTCGTAGGTCACATCCGCTCAATGTCCTCAAAGTCAATCACGTGTGAAGGGTCGTGATGATACTTTTTCAACATTGACACATGGAACACCGGGTGAACCCCCGCCAACTTTGGTGGCAAGTCCAACCGGTACGCAACTTCTCCAACTCGGTCCACGATCTCAAATGGTCCGATAAATCTAGGGCTCAACTTCCCTTTAGAGCCAAACCTCATAATCCCCTTCCTTGGCGAAACTCGCAAAAATACTTGATCCCCCCTTTTGAATTCCAAAGGTCTCCTCCTCTTATCCGCATAACTCTTTTGCCTACTTCGAGCAGTCTCAAGCCTTTGTTGAATTAAGTTAATCTTTTCTGTCGTTTCTTGAACCAATTGCGGTCCTAACATTTCCGCTTCTCCCACCTCGGTCCAACACACCGGAGACCTACACGGCCGCCCTTATAAAGCCTCGAAAGGTGCCATGCCAATACTAGCTTGAAAGCTATTATTATACGCAAACTCCACTAAGGGTAGATGGCTCTCCCAGCCTCCCTTGAAGTCATTCACGCATGCGCGCAACATATCCTCTAGCACTTGGATAGTCCGCTCCGATTGTCCATCCGTTTGGGGATGAAATGCCGTACTCATTGTCAACTTGGTCCCTAAGGCATTTTGCAATGCGCCCCAGAACCTCGACACAAACCTCGCATCTCGATCCGATACTATCGAAATTGGTACCCCATGAAGTCTAACAATTTCCTTGATATACTTTCGTCCCAAGATTTCCACCGAATTTGTCATCTTAATCGCAATGAAGTGTGCGGATTTGGTCAAACGGTCGACCACAACCCACACAGCGTCATTCCCACTTACCGATTTAGGTAAATTGGTCACAAAATCCATTGCTATTCTTTCCCATTTCCATTCCGCTACCGGTAAGGGTTGGAGCATACCCGCCGGCCTTTGGTGTTCCGCCTTCACTTGTTGGCAAGTTAGACACTTGCTAACATATGAAGCTACATCTCGTTTCATTCCGGGCCACCAAAATTGTCTCTTCGCATCGTGATACATTTTCGTCCCGCCGGGATGAACGGCTAATCGGGAGTGGTGAAACTCCTTTAATACCTCGTTTCTCATGTTTTCTGTCACATAAGTCCTTCCCTTAAAGCGTAGCCCTCCATCAGTTCCTTTCGTCCAACCCTCTAATCCTTCGCTCGAACTTATCTTTTTTTCAAAGTGCTCCACTTTCTCATCCCCTTCTTGTGCTTCCAAAACCCTACTCACAAGTTCCGGTTGTACCACGATTGTGTACAAAGTCCCCGTATTATCATGTCCCAACTCCAAGTCGAACTCGTTCACCCTTCCCATCATCCTCCATTCGTCGATCGCCACATGCGCTAAGGTCGCATGAGACTTTCGACTCAAAGCATCCGCCACTACATTGGCCTTTCCCGGATGATAGTGCAAGTCGTAGTCGAACTGTTCCAAATATTCCATCCATCGTCGTTGTCGCATATTTAGATCACGTTGGGTAAAGATATGCCCTAAGCTCTTGTGATCCGAGAACACTTCGAACTTTTCTCCGAACAGATAGTGCCTCCATATCTTCAACGCATGAACTATTGCCGCTAGCTCTAGGTCATGAGTCGGATAGTTCTTTTCGTAAATCTTTACCTATTGCGATAACATTTCCGTCTTGCATCAAGACGCAACCCAAACCTTCCTTCGAAGCATCACAATACACTTGGTAACCCTTCCCTTGCCCGGGAATAACTAGTATGGGGGAACTAGTCAACCGTTTCTTGAGCTCTAGGAAAGCTTTCTCACAAGCCTCACTCCACACGAACTTCACCCCCTTCTTGGTAAGGTAAGTCATTGGAGTCGCCAACTTCGAGAAGTCCTTGACGAACCGTCGATAATATCCCGCTAAACCTAAGAAACTTCGAATCTCGAACACATTCTTCGGTTGTGCCCATTTCGAAACTGCCTCAATTTTCGTCGTGTCCACCTTTACCCCTTCTTCCGAGATCACATGTCCCAGAAATTTCACCTCATTTAGCCAAAATTCACATTTGCTAAATTTTCCGTAAAGTTGGTGCTCTCTCAACGTGAGCAACGCTAAACGGAGATGCTCCTTGTGTTCTTCTCTTGAACTCGAGTAAATCAAGATATCGTCGACGAAGACCACCACAAACTTGTCGAGATACTCCTTAAAGATTCGGTTCATTAACTCCATAAATGCCGCCGGCGCATTAGTTAACCCGAACGGCATGACCACAAACTCATAGTGACCATACCGGGTCCTAAAGGCCGTTTTCGATATATCCTCATCCTTCACCCTCAACTGGTGATAGCCTGATCGCAAGTCGATTTTTGAAAAGAACGTGGCTCCCTTCAGTTGGTCAAACAAGTCATCAATTCGAGGTAGTGGGTACTTATTCTTAATAGTCACCCTATTTAGTTTTCGATAGTCGATGCACATCCTCATCGACCCATCCTTCTTTTGCACAAACAAGGCCGGTGCCGCCCACGGTGACGTACTCCGCCTAATAAACCCATTCTCTAGCAGTTCTTCTAACTGCTTACTTAACTCTTTCAACTCTGCTGGTGCCAAACGGTACGGGGAGATGGCTATGGGTGCCGTTCCCGGTACCAAGTCGATAGAAAAGTCTAACCCTCTTTTCGGTGGTAACCCCGGTAGATCCTTCGGAAACACATCTCTAAAGTCGTCCACTATGCGTGGCCACATTTCCACCTCCTCGTCATTATCCACTATGGAGAGACTAGCCAAAAGACAAGACAGGTTGCCCACAACCCGCTTGGAATAATAAGGAATAGAAGAAAGGGTAGCGTCCCTTTCTGCACAAAAGAACACCTCATCTCCGGATGAAGTTGTAAGGAAAATTTTTCCTCGAACACAATCGATGAAAGAGTTGAAATGAACCAACCAGTCCATTCCAAGGATCACGTCGAACCCCGACATCTCTATAACAATTAAATCAAATATAAACACGTGGTACGCGACCACCATCTCACAAGACCGACACACTCGGTCCAACACAACTCGACCCCCAACAGGAGTCTCTACAACAATCGGGTTATCTAGAATCCCAATTTCTAACGACAAAGACTCAATTAGACTTCTAGATATAAAAGAACGCGAAGCCCCCGTATCGAAAAGAACATGTGCCCAAGATGAGCACACAAGAACCATACCTTGTACATTTGCCGGATCTCCTTGGTTTGGCAACTGTGGCAAGGCAAATAGACGAGCTTGAATTGGTGGGTTTCCTTGGGGTCCTCGATTTCCCCCATGATTCCCTCGGTTTCCCGGGCCCTGATAGCCTCCTCGGTAGTTTCCACGGTTTCCCCCTCCTTGGTGGTTACCTCGAAACCCTCCCCCTTGGTTCCCAGGTAATTGGTGTGGTGGTACGAATCCTGGTCCTCTTGGTGGTGGTGGTGGCAACCTAGGTTGGTTAAAAGGTCGGTTGGTGTCGATTCTTCCTTGTCCCCCGGGACAAACCCTTGCCGTATGTCCCATTCGGTTGCATGTCCTACATTGGACCCTAGGGCACTCGAATTGTCGATGGCTCGCGTCTTCACAGTGGAAACACGCTCCCCTTATCATGACGTTTGTCGGCGGTGGATTAAAACTCCTCTCTCCTCTTCCCGGTTGCTGAAATCGCGAATTATTCGCCATATCCCAAGTCCGCTTTTTATCTTCCCTCGGAGCATTTCCGGTTTTCGACTTCTCCGAGATTCGCTTGTTATGGAGTAGAGCTCCTTCCACAGCTTGGGCTGATTTTACCAATTCATTATAGTTGACATGTCGAGCCGATGCCAATTGTAACGAGATGGTCGGATTCAACCCCTTAATGAATCTCCTACATCTTTCTGTACCCCCTATAACCGATTCTGGGGCATACCTCGAGAGTGAGGTAAACTTCAATTGGTATGCTTGAACAGTCATACCCCCTTGATACAGCTCCTCGAAACGTCTTCTCATTTCGTCCTTATAAGAATCTGGAAGAAACTGGCGATTAAACAATTCGATGAACTCATTCCATTCGAAGTTGCTTATGTCGTAAGTATCCACGATTCCCAGCCACCACTTCCGTGCTTCACCCTTTAGGTGAAACTGAGCCATATTCATCCGTTGCTCCCCATTTACTATCCCTGCAGCCGATAAATATTTCTCCATTTCGTCCACCCATCCCTCAGCTATGGATGGTTCACCTACCCCATCGAAAGTCGGAGCCCCCAATCGAGTGAAGTTAAGCAATCCATTGTTGCTTGAACTCCCAGCTTGTGCATTATGCACCATCATTTGCACCACCTTCTGAAGGTCGGTCATCACTTGATTAGCATTGACCGTTTCCGGTTCAGGTGCAAAAGTCTCTTCTTCTTTCTCATTCACCTCCTCATCTACATTCTCAACCTCTACCTCCTCCTCGGGTTGCTCAGGTGGTGGGGCACTAGTGTTACCTCTTCCCCCATGACCTCCAGCATCCCTTCTTCCTCTAGTTGTTCCTCTACTCCTTGGAGCTCTTCTTACTCTTCCACTTGCCCCACCTCGGGTAGCCACACCGCTTGATGGTGATGCGCCCCCGCGTGTAGCTGGTCTCCTTCCACTAGTCCTTGTGGTAATAGCCATTACTACATACATTTAAAACCAACACTTTAGTTGTCTTACCCGACACTACTACTCATACATGTATATTCATACATGATAAAAGCTCGGTTTACAACTCAATCACTTTATCAAGCTTTCTAAGGTTCAAAAACTGATTTTTACGAATTCTCAATTTCGACGGTATAACGCTTTAACTTTTCCAAAAATAGAAAATGAAAATTCTGAAACGCCAGAAAGATAGAGTACGGAAAAACGAAGCCAACGCTTCAAGCGGAATCAGAATCGGAGTTAAAACGAAGAAGTTATGAGCTTTCGAAGTATAGCAGAAAAACCGCAAAATTACCAGAATTCGACCGGTCGTTTTGACAGACGACCGATCGTTTTTTGGTCCAGTAGCGTCTGAAAAAATTCTGAAGAATTTCGACCGATCGTTTTGACAGACGACCGATTGTTTTTTGGTCCAGTAGCGTCTGAAAAAATTCTGAAGAATTTCGACCGATCGTTTTGGCAACGACCGATCGTTTTTTGGTCCAGTAGCGTCTGAAAAAAATTCTAAAGAATTTCGACCGATCGTTTTGACAGACGACCGATCGTTTTACTGCAGAAAACTATCGACACAAAAATATAAAATTCCTCAATGATTATGTATTCTATTCATGGAACATATCACACAACATCATTCTAATCCATAACATTTATACGAACAACATCGATTCGCATATAATATTCATTAACACACAAGTTAATAATATGAAAACGCACTACGTAAAATCATCAACAACACAATTTTCACACTCTAATAGTACGCTACTACACACGTATGCAAACTTATACCTTATACACATCATATAAATCTACACACGCATACAATCAACACAAAAATGTGAGGGATAACCCATCACGATACGTTATCCTAAAGCACCCGAGCGTCCTCGCATACTCTAGAATTCCACATCGCTAAGGTATTCTTTCACACATACCGACGAGAGGTCTACCCACTAGTTTGACGAGCCGGGATCAACGAGCGTCCTCATTGTCCCCAACTTGCCTCACATGTGGACTTTCCTTTCATCAACTACTACTAAATTATAGCTACATGTCTTAAGCTAAATACAACCCCCCGTTTTTAGAAAAAGTTTGAGTTTTAGGAAAAAAATTGTAAAAATGATAGGTTGGATCTTGGTCCAATGGTTACCCATCTTCTCGTCGTCCCAAAGTATACAAGAACCTAGTTAGCTCTGATACCAACTTGTCACGCCCCAAAATCCGTAAGACACGGACATCGAGGCATGACCTTTTTAAAGGACAGAAAAGAGAACCTGTTGGTACAAAATTAAAATTTTAAAAGAAAACATTTGCGAGCTAATGGAACAATTAAACGAATAGATAAATCTGTTTGCCAAACGCGGCTACAAGACGAGATTTATAAAAGCTAAAAATAACGAAATAATGAATTTGCCCGTAGGCTACAACCTCGAAAATGGTCTAACAAAAAGAAATGCAATAGAAAGAATCCCCGAGCCCATGCGATACTGCGCTAATGCTCTTATCCGAACGTCTCAATCTATAATGTACCTGAAAGACAAAATCGTAACGGTGAGTCCCACGCACCTAACTAGACGGGACGGTACCACAAATACCGTCACTCCATCCCATAAATGCAAGAGCTCACAAATTCTACAACTACGATAATCGACGTATAAAAAGAAATATGATAACATTATACAACGGGATAAATTAAATAAATTAAATACAAATCAACAGCATACATGGACCTCTCACGTCACCTACCCCAGTCCGTAAGGTAGGTCATTCCCTATCCCTTCGGCCGTCTTCTGTCCCCGGAATTAGGGAGAGAATGTCATTATTTATTTATTTAATTTATCCCGTTGTAGAATGTCATTATATTTCTTTTTATATGTCGATTATCGTAGTTGTAGAATTTGTGAGTTCTTGCATTTATGGGATGGAGTGACGGTGTTTGTGGTGCCGTCCCGTCTAGTTATGTGCGTGGGACTCACCGTTACGATTTTATCTTTCAGGTACATTATAGGTTGAGGCTTTTGGTTAGGAGCTTTAGCAAGGCATCACAGGGGCTCGGGGTTTCCGCTTTCTTTTCATTTATGTTATATTTTGAGGTTGTAGCCTACGGGCAATTTACATTCGTTTATTTTATTATCTTGTAGCCGCTTTTGGCAAACTTTTTATTTATCCGTTAAATTGTTCCATTAGCTTGCAAATGTTTTCTTTTAAAATTTCAATTTTGTACCAACATGTTTCACTTTTCTTGTTTTAAAAAGGTCATGCCTCGATATCCGTGTTCTATGGATTTTGGGGCGTGACAGTATTAGAATCGATGCACATAACCCACAGGTTCAAAAAATGTGCTTTAATCATGTTTTCAACAATAACTTTCCATCCTGAAAACGTATAATTAATGCTAATTATACGAATTATACGGAGTTAATTTACAATCGATTTTTTACCTAAACGAATTTAAAACATTGTAAATATCTTCATTAAGCATGACAAATCCGACCAGTCACTCAAGAGTTAAAAAATTTAACTGTACGAATTCATCGTAAACGTATGGATTCAATTACAATATATTTTTTATCCAAACGAATTTATAAAATTGTAAATATCTTCATTAAGCACTACGGGCCCGACCCTATCATCATTCACTCAAGAGTTAAAATTTTAACTGTACGGATTAATCGTAAACGTACGAATTCAATTACAATCGATCTTTTACCAAAACGAGTATAGAACATTGTAAATATCTTTATTAACCGTGACGAGTTTGCACCGTCATCATAGTCACTCAAGAGTTACAAATTCAAACAGATTCATCGTAAACGTACATATTCAATTACACACGATATTTTACCTAAACAAATTCAAAACATTATTTAGTAATTCATTAAACACGACGGGTCCATCCCGTTGTCATAATAAGTGGATAGTCAAAAACAAACTTAACTTAAGCAAAGGTGTATGTATCTGTTGGGTTAAAAAAACATGGTTTAAATAAAGCTTTGTGTCCCAAATATATTTTAAGACTAAATATAATACTCACAAGAGAGAGAAGAAATAGAGCGCCAAATTCTATATCCCCATAATATATATATATATATATATATATATATATATATATATATATATAATAATAATAATAATAATAATAATAATAATAATAATAATAAATATAAATACTTTTTATCAGTGGTTTCTCTCACCAGACCAATCCTCTTCTAGCATTGGTAATTTCTATGAACTTTTATTATTTTTCTCATTTTCTTATTAATCTTGTATTAAACCCATTTGAGTTTTATTGCTCTTTTATCTGAATTTTAAGTTGATTGATAAATTTTACATGTTAGATCAGTTTTTTTAATATTTTGGAGTAATGGGTTTATACTTTATAGTTTTCTCAGTTGTGGGTATACAGAATTATATATAGAATGTTAGATAAAAGATACAATCTTTTATCTTGGTTTTACGTTGATTGATAAATTTTGCATGTTAGATCAGTTTTTTTTTAATATTTTGGAGTAATGGGTTTATATTTTATAGTTATATCAGTTGAAACAGAATTTACTATGATATGTATCTATATAGTATTTATGTTGATACAGAATTATATATAGAATGTTATATAAAAGATAAAACACATTATTAGATATGTTTTAAATTCCATTTGGTATAGATAAAAGGGTTATAAATTTTGCATGTTAGATCAGTTTTTTTAATATTTTGGAGTAATGGGTTTATACTTTATAGTTTTTTCAGTTGTGGGTATACAGAATTATATATAGAATGTTAGATAAAAGATACAATCTTTTATCTGGGTTTTACGTTGATTGATAAATTTTGCATCTTAGATTAGTTTATTTTTAATATTTTGGAGTAATGGGTTTATATTTTATAGTTATATCAGTTGATACAGAATTTACTATGATATGTATCTATATAGTATTTATGTTGATACATAATTATATATAGAATGTTATATAAAAGATAAAACACATGATTAGATATGTTTTAAATGCCATTTGGTATAGATAAAAGGGTTTTTGGTTAAAGGTCATGTTTTTCTTATGTCATCTAAAATTTGCTTTTTTGAGTGAGTTTTAGCATAATTTGGTGTTATAATATTTTGGAGTAATGGGTTTATATTTTATAGTTTTATATTTTATAGTTTTATTTTATAGTTTTAGCATAATTTTTTTTAATATTTTGGAGTAATGGGTTTATATTTTATAGTTATATCAGTTGATAGAGAATTTACTATGATATATTGATATGTATCTATATAGTATTTATGTTGATACAGAATTATATATAGAATGTTATATAAAAGATAAAACACATGATTAGATATGTTTTAAATTCCATTTGGTATAGATAAAAGGGTTTTTGGTTAAAGGTCATGTTTTTCTTATGTGGGTTCTTATGTCATCTAAAATTTGCTTTTTTGAGTGAGTTTTAGCATAATTTGGTGTTGTAATGGCTTTATTCGATAAGATTCCGTAGTTTGTGCGCGCGTGTGCGAGTTAGTTATTTTTCTGGTTTTTTTTTTCCTGTTGCATGTCGGATTGTTCTTTCAATGCTGTTGGTAAATTTAAATAGATAGAATCCAAAGATAGATTGATATAAGTGGATAAAATAATTTGTTTTGGTTACTCATAGCTGGAACCTTTTCCCATTATTGCATAATTTTCGCTTCATTTGAACATAATTATAGGCTTACGGCTAGGTTTAATGAAATCTCAACTTGATTTCGAGTATAATTTATTATTTATGTATCCCAGTTGTTCATGAAAAAGTTTCTCTAGATATTTTTTTGGATTTTGAATTGATGAAGTCTATTAGCCTATATGTGTGTATCCTTCTAAATTAGATATGATTTGTCGAAAACTTGTCTGCTAAATTATGAAAAAAATCCCTGGTATTGTAAAACGACAAATGTGATATAACGGGTTTGTTTATTTTGATTAGTGGCGGTGCCGTAAAACGACAAATTGCGTAATCATTTACATCATTTGAATGGGTTACAACCAAGTTCCCGGGCATTTCAACATTACTTTTGTCGGTTACTAGTTAATTGTCTGTCTAGGATAAATATGGAAATCAGCCAAAGATTTTATATTTTTTTCTGTTTGAATTCTATTGGCTCGTGTTTGTGTCTTTCTAAACTAGGTTTAATTGTGTCGGAAATTTATCTGCTTTAGTATGAGAGAGTCCGAGTATCGGAAAACAACAATTCTGCTGTTATGTTTTTTTTTAATTTTGCTTGATTGATTGTCTTCACACTTTCTAAGAATAATTACGAGTACGTTTGGGATGGATCTCGGTCCACTATTTTTTAGAGTGGCAACCCTTAAGAACCCTAAGAAATAAATGAGGAATTCTTATGGAGCCCACCCTCAAATTAAATAGAAGTAGAACACTGAAATATTATTGATACATCAGAGGTTGGTTGATGAAAAGGGATGAATTTTGCGCAGAAAGCTGTTACCTAAGATTTAAACATAGTTATGACTGGATTCTGAGAACACCTTACCTTTGCATGTCACTAGTTAATTGTCTATTTAGGAAATAAATGAATAAGTTAAGCTAGATATATAATTTTTGTTGCTGTTTGCATTCTATTTGCTCATCTGTGTATCTTTTTTAACTAGGTTAGTTGTTGTGTCGAAAACCTTTTCTTCTTAAGTTTGAGAGAGTCTGGGTATCCTTCAAATAACAAAAATGTTGTCCTGGTTTCATTAATTTTGTCGGTGGCTTCATTGATTATATAACAAAAGAAAAAAAGAAACTAGAAAGGTAATGAATGCAATTAAAACGAGCTAGGGCAAAAAGAAGTTTCTGATTATTTAAAAAAAAAAATTGTGTGCGCATGTTATAGTACATTATCCATTATTTAAAAATCTTTGATATCGTATAATTTTGTAAAGGGAGAATTTTTGTCCGGGTTAATGCCATCATTTCATTTACATAGAATTTCACATAATTTGAACCTGGTTGCCTCTAAGTTCCAGGAGATTTCCACATTACTTTTTCATGTTAGTAGTTGATTGATAGACACGGAAAAGTTAAGCTAGATATTTTATAGTTGTAGGTGTTGAATTCTTTTGGCATGTTTATATCTTTCTAAACTAAGTTTGATTTTGTTTTCGGAAACTTCTATGTTAAAGAATTAGCAAAACCCAGGTTTCATAAAACGTCGAAGATACTGTAGTGGTTTTATCAATGTGGCTTTAATGCTTCACTCCGTTTGCATAATGTTTAACATTATAATCTACATATACAACTATGTTCCGACAGTTTTCAACATTACTTTTGTCGGTTACTACTGAATTGTCCATTTAGGATAAACTTATAAAAGGTTCAGCTAAAAATTATTATTTTTGTCGGTGTTTGAATATACTGGCTCATGCACGTGTTTCGTTTTAACTAGGTACGATTTATTGCTTGAAACTTGTCTGCTAAAGTTTGCGAAATCCCGGGTATCACCACAAAAGGAAATTGCTGTTATGGAGTGCAATAAAGACGAGGCTGTCAGGGCAAAAGAGATTTCCCTCGGCAAGTTTGAAGCTAAAGATTATTTAGGTGCGAAGAAATTGGCCCTGAAAGCCCAATCACTCTATCCGGGTCTTGACAGTATACAACAGCTGATTACAACCCTAGACGTATACATATCGTCCGAAACTCGAATAAGTGGTGAGAGTGACTGGTATAGGGTACTCGATGTGAGCCCTACAGCAGATGAGCGAGTGATAAGAAAACAGTATCGGAAATTAGCTCTGGTTCTACATCCGGACAAAAACAAATCAATAGGTGCTGATGGAGCTTTTAAGCTCATCTCAGAAGCATGTAGCTTTTTGTCAGACAAGGTCAAAAGAGAAGCTTTTGACCAATTGAGGAATGCAGAACTTGTTAAGCCGCAAGGTCCTTCAGCTGCGTGGAATGGGGTGAGTAGTTCGAGTAAAAACGGAGCAATCCCGAAACCAGCACCCCCAAAAAGAAAACCGGCAACTAAAAAGAGTCGAACTTCCAAAGGTGCTACCCCTGCTGCTCAGCAAAACTACCCCATGACCGCTACCTTTTGGTCTGTATGCCACACATGTAGATTACTACACGAGTACTTTCGTGTTTATCTACACAAGAACGTACAGTGTCCCAATTGCAGCTTACCCTATTTCGCGTATGAGTATCCACCCCCTTCAGGAATTCCTCAAATGCCCTCTCGGCCATATTATTTTCAGCAAAATCAAGCTGGCAACTCACCCTATTTCGCCTATGAGTATCCATCCCCTTCAGGAATTCCTCATATGCCCTCTCATCCTTATTATTTTCAGCAAAATCAAGCTGGATTTACAGCCGGGTATTCTTTCTCAATTCCTACATCGAGCAGAAGTCCACCTGGGTTACATTCTGACGGTTTCGCTAAAGAAGTGTTCCAGAAGTATAAGAGAGAGAACGCGTGGAATGCTGAGGAATAGAAGGAGGCTGATTTGAAACGAAAGATTTCGACTAATCAAAGAGAAGCTGGGTCCTCGGTGGATGCTAATACTGCGAAAAAACGAAAAGTTGGCGAAGATCTAACGTTTAAAAAGGAGCCAAGTCAAGCAGTGTTGAACCAACGAAGAAGGCTAAGGTTAACAAGGCAGCGAAGAATTCGAAGATCTAAGGTTAACTGACATTGCCAAACATATAAAACATAAGTTGGTGTTTTTTTTATCATCATCTACTGAGCCAAAATAAAAGTCTTTTAAGTCTTTGAAATAGTGATCATAAGAGATCGCAACAATTGTTGAATATATTAGAATCTTCACTTCATTTAAAGACTAGATCTTTATTTGGATTTCTGAAAGTTTAATAGCCCGATAAAATGTCTGGCTAGTGGCTACTTTGTGAGAAAGAAAACTTTTGTAAATGTTAAGTCTTCTCTTTGGCCTCCAAACTTATGGTTGTATATTATTGCGCTAATTTTTTATAAAAGTTTTATCTTTTGAAACGAACATTTGACCAGTACAATTGAGTCTGCTCACGAACTTTTCGTATAATAGATTATTATATTAATTTTTAATGTTAGAAGACGATATAATTATTTAAAATACTTACACTATTTTAAAATCGATTTTGCTAACGAGTGTCTCGTAAGGTATCATTTAAACGTTAAATACATTTCTATAATCAAGTTGCGTTTAATATGAATATCCGTTGCATTTATACCATAACATTATCATTTTTATGTATTTGATTTACTTAAATAAGAAAATACTATTAATGTATTACTATAATACAAAATTTTTTTTAAACAAATTCCATACATTACTAACCAATGCATGAGAGGCACTTATTAGCTTTTCCGTTATAAAATAGTAAACCATTTACATCTAAATAATGTTAACCAAACCATTTGGTTTGCATAATTTTAGTTGTTTAACTTGATGGGAAAATACTTTTAATTGTTTTTAAATATTTTTTTTATTATATAAATAATTTCTTAAATCTTATAATCAACTTTTAATGAACCTAACAGACACGCGTTCATGATTGACTCATTTCGTCATTTACCAAACAATCTTTATATATATGTGAGAAATCTTATCCGGCTCGTGAATATATAATTCTATTGAGGCTAGTTCACTTTTTATAAGAATAGATTTTTTTTGGGTAAGTTTAAAAGAATAGAATTATTCATGAGCCGGAAAAGTCTTTTCGCTAACAGTTCGATTGGCTATCAACCGCATCTCCTATATTACAACTATACTTTATTTATACAGGTCTTCAAAAAAAAAACTTCATTTATACATGGCAGAGATCAAAACAAAATTAAAAAAACTCGTTAATTATTAAAATAAGTTTGTTACATTATATTACAATCATGACTACCACGTAAAATTATTGATATGGCTTGTGTAGTCTAAAGTAGTTCTGAAAGGAAAAATAAAATATATCGTAGATGAGAAATGAGGTTATACATAAGTTTGAAAGTTCAATTTAATTGGGGGAACAAATATCCTAATATCATAATTTTTTATTATCAAATAAATTATGTTGCAATCTACATGCAAATCAGTTAGGAAGGTTAACGTAAATGACAAAAAGTGAGAGTTAACACTTTGTAACTAACATTGCCAAGCATAAAGAACATAAGTTGGTGTTTTTTTGTCATCATCATTGAGCCAAAATAAAAGTTTTAAATAAGTTTTATGTGTTGAAATAATAAATTGTTTGGTTCAATGTTTGCTTTAATGCCATGAACGTTTCGGATACATGCATAGACCTTTGATATGGATGCATGAATAAGTTATGTCTTTTGATTTTCTAGAATAAATGTTGATAACTTAAGACCTTTGATGTTCTCTTGAGTTTAGTATAAATAGGCGCTCTACTTCCATTTGTAAGTACACCAAAATTTAGTTTGAGTTTGATATTATAAGAATTCTTTCCCTCTCTATATTTTGCGTTGTCATTTTATGTGAGTGAGTGGTCGTTTCGACCCAACAGTGGTATCAGAGTCAACGGTTCCAAAATGGCCAGTGGAATGACCCCTTTTATCCCCATGCTTAAGAAAGATTTCTACGATATAAGAATTCAATTGGGCCGAGGCCATTGATAGTGCGGTTTATTTGTCGAACCGATCCCCATCTCGAAGTGTTTGGGGTAAAACTCCCAAAGAAGCGTGGAGTGGAAGAAAGCCGGGAATAGCGCATTTAAGAGTTTTTGAGAGCATCGCTTATGCTCATGTTCCGGACCAAAAAAGGTCCAAATTGGTTGATAAAAGCGAGAAGTTTATATTCATTGGCTACGACCCGATGGCAAAAGGTTACAAGCTATACAATCCGGAGAACGGAAAATTTGTTGTGAGCCGAGACGTTGAGTTCGACAAAGAAGGAACATGGAATTTTGACAAAATGGAGGACGACTATAATTTCTTTCCTTATTATATCGATGAGGAAGACGAGGAAGTTCAAGTAGAAGAGGAGCCCACGACGCCACCACCATCACCTCCTTCGCATGGCGAAGTAGGATCCGCGAGCGATAAAAGTTCAAGCGAAAGGCCCCAACGTTTTCGAACCTTACAAGACTTATACGAAGTGACCGAAAGAATCGACGACTACGTTACTCTCTGTTGGTCCGTAAGTGTCTAAACCTTAGAGGGGGGGTGAATAAGGTTTACGTATGATTTTCGCGGAATAAAAACTTTGAGCTATTAACTATGCAAGCAATCAAAATAAGCAATAAATAAGTGCGGCGGAAAGTAAAAGTTAAGGGAAAAGAAATAACACAAGATGTATAGAGCTTTGGCAAAACGCGCCTACTCCTCTCCTCGGTATTCACACTACCGAGGATTTCACTAGAATCTTCTTCCCAAGATTACACCCTAACGAGCTAATCGACCAATTAAGCTCCCCTCACTCTGTGAGTATCCTGAATGAAAAGACCTAGGGCTTTTAAGCTACACTTGCTTACAAAGCCTCTACCCGATCACTCGCTCACAAATGAGTTTATAATTCACTCTACAATTTAGAATCGAAAGAGTATCACTAACAAATAATATTTTGGTGTTTATAAGATTACAATAATATTACACTCAAGAATTTATATGAATACAAGTGAGAAAATGAAGTATAAGCTTGATGATTATCTTGAATTTGTGTGTGAATTGGGGTAGTCTTCATTTAGGAATTTGGGGGTATTTGAAGGCTAATTGGTGTTTGTTACCGTTGTATGAAGTGTTATTCCTTTATATAATGGTTTTAAGCAGTTTCTCAATTTTCCAGAATAAGTCAAAAAGCAATTTTTTGAATTCTGCAGAAAACGATCGGTCATTTTCTGAAAAACGATCGGTCGTTTTCTGAAAAACGATTAGTCGTTTTTATCATGAACTCACTGGAACATTTTGGACCAAAAAGGATCGGTCGTTTTGGCCATTTCGATCGGTCGTTTTTCAGACAACCTCACTGGAACATTTTGGACAAGAAACGATAAGTCGTTTGTCCAAAACGATCGGTCGTTTTTTCTGGCAGTTTCTCGGTTTTTTCGTTATAATTCGAATGCCCGTAACTTCTACGTTTTGAGTCCGATTATGGTTCCTCTTGAACCTTTGGCTTCGTATTTAATAATTCTATCATTTCGAACCTTTAAGAAGCTAGATAAATGATTAGTACGCAAAACAAGCTTTTATCAATGTTTTACAAATTTTGTTATTATTAAAACAATCGATTAGTAGAAATAATATTTTTAGACTTAAAAGAAATCTTCGTTTGTTTGCCTAATTGGCAAGCGGTACAAAGTTTGTCCTTTTTATAAGGAGCTTTTGGTAAACCTATTACCAAATCTTTTCTAGAAATTTTATCGAGTAAATCAAGACTAGCATGACCAAGTCTTCTATGCCACAACCAACCATTGTCGTTGATAGTAACAAGACACTTGACCTCATTATCTACCGAACTATTCAAATCAATCATATAGACATTATTTTGTCTTTGACCCATGAGAATAGTTTTATTTTCCGAAATACAATGAATGATGCAATGCGATTTTTCAAAAATGACTTTGTGACCCAAATCGCAAAGTTGACTTATACTAAGCAAGTTATGTTTAAGACCATTAACAAGCAATACATTATCAATAATAACATTTGATAGTTTAGAAATACTACCAATACCGATGATTTTACCCTTGCTATTATCCCCAAAGGTCACAAAGCCTCCGTCATTAAGTGCAAGAGTAGTAAATTTCGTTTTGTCTCCCGTCATATGTCTTGAGCATCCACTATCCAAGAACCACTTGTCCTCGTTAATTTTTGACCTCAAGCATACCTACAAAATAAAACGATCATTGGTACCCTAATCCACTTTTGGGTCCTTGAGGGTTAGTGTCTCGACCCATTGAAATCCAAACCAAGTCATTTCTATTTAATTTATATCTATAAGGGCAATAGACATAATCCTCAAAGTGATCACTACGGTTGCAAGTAAGACATTTAACATGCATGCTTGGTTTAACAAAGCGATTATAAACTAAGTCATTTTTATGCAAGTTGTTTTTACGAGAGTGACTTGGTCGTCTATTTTCATTTTTAGTCATTTGTTTGGTGAATAGATTTTTATGCTTAGCCGTTAGAAGTGGGTTGTACCCTACACCGGTTTTATCATACGCGCCTTGTTGAGAAGCTAATATAGTACTTAGCATTTTACTTCCCTTAGTGAACTTAGCGAGAGTAAGTTCGGCGCTATCCGCCTTAAGTTTGCATGAACTAAGGTCATTTACTAACTTATCATTTTCCATGGTAAGTTCGGCATTTTTAGAGGTGAGTGAGTCATTTTTTATAGCTAAGTTTTCAAGTTCGTCTTGTAGAGTAATTAGCATTTTTCTAAAGGATTTGTTTTTACCTCTAGCTTTTTCTAAAGAAGCTAACACATCATTTATATCAAAACAATCATCACTAGAAAGAGAAGAGTTAGAGGAGTGGAATCTTACATCCTCGGTATCGTCGTCTCTAGCCATGAGACATAGATTTTCGACTTCTTCATTGTCGCTATCGGAGCTATCATCATCGCTCCCCAATGCGGCCATGAATGCCTTCTTGTATTCCTTTTTCTTTTCGAACTTGTCCTTTTTCTTCAAGGGACATTCATTTTGCATATGGCCGGGTTTGTGACATTTATAGCAAATGATTTCGTCCTTCTTGTTCTATTTGTTGGAAGGCTCTCCCTTATATTCCTTTTTCTGAAATCGTTGTCCGCCCTTCTTTTTGCAACTTAGGAACTTGTTGTAGCATTTGGCGAAGAGTACCATTCCATCATCCTCGCTAGAGGAATCATTTTCGCTATCGTTATTTGTTGTACTTTTGAAGGCGATGCCTTTCTTCTTTTTCGAGTCATCCTCTTGTTTTCGAGTTGTCATGTCTAGTTCATGAGTGCTCAAGGATCCTATGAGGTTGTCGAGAGAGAGAGTGTTCATGTCCTTGTCTTCTTGAATAGCCGTCACTTTTGATTCCCATTTTCTCAGAAGACTTCGTAGGATCTTTGTCACCATCTCCTTGCTAGAATACACTTTTTCAAGTCTTTTAAGATCATTAGTAATTTTAGTAAAACGAGTGTACATAGAAACAATAGACTCGTCATCATCAACTTTAAAAAGTTCATAATCATGAATAAGCATGCTAATTTTAGAGTCCTTAACTTGACTAGTTCCCTCGTGCATAATAGCTAGCTTATCCCACATTTGTTTTGCGGTATCACAACCGGAAATCTTATCATACTCACTTGACGAGAGCGCACAAGTTATAGAAGTCATAGCTCTACAATTTAGAGAAAAAGCATGGTGTTCATCCGTATCGAGTTCTTCTACGAGTTTATCTAAACCATTTCTCCTAGGCGTTTTATAGCCTTTACTTATGCTAATCCATTCGTCTATTTCGTAACCACATAGAAATTTTTTTATAAGGTCTCTCCAATATGGATAGTTTGTACCGTCAAAGAACGGGGGCCTAGTTACAGATTTTGAGTCAGCGTACGAAGACATATCGGATCTTTAAACTAAAAAAATGTTAGATTTTATAAAGAGAAGAGCTAGGCTCTGATACCAATTGTTGGTCCGTAAGTGTCTAAACCTTAGAGGGGGGGCGAATAAGGTTTACATACGATTTTTGCGGAATATAAACTTTGAGCTATTAACTATGCAAGCAATCAAAATAAGCAATAATTAAGTGTGGAAAGTAAAAGTTAAGGGAAAAGAAATAACACAAGATGTATAGAGGTTCGGCAAAACGCGCCTACTCCTCTCCTCGGTATTCACACTACCGAATATTTCACTAGAATCTTCTTCCCAAGATTACACCCTAACGAGCTAATCGACCGATTAAGCTCCCCCTCACTCTATGAGTATCCCGAATGAAAATACCTAGAACTTTTAAGCTACACTTGCTTACAAAGCCTCTACCCGATCACTCGCTCATAAATGAGTTTATAATTCACTCTACAATTTAGAATCGAAAGAGTATCGCTCACTAACAAATAATATCTTGGTGTTTATAAGATTACAATAATATTACACTCAAGAATTTATATGAATACAAGTGAGAAAATGAAGTATAAGCTTGATGATTATCTTGAAATAATAGCTTGAATTTGTGTGTGAATTGGGGTAGTCTTCATTTAGGAATTTGGGGGTATTTGAAGGCTAATTGGTCTTTGTTACCATTGTATGAAGTGTTATACCTTTATCCAATGCTTTTAAGCAGTTTCTCAATTTTTCAGAATAAGTCAAAAAGCAATTTTTTGAATTCTGCAGAAAACGATCGGTCGTTTTCTGAAAAACGATCGGTCGTTTTTATCATGAACTCACTGGAATATTTTGGACCAAAAACGATCGGTCGTTTTGGCCATTTCGATCGGTAATTTTTTAGACGACCTCATTGGAACATTTTGGACAAAAACGATCGGTCGTTTGTCCAAAACGATCGGTCGTTTTTTCTGGCAGTTTCTCGGTTTTTTCGTTATAATTCGAATGCCCGTAACTTCTCCGTTTTGAGTCCGATTATGGTTCCGCTTGAACCGTTGGCTTCGTATTTAATAATTCTATCATTTCTAACCTTTAACAAGCTAGATAAATGATTAGTACACAAAATGAACTTTTATCATGTTTTACAAATTTTGTTATCATTAAAACAATCAATTAGAAGAACATCGTTCAACACTCTCTCTTGTCTCTTTGCGGGTTGTGAACCGATCGTCATTGAAGAACCTATGCAAAACAAAAATTGGAGAAACGCTATGGATGAAGAAATAAACTCGATAACGAAAAATATTCGTGAGTGTGTTGAAAAAGGAGATGTTGAAGTGAAGTACACAAAGTCACAAGACCAAGTGGCGGATATTTTTACGAAGGCGTTAAAGTATGAAGACTTTCAAAGATTGAGAAGTTCACTCGGAGTTGCCAAACAAGTTTAAGGGGGAGTGTTGGAATAATAAATTGTTTGGTTCAATGTTTGCTTTAATGCCATGAACCTTTCGGATACATGCATAGACCTTTGATATGGATGCATGAATAAGTTATGTCTTTTGATTTTCTAGAATAAATGTTGATAACCTTTGATGTTCTCTTGAGTTTAGTATAAATAGGTGCTCTACTTCCATTTGTAACTACACCAAAATTTAGTTTGAGTTTGATATTATAAGAGTTCTTTTCCTTTCTATATTTTGCGTTGTCATTTTATGTGAGTGAGTGGTCGTTTCGATCCAACATTATGAGTCACTATTTTAATGAATTTGTTCAACTAAGCATCACTAAATCCAAGTCAAAAAGTCTCAACTTTATAGTATCCAAAAAGAGAAAAATGGTCCGTTACGAAATAATGAACTTAATTGTCATAATAATATTGATCAGACGCATTGTTTTAAACATATTTTATTTAACATATTTACTTTGATTATTTGCATCCATTAATACTTTGCGAATTATGTAATGATATTTACGATATGTGTATTTAATAAATGGATAGTGTATAGTGACATACCAACAGTCAATTTATTTCCACTATATGGATTTAAAGACTATTTGTAATATTTATGTACATTGACCAAATACAACGTTTTTTTAAGAAGTGCATTAAACAAGACTGGTATAAATGCCTGCATGTTTTAAGACTACTTATACTAATGTTGTACATTATTGCCAAAATTTTAAAAAAATTAAGGAAGTACAATAAATATATATGAAAGCAATATATTCTGGGAAACATGTACGAATAGTTGGAAGTTCGTTTTAGATGGACATGTTAATATGTTTGCCCATATACTCAAATGACAATGACAAAACTATTTTAAAAATTGTATTGATCGATAACTCCGGTGAGTCCGGTCTACGTAACAATGAGTTAATTGAATCGTGGAGTAGTACTACGGTCTTATAAACCCAAACTATATAAAAAAATTAATATAAAAAAAATTGCCATTTTACCTTTATAAGTTATGAGGGAGAAAGCAGTGAACAGTTCGTTGGTCTCTGTTACAACAATTAGTTTTCTTGGTATTAAGATAATCATAGCTATTAAAGTAGTCAATAAATAAAATTGAAAATTAAGACTACATTTATGTGCTTTATTGGTGGTAGAGTTTTTTTAATTAATTTTTCCATATATCACTTCAAAATGACATGATTTATTCGTAGCGCCAACGTTAATTCGCGTTCGAACAGACGTAAAACACTATGATTCCTTGTAATCTTATTGATTAAAGGCAATCGTTGCATCCGGAACTTGTACAACCCGATAAGTTAAGTAATTTAATTATGAGGATATTGTTACTTCGAACTTATTATTTCGTATTAGAATCGATGCACATAACACACAGGTTCAAAAAACGTGCTTTAATCATGTTTTCAACAATAACTTTCCATCCTGAAAACATATAATTAATGCTAATTATACTAATTATACGGAGTTAATTACAATCGATTTTTTACCTAAACGAATTTAAAGCGTTGAAAATATCTTCATTAAGCATGACATTTCCGACAAGTCACTCAAGAGTTAAAAATTTAACTGTACGAATTCATCGTAAACGTACAGATTCAATTACAATATATCTTTTATCCAAACGAATTTATAACATTGTAAATATTTTCATTAAGCACTACGGGACCGACCTTATCATCATTCACTCAAGAGTTAAAATTTTAACTGTACGGATTAATCGTAAACGTACGAATTCAATTACAATCGATCTTTTACCTAAACGAATTTAGAACATTGTAAATATCTTCATTAAACAGTATGGGCCCGACCCCGTCATCATAGTTACTCAAATGTTAAAAATTTAAATTGTACGGATTAACGCTAGACTCGTATATTCAATTACAATCGATCTTTTACCCAAACAAATTTAAAACATTGTAAATATCTTCATTAAGCACGACGGGGCGACCCAGTCACCATAATCACTTACTTAACAGTCAGAAATTTAACTGTACGGATTAATGTTAAACATAAGTATTTTTTTTTCCTTCTTTAAACATACATATTCAATTACAGACTTAAACGAATCTAGAGCATTGCAAATACTTTCATTCACCACGCCGAGCCCGATTCCCGTCGTCATAGTTACTCAATAGTTAAAAAATTAACTCCATAGATTAATGCAAACGTACAAGTTCAATTACAGCCGATCTTTTACCAAAACGAATATAGAATATTGTAAATATCTTCATTAACCGCGACGGGTCTGCCCCGTCATCATAGTCACTCAAGAGTTACAAATTCAAACAGATTCATCGTAAACGTACATATTTAATAACATACGATATTTTACCTCAACAAGTTGAAAACATTATTTAGTAATTCATTAAACACGACGGGTCCGTCCCGTCGTCATAATTACTGGATAGTCAAAAATTTAACCGGAGTGATTAATATTCAACGTACTTATTCAATTACAACCGATTTTTTACCAAACCAAATATAGAAAATGACAAATATCTTCCTTAAGCACGATGATTTACTCAAAGAGTAAAACAAACTTAACTTAAGCAAAGGTGTATCTGTTGGGTTAAAAAAACATTGTTTAAATAGAGCTTTGTGTCCCAAATATATTTTAAAACTAAATATATACTCACAAGAGAGAGAAGAAATAGAGCGCCAAATTCTATATATATATATATATATATATATATATAATAATAATAATAAATATAAATATAAATATTTTTTTATCAGTGGCTTCTCTCACTAGACCAATCCTCTTCTAGCATTGGTAATTTCTATGAACTTTTATCATTTTTCTCATTTTCTTTTTAATCTTGTATTAAACCCATTTGAGTTTTATTGCTCTTTTATCTGAATTTTATGTTGATTGATAAATTTTGCATGTTAGATCAGTTTTTTTAATATTTTGGAGTAATGGGTTTATACTTTATAGTTTTTTCAGTTGTGGGCATATAGAATTATATATAGAATGTTAGATAAAATATTTTACGTTGGTTGATAAATTTTGCATGTTAGATCAGTTTTTTTTAATATTTTGGAGTAATGGGTTTATATTTTATAGTTATATCAGTTGATACAGAATTTACTATGATATGTATCTATATAGTATTTATGTTGATACAGATTTATATATAGAATGTTATATAAAAGATAAAACACATGATTAGATATGTTTTAAATGCCATTTGGTATAGATAAAAGGGTTTTTGGTTAAAGGTCATGTTTTTCTTATGTAGGTTCTTATGCCATCTAAAATTTGCTTTTTT
The DNA here is from genome assembly GCA_963920805.1 of Primula vulgaris. Lineage (NCBI taxonomy): Eukaryota > Viridiplantae > Streptophyta > Magnoliopsida > Ericales > Primulaceae > Primula > Primula vulgaris. The sequence goes on along the minus strand of OY987215.1, from coordinate 30,166,249 downwards.
GAGTGAGTTTTAGCATAATTTGGTGTTATAATGGCTTTATTCGATAAGATTCCGTAGTTTGTGCGCGCGTGTGCGAGTTAGTTATTTTTCGGGTTTTTTTTTCCTGTTGCATGTCGGATTGTTCTTTCAATGCTGTTGGTAAATTTAAATAGATAGAATCCAAAGATAGATTGATATAAATGGATAAAATAATTTGTTTTGGTTACTCATAGCTGGAACCTTTTCCCATTATTGCATAATTTTCGCTTCATTTGAACATAATTATAGGCTTACGGCTAGGTTTAATGAAATCTCAACTTGATTTCGAGTATAATTTATTATTTATGTATCCCAGTTGTTCATGAAAAAGTTTCTCTAGATATTTTTTTGGATTTTGAATTGATGAAGTCTATTAGCCTATATGTGTGTATCCTTCTAAATTAGATATGATTTGTCGAAAACTTGTCATCTAAATTATGAAAAAAAGCCCTGGTATTGTAAAACAACAAATGTGATATAACGGGTTTGTTTATTTTGATTAGTGGCGGTGCCGTAAAACGACAAATTGCGTAATCATTTACATCATTTGAATGGGTTACAACCAAGTTCCCGGGGATTTCAACATTACTTTTGTCGGTTACTAGTTAATTGTCTGTCTAGGATAAATATGGAAATCAGCCAAAGATTTTATATTTTTTTCTGTTTGAATTCTATTGGCTCGTGTTTGTGTCTTTCTAAACTAGGTTTGATTGTGTCAGAAATTTATCTGCTTTAGTATGAGAGAGTCCGAGTATCGGAAAACAACAATTCTGCTGTTATGTTTTTTTTTTAATTTTGCTTGATTGATTGTCTTCACACTTTCTAAGAATAATTACGAGTACGTTTGGGATGGATCTCGGTCCACTATTTTTTAGAGTGGCAACCCTTAAGAACCCTAAGAAATAAATGAGGAATTCTTATGGAGCCCACCCTCAAATTAAATAGAAGTAGAACACTGAAAAATTATTGATACTGATTCTGTGCCCTATATGGACCGGGTTCATACTAAATTTGTCTTATGATGACTTTAAGTTTCACATCACTCGAACATTGTTAGAACCAAGTTTGGAGAGAATCTTGCATTACTTTTGCGTGTCACTAGTTTACTATCTTGAAATGTCTGGGCATTTTTTTGTTGTTGTCTTTTTTAGTTTCTGAATTCGATTTGCTCATGCGTGTGCATCATTCTAAATAGGATTGATTTTGCGTGAGAAACTTATTTGCTATAAACTTCGAGAACTCCTGTATGTAACCAACAAATTTTTTGTTGTGGTTATTTGTTAGTGGCATCACGCAAAAACAAAAACAAAAACAAAATAGTTTTGTATCACGCGAAAGAATTTTTGTTTGAGGATTCAATTTTTCCTTTTGTGTGTTACAGTTAAGGCTTCATTGTTATGTCATTGGTACACTTAGAAAAGGCATACGTCAGAGGTTGGTTGATGAAAAGGGATGAATTTTGCACAGAAAGCTGTTACCTTGGATGCCTTCACTCATAAAATTTACTAAGATTTAAACATAGTTATCACTGAATTCTGAGAACACCTTACTTTTGCATGTCACTAGTTAATTGTCTATTTAGGAAAGAAATGAATAAGTTAAGCTAGATATATAATTTTTGTTGCTGTTTGCATTCTATTTGCTCATCTGTGTATCTTTTTTAACTAGGTTAGTTGTTGTGTCGAAAACCTTTTCTTCTTAAGTTTGAGAGAGTCTGGCTATCCTTGAAATAACAAAAATGTTGTCCTGGTTTCATTAATTTTGTCGGTGGCTTCATTGATTATAAAACAAAAGAAAAAAAGAAACTAGAAAGGTAATGAATGCAATTTGTGGGTTACTACTGAATTGTCCATTTAGAATAAACTTATAAAAGGTTCAGCTAAAAATTATTATTTTTGTCGGTGTTTGAATATACTGGCTCAAGCACGTGTTTCGTTTTAACTAGGTACGATTTATTGCTGGAAACTTGTCTGCTAAAGTTTGCGAAATCCCGGGTATCACCAGAAAAGGAAATTGCTGTTATGGAGGGCAATAAAGACGAGGCTGTCAGGGCAAAGGAGATTTCCCTCAGCAAGTTTGAAGCTAAAGATTATTTAGGTGCGAAGAGATTTGCCCAGAAAGCCCAATCACTCTATCCGGGTCTTGACAGTATACAACAGCTGATTACAACCCTAGACGTATACATATCGTCCGAAACACGAATAAGTGGTGAGAGTGACTGGTATAGGGTACTGGATGTGAGCCCTACAGCAGATGAGCGAGTGATAAGAAAACAGTATCGGAAATTAGCTCTGGTTCTACATCCGGACAAAAACAAATCAATAGGTGCTGATGGAGCTTTTAAGCTCATCTCAGAAGCATGTAGCTTTTTGTCAGACAAGGTCAAAAGAGAAGCTTTTGACCAATTGAGGAATGCAGAACTTGTTAAGCAGCAAGGTCCTTCAGCTGCGTGGAATGGGGTGAGTAGTTCGAGTAAAAGCGGAGCAATCCCGAAACCAGCACCCCCAAAAAGAAAACCGGCAACTAAAAAGAATCGAACTTCCAAAGGTGCTACCCCTGCTGCTCAGCAAAACTACCCCATGACCGCTACCTTTTGGTCTGTATGCCACACATGTAGATTACTACACGAGTACTTTCGTGTTTATCTACACAAGAACGTACAGTGTCCCAATTGCAGCTTACCCTATTTCGCGTATGAGTATCCACCCCCTTCAGGAATTCCTCAAATGCCCTCTCGGCCATATTATTTTCAGCAAAATCAAGCTGGCAACTCACCCTATTTCGCCTATGAGTATCCATATCCATCCCCTTCAGGAATTCCTCATATGCCCTCTCATCCTTATTATTTTCAGCAAAATCAAGCTGGATTTACAGCCGGGTATTCTTTCTCAATTCCTACATCGAGCAGTAGTCCACCTGGGTTACATTCTGGCGGTTTCGCTAAAGAAGTGTTCCAGAAGTATAAGAGAGAGAACGCGTGGAATGCTGAGGAATAGGAGGCTGATTTGAAACGAAAGATTTCGACTAATCAAAGAGAAGCTGGGTCCTCGGTGGATGCTAATACTGCGAAAAAACGAAAAGTTGTCGAAGATCTAACGTTTAAAAAGGAGCCAAATCAAGCAGTGTTGAACCAACGAAGAAGGCTAAGGTTAACAAGGCAGCGAAGAATTCGAAGATCTATAGTTAACTGACACTGCCAAACATAAAAAACATAAGTTGGTGTTTTTTTTTATCATCATCTACTGAGCCAAAATAAAAGTCTTTTAAGTCTTTGAAATAGTGTTCATAAGAGATCGCAACAATTGTTGAATATATTAGAATCTTCACTTCATTTAAAGACTAGATCTTTATTTGGATTTCTAAAAGTTTAATAGCCCGATAAAATGTCTGGCTAGTGGCTACTTTGTGAGAAACAAAACTTTTGTAAATGTTAAGTCTTCTCTTTGGCCTCCAAACTTATGGTTGTATATTATTGCGCTAATTTTTTATAAAAGTTTTATCTTTTGAAACGAACATTTGACGAGTACAATTGAGTCTGCTCACGAACTTTTCTTATAATAGATTATTATATTAATTTTTAATGTTAGAAGACGATATAATTATTTAAAATACTTGCACTATTTTAAAATCGATTTTGCTAACGAGTGTCTCGTAAGATATCATTTAACCGTTAAATACATTTCTATAATCAAGTTGCGTTTAATATGAATATTCGCTGCACTTATACCATAACATTATCATTTTTATGTATTTGATTTACTTAAATAAGAAAATACTATTAAGGTACTACTATAATACAAAAAAATAAAATAAACAAATTCCATACATTACTAACCAATGCATGAGAGGCACTTATTAGCTTTTCCGTTATAAAATAGCAAACCATTTACATCTAAATAATGTTAACCAAACCATTTGGTTTGCATAATTTTAGTTGTTTAACTTGATGGGAAAATACTTTTAGTTGTTTTTAAATATATTTTTTTATTATATAAATAATTTCATAAATCTTATAATCAACTTTTAATGAATCTAACAGACACGCGTTCATGATTGACACATTTAGTCATTTAGCAAACAATCTTTATATATATGTGAGAAATCTTATCCGGCTCGTGAATATATAATTCTATTGAGGCTGGTTCACTTTTTATAAGAATAGATTTTTTTTGGGTAAGTTTAAAAGAATAGAATTATTCATGAGCCGGAAAAGATTTTTCGCTAACAGTTCGATTGGCTATCAACCGCATCTCCTATATTACAACTATAATTTATTTATACAGGTCTTCAAAAAAAAAAAAAATTCATTTATACATGGCAGAGATCAAAACAAAATTAAAAAAACTCGTTAATTATTAAAATAAGTTTGTTACATTATATTACAATCATGACTACCACGTAAAATTATTGATATGGCTTGTGTAGTCTAAAGTAGTTCTGAAAGGAAAAATAAAATATATTGTAGATGAGAAATGAGGTTATACATAAGTTTGAAAGTTCAATTTAATTGGGGGAACAAAAATTCCCAATATCATAATTTTTTATTATCAAATAAATTATGTTGCAATCTACATGCAAATCAGTTAGGAAGGTTAACGTAAATGACAAAAGTGAGAGTTAATACTTTGTAACTGACATTGCCAAACATAAATAACAAAAGTTGGTGTTTTTTTGTCAACATCTTCTGAGACAAAATAAAAGTCTTAAGTCTTTGAAATCGCGTTCATAAGAGATCGCAACAATCGTTGACTATATTAGAATCTGCACTTCATTTAAAGACTAGATCTTTATTTGGATTTCTGAAAATTTAATAGCCCGATAAACTGTCTGGCTAGTGGCTATTTTGTGACAAAGAAAACTTTTGTAAATGTTAAGTCTTATCTTTGGCCTCCAAACTAATGGTTGTATATAAATGGACTAATTTTTTATAAAAACTTTATCTTTTGAAACGAACATTTGACGAGTACAATTGAGTCTGCTCACGAACTTTTCTTATAATAGATTATTATATTAATTTGTAATGTTAGAAGACGATATAATTATTTAAAATACTTACACTATTTTAAAATCGGTTTTCCAAATGAGTGTCTCGTAAGGTATCATTTAACCGTTGAATACATTTCTATAATTAATCAAGTTGCGTTTAATATGAATATTCGTTGCATTTATAACATAACATTATAACATTATCATTTTTATGTATTTGATTTACTTAAATAAGGAAATACTATTAATGTATTACTATAATACAAAAAAAATAAAATTAAACAAATCCCATACATTACTAACCAATGCATGGGGGACACTTGCTAGATTTTCCGTTATAAAATATAGTAAACCATTTACATCTAAATAATGTTAACCAAACCATTTGGTTTGCATAATCTTAGTTGTTTAACTTGATGGGAAAATACTTTTAGTTATTTTTATATATTTTTTTATTATATAAATAATTTCTTAAATCTTATAATCAACTTTTAATGAACCTAATAGACACGCGTTCATGATTGACTCATTTATTCATTTACCAAACAATCTTTATATATATGTGAGAACTATATAATTCTATTGACGCTAGTTCACTTCTTATAAGAATAGAATTTTTTTTGGTAAGTTTAAAAGAATAGAATTATTCATGAGCCAGAAAAGACTTTTTGCTAACAGTTCGATTGGCTATCTACCACATCTCTTATATTGCAATTATACTTTATTTATACAAATCTTCACCAACAAAAATATACTTCATTTATACATGACAGAGATCAAAACAAAATTAAAGAAACTCGTTAGTTATTAAAATAAGTTTGTTACATTATATTACAATCATGACTACCAAGTAAAATTATTGATATGGCTTGTGTAGTCTAAAGTAGTTATGAAAGGAAAAATAAAATATATCGTAGATGAGAAATGAGGTTATACATAAGTTTGAAAGTTCAATTTAATTGGGGGAACAAATATCCTAATATCATAATTTTTTATTATCAAATAAATTATGTTGCAATCTACATGCAAATCAGTTAGGAAGGTTAACGTAAATGAAAAAAGTGAGAGTTAAACCTTTGTAACTGACATTGCCAAGCATAAATAACATAAGTTGGTGTTTTTTTGTCATCATCATTGAGCCAAAATAAAAGTCTTAAATAAGTTTTATGTGTTGAAATAATAAATTTTTTGGTTCAATGTTTGCTTTAATGCCATGAACCTTTCGGATACATGCATAGACCTTTGATATGGATGCATGAATAAGTTATGTCTTTTGATTTTATAGAATAAATGTTGATAACTCAAGACCTTTGATGTTCTCTTGAGTTTAGTATAAATAGGCGCTCTACTTCCATTTGTAAGTACACCAAAATTTAGTTTGAGTTTGATATTATAAGAGTTCTTTCCCTCTCTATATTTTGCGTTGTCATTTTATGTGAGTGAGTGGTCGTTTCGACCCAACAGTGGTATCAGAGTCAACGGTCCCAAAATGGCCGGTGGAATGACCCCTTTTATCCCCATGCTTAAGAAAGATTTCTACGATAATTGGAGCATAAGAATGAAAGTGCTTCTCGGTTCCCGAAATGTGCGGAAAATCGTAGAGACCGGGTTTAATGAACCCGAAGAAGACGCTGACGTAACTCAGGCTGAAATGGAGAACTTAAAGAAGAAGGGTCGAAAGGCTCTTAACATCATCCATCAAGCTTTGGATGAAACTATGTTCGAAAAGGTGGCGTGTGCAATCACGAGCAAAAAAGCTTGGGATATTTTGGAGAATTCATTCAAAGGAGTTGACAAGGTAAAAAAGATTCGACTCCAAACCTTACGTGGTGATTTTGAGGCTTTATGTATAAAAGTATCCGAATCGGTTGACGACTATTTTTCACGAGTTCAAAAGGTCGTTAATCAAATGAAAAGATGCGGAGAAAAATTGGACGACACCCGTGTTGTCGAAAAAATTCTACATTCTTTAGATTCCAAATGGGATTACATTGTTGTGGCTATCGAGGAATCTAAAGACGTAGAATCTATGATGGTGGATCAACTTTTGGGCTCGCTCCAAGTTCATGAAGAAAAACTCAACAAAAGAGTTGTGAAAGAAGAGCCGCTGAGCAAGCTCTTCAAACGAAATTTAGCATGAACGAGAAAAGTTTTGGTAACTCGAAAAGCCAACGAGAAAGAGATCGAGGTCAAAATTATGGCCGTGGTGGTTACAACTCTTTCAAAATGGAAGAGAGGAGACAAAACTCTTATCCGACAAGAGGCCGTGGAAGAGGAGGAAATTATAATGGAAAACCAAGGTATGATAAGTCCCAAATTAAATGTTATAATTGTCAAAAATTTGAGCATTACGCTTCCGAGTGTAGATTGAGTAATAATAAATTTTAGGAAAGGGCTAATTTTGCTAGAGAAAATGAAGAACGTTCTACACTTTTATTTGCGCATAATGAAAATAAAAGCGGAGAAATTACTACGTGGTATTTAGATACGGGGGCTAGCAACTATATGTGTGGTAATAAAAATATGTTTATCGAAATTGATGAAACGGTAAATGGAGATATTTATTTTGGTGATGAATCTAAAATTCCGGTGAAAGGGATGGGAAAAGTCTTAATCCAATTGAAAAATGGAGAAAATGATTTTATCTCGAATGTTTATTATGTGCCAAGTATGATATCTAATATTTTGAGTTTGGGTCAACTTTTGGAAAAGGGCTATGATATTCATTCGAAAAATTATAATATTTTATTAAGTGATAAAAATGGAAATTTGGTTGCAAAAGTCCCGATGTCGAAAAATAGAATGTTTTCTTTGGATATTCAAAATGTTGGGGGTAAATGTTTGAAAGCGTGTTTTAAAGAAAAATCATGGCTTTGACATTTGAGATTTGGGCATCTTAATTTTGATGGTTTGAAATTGTTGAGTAGTAAAAATATGGTGAAAGGTTTAGCTCATATTGATCATGTTGATGAACTTTGTGAGGCATGTTTGTTTGGAAAACAACCGAGGAAAACTTTTCCGAAACAAGCGACTACGAGAGCTAAAGCACCTTTAGAACTTGTGCATATGGATATTTGCGGCCCTATAAAACCAAGTTCTCTCGGAAAAGTAACTATTTTGCTCTTTTTATCGATGATTTTAGTCGAAAGACTTTGGCTTATTTTTTGAAACAAAAATCCGATGTTTTTGATGCTTTCAAGATATTTAAAGCTCTTGTTGAAAATGAAAGTGGTTTAAAAATAAAGGCAATGAGATCGGATCAAGGAGGAGAATTACTTGGAATGATTTTGAAAAATATTGTGAAGAAAATCGAATTTTTTGTCCTTTGACGGTTGCCTATACCCCACAACAAAACGGGGTTGTTGAAAGAAAAAATCGATCTCTTTTAAATATGGCTCGTAGTATGTTGAAAAGCAAAAATATTCCAAAAGAATTTTGGGCCGAGGCCGTTGATAGTGCGGTTTATTTGTCGAACCGATCCCCATCTCGAAGTGTTTGGGGGTAAAACTCCCGAAGAAGCGTGGAGTGGAAGAAAGCCGGTAATAGTGCATTTAAGAGTTTTTGGGAGCATCGCATATGCTCATGTTCCGGACCAAAAAAGGTCCAAATTGGATGCTAAAACCGAGAAGTTTATATTCATTGGCTACGACCCGAGGGCAAAAGGTTACAAGCTATACAATCCGGAGAACGGAAAATTTGTTGTGAGCCGAGACGTTGAGTTCAACGAAGAAGAAACGTGGAATTTCGACAAAATGGAGGACGACTATAATTTCTTTCCTTATTATATCGATGAGGAAGACGAGCAAATTCAAGTAGAAGAGGAGCCCATGACGCCACCACCATCACCTCCTTCGCATGGCGAAGTAGGATCCGCGAGCGATAAAAGTTCAAGCGAAAGGCCCCAACGTTTTCGAACCTTACAAGACTTATACGAAGTGACCGAAAGAATTGATGACAACGTTACTGTTTTTTTTCTCTTTGCGGGTTGTGAACCGATCGGCGTTGAAGAAGCGATGCAAAACGAAAACTGGAGAAACGCTATGGATGAAGAAATAAACTCGATAACGAAAAATATTCCTGAGTGTGTTGAAAAAGGAGATGTTGAAGGGAAGTACACGAAGTCACAAGACCAAGTGGCGGATATTTTTATGAAGGCGTTAAAGTATGAAGACTTTCAAAGATTGAGAAGTTCACTCGGAGTTGCCAAACAAGTTTAAGGGGGAGTGTTGAAATAATAAATTGTTTGTTTCAATGTTTGCTTTAATGCCATGAACCTTTCGGATACATGCATAGACCTTTGATATGGATGCATGAATAAGTTATGTCTTTTGATTTTCTAGAATAAATGTTGATAACCTTTGATGTTCTCTTGAGTTTAGTATAAATAGGTGCTCTACTTCCATTTGTAACTACACCAAAATTTAGTTTGAGTTTGATATTATAAGAGTTCTTTCCTTCTCTATATTTTGCGTTGTCATTTTATGTGAGTGAGTGGTCGTTTCGACCCAACATTATGAGTCACTATTTTAATGAATTTGTTCAACTAAGCATCACTAAATCCAAGTCAAAAAGTCTCAACTTTGTAGTATCCAAAAAGAGAAAAATGGTCCGTTACGAAATAATGAACTTAATTGTCATAATAATATTGATCAGACGCATTGTTTTAAACATATTTCATTTAACAGATTTACTTTGATTATTTGCATCCATTAATACTTTGCGAATTATGTAATGATATTTACGATATGTGTATTTAATAAATGGATAGTGTATAGTGACATATTCAATTTATTTCCACTATATGGATTTAAAGACTGTTTGTAATATTTATGTACATTGACCAAATACAACGTTTTTTTAAGAAGTGCATTAAACAAGACTGGTATAAATGCCTGCATGTTTTAAGACTACTTATACTAATGTTGTACATTATTACCAAAATTTTAAAAAAATTAAGGAAGTACAATAAATATATATGAAAGCAATATATTCTGGGAAACATGTACGAATAGTTGGAAGTTCGTTTTAGATGGACATGTTAATATGTTTGCCCATATACTCAAATGACAATGACAAAACTATTTAAAAAAATTATATTGATCGATAACTCCGGTGAGTCCGGTCTACGTAACAATGAGTTAATTGAATCGTGGAGTAGTACTAAGGTCTTATAAACCCAAACTATAAAAAAAATTGCCATTTTACCTTTATAAGTTATGAGGTGGAAAAGTAGTGAACAGTTCGTTCGTCTCTGTTACAACAATTAGTTTTCTTGGTATTAAGATAATCATAGCTATTAAAGTAGTCAATAAATAAAATTGAAAAGTAAGACTACATTTATGTGCTTTGTTTGTAGTAGAGTTTTTTTAATTAATTTTTCCATATATCACTTCAAAATGACATGTTTTATTCGTAGTGCCAACAAAGTAAAACACTATGATGCCTCATAATCTTATTGATTAAAGGCAATCATTGCATCCGGCATTTTTACAACCCGACAAGTTAAGTAATTTAATTATGAGGATATTGTTACTTTGAACTTATTATTTCGTATTAGAATCGATGCACATAACACACGGGTTCAAAAAACGTGCTTTCATCATGTTTTCAATAATAACATCCCGTATTTTTATAACATCCCGTATTTGTAACATCCCGTATTTTTATTAGTGTTTTTAATTAAGAATTAATGTATCCAAAAACGTTTTATTCAAATTTTACCAAAAACCGGTCACTCGACTAATTTTTAGCCAAAAACCGAAACTCTTCCGAAAAACTTTATTTTAAAAACTTGTTACTAATTTTATAAATAAAAAGGACCCAATAGGTTTGTTTCTAAACATTTGTTATTTTTGAGTGGTAAAACTATATTTTTGGATTTAGAGTTAAGTTTTAGAACTTTGGGGACCAAATAGTTCGTTACCACAAACTTTATCAAAACAGTTTTTATCTATTCAATTCAGCCCACTTTTTCAAAGCAAAAGACCTAAAACAGAGAGAAAAAAGATAAAAAGAGAGAAACCAAAGCTTAGGAAGAAGAAGAAGAAACCACGTTAGCGGATTATTACCGGAAGCATCTCCACTACGCTCTAAGGTAACGGGGGTTATCCATTGCGACTAGACGAGGGTGTATGTTAGGATTAGGTTTTACGTTTAGTATAAATTGGGGTTTTTTGCCTTTTATATTAATTATGTTCTTAAATTGTTAATTGGGGTTAGTTGTTATATTTTTAATTCACTTATTTGATTTTGGATTAGTTGTGGATTTAGCCTTTTGATTTCGGATTAATGATAATATTAAAGGGTTGCATGTTATATGCGTTGATTATGTATTAATATAGTTGTTGATAGAATTGGGTAAATTATTGTTGAATAAATATGAGTTTTATATTGCGCATACAAGGTGTTTGTTAAAATGCCTGAATGAGTTTTTATGTTGATTAGACTTGTTTGGCTAGTTGTGAATCTAGCACCTATGCTTTTGGATTATGTTGTATTACGTTAAGTGACGTATGAGATTGTGTTATTTGAATAGTATAATATTATTGGCCGAGGCCTTAATATTGATACATTAGCAATGGTCTCTGTCTCTTCCTAATTCCGGGGACAGAAGACGGCAGTGGGGATAGGGAATGACTCTTCTTACGGACTGGGGCGAGTGGCATGAGAGGTCCTAGTGTGCACTCTATTTATTTTTCTGTTAGCAATGGTCTCTGTCTCTTCCTAATTCCGGTGACAGAAGACGGCCGTGGGGATAGGGAATGACTCGTCTTACGGACTGGGACGAGTGGCATGAGAGGTCCAAGTGCGCACTTTAAATCTACTTATATGTTAGCAATGGTCTCTGTCTCTTCCTAATTTCGGGGACAGAAGACGGCCGATGGGATAGGGAATGACCTACATTACGGACTGGGGTAGGTGGCATGAGAGGTCCATGTTTGCTATAAATTTGTGTTGACGTTATTTAATTTATTTAATTTATCTAGTTGTAGAATGTTATTATATTTCTTTTATACGTCAATTATCGTAGTTGTAGAATTTGTGAGCTCTTGCATTTATGGGATGGAGTGACGGTATTCGTGGTGCCGTCCCGTCTAGTTATGTGCGTGGGACTCACCGTTACAATTTTGTTGTTCAGGTACATTATAGGTTGAGGCTTTTGGTTAGGAGCTTTAGCAAGGCATCGCATGGGCTCGAGGATTCTTCCTATTGCATTTCTTTTTGTTAAATCATTTTCGAGGTTGTAGCCTACGGGCAAATTCATTCGTTTGTTATTTTCTTAGCTTTTATAAAACTAGCCTTGTAGCCGTGTTTGGCAACATTTTTATTTATTATCAAGTGTTCCTTTAGCTCGCAATTTATTTCTTTTAAAAATTCAAATTTTGTACCAACAGGTTTCACTTTTCCTTTTGTTTTAAAAATGTCATGCCTCGATGTCCGTGTTTATGGATTTTGGGGCGTGACAAGTTGGTATCAGAGCTAACTAGGTTCTTGTATACTTTGGGACGACGGGAAGATGGGTAACCATTGGACCAAGATCCATCGTATCATTTTCACAAAGCTTTTTCCAAAAATTCAAACTTTTTCTAAAAACAGGGGGTTGCATTTAGCTTAAGACATGTAGATAGAATTTAGTATTAATTGATGGAAGGAAAGTCCACATGTGAGGCAAGTTGGGGACAATGAGGACGCTTGTTGATCCCGGCTCGTCAAACTAGTGGGTGAACTTCTCGTCTGTTTGTGTGAAGGAATACCTTAGCGATGTGGAACTCTAGAGTATGCGAGGACGCTTGGGTGCTTTAGGATAACGTATCATGATGGGTTATCCCTCACACTTTTGTGTTGTTTGTATGCGTGCGTAGATTGATATAGTGTGTATGAGGTATAAGTTTGCATGTCAAGTAGTAGCGATGTATTATGGTGCGAAAATCGTGTAGTTGATAGTTTTATGTAGTGCGTTTTCAAATTATTAACTCGTGCGAAAATCAAGCTGGATTTACAGCCGGGTATTCTTTCTCAATTCCTACATCGAGCAGTAGTCCACCTGGGTTACATTCTGGCGGTTTCGCTAAAGAAGTGTTCCAGAAGTATAAGAGAGAGAACGCGCGGAATGCTGAGGAATAGAAGGAGGCTGATTTGAAACGAAAGATTTCGACTAATCAAAGAGAAGCTGGGTCCTCGGTGGATGCTAATACTGCAAAAAATCGAAAAGTTGTTGAAGATCTAACGTTTAAAAAGGAGCCAAGTCAAGCAGTGTTGAACCAACGAAAAAGGCTAAGGTTAACAAGGCAGCGAAGAATTCGAAGATCTAAGGTTAACTGACATTGCCAAACATAAAAAACATAAGTTGGTGTTTTTTTTATCATCATCTACTGAGCCAAAATAAAAGTCTTTTAAGTCTGTGAAATAGTGTTTATAAGAGATAGCAACAATTGTTGAATATATTAGAATCTTCACTTCATTTAAAGACTAGATCTTTATTTGGATTTCTGAAAGTTTAATAGCCCGATAAAATGTCTGGCTAGTGGCTACTTTGTGAGAAAGAAAACTTTTGTAAATGTTAAGTCTTCTCTTTGGCCTCCAAACTTATGGTTGTATATTATTGCCCTAATTTTTTATAAAAGTTTTATCTTTTGAAACGAACATTTGACGAGTACAATTGAGTCTGCTCACGAACTTTTCGTATAATAGATTATTATATTAATTTTTAATGTTAGAAGACGATATAATTATTTAAAATACTTACACTGTTTTAAAATCGATTTTGCTAACGAGTGTCTCGTAAGGTATCATTTAACCGTTAAATACATTTCTATAATCAAGTTGCGTTTAATATGAATATTCGTTGCATTTATACCATAACATTATCATTTTTATGTATTTGATTTACTTAAATAAGAAAATACTCTTAATGTATTACTATAATACAAAAAAAAAATTAAAAAAATTCCATACATTACTAACCAATGCATGGGAGACACTTGGTAGATTTTCCGTTATAAAATATAGTAAACCATTTACATCTAAATAATGTTAACCAAACCATTTGGTTTGCATAATTTTAGGCGTTTAACTTGATGGGAAAATACTTTTACTTGTTTTTAAATATTTTTTTTATTATATAAATAATTTCTTAAATCTTATAATCAACTTTTAATGAACCTAACAGACACGCGTTCATGATTGACTCATTTAGTCATTTACCAAACAATCTTTATATATATGTGAGAAATCTTTTCCGGCTCGTGAATATATAATTCTATTGAGGCTCGTTCACTTTTTATAAGAATAGATTTTTTTTGGGTAAGTTTAAAAGAATAGAATTATTCATGAGCCGGAAAAGACTTTTCGCTAACAGTTCGATTGGCTATCAACCGCATCTCCTATATTACAACTATACTTTATTTATACACGTCTTCAAAAAAAAAAACTTCATTTATACATGGCAGAGATCAAAACAAAATTAAAAAAACTCGTTAATTATTAAAATAAGTTTGTTACATTATATTACAATCATGACTACCACGTAAAATTATTGATATGGCTTGTGTAGTCTAAAGTAGTTCTGAAAGGAAAAATAAAATATATTGTAGATGAGAAATGAGGTTATACATAAGTTTGAAAGTTCGATTTAATTGGGGGAACAAAAATTCCCAATATCATAATTTTTTATTATCAAATAAATTATGTTGCAATCTACATGCAAATCAGTTAGGAAGGTTAACGTAAATGACAAAAGTGAGAGTTAATACTTTGTAACTGACATTGCCAAACATAAATAACAAAAGTTGGTGTTTTTTTGTCAACATCTTTTGAGACAAAATAAAAGTCTTAAGTCTTTGAAATCGCGTTCATAAGAGATCGCAACAATCGTTGACTATATTAGAATCTGCACTTCATTTAAAGACTAGATCTTTATTTGGATTTCTGAAAATTTAATAGCCCGATAAACTGTCTGGCTAGTGGCTACTTTGTGACAAAGAAAACTTTTGTAAATGTTAAGTCTTATCTTTGGCCTCCAAACTAATGGTTGTATATAAATGGGCTAATTTTTTATAAAAACTTTATCTTTTGAAACGAACATTTGACGAGTACAATTGAGTCTGCTCACGAACTTTTCTTATAATAGATTATTATATTAATTTGTAATGTTAGAAGACGATATAATTATTTAAAATACTTACACTATTTTAAAATCGGTTTTCCAAATGAGTGTCTCGTAAGGTATCATTTAACCGTTGAATACATTTCTATAATTAATCAAGTTGCGTTTAATATGAATATTCGTTGCATTTATAACATAACATTATAACATTATCATTTTTATGTATTTGATTTACTTAAATAAGGAAATACTATTAATGTATTACTATAATAAAAATAAAAAAAATTAAACAAATTCCATACATTACTAACCAATGCATGGGGGACACTTGCTGATTTTCCGTTATAAAATATAGTAAACCGTTTACATCTAAATAATGTAAACCAAACCATTTGGTTTGCATAATCTTAGTTGTTTAACTTAATGGGAAAATACTTTTAGTTGTTTTTATATATTTTTTTTATTATATAAATAATTTCGTAAATCTTATAATCAACTTTTAATGAACCTATTAGACACGCGTTCATGATTGACTCATTTAGTCATTTACCAAACAATCTTTATATACATGTGAGAACTATATAATTCTATTGACGCTATTTCATTTCTTATAAGAATAGAATTTTTTTTGGTAAGTTTAAAAGAATCGAATTATTCATGAGCCGGAAAAGACTTTTCGCTAACAGTTCGATTGCTATCAACCACATCTCCTATATTGCAATTATACTTTATTTATACAAATCTTCAACAACAAAAATATACTTCATTTATACATGACAAAGATCAAAACAAAATTAAAGAAACTCGTTAGTTATTAAAATAAGTTTGTTACATTAAAATAAAAGTCTTAAATAAGTTTTATGAGCACTATTTTAATGAATTTGTTCAACTAAGCATCACTAAATCCAAGTCAAAAAGTCTCAACTTTATAGTATCCAAAATGAGAAAAATGGCCCGTTACGAAATAATGAACTTAATTGTCATAATAATATTGATCAGACGCATTGTTTTAAACATATTTTATTTAACAGATTTACTTTGATTATTTGCATCGATTAATACTTTGCAAATTATGTAATGATATTTACGATATGTGTATTTAATAAATGGATAGTGTATCGTGACATACCAAGAGTCAATTTATTTCCACTATATGGATTTAAAGACTATTTGTAATATTTACGTACATCGACCAAATACAACGTTTTTTTTAAGAAGTGCATTAAACAAGACTGGTATAAATGTCTGCATGTTTTAAGACTACTTATAATAATATTGATCAGACGCATTGTTTTAAACATATTTTATTTAGCAGATTTACTTTGATTATTTGCATCCATTAATACTTTGCGAATTATGTAATGATATTTACGATATGTGTATTTAATAAATGGATAGTGTATAGTGACATACCGACAGTCAATTTATTTCCACTATATGGATTGAAAGACTATTTGCAATATTTATGTACGTTGACCAAATACAACGTTTTTTTAAGAAGTGCATTAAACTAGACTGGTATAAATGCATGTATGTTTTAAGACTACTTACACTAATGTTGTACATTATTACCAAAATTTCAAAAAAATTAAGGAAGTACAATAAATATATATGAAAGCAATATATTCTGGGAAACATGTACGAATAGTTGGAAGTTCGTTTTAGATGGACGTGTTAATATGTTTGCCCATATACTCAAATGACAATGACAAAACTATTTAAAAAAATTATATTGATCGATAACTCCGGTGAGTCCGGTCTACGTAACAATGAGTTAATTGAATCGTGGAGTAGTACTAAGGTCTTATAAACCCAAACTATAAAAAAAATTGCCATTTTACCTTTATAAGTTATGAGGTGGAAAAGTAGTGAACAGTTCGTTCGTCTCTGTTACAACAATTAGTTTTCTTGGTATTAAGATAATCATAGCTATTAAAGTAGTCAATAAATAAAATTGAAAAGTAAGACTACATTTATGTGCTTTGTTTGTAGTAGAGTTTTTTTAATTAATTTTTCCATATATCACTTCAAAATGACATGTTTTATTCGTAGTGCCAATAAAGTAAAACACTATGATGCCTCATAATCTTATTGATTAAAGGCAATCGTTGCATCCGGCATTTTTACAACCCGACAAGTTAAGTAATTTAATTATGAGGATATTGTTACTTTGAACTTATTATTTCGTATTAGAATCGATGCACATAACACACAGGTTCAAAAAACGTGCTTTAATCATGTTTTCAATAATAACTTTTCATCCTGAAAACGTATAATTAATGCTAATTATACGAATTATACGGAGTTAATTACAATCGATTTTTTACCTAAACGAATTTAAAACGTTGTAAATATCTTCATTAAGCATGACAATTCCGACAAGTCACTCAAGAGTTAAAAATTTAATTGTACGAATTCATCGTAAACGTACGGATTCAATTACAATATATCTTTTATCCAAACGAATTTATAATATCGTAAATATCTTCATTAAGCACTACGGGCTCGACCCTATCATCATTCACTCAAGAGTTAAAGTTTTAACTGTACGGATTAATCGTAAACGTACGAATTCAATTACAATCGATCTTTTACCTAAACGAATTTAGAACATTGTAAATATCTTCATTAAACACTACGGGCCCGACCCCGTCATCATAGTTACTCAAATGTTAAAATTTTAAATTGTACGGATTAACGCTAGACTCGTATATTCAATTACAATCGATCTTTTACCCAAACAAATTTAAAACATTGTAAATATCTTCATTAAGCACGACGGGGCGACCCAGTCACCATAATCACTTAACAGTCAGAAATTTAAATGTACGGATTAATGTTAAACGTAAGCATTTTTTTCTTCTTCTTTAAACTTGCATATTCAATTACAGACTTAAACGAATCTAGAGCATTGCAAATACTTTCATTCACCACGACGGGCCCGATTCGCGTCATCATAGTTACTCAATAGTTAAAAAATTAATTCCACAGATTAATGCAAACGTACAAGTTCAATTACAGTCGATCTTTTACCAAAACGAATATAGAACATCGTAAATATCTTCATTAACCGCGACGGGTCTGCCCCGTCATCATAGTCACTCAAGAGTTACAAATTCAAACAGATTCATCGTAAACGTACATATTTAATGACAGACGATATTTTACCTAAACAAATTCAAAACATTATTTAGTAATTCATTAAACACGACGGGTCCGTCCCGTTGTCATAATTACTAGATATTCAAAAATTTAACCGTAGCGATTAATATTCAACGTACTTATTCAATTACAACCGATTTTATACCAAACCAAATATAGAAAATGACAAATATCTTCCTTAACCACGATGATTTACTCAAAGAGTAAAACAAACTTAACTTAAGCAAAGGTGTATGTATCTGTTGGGTTAAAAAAACATGGTTTAAATAAAGCTTTGTGTCCCAAATATATTTTAAGACTAAATATAATACTCACAAGAGAGAGAAGAAATAGAGCGCCAAATTCTATATCCCCATAATATATATATATATATATATAAATATTTTTTATCAGTGGCTTCTCTCACTAGACCAATCCTCTTCTAGCATTGGTAATTTCTATGAACTTTTATCATTTTTCTCATTTTCTTTTTAATCTTGTATTAAACACATTTGAGTTTTATTGTTCTTTTATCTGAATTTTAAGTTGATTGATAAATTTTGCATGTTAGATCAGTTTTTTTAATATTTTGGAGTAATGGGTTTATACTTTATAGTTTTTTCAGTTGTGGGTATACAGAATTATATATAGAATGTTAGATAAAAGATACAATCTTTTATCTGGGTTTTACGTTGATTGATAAATTTTGCATGTTAGACTAGTTTATTTTTAATATTTTGGAGTAATGGGTTTATATTTTATAGTTATATCAGTTCATACAGAATTTACTATGATATGTATCTATATAGTATTTATGTTGATACATAATTATATATAGAATGTTATATAAAAGATAAAACACATGATTAGATATGTTTTAAATGCCATTTGGTATAGATAAAAGGGTTTTTGGTTAAAGGTCATGTTTTTCTTATGTCACCTAAAATTTGCTTTTTTGAGTGAGTTTTAGCATAATTTGGTGTTATAATGGCTTTATTCGATAAGATTCCGTAGTTTGCGTGCGCGTGTGCGAGTTAGTTATTTTTCGGGTTTTTTTTTTCCTGTTGCATGTCGGATTGTTCTTTCAATGCTGTTGGTAAATTTAAATAGATAGAATCCAAAGATAGATTGATATAAATGGATAAAATAATTTGTTTTGGTTACTCATTGCTTGAACCTTTTCCCATTATTGCATAATTTTCGCTTCATTTGAACATGATTATAAGCTTACGGCTAGGTTTAATGAAATCTCAACTTGATTTCGGGTATAATTTATTATGTATGTATCCCAGTTGTTCATGAAAAAGTTTCTGTAGATATTTTTTTGGATTTTGAATTGATGAAGTCTATTAGCCTATATGTGTGTATCCTTCTAAATTAAATATGATTTGTCGAAAACTTGTCTGCTAAATTATGAAAAAAAGCCCTGGTATTGCAAAACGACAAATGTGATATAACGGGTTTGTTTATTTTGATTAGTGGCGGTGTCGTAAAACGACAAATTGCGTAATCATTTACATCATTTGAATGGGTTACAACCAAGTTCCCGGGGATTTCAACATTACTTTTGTCGGTTACTAGTTAATTGTCTGTCTAGGATAAATATGGAAATCAACCAAAGATTTTATATTTTTTTCTGTTTGAATTCTATTGGCTCGTGTTTGTGTCTTTCTAAACTAGGTTTGATTGTGTCGGAAATTTATCTGCTTTAGTATGAGAGAGTCCGAATATCGGAAAACAACAATTCTGCTGTTATGTTTTTTTTTTTAATTTTGCTTGATTGATTGTCTTCACACTTTCTAAGAATAATTACGAGTAAGTTTGGGATGGATCTCGGTCCACTATTTTTTAGAGTGGCAACCCTTAAGAACCCTAAGAAATAAATGGGGAATTCTTATGGAGCCCACCCTCAAATTAAATAGAAGCAGAACACTGAAATATTATTGATACCGATTCTGTGCCCTATATGGACCGGGTTCATACTTCATACTAAATTTGTCTTATGACGACTTTAAGTTTCACATCACTCGAACATTGTTAGAACCAAGTTTAGAGAGAATCTTGCATTACTTTTGCGTGTCACTAGTTTACTGTCTCTCTGTGATAAACTTGAAATGTCTGGGCATTTTTTTGTTGTTGTCTTTTTTAGTTTCTGAATTCGATTTGCTCATGCGTGTGCATCATTCTAAATAGGATTGATTTTGCGTGAGAAACTTATTTGCTATAAAATTAGAGAACTCCTGTATGTAACCAACAAATTTTCTGTTGTGGTTATTTGTTAGTGGCATCACGCAAAAAGAAAAACAAAAACAAAATAGTTTTGTATCACGCGAAAGAATTTTTGTTTGAGGATTCAATTTTTCCTTTTGTGTGTTACAGTTAAGGCTTCATTGTTATGTCATTGGTACACTTAGAAAAGACATACGTCAGAGGTTGGTTGATGATAAGTGATGAATTTTGCGCAGAAAGCTGTTACCTTGGACGCCTTCACTCATAAAATTTCCTAAGATTTAAACATAGTTATGACTGAATTCTGAGAACACCTTACTTTTGCATGTCACTAGTTAATTGTCTATTTAGGAAAGAAATGAATAAGTTAAGCTAGATATATAATTTTTGTTGCTGTTTGCATTCTATTTGCTCATCTGTGTATCTTTTTTAACTAGGTTAGTTGTTGTGTCGAAAACCTTTTCTTCTTAAGTTTGAGAGAATCTGGGTATCCTTCAAATAACAAAAATGTTGTCCTGGTTTCATTAATTTTGTCGGTGGCTTCATTGATTACATAACAAAAGAAAAAAAGAACTAGAAAGATAATGAATGCAATTAAGACGAGCTAGGGCAAAAGAAGTTTCTGATTATTTTTTTAATAAAAAATATTATGTGAGCATTTTATGGTTCATTATCCATTAATTAAAAATCTTTGATATCGTATAGTTTTGTAAAGGGATGAATTTTTGTCCAGGTTAATGCCTTCAGTTCATTTACATAGAATTTCACATAATTTGAACCTGGTTGCCTCTAAGTTCCAGGAGATTTCCACATTACTTTTGCATGTTAGTAGTTGATTGATAGACACGGAAAAGTTAAGCTAAATATTTTATAGTTGTAGGTGTTGGATTCTTTTGGCATGTGTATATCTTTCTAAACTAAGTTTGATTTTGTTTTCGGAAACTTCTATGTTAAAGAATTAGCAAAACCCAGGTTACATAAAATATCGAAGATACTGTGGTGGTTTTATCAATGTGGCTTTAATGCTTCACTTGTTCCGACAGTTTTCAACATTACTTTTGTCGGTTACTACTGAATTGTCCATTTAGGATAAACTTATAAAAGGTTCAGCTAGAAATTATTATTTTTGTCGGTGTTTGAATATACTGGCTCATGCACGTGTTTCGTTTTAACTAGGTACGATTTATTGCTGGAAACTTGTCTGCTAAAGTTTGCGAAATCCCGGGTATCACCAGAAAAGGAAATTGCTGTCTTGGAGTGCAATAAAGAAGAGGCTGTCAGGGTAAAAGAGATTTCCCTCAGCAAGTTTGAAGGTAAAGATTATTTAGGGGCGAAGAGATTTGCACTGAAAGCCCAATCACTCTATCCGGAGCTTGACAGTATACAACAGCTGATTACAACCCTAGACGTATACATATCGTCCGAAACTCGAATAAGTGGTGAGAGTGACTGGTATAGGGTACTGGATGTGAGCCCTACAGCAGATGAGCGAGTGATAAGAAAACAGTATCGAAAATTAGCTCTGGTTCTACATCCGGACAAAAACAAATCAATAGGTGCTGATGGAGCTTTTAAGCTCATCTCAGAAGCATGTAGCTTTTTGTCAGACAAGGTCAAAAGAGAAGCTTTTGACCAGTTGAGGAATGCAGAACTTGTTAAGCCTCAAGGTCCTTCAGCTGCGTCGAATGGGGTGAGTAGTTCGAGTAAAAGCGGAGCAATCCCGAAACCAGCACCCCCAAAAAGAAAACCGGCAACTAAAAAGAGTCGAACGTCCAAAGGTGCTACCCCTGCTGCTCAGCAAAACTACCCCATCACCGCTACCTTTTGGTCTGTATGCCACACATGTAGATTACTACACGAGTACTTTCGTGTTTATCTACACAAGAACGTACAGTGTCCCAATTGCAACTTACCCTATTTCGCGTATGAGTATCCACCCCCTTCAGGAATTCCTCAAATGCCCTCTCGGCCATATTATTTTCAGCAAAATCAAGCTGGCAACTCACCCTATTTCGCCTATGAGTATCCATATCCATCCCCTTCAGGAATTCCTCATATGCCCTCTCATCCTTATTATTTTCAGCAAAATCAAGCTGGATTTACAGCCGGGTATTCTTTCTCAATTCCTACATCGAGCAGTAGTCCACCTGGGTTACATTCTGGCGGTTTCGCTAAAGAAGTGTTCCAGAAGTATAAGAGAGAGAACGCGCGGAATGCTGAGGAATAGAAGGAGGCTGATTTGAAACGAAAGATTTCGACTAATCAAAGAGAAGCTGGGTCCTCGGTGGATGCTAATACTGCAAAAAAACGAAAAGTTGTCGAAGATCTAACGTTTAAAAAGGAGCCAAGTCAAGCAGTGTTGAACCAACGAAGAAGGCTAAGGTTAACAAGGCAGCGAAGAATTCGAAGATCTAAGGTTAACTGACATTGCCAAACATAAAAAACATAAGTTGGTGTTTTTTTTTATCATCATCTACTGAGCCAAAATAAAAGTCTTTTAAGTCTGTGAAATAGTGTTTATAAGAGATAGCAACAATTGTTGAATATATTAGAATCTTCACTTCATTTAAAGACTAGATCTTTATTTGGATTTCTAAAAGTTTAATAGCCCGATAAAATGTCTGGCTAGTGGCTACTTTGTGAGAAAGAAAACTTTTGTAAATGTTAAGTCTTCTCTTTGGCCTCCAAACTTATGGTTGTATATTATTGCCCTAATTTTTTATAAAAGTTTTATCTTTTGAAACGAACATTTGGCGAGTACAATTGAGTCTGCTCACGAACTTTTCGTATAATAGATTATTATATTAATTTTTAATGTTAGAAGACGATATAATTATTTAAAATACTTACACTGTTTTAAAATCGATTTTGCTAACGAGTGTCTCGTAAGGTATCATTTAACCGTTAAATACATTTCTATAATCAAGTTGCGTTTAATATGAATATTCGTTGCATTTATACCATAACATTAGCATTTTTATGTATTTGATTTACTTAAATAAGAAAATACTATTAATGTATTACTATAATACAAAAAAAAAATTAAAAAAATTC
Source organism: Primula vulgaris (assembly GCA_963920805.1). NCBI lineage: Eukaryota > Viridiplantae > Streptophyta > Magnoliopsida > Ericales > Primulaceae > Primula > Primula vulgaris. The sequence goes on along the minus strand of OY987215.1, from coordinate 30,142,716 downwards.
CATACATTACTAACCAATGCATGGGAGCCACTTGGTAGATTTTCCGTTATAAAATATAGTAAACCATTTACATCTAAATAATGTTAACCAAACCATTTGGTTTGCATAATTTTAGGTGTTTAACTTGATGGGAAAATACTTTTACTTGTTTTTAAATATTTTTTTTATTATATAAATAATTTCTTAAATCTTATAATCAACTTTTAATGAACCTAACAGACACGCGTTCATGATTGACTCATTTAGTCATTTACCAAACAATCTTTATATATATGTGAGAAATCTTTTCCGGCTCGTGAATATATAATTCTATTGAGGCTAGTTCACTTCTTATAAGAATAGATTTTTTTTGGGTAAGTTTAAAAGAATAGAATTATTCATGAGCCGGAAAAGACTTTTCACTAACAGTTCGATTGGCTATCAACCGCATCTCCTATATTACAACTATACTTTATTTATACACGTCTTCAAAAAAAAAAAAAGTTCATTTATACATGGCAGAGATCAAAACAAAATTAAAAAAACTCGTTAATTATTAAAATAAGTTTGTTACATTATATTACAATCATGACTACCACGTAAAATTATTGATATGGCTTGTGTAGTCTAAAGTAGTTCTGAAAGGAAAAATAAAATATATTGTAGATGAGAAATGAGGTTATACATAAGTTCGAAAGTTCAATTTAATTGGGGGAACAAAAATTCCCAATATCATAATTTTTAATTATCAAATAAATTATGTTGCAATCTACATGCAAATCAGTTAGGAAGGTTAACGTAAATGACAAAAGTGAGAGTTAATACTTTGTAACTGACATTGCCAAACATAAATAACAAAAGTTGGTGTTTTTTTGTCAACATCTTTTGAGAAATAATAAAAGTCTTAAGTCTTTGAAATCGCGTTCATAAGAGATCGCAACAATCGTTGAATATATTAGAATCTGCACTTCATTTAAAGACTAGATCTTTATTTGGATTTCTGAAAATTTAATAGCCCGATAAACTGTCTGGCTAGTGGCTACTTTGTGACAAAGAAAACTTTTGTAAATGTTAAGTCTTATCTTTGGCCTCCAAACTAATGGTTGTATATAAATGGGCTAATTTTTTATAAAAACTTTATCTTTTGAAACGAACATTTGACGAGTACAATTGAGTCTGCTCACGAACTTTTCGTATAATAGATTATTATATTAATTTGTAATGTTAGAAGACGATATAATTATTTAAAATACTTACACTATTTTAAAATCGGTTTTCCAAATGAGTGTCTCGTAAGGTATCATTTAACCGTTGAATACATTTCTATAATTAATCAAGTTGCGTTTAATATGAATATTCGTTGCATTTATAACATAACATTATAATATTATCATTTTTATGTATTTGATTTACTTAAATAAGGAAATACTATTAATGTATTACTATAATAAAAATAAAAAAAATTAAACAAATTCCATACATTACTAACCCATGCATGGGGGACACTTGCTAGATTTTCCGTTATAAAATATAGTAAACCATTTACATCTAAATAATGTAAACCAAACCATTTGGTTTGCATAATCTTAGTTGTTTAACTTGATGGGAAAATACTTTTAGTTGTTTTTATATATTTTTTTTATTATATAAATAATTTCGTAAATCTTATAATCAACTTTTAATGAACCTATTAGACACGCGTTCATGATTGACTCATTTAGTCATTTACCAAACAATCTTTATATACATGTGAGAACTATATAATTCTATTGACGCTATTTCATTTCTTATAAGAATAGAATTTTTTTTGGTAAGTTTAAAAGAATCGAATTATTCATGAGCCGGAAAAGACTTTTCGCTAACAGTTCAATTGGCTCTCAACCACATCTCCTATATTGCAATTATACTTTATTTATACAAATCTTCAACAACAAAAATATACTTCATTTATACATGACAGAGATCAAAACAAAATTAAAGAAACTCGTTAGTTATTAAAATAAGTTTGTTACATTAAAATAAAAGTCTTAAATAAGTTTTATGAGTCACTATTTTAATGAATTTGTTCAACTAAGCATCACTAAATCCAAGTCAAAAAGTCTCAACTTTATAGTATCCAAAATGAGAAAAATGGCCCGTTACGAAATAATGAACTTAATTGTCATAATAATATTGATCAGACGCATTGTTTTAAACATATTTTATTTAACAGATTTACTTTGATTATTTGCATCGATTAATACTTTGCGAATTATGTAATGATATTTACGATATGTGTATTTAATAAATGGATAGTGTATCGTGACATACCAAGAGTCAATTTATTTCCACTATATGGATTTAAAGACTATTTGTAATATTTACGTACATCGACCAAATACAACGTTTTTTTTAAGAAGTGCATTAAACAAGACTGGTATAAATGTCTGCATGTTTTAAGACTACTTATAATAATATTGATCAGACGCATTGCTTTAAACATATTTTATTTAGCAGATTTACTTTGATTATTTGCATCCATTAATAGTTTGCGAATTATGTAATGATATTTACGATATGTGTATTTAATAAATGGATAGTGTATAGTGACATACCGACAGTCAATTTATTTCCACTATATGGATTGAAAGACTATTTGCAATATTTATGTACGTTGACCAAATACAACGTTTTTTTAAGAAGTGCATTAAACTAGACTGGTATAAATGCATGTATGTTTTAAGACTACTTACACTAATGTTGTACATTATTACCAAAATTTCAAAAAAATTAAGGAAGTACAATAAATATATATGAAAGCATTATATTCTGGGAAACATGTACGAATAGTTGGAAGTTCGTTTTAGATGGACATGTTAATATGTTTGCCCATATACTCAAATGACAATGACAAAACTACTTAAAAAAATTATATTGATCGATAACTCCGGTGAGTCCGGTCTACGTAACAATGAGTTAATTGAATCGTGGAGTAGTACTAAGGTCTTATAAACCCAAACTATAAAAAAAATTGCCATTTTACCTTTATAAGTTATGAGGTGGAAAAGTAGTGAACAGTTCGTTCGTCTCTGTTACAACAATTAGTTTTCTTGGTATTAAGATAATCATAGCTATTAAAGTAGTCAATAAATAAAATTGAAAAGTAAGACTACATTTATGTGCTTTGTTTGTAGTAGAGTTTTTTTAATTAATTTTTCCATATATCACTTCAAAATGACATGTTTTATTCGTAGTGCCAACAAAGTAAAACACTATGATGCCTCATAATCTTATTGATTAAAGGCAATCGTTGCATCCGGCATTTTTACAACCCGACAAGTTAAGTAATTTAATTATGAGGATATTGTTACTTTGAACTTATTATTTCGTATTAGAATCGATGCACATAACACACAGGTTCAAAAAACGTGCTTTAATCATGTTTTCAATAATAACTTTTCATCCTGAAAACGTATAATTAATGCTAATTATACGAATTATACGGAGTTAATTACAATCGATTTTTTACCTAAACGAATTTAAAACGTTGTAAATATCTTCATTAAGCATGACAATTCCGACAAGTCACTCAAGAGTTAAAAATTTAATTGTACGAATTCATCGTAAACGTACGGATTCAATTACAATATATCTTTTATCCAAACGAATTTATAATATCGTAAATATCTTCATTAAGCACTACGGGCTCGACCCTATCATCATTCACTCAAGAGTTAAAGTTTTAACTGTACGGATTAATCGTAAACGTACGAATTCAATTACAATCGATCTTTTACCTAAACGAATTTAGAACATTGTAAATATCTTCATTAAACACTACGGGCCCGACCCCGTCATCATAGTTACTCAAATGTTAAAATTTTAAATTGTACGGATTAACGCTAGACTCGTATATTCAATTACAATCGATCTTTTACCCAAACAAATTTAAAACATTGTAAATATCTTCATTAAGCACGACGGGGCGACCCAGTCACCATAATCACTTAACAGTCAGAAATTTAAATGTACGGATTAATGTTAAACGTAAGTATTTTTTTCTTCTTCTTTAAACTTGCATATTCAATTACAGACTTAAACGAATCTAGAGCATTGCAAATACTTTCATTCACCACGACCGGCCCGATTCGCGTCATCATAGTTACTCAATAGTTAAAAAATTAATTCCACAGATTAATGCAAACGTACAAGTTCAATTACAGTCGATCTTTTACCAAAACGAATATAGAACATCGTAAATATCTTCATTAACCGCGACGGGTCTGCCCCGTCATCATAGTCACTCAAGAGTTACAAATTCAAACAGATTCATCGTAAACGTACATATTTAATGACAGACGATATTTTACCTAAACAAATTCAAAACATTATTTAGTAATTCATTAAACACGACGGGTCCGTCCCGTTGTCATAATTACTAGATATTCAAAAATTTAACCGTAGCGATTAATATTCAACGTACTTATTCAATTACAACCGATTTTATACCAAACCAAATATAGAAAATGACAAATATCTTCCTTAACCACGATGATTTACTCAAAGAGTAAAACAAACTTAACTTAAGCAAAGGTGTATGTATCTGTTGGGTTAAAAAAACATGGTTTAAATAAAGCTTTGTGTCCCAAATATATTTTAAGACTAAATATAATACTCACAAGAGAGAGAAGAAATAGAGCGCCAAATTCTATATCCCCATAATATATATATATATATATATAAATATTTTTTATCAGTGGCTTCTCTCACTAGACCAATCCTCTTCTAGCATTGGTAATTTCTATGAACTTTTATCATTTTTCTCATTTTCTTTTTAATCTTGTATTAAACACATTTGAGTTTTATTGTTCTTTTATCTGAATTTTAAGTTGATTGATAAATTTTGCATGTTAGATCAGTTTTTTTAATATTTTGGAGTAATGGGTTTATACTTTATAGTTTTTTCAGTTGTGGGTATACAGAATTATATATAGAATGTTAGATAAAAGATACAATCTTTTATCTGGGTTTTACGTTGATTGATAAATTTTGCATGTTAGACTAGTTTATTTTTAATATTTTGGAGTAATGGGTTTATATTTTATAGTTATATCAGTTCATACAGAATTTACTATGATATGTATCTATATAGTATTTATGTTGATACATAATTATATATAGAATGTTATATAAAAGATAAAACACATGATTAGATATGTTTTAAATGCCATTTGGTATAGATAAAAGGGTTTTTGGTTAAAGGTCATGTTTTTCTTATGTCACCTAAAATTTGCTTTTTTGAGTGAGTTTTAGCATAATTTGGTGTTATAATGGCTTTATTCGATAAGATTCCGTAGTTTGCGTGCGCGTGTGCGAGTTAGTTATTTTTCGGGTTTTTTTTTTCCTGTTGCATGTCGGATTGTTCTTTCAATGCTGTTGGTAAATTTAAATAGATAGAATCCAAAGATAGATTGATATAAATGGATAAAATAATTTGTTTTGGTTACTCATTGCTTGAACCTTTTCCCATTATTGCATAATTTTCGCTTCATTTGAACATGATTATAAGCTTACGGCTAGGTTTAATGAAATCTCAACTTGATTTCGGGTATAATTTATTATGTATGTATCCCAGTTGTTCATGAAAAAGTTTCTGTAGATATTTTTTTGGATTTTGAATTGATGAAGTCTATTAGCCTATATGTGTGTATCCTTCTAAATTAAATATGATTTGTCGAAAACTTGTCTGCTAAATTATGAAAAAAAGCCCTGGTATTGCAAAACGACAAATGTGATATAACGGGTTTGTTTATTTTGATTAGTGGCGGTGTCGTAAAACGACAAATTGCGTAATCATTTACATCATTTGAATGGGTTACAACCAAGTTCCCGGGGATTTCAACATTACTTTTGTCGGTTACTAGTTAATTGTCTGTCTAGGATAAATATGGAAATCAACCAAAGATTTTATATTTTTTTCTGTTTGAATTCTATTGGCTCGTGTTTGTGTCTTTCTAAACTAGGTTTGATTGTGTCGGAAATTTATCTGCTTTAGTATGAGAGAGTCCGAATATCGGAAAACAACAATTCTGCTGTTATGTTTTTTTTTTTAATTTTGCTTGATTGATTGTCTTCACACTTTCTAAGAATAATTACGAGTAAGTTTGGGATGGATCTCGGTCCACTATTTTTTAGAGTGGCAACCCTTAAGAACCCTAAGAAATAAATGGGGAATTCTTATGGAGCCCACCCTCAAATTAAATAGAAGCAGAACACTGAAATATTATTGATACCGATTCTGTGCCCTATATGGACCGGGTTCATACTTCATACTAAATTTGTCTTATGACGACTTTAAGTTTCACATCACTCGAACATTGTTAGAACCAAGTTTAGAGAGAATCTTGCATTACTTTTGCGTGTCACTAGTTTACTGTCTCTCTGTGATAAACTTGAAATGTCTGGGCATTTTTTTGTTGTTGTCTTTTTTAGTTTCTGAATTCGATTTGCTCATGCGTGTGCATCATTCTAAATAGGATTGATTTTGCGTGAGAAACTTATTTGCTATAAAATTAGAGAACTCCTGTATGTAACCAACAAATTTTCTGTTGTGGTTATTTGTTAGTGGCATCACGCAAAAAGAAAAACAAAAACAAAATAGTTTTGTATCACGCGAAAGAATTTTTGTTTGAGGATTCAATTTTTCCTTTTGTGTGTTACAGTTAAGGCTTCATTGTTATGTCATTGGTACACTTAGAAAAGACATACGTCAGAGGTTGGTTGATGATAAGTGATGAATTTTGCGCAGAAAGCTGTTACCTTGGACGCCTTCACTCATAAAATTTCCTAAGATTTAAACATAGTTATGACTGAATTCTGAGAACACCTTACTTTTGCATGTCACTAGTTAATTGTCTATTTAGGAAAGAAATGAATAAGTTAAGCTAGATATATAATTTTTGTTGCTGTTTGCATTCTATTTGCTCATCTGTGTATCTTTTTTAACTAGGTTAGTTGTTGTGTCGAAAACCTTTTCTTCTTAAGTTTGAGAGAATCTGGGTATCCTTCAAATAACAAAAATGTTGTCCTGGTTTCATTAATTTTGTCGGTGGCTTCATTGATTACATAACAAAAGAAAAAAAGAACTAGAAAGATAATGAATGCAATTAAGACGAGCTAGGGCAAAAGAAGTTTCTGATTATTTTTTTAATAAAAAATATTATGTGAGCATTTTATGGTTCATTATCCATTAATTAAAAATCTTTGATATCGTATAGTTTTGTAAAGGGATGAATTTTTGTCCAGGTTAATGCCTTCAGTTCATTTACATAGAATTTCACATAATTTGAACCTGGTTGCCTCTAAGTTCCAGGAGATTTCCACATTACTTTTGCATGTTAGTAGTTGATTGATAGACACGGAAAAGTTAAGCTAAATATTTTATAGTTGTAGGTGTTGGATTCTTTTGGCATGTGTATATCTTTCTAAACTAAGTTTGATTTTGTTTTCGGAAACTTCTATGTTAAAGAATTAGCAAAACCCAGGTTACATAAAATATCGAAGATACTGTGGTGGTTTTATCAATGTGGCTTTAATGCTTCACTTGTTCCGACAGTTTTCAACATTACTTTTGTCGGTTACTACTGAATTGTCCATTTAGGATAAACTTATAAAAGGTTCAGCTAGAAATTATTATTTTTGTCGGTGTTTGAATATACTGGCTCATGCACGTGTTTCGTTTTAACTAGGTACGATTTATTGCTGGAAACTTGTCTGCTAAAGTTTGCGAAATCCCGGGTATCACCAGAAAAGGAAATTGCTGTCATGGAGTGCAATAAAGAAGAGGCTGTCAGGGTAAAAGAGATTTCCCTCAGCAAGTTTGAAGGTAAAGATTATTTAGGGGCGAAGAGATTTGCACTGAAAGCCCAATCACTCTATCCGGAGCTTGACAGTATACAACAGCTGATTACAACCCTAGACGTATACATATCGTCCGAAACTCGAATAAGTGGTGAGAGTGACTGGTATAGGGTACTGGATGTGAGCCCTACAGCAGATGAGCGAGTGATAAGAAAACAGTATCGAAAATTAGCTCTGGTTCTACATCCGGACAAAAACAAATCAATAGGTGCTGATGGAGCTTTTAAGCTCATCTCAGAAGCATGTAGCTTTTTGTCAGACAAGGTCAAAAGAGAAGCTTTTGACCAGTTGAGGAATGCAGAACTTGTTAAGCCTCAAGGTCCTTCAGCTGCGTCGAATGGGGTGAGTAGTTCGAGTAAAAGCGGAGCAATCCCGAAACCAGCACCCCCAAAAAGAAAACCGGCAACTAAAAAGAGTCGAACGTCCAAAGGTGCTACCCCTGCTGCTCAGCAAAACTACCCCATCACCGCTACCTTTTGGTCTGTATGCCACACATGTAGATTACTACACGAGTACTTTCGTGTTTATCTACACAAGAACGTACAGTGTCCCAATTGCAACTTACCCTATTTCGCGTATGAGTATCCACCCCCTTCAGGAATTCCTCAAATGCCCTCTCGGCCATATTATTTTCAGCAAAATCAAGCTGGCAACTCACCCTATTTCGCCTATGAGTATCCATATCCATCCCCTTCAGGAATTCCTCATATGCCCTCTCATCCTTATTATTTTCAGCAAAATCAAGCTGGATTTACAGCCGGGTATTCTTTCTCAATTCCTACATCGAGCAGTAGTCCACCTGGGTTACATTCTGGCGGTTTCGCTAAAGAAGTGTTCCAGAAGTATAAGAGAGAGAACGCGCGGAATGCTGAGGAATAGAAGGAGGCTGATTTGAAACGAAAGATTTCGACTAATCAAAGAGAAGCTGGGTCCTCGGTGGATGCTAATACTGCAAAAAAACGAAAAGTTGTCGAAGATCTAACGTTTAAAAAGGAGCCAAGTCAAGCAGTGTTGAACCAACGAAGAAGGCTAAGGTTAACAAGGCAGCGAAGAATTCGAAGATCTAAGGTTAACTGACATTGCCAAACATAAAAAACATAAGTTGGTGTTTTTTTTTATCATCATCTACTGAGCCAAAATAAAAGTCTTTTAAGTCTGTGAAATAGTGTTTATAAGAGATAGCAACAATTGTTGAATATATTAGAATCTTCACTTCATTTAAAGACTAGATCTTTATTTGGATTTCTAAAAGTTTAATAGCCCGATAAAATGTCTGGCTAGTGGCTACTTTGTGAGAAAGAAAACTTTTGTAAATGTTAAGTCTTCTCTTTGGCCTCCAAACTTATGGTTGTATATTATTGCCCTAATTTTTTATAAAAGTTTTATCTTTTGAAACGAACATTTGGCGAGTACAATTGAGTCTGCTCACGAACTTTTCGTATAATAGATTATTATATTAATTTTTAATGTTAGAAGACGATATAATTATTTAAAATACTTACACTGTTTTAAAATCGATTTTGCTAACGAGTGTCTCGTAAGGTATCATTTAACCGTTAAATACATTTCTATAATCAAGTTGCGTTTAATATGAATATTCGTTGCATTTATACCATAACATTAGCATTTTTATGTATTTGATTTACTTAAATAAGAAAATACTATTAATGTATTACTATAATACAAAAAAAAAATTAAAAAAATTCCATACATTACTAACCAATGCATGGGAGCCACTTGGTAGATTTTCCGTTATAAAATATAGTAAACCATTTACATCTAAATAATGTTAACCAAACCATTTGGTTTGCATAATTTTAGGTGTTTAACTTGATGGGAAAATACTTTTACTTGTTTTTAAATATTTTTTTTATTATATAAATAATTTCTTAAATCTTATAATCAACTTTTAATGAACCTAACAGACACGCGTTCATGATTGACTCATTTAGTCATTTACCAAACAATCTTTATATATATGTGAGAAATCTTTTCCGGCTCGTGAATATATAATTCTATTGAGGCTAGTTCACTTCTTATAAGAATAGATTTTTTTTGGGTAAGTTTAAAAGAATAGAATTATTCATGAGCCGGAAAAGACTTTTCACTAACAGTTCGATTGGCTATCAACCGCATCTCCTATATTACAACTATACTTTATTTATACACGTCTTCAAAAAAAAAAAAAGTTCATTTATACATGGCAGAGATCAAAACAAAATTAAAAAAACTCGTTAATTATTAAAATAAGTTTGTTACATTATATTACAATCATGACTACCACGTAAAATTATTGATATGGCTTGTGTAGTCTAAAGTAGTTCTGAAAGGAAAAATAAAATATATTGTAGATGAGAAATGAGGTTATACATAAGTTCGAAAGTTCAATTTAATTGGGGGAACAAAAATTCCCAATATCATAATTTTTAATTATCAAATAAATTATGTTGCAATCTACATGCAAATCAGTTAGGAAGGTTAACGTAAATGACAAAAGTGAGAGTTAATACTTTGTAACTGACATTGCCAAACATAAATAACAAAAGTTGGTGTTTTTTTGTCAACATCTTTTGAGAAATAATAAAAGTCTTAAGTCTTTGAAATCGCGTTCATAAGAGATCGCAACAATCGTTGAATATATTAGAATCTGCACTTCATTTAAAGACTAGATCTTTATTTGGATTTCTGAAAATTTAATAGCCCGATAAACTGTCTGGCTAGTGGCTACTTTGTGACAAAGAAAACTTTTGTAAATGTTAAGTCTTATCTTTGGCCTCCAAACTAATGGTTGTATATAAATGGGCTAATTTTTTATAAAAACTTTATCTTTTGAAACGAACATTTGACGAGTACAATTGAGTCTGCTCACGAACTTTTCGTATAATAGATTATTATATTAATTTGTAATGTTAGAAGACGATATAATTATTTAAAATACTTACACTATTTTAAAATCGGTTTTCCAAATGAGTGTCTCGTAAGGTATCATTTAACCGTTGAATACATTTCTATAATTAATCAAGTTGCGTTTAATATGAATATTCGTTGCATTTATAACATAACATTATAATATTATCATTTTTATGTATTTGATTTACTTAAATAAGGAAATACTATTAATGTATTACTATAATAAAAATAAAAAAAATTAAACAAATTCCATACATTACTAACCCATGCATGGGGGACACTTGCTAGATTTTCCGTTATAAAATATAGTAAACCATTTACATCTAAATAATGTAAACCAAACCATTTGGTTTGCATAATCTTAGTTGTTTAACTTGATGGGAAAATACTTTTAGTTGTTTTTATATATTTTTTTTATTATATAAATAATTTCGTAAATCTTATAATCAACTTTTAATGAACCTATTAGACACGCGTTCATGATTGACTCATTTAGTCATTTACCAAACAATCTTTATATACATGTGAGAACTATATAATTCTATTGACGCTATTTCATTTCTTATAAGAATAGAATTTTTTTTGGTAAGTTTAAAAGAATCGAATTATTCATGAGCCGGAAAAGACTTTTCGCTAACAGTTCAATTGGCTCTCAACCACATCTCCTATATTGCAATTATACTTTATTTATACAAATCTTCAACAACAAAAATATACTTCATTTATACATGACAGAGATCAAAACAAAATTAAAGAAACTCGTTAGTTATTAAAATAAGTTTGTTACATTAAAATAAAAGTCTTAAATAAGTTTTATGAGTCACTATTTTAATGAATTTGTTCAACTAAGCATCACTAAATCCAAGTCAAAAAGTCTCAACTTTATAGTATCCAAAATGAGAAAAATGGCCCGTTACGAAATAATGAACTTAATTGTCATAATAATATTGATCAGACGCATTGTTTTAAACATATTTTATTTAACAGATTTACTTTGATTATTTGCATCCATTAATAGTTTGCGAATTATGTAATGATATTTACGATATGTGTATTTAATAAATGGATAGTGTATAGTGACATACCGACAGTCAATTTATTTCCACTATATGGATTGAAAGACTATTTGCAATATTTATGTACATTGACCAAATACAACGTTTTTTTAAGAAGTGCATTAAACTAGACTGGTATAAATGCATGTATGTTTTAAGACTACTTACACTAATGTTGTACATTATTACCAAAATTTCAAAAAAATTAAGGAAGTACAATAAATATATATGAAAGCATTATATTCTGGGAAACATGTACGAATAGTTGGAAGTTCGTTTTAGATGGACATGTTAATATGTTTGCCCATATACTCAAATGACAATGACAAAACTACTTAAAAAAATTATATTGATCGATAACTCCGGTGAGTCCGGTCTACGTAACAATGAGTTAATTGAATCGTGGAGTAGTACTAAGGTCTTATAAACCCAAACTATAAAAAAAATTGCCATTTTACCTTTATAAGTTATGAGGTGGAAAAGTAGTGAACAGTTCGTTCGTCTCTGTTACAACAATTAGTTTTCTTGGTATTAAGATAATCATAGCTATTAAAGTAGTCAATAAATAAAATTGAAAAGTAAGACTACATTTATGTGCTTTGTTTGTAGTAGAGTTTTTTTAATTAATTTTTCCATATATCACTTCAAAATGACATGTTTTATTCGTAGTGCCAACAAAGTAAAACACTATGATGCCTCATAATCTTATTGATTAAAGGCAATCGTTGCATCCGGCATTTTTACAACCCGACAAGTTAAGTAATTTAATTATGAGGATATTGTTACTTTGAACTTATTATTTCGTATTAGAATCGATGCACATAACACACAGGTTCAAAAAACGTGCTTTAATCATGTTTTCAATAATAACTTTTCATCCTGAAAACGTATAATTAATGCTAATTATACGAATTATACGGAGTTAATTACAATCGATTTTTTACCTAAACGAATTTAAAACGTTGTAAATATCTTCATTAAGCATGACAATTCCGACAAGTCACTCAAGAGTTAAAAATTTAATTGTACGAATTCATCGTAAACGTACGGATTCAATTACAATATATCTTTTATCCAAACGAATTTATAATATCGTAAATATCTTCATTAAGCACTACGGGCTCGACCCTATCATCAGTCACTCAAGAGTTAAAGTTTTAACTGTACGGATTAATCGTAAACGTACGAATTCAATTACAATCGATCTTTTACCTAAACGAATTTAGAACATTGTAAATATCTTCATTAAACACTACGGGCCCGACCCCGTCATCATAGTTACTCAAATGTTAAAATTTTAAATTGTACGGATTAACGCTAGACTCGTATATTCAATTACAATCGATCTTTTACCCAAACAAATTTAAAACATTGTAAATATCTTCATTAAGCACGACGGGGCGACCCAGTCACCATAATTACTTAACAGTCAGAAATTTAAATGTACGGATTAATGTTAAACGTAAGTATTTTTTTCTTCTTCTTTACACTTACATATTCAATTACAGACTTAAACGAATCTAGAGCATTGCAAATACTTTCATTCACCACGACGAGCCCGATTCCCGTCATCATAGTTACTCAATAGTTAAAAAATTAACTCCATAGATTAATGCAAACGTACAAGTTCAATTACAGCCGATCTTTTACCAAAACGAATATAGAACATTGTAAATATCTTCATTAGCCGCGACGGGTCTGCCCCGTCATCATAGTCACTCAAGATTTACAAATTCAAACAGATTCATCGTAAACGTACATATTTAATCACAGACGATATTTTACCTAAACAAATTCAAAACATTATTTAGTAATTCATTAAACACGACGGGTCCGTCCCATCGTCATAATTACTAGATATTCAAAAATTTAACCGTAGTGATTAATATTCAACGTACTTATTCAATTACAACCGATTTTATACCAAACCAAATATAGAAAATGACAAATATCTTCCTTAACCACGATGATTTACTCAAAGAGTAAAACAAACTTAACTTAAGCAAAGGTGTATGTATCTGTTGGGTTAAAAAAACATGGTCTAAATAAAGCTTTGTGTCCCAAATATATTTTAAGACTAAATATAATACTCACAAGAGAGAGAAGAAATAGAGCGCCAAATTCTATATCCCCATAATATATATATATAATATATATATAATAATAAATATAAATATTTTTTATCAGTGGCTTCTCTCACTAGACCAATCCTCTTCTAGCATTGGTAATTTCTATGAACTTTTATCATTTTTCTCATTTTCTTTTTAATCTTGTATTAAACACATTTGAGTTTTATTGCTCTTTTATCTGAATTTTAAGTTGATTGATAAATTTTGCATGTTAGATCAGTTTTTTTAATATTTTGGAGTAATGGGTTTATACTTTATAGTTTTTTCAGTTGTGGGTATACAGAATTATATATAGAATGTTAGATAAAAGATACAATCTTTTATCTGGGTTTTACGTTGATTGATAAATTTTGCATCTTAGATTAGTTTATTTTTAATATTTTGGAGTAATGGGTTTATATTTTATAGTTATATCAGTTGATACAGAATTTACTATGATATGTATCTATATAGTATTTATGTTGATACATAATTATATATAGAATGTTATATAAAAGATAAAACACATGATTAGATATGTTTTAAATGCCATTTGGTATAGATAAAAGGGTTTTTGGTTAAAGGTCATGTTTTTCTTATGTCATCTAAAATTTGCTTTTTTGAGTGAGTTTTAGCATAATTTGGTGTTATAATGGCTTTATTCGATAAGATTCCGTAGTTTGCGTGCGCGTGTGCGAGTTAGTTATTTTTCGGTTTTTTTTTTCCTGTTGCATGTCGGATTGTTCTTTCAATGCTGTTGGTAAATTTAAATAGATAGAATCCAAAGATAGATTGATATAAATGGATAAAATAATTTGTTTTGGTTACTCATTGCTTGAACCTTTTCCCATTATTGCATAATTTTCGCTTCATTTGAACATGATTATAAGCTTACGGCTAGGTTTAATGAAATCTCAACTTGATTTCGGGTATAATTTATTATGTATGTATCCCAGTTGTTCATGAAAAAGTTTCTGTAGATATTTTTTTGGATTTTGAATTGATGAAGTCTATTAGCCTATATGTGTGTATCCTTCTAAATTAAATATGATTTGTCGAAAACTTGTCTGCTAAATTATGAAAAAAAAAGCCCTGGTATTGTAAAACGACAAATGTGATATAACGGGTTTGTTTATTTTGATTAGTGGCGGTGCCGTAAAACGACAAATTGCGTAATCATTTACATCATTTGAATGGGTTACAACCAAGTTCCCGGGGATTTCAACATTACTTTTGTCGGTTACTAGTTAATTGTCTGTCTAGGATAAATATGGAAATCAACCAAAGATTTTATATTTTTTTCTGTTTGAATTCTATTGGCTCGTGTTTGTGTCTTTCTAAACTAGGTTTGATTGTGTCGGAAATTTATCTGCTTTAGTATGAGAGAGTCCGAATATCGGAAAACAACAATTCTGCTGTTATGTTTTTTTTTTTAATTTTGCTTGATTGATTGTCTTCACACTTTCTAAGAATAATTACGAGTAAGTTTGGGATGGATCTCGGTCCACTATTTTTTAGAGTGGCAACCCTTAAGAACCCTAAGAAATAAATGGGGAATTCTTATGGAGCCCACCCTCAAATTAAATAGAAGCAGAACACTGAAATATTATTGATACCGATTCTGTGCCCTATATGGACCGGGTTCATACTAAATTTGTCTTATGACGACTTTAAGTTTCACATCACTCGAACATTGTTAGAACCAAGTTTAGAGAGAATCTTGCATTACTTTTGCGTGTCACTAGTTTACTGTCTCTCTGTGATAAACTTGAAATGTCTGGGCATTTTTTTGTTGTTGTCTTTTTTAGTTTCTGAATTCGATTTGCTCATGCGTGTGCATCATTCTAAATAGGATTGATTTTGCGTGAGAAACTTATTTGCTATAAAATTAGAGAACTCCTGTATGTAACCAACAAATTTTCTGTTGTGGTTATTTGTTAGTGGCATCACGCAAAAAGAAAAACAAAAACAAAATAGTTTTGTATCACGCGAAAGAATTTTTGTTTGAGGATTCAATTTTTCCTTTTGTGTGTTACAGTTAAGGCTTCATTGTTATGTCATTGGTACACTTAGAAAAGACATACGTCAGAGGTTGGTTGATGATAAGTGATGAATTTTGCGCAGAAAGCTGTTACCTTGGACGCCTTCACTCATAAAATTTCCTAAGATTTAAACATAGTTATGACTGAATTCTGAGAACACCTTACTTTTGCATGTCACTAGTTAATTGTCTATTTAGGAAAGAAATGAATAAGTTAAGCTAGATATATAATTTTTGTTGCTGTTTGCATTCTATTTGCTCATCTGTGTATCTTTTTTAACTAGGTTAGTTGTTGTGTCGAAAACCTTTTCTTCTTAAGTTTGAGAGAATCTGGGTATCCTTCAAATAACAAAAATGTTGTCCTGGTTTCATTAATTTTGTCGGTGGCTTCATTGATTACATAACAAAAGAAAAAAAGAACTAGAAACATAATGAATGCAATTAAGACGAGCTAGGGCAAAAGAAGTTTCTGATTATTTTTTTAATAAAAAAAATTATGTGAGCATTTTATGGTTCATTATCCATTAATTAAAAATCTTTGATATCGTATAGTTTTGTAAAGGGATGAATTTTTGTCCAGGTTAATGCCTTCAGTTCATTTACATAGAATTTCACATAATTTGAACCTGGTTGCCTCTAAGTTCCAGGAGATTTCCACATTACTTTTGCATGTTAGTAGTTGATTGATAGACACGGAAAAGTTAAGCTAAATATTTTATAGTTGTAGGTGTTGGATTCTTTTGGCATGTGTATATCTTTCTAAACTAAGTTTGATTTTGTTTTCGGAAACTTCTATGTTAAAGAATTAGCAAAACCCAGGTTACATAAAATATCGAAGATACTGTGGTGGTTTTATCAATGTGGCTTTAATGCTTCACTTGTTCCGACAGTTTTCAACATTACTTTTGTCGGTTACTACTGAATTGTCCATTTAGGATAAACTTATAAAAGGTTCAGCTAGAAATTATTATTTTTGTCGGTGTTTGAATATACTGGCTCATGCACGTGTTTCGTTTTAACTAGGTACGATTTATTGCTGGAAACTTGTCTGCTAAAGTTTGCGAAATCCCGGGTATCACCAGAAAAGGAAATTGCTGTCATGGAGTGCAATAAAGAAGAGGCTGTCAGGGTAAAAGAGATTTCCCTCAGCAAGTTTGAAGGTAAAGATTATTTAGGGGCGAAGAGATTTGCACTGAAAGCCCAATCACTCTATCCGGAGCTTGACAGTATACAACAGCTGATTACAACCCTAGACGTATACATATCGTCCGAAACTCGAATAAGTGGTGAGAGTGACTGGTATAGGGTACTGGATGTGAGCCCTACAGCAGATGAGCGAGTGATAAGAAAACAGTATCGAAAATTAGCTCTGGTTCTACATCCGGACAAAAACAAATCAATAGGTGCTGATGGAGCTTTTAAGCTCATCTCAGAAGCATGTAGCTTTTTGTCAGACAAGGTCAAAAGAGAAGCTTTTGACCAGTTGAGGAATGCAGAACTTGTTAAGCCTCAAGGTCCTTCAGCTGCGTCGAATGGGGTGAGTAGTTCGAGTAAAAGCGGAGCAATCCCGAAACCAGCACCCCCAAAAAGAAAACCGGCAACTAAAAAGAGTCGAACGTCCAAAGGTGCTACCCCTGCTGCTCAGCAAAACTACCCCATCACCGCTACCTTTTGGTCTGTATGCCACACATGTAGATTACTACACGAGTACTTTCGTGTTTATCTACACAAGAACGTACAGTGTCCCAATTGCAACTTACCCTATTTCGCGTATGAGTATCCACCCCCTTCAGGAATTCCTCAAATGCCCTCTCGGCCATATTATTTTCAGCAAAATCAAGCTGGCAACTCACCCTATTTCGCCTATGAGTATCCATATCCATCCCCTTCAGGAATTCCTCATATGCCCTCTCATCCTTATTATTTTCAGCAAAATCAAGCTGGATTTACAGCCGGGTATTCTTTCTCAATTCCTACATCGAGCAGTAGTCCACCTGGGTTACATTCTGGCGGTTTCGCTAAAGAAGTGTTCCAGAAGTATAAGAGAGAGAACGCGCGGAATGCTGAGGAATAGAAGGAGGCTGATTTGAAACGAAAGATTTCGACTAATCAAAGAGAAGCTGGGTCCTCGGTGGATGCTAATACTGCAAAAAAACGAAAAGTTGTCGAAGATCTAACGTTTAAAAAGGAGCCAAGTCAAGCAGTGTTGAACCAACGAAGAAGGCTAAGGTTAACAAGGCAGCGAAGAATTCGAAGATCTAAGGTTAACTGACATTGCCAAACATAAAAAACATAAGTTGGTGTTTTTTTTTATCATCATCTACTGAGCCAAAATAAAAGTCTTTTAAGTCTGTGAAATAGTGTTTATAAGAGATAGCAACAATTGTTGAATATATTAGAATCTTCACTTCATTTAAAGACTAGATCTTTATTTGGATTTCTGAAAGTTTAATAGCCCGATAAAATATCTGGCTAGTGGCTACTTTGTGAGAAAGAAAACTTTTGTAAATGTTAAGTCTTCTCTTTGACCTCCAAACTTATGGTTGTATATTATTGCCCTAATTTTTTATAAAAGTTTTATCTTTTGAAACGAACATTTGACGAGTACAATTGAGTCTGCTCACGAACTTTTCGTATAATAGATTATTATATTAATTTTTAATGTTAGAAGACGATATAATTATTTAAAATACTTACACTATTTTAAAATCGATTTTGCTAACGAGTGTCTCGTAAGGTATCATTTAACCGTTAAATACATTTCTATAATCAAGTTGCGTTTAATATGAATATTCGTTGCATTTATACCACAACATTATCATTTTTATGTATTTGATTTACTTAAATAAGAAAATACTATTAATGTATTACTATAATACAAAAAAAAAAATTAAAAAAATTCCATACATTACTAACCAATGCATGGGAGCCACTTGGTAGATTTTCCGTTATAAAATATAGTAAACCATTTACATCTAAATAATGTTAACCAAACCATTTGGTTTGCATAATTTTAGGTGTTTAACTTGATGGGAAAATACTTTTACTTGTTTTTAAATATTTTTTTTATTATATAAATAATTTCTTAAATCTTATAATCAACTTTTAATGAACCTAACAGACACGCGTTCATGATTGACTCATTTAGTCATTTACCAAACAATCTTTATATATATGTGAGAAATCTTTTCCGGCTCGTGAATATATAATTCTATTGAGGCTGGTTCACTTCTTATAAGAATAGATTTTTTTTGGGTAAGTTTAAAAGAATAGAATTATTCATGAGCCGGAAAAGACTTTTCGCTAACAGTTCGATTGGCTATCAACCGCATCTCCTATATTACAACTATACTTTATTTATACAGGTCTTCAAAAAAAAAAAAAAACTTCATTTATACATGGCAGAGATCAAAACAAAATTAAAAAAACTCGTTAATTATTAAAATAAGTTTGTTACATTATATTACAATCATGACTACCACGTAAAATTATTGATATGGCTTGTGTAGTCTAAAGTAGTTTTGAAAGGAAAAATAAAATATATTGTAGATGAGAAATGAGGTTATACATAAGTTTGAAAGTTCAATTTAATTGGGGGAACAAAAATTCCCAATATCATAATTTTTTATTATCAAATAAATTATGTTGCAATCTACATGCAAATCAGTTAGGAAGGTTAACGTAAATGACAAAAGTGAGAGTTAATACTTTGTAACTGACATTGCCAAACATCTATTGAGACAAAATAAAAGTCTTAAGTCTTTGAAATAGTGTTCATAAGAGATCGCAACAATCGTTGAATATATTAGAATCTGCACTTCATTTAAAGACTAGCTCTTTATTTGGATTTCTGAAAATTTAATAGCCCGATAAACTGTCTGGCTAGTGGCTACTTTGTGAGAAAGAAAACTTTTGTAAATGTTAAGTCTTATCTTTGGCCTCCAAACTTATGGTTGTATATTAATGCGCTAATTTTTTATAAAAGTTTTATCTTTTGAAACGAACATTTGACGAGTACAATTGAGTCTGCTCACTAACTTTTCGTATAATAGATTATTATATTAATTTTTAATGTTAGAAGACGATATAATTATTTAAAATACTTACACTATTTTAAAATAGGTTTTGCTAACGAGTGTCTCGTAAAGTATCATTTAACCGTTGAATACATTTCTATAATTAATCAAGTTACGCTTAATATGAATATTCGTTGCATTTATAACATAACATTATAACATTATCATTTTTATGTATTTGATTTACTTAAATAAGGAAATACTATTAATGTATTACTATAATACAAAAAAAAAAAATTAAACAAATCCCATACATTACTAACCAATGCATGGGGGACACTTGCTAGATTTTCCGTTATAAAATATAGTAAACCATTTACATCTAAATAATTTTAACCAAATCATTTGGTTTGCATAATCTTAGTTGTTTAACTTGATGGGAAAATACTTTTAGTTGTTTTTATATATTTTTTTTATTGTATAAATAATTTCTTAAATCTTATAATCAACTTTTAATGAACCTATTAGACACGCGTTCATGATTGACTCATTTAGTCCTTTACCAAACAGTCTTTATATACATGTGAGAACTATATAATTCTATTGACGCTATTTCATTTCTTATAAGAATAGAATTTTTTTTGGTAAGTTTAAAAGAATCGAATTATTCATGAGCCGGAAAAGACTTTTCGCTAACAGTTCGATTGGCTATCAACCACATCTCCTATATTGCAATTATACTTTATTTATACAAATCTTCAACAACAAAAATATACTTCATTTATACATGACAGAGATCAAAACAAAATTAAAGAAACTCGTTAGTTATTAAAATAAGTTTGTTACATTATGTTACAATCATGACTACCAAGTAAAAGTATTGATATGGCTTGTGTAGTCTAAATTAGTTCTGAAAGGAAAAATAAACTATATCGTAGATGAGAAATGATGTTATACATAAGTTTGAAAGTTCAATGTAATTGGGGGAACAAATATCCTAATATCATAATTTTTTATTATCAAATAAATTATGTTGCAATCTACATGCAAATCAGTTAGGAAGGTTAACGTAAATGACAAAAGTGAGAGTTATCACTTTGTAACTGACATTGCCAAGCATAAAGAACATAAGTTGGTGTTTTTTTGTCATCATCATTGAGCCAAAATAAAAGTCTTAAATAAGTTTTATGAGTCACTATTTTAATGAATTTGTTCAACTAAGCATCACTAAATCCAAGTCAAAAAGTCTCAACTTTATAGTATCCAAAATGAGAAAAATGGTCCGTTACGAAATAATGAACTTAATTGTCATAATAATATTGATAAGACGCATTGTTTTAAACATATTTTATATAACAGATTTACTTTGATTATTTGCATCGATTAATAC
The DNA here is from genome assembly GCA_963920805.1 of Primula vulgaris. Classification (NCBI taxonomy): domain Eukaryota; kingdom Viridiplantae; phylum Streptophyta; class Magnoliopsida; order Ericales; family Primulaceae; genus Primula; species Primula vulgaris. Next base: position 30,121,318 of record OY987215.1, on the reverse strand, counting down.
TTTGCGAATTATGTAATGATATTTACGATATGTGTATTTAATAAATGGATAGTGTATCGTGACATACCAAGAGTCAATTTATTTCCACTATATGGATTTAAAGACTATTTGTAATATTTACGTACATCGACCAAATACAACGTTTTTTTTAAGAAGTGCATTAAACAAGACTGGTATAAATGTCTGCATGTTTTAAGACTACTTATAATAATATTGATCAGACGCATTGTTTTAAACATATTTTATTTAGCAGATTTACTTTGATTATTTGCATCTATTAATACTTTGCGAATTATGTAATGATATTTACGATATGTGTATTTAATAAATGGATATTGTATAGTGACATACCGACAGTCAATTTATTTCCACTATATGGATTGAAAGACTATTTGTAATATTTATGTACATTGACCAAATACAACGTTTTTTTAAGAAGTGCATTAAACTAGACTGGTATAAATGCATGTATGTTTTAAGACTACTTACACTAATGTTGTACATTATTACCAAAATTTCAAAAAAATTAAGGAAGTACAATAAATATATATGAAAGCAATATATTCTGGGAAACATGTACGAATAGTTGGAAGTTCGTTTTAGATAGACATGTTAATATGTTTGCCCATATACTCAAATGACAATGACAAAACTATTTAAAAAAATTATATTGATCGATAACTCCGGTGAGTCCGGTCTACGTAACAATGAGTTAATTGAATCGTGGAGTAGTACTAAGGTCTTATAAACCCAAACTATAAAAAAAATTGCCATTTTACCTTTATAAGTTATGAGGTGGAAAAGTAGTGAACAGTTCGTTCGTCTCTGTTACAACAATTAGTTTTCTTGGTATTAAGATAATCATAGCTATTAAAGTAGTCAATAAATAAAATTGAAAAGTAAGACTACATTTATGTGCTTTGTTTGTAGTAGAGTTTTTTTAATTAATTTTTCCATATATCACTTCAAAATGACATGTTTTATTCGTAGTGCCAACAAAGTAAAACACTATGATGCCTCATAATCTTATTGATTAAAGGCAATCGTTGCATCCGGCATTTTTACAACCCGACAAGTTAAGTAATTTAATTATGAGGATATTGTTATTTTGAACTTATTATTTCGTATTAGAATCGATGCACATAACACACGGGTTCGAAAAACGTGCTTTCATCATGTTTTCAATAATAACATCCCGTATTTTTATAACATCCCGTATTTGTAACATCCCGTATTTTTATTAGTGTTTTTAATTAATAATTAATGTATCCAAAAACGTTTTATTCAAATTTTACCAAAAACCGGTCACTCGACTAATTTTTAGCCAAAAACCGAAACTCTTCCGAAAAACTTTATTTTAAAAACTTGTTACTAATTTTATAAATAAAAAGGACCCAATAGGTTTGTTTCTAAAGATTTGTTATTTTTGAGTAGTAAAACTATATTTTTGGATTTAGAGTTAAGTTTTAGAACTTTGGGGACCAAATAGTTCGTTACCACAAACTTTATCAAAACAGTTTTTATCTATTCAATTCAGCCCACTTTTTCAAAGCAAAAGACCTAAAACAGAGAGAAAATAGATAAAAAGAGAGAAACCAAAGCTTAGGAAGAAGAAGAAGAAACCACGTTAGCGGATTATTACCGGAAGCATCTCCACTACGCTCTAAGGTAACGGGGGTTATCCATTGCGACTAGACGAGGGTGTATGTTAGGATTAGGTTTTACGTTTAGTATAAATTGGGGGTTTTTGCCTTTTATATTAATTATGTTCTTAAATTGTTAATTGGGGTTAGTTGTTATATTTTTAATTCACTTATTTGATTTTGGATTAGTTGTGGATTTAGCCTTTTGATTTCGGATTAATGATAATATTAAAGGGTTGCATGTTATATGCGTTGATTATGTATTAATATAGTTGTTGATAGAATTGGGTAAATTATTGTTGAATAAATATGAGTTTTATATTGCGCATACAAGGTGTTTGTTAAAATGCCTGAATGAGTTTTTATGTTGATTAGACTTGTTTGGCTAGTTGTGAATCTAGCACCTATGCTTTTGGATTATGTTGTATTACGTTAAGTGGCGTATGAGATTGTGTTATTTGAATAGTATAATATTATTGGCCGAGGCCTTAATATTGATACATTAGCAATGGTCTCTGTCTCTTCCTAATTCCGGGGACAGAAGACGGCAGTGGGGATAGGGAATGACTCTTCTTACAGACTGGGGCGAGTGGCATGAGAGGTCCTAGTGTGCACTCTATTTATTTTTCTGTTAGCAATGGTCTCTGTCTCTTCGTAATTCCGGGGACAGAAGACGGCCGTGGGGATAGGGAATGACTCGTCTTACGGACTGGGACGAGTGGCATGAGAGGTCCAAGTGCGCACTTTAAATCTACTTATATGTTAGCAATGGTCTCTGTCTCTTCCTAATTCCGGGGACAGAAGACGGCTGAGGGGGTAGGGAATGACCTACCTTACGGACTGGGGTAGGTGGCATGAGAGGTCCATGTTTGCTATAAATTTGTGTTGACGTTATTTAATTTATTTAATTTATCTAGTTGTAGAATGTTATTATATTTCTTTTATACATCGATTATCGTAGTTGTAGAATTTGTGAGCTCTTGCATTTATGGGATGGAGTGACGGTATTCGTGGTGCCGTCCCGTCTAGTTATGTGCGTGAGACTCACCGTTACAATTTTGTTGTTCAGGTACATTATAGGTTGAGGCTTTTGGTTAGGAGCTTTAGCAAGGCATCGCATGGGCTCGGGGATTCTTCCTATTGCATTTCTTTTTGTTAAACCATTTTCGAGGTTGTAGCCTACGGGCAAATTCATTCGTTTGTTATTTTCTTAGCTTTTATAAAACTTGCCTTGTAGCCGTGTTTGGCAACATTTTCATTTATTATCAAGTGTTCCTTTAGCTCGCAATTTATTTCTTTTAAAATTCAAATTTTGTACCAACAAGTTTCACTTTTCCTTTTGTTTTAAAAAGGTCATGCCTCGATGTCCGTGTTTATGGATTTTGGGGCGTGACAATATTATTTTCAGCAAAATCAAGCTGGCAACTCACCCTATTTCGCCTATGAGTATCCATATCCATCCCCTTCAGGAATTCCTCATATGCCCTCTCATCCTTATTATTTTCAGCAAAATCAAGCTGGATTTACAGCCGGGTATTCTTTCTCAATTCCTACACCGAGCAGTAGTCCACCTGGGTTACATTCTGGCGGTTTCGCTAAAGAAGTGTTCCAGAAGTATAAGAGAGAAAACGCGCGGAATGCTGAGGAATAGAAGGAGGCTGATTTGAAACGAAAGATTTCGACTAATCAAAGAGAAGCTGGGTCCTCGGTGGATGCTAATACTGCAAAAAATCGAAAAGTTGTCGAAGATCTAACGTTTAAAAAGGAGCCAAGTCAAGCAGTGTTGAACCAACGAAGAAGGCTAAGGTTAACAAGGCAGCGAAGAATTCGAAGATCTAAGGTTAACTGACATTACCAAACATAAAAAACATAAGTTGGTGTTTTTTTTATCATCATCTACTGAGCCAAAATAAAAGTCTTTTAAGTCTGTGAAATAGTGTTTATAAGAGATAGCAACAATTGTTGAATATATTAGAATCTTCACTTCATTTAAAGACTAGATCTTTATTTGGATTTCTGAAAGTTTAATAGCCTGATAAAATGTCTGGCTAGTGGCTACTTTGTGAGAAAGAAAACTTTTGTAAATGTTAAGTCTTCTCTTTGGCCTCCAAACTTATGGTTGTATATTATTGCCCTAATTTTTTATAAAAGTTTTATCTTTTGAAACGAACATTTGACGAGTACAATTGAGTCTGCTCACGAACTTTTCGTATAATAGATTATTATATTAATTTTTAATGTTAGAAGACGATATAATTATTTAAAATACTTACACTGTTTTAAAATCGATTTTGCTAACGAGTGTCTCGTAAGGTATCATTTAACCGTTAAATACATTTCTATAATCAAGTTGCGTTTAATATGAATATTCATTGCATTTATACCATAACATTATCATTTTTATGTATTTGATTTACTTAAATAAGAAAATACTATTAATGTATTACTATAATACAAAAAAAAAATTAAAAAAATTCCATACATTACTAACCAATGCATGGGAGCCACTTGGTGGATTTTCCGTTATAAAATATAGTAAACCATTTACATCTAAATAATGTTAACCAAACCATTTGGTTTGCATAATTTTAGGTGTTTAACTTGATGGGAAAATACTTTTACTTGTTTTTAAATATTTTTTTTATTATATAAATAATTTCTTAAATCTTATAATCAACTTTTAATGAACCTAACAGACACGCGTTCATGATTGACTCATTTAGTCATTTACCAAACAATCTTTATATATATGTGAGAAATCTTTTCCGGCTCGTGAATATATAATTCTATTGAGGCTAGTTCACTTCTTATAAGAATAGATTTTTTTTGGGTAAGTTTAAAAGAATAGAATTATTCATGAGCCGGAAAAGACTTTTCGCTAACAGTTCGATTGGCTATCAACCGCATCTCCTACATTACAACTATACTTTATTTATACACGTCTTCAAAAAAAAAAAAAAAACTTCATTTATACATGGCAGAGATCAAAACAAAATTAAAAAAACTCGTTAATTATTAAAATAAGTTTGTTACATTATATTACAATCATGACTACCACGTAAAATTATTGATATGGCTTGTGTAGTCTAAAGTAGTTCTGAAAGGAAAAATAAAATATATTGTAGATGAGAAATGAGGTTATACATAAGTTTGAAAGTTCAATTTAATTGGGGGAACAAAAATTCCCAATATCATAATTTTTAATTATCAAATAAATTATGTTGCAATCTACATGCAAATCAGTTAGGAAGGTTAACGTAAATGACAAAAGTGAGAGTTAATACTTTGTAACTGACATTGCCAAACATCTATTTAGATTAAAAACAAAATTATATTGATCGATAACTCCGGTGAGTCCGGTCTACGTAACAATGGGTTAATTGAATCGTGGAGTAGTACTAAGGTCTTATAAACCCAAACTATAAAAAAAATTGCCATTTTACCTTTATAAGTTATGAGGTGGAAAAGTAGTGAACAGTTCGTTCGTCTCTGTTACAACAATTAGTTTTCTTGGTATTAAGATAATCATAGCTATTAAAGTAGTCAATAAATAAAATTGAAAAGTAAGACTACATTTATGTGCTTTGTTTGTAGTAGAGTTTTTTTAATTAATTTTTCCATATATCACTTCAAAATGACATGTTTTATTCGTAGTGCCAACAAAGTAAAACACTATGATGCCTCATAATCTTATTGATTAAAGGCAATCGTTGCATCCGGCATTTTTACAACCCGACAAGTTAAGTAATTTAATTATGAGGATATTGTTACTTTGAACTTATTATTTCGTATTAGAATCGATGCACATAACACACAGGTTCAAAAAACGTGCTTTAATCATGTTTTCAATAATAACTTTTCATCCTGAAAACGTATAATTAATGCTAATTATACGAATTATACGGAGTTAATTACAATCGATTTTTTACCTAAACGAATTTAAAACGTTGTAAATATCTTCATTAAGCATGACAATTCCGACAAGTCACTCAAGAGTTAAAAATTTAATTGTACGAATTCATCGTAAACGTACGGATTCAATTACAATATATCTTTTATCCAAACGAATTTATAATATCGTAAATATCTTCATTAAGCACTACGGGCTCGACCCTATCATCAGTCACTCAAGAGTTAAAGTTTTAACTGTACGGATTAATCGTAAACGTACGAATTCAATTACAATCGATCTTTTACCTAAACGAATTTAGAACATTGTAAATATCTTCATTAAACACTACGGGCCCGACCCCGTCATCATAGTTACTCAAATGTTAAAATTTTAAATTGTACGGATTAACGCTAGACTCGTATATTCAATTACAATCGATCTTTTACCCAAACAAATTTAAAACATTGTAAATATCTTCATTAAGCACGACGGGGCGACCCAGTCACCATAATTACTTAACAGTCAGAAATTTAAATGTACGGATTAATGTTAAACGTAAGTATTTTTTTCTTCTTCTTTACACTTACATATTCAATTACAGACTTAAACGAATCTAGAGCATTGCAAATACTTTCATTCACCACGACGAGCCCGATTCCCGTCATCATAGTTACTCAATAGTTAAAAAATTAACTCCATAGATTAATGCAAACGTACAAGTTCAATTACAGCCGATCTTTTACCAAAACGAATATAGAACATTGTAAATATCTTCATTAGCCGCGACGGGTCTGCCCCGTCATCATAGTCACTCAAGATTTACAAATTCAAACAGATTCATCGTAAACGTACATATTTAATCACAGACGATATTTTACCTAAACAAATTCAAAACATTATTTAGTAATTCATTAAACACGACGGGTCCGTCCCATCGTCATAATTACTAGATATTCAAAAATTTAACCGTAGTGATTAATATTCAACGTACTTATTCAATTACAACCGATTTTATACCAAACCAAATATAGAAAATGACAAATATCTTCCTTAACCACGATGATTTACTCAAAGAGTAAAACAAACTTAACTTAAGCAAAGGTGTATGTATCTGTTGGGTTAAAAAAACATGGTCTAAATAAAGCTTTGTGTCCCAAATATATTTTAAGACTAAATATAATACTCACAAGAGAGAGAAGAAATAGAGCGCCAAATTCTATATCCCCATAATATATATATATAATATATATATAATAATAAATATAAATATTTTTTATCAGTGGCTTCTCTCACTAGACCAATCCTCTTCTAGCATTGGTAATTTCTATGAACTTTTATCATTTTTCTCATTTTCTTTTTAATCTTGTATTAAACACATTTGAGTTTTATTGCTCTTTTATCTGAATTTTAAGTTGATTGATAAATTTTGCATGTTAGATCAGTTTTTTTAATATTTTGGAGTAATGGGTTTATACTTTATAGTTTTTTCAGTTGTGGGTATACAGAATTATATATAGAATGTTAGATAAAAGATACAATCTTTTATCTGGGTTTTACGTTGATTGATAAATTTTGCATCTTAGATTAGTTTATTTTTAATATTTTGGAGTAATGGGTTTATATTTTATAGTTATATCAGTTGATACAGAATTTACTATGATATGTATCTATATAGTATTTATGTTGATACATAATTATATATAGAATGTTATATAAAAGATAAAACACATGATTAGATATGTTTTAAATGCCATTTGGTATAGATAAAAGGGTTTTTGGTTAAAGGTCATGTTTTTCTTATGTCATCTAAAATTTGCTTTTTTGAGTGAGTTTTAGCATAATTTGGTGTTATAATGGCTTTATTCGATAAGATTCCGTAGTTTGCGTGCGCGTGTGCGAGTTAGTTATTTTTCGGTTTTTTTTTTCCTGTTGCATGTCGGATTGTTCTTTCAATGCTGTTGGTAAATTTAAATAGATAGAATCCAAAGATAGATTGATATAAATGGATAAAATAATTTGTTTTGGTTACTCATTGCTTGAACCTTTTCCCATTATTGCATAATTTTCGCTTCATTTGAACATGATTATAAGCTTACGGCTAGGTTTAATGAAATCTCAACTTGATTTCGGGTATAATTTATTATGTATGTATCCCAGTTGTTCATGAAAAAGTTTCTGTAGATATTTTTTTGGATTTTGAATTGATGAAGTCTATTAGCCTATATGTGTGTATCCTTCTAAATTAAATATGATTTGTCGAAAACTTGTCTGCTAAATTATGAAAAAAAAGCCCTGGTATTGTAAAACGACAAATGTGATATAACGGGTTTGTTTATTTTGATTAGTGGCGGTGCCGTAAAACGACAAATTGCGTAATCATTTACATCATTTGAATGGGTTACAACCAAGTTCCCGGGGATTTCAACATTACTTTTGTCGGTTACTAGTTAATTGTCTGTCTAGGATAAATATGGAAATCAACCAAAGATTTTATATTTTTTTCTGTTTGAATTCTATTGGCTCGTGTTTGTGTCTTTCTAAACTAGGTTTGATTGTGTCGGAAATTTATCTGCTTTAGTATGAGAGAGTCCGAATATCGGAAAACAACAATTCTGCTGTTATTTTTTTTTTTTTAATTTTGCTTGATTGATTGTCTTCACACTTTCTAAGAATAATTACGAGTAAGTTTGGGATGGATCTCGGTCCACTATTTTTTAGAGTGGCAACCCTTAAGAACCCTAAGAAATAAATGGGGAATTCTTATGGAGCCCACCCTCAAATTAAATAGAAGCAGAACACTGAAATATTATTGATACCGATTCTGTGCCCTATATGGACCGGGTTCATACTAAATTTGTCTTATGACGACTTTAAGTTTCACATCACTCGAACATTGTTAGAACCAAGTTTAGAGAGAATCTTGCATTACTTTTGCGTGTCACTAGTTTACTGTCTCTCTGTGATAAACTTGAAATGTCTGGGCATTTTTTTGTTGTTGTCTTTTTTAGTTTCTGAATTCGATTTGCTCATGCGTGTGCATCATTCTAAATAGGATTGATTTTGCGTGAGAAACTTATTTGCTATAAAATTAGAGAACTCCTGTATGTAACCAACAAATTTTCTGTTGTGGTTATTTGTTAGTGGCATCACGCAAAAAGAAAAACAAAAACAAAATAGTTTTGTATCACGCGAAAGAATTTTTGTTTGAGGATTCAATTTTTCCTTTTGTGTGTTACAGTTAAGGCTTCATTGTTATGTCATTGGTACACTTAGAAAAGACATACGTCAGAGGTTGGTTGATGATAAGTGATGAATTTTGCGCAGAAAGCTGTTACCTTGGACGCCTTCACTCATAAAATTTCCTAAGATTTAAACATAGTTATGACTGAATTCTGAGAACACCTTACTTTTGCATGTCACTAGTTAATTGTCTATTTAGGAAAGAAATGAATAAGTTAAGCTAGATATATAATTTTTGTTGCTGTTTGCATTCTATTTGCTCATCTGTGTATCTTTTTTAACTAGGTTAGTTGTTGTGTCGAAAACCTTTTCTTCTTAAGTTTGAGAGAATCTGGGTATCCTTCAAATAACAAAAATGTTGTCCTGGTTTCATTAATTTTGTCGGTGGCTTCATTGATTACATAACAAAAGAAAAAAAGAACTAGAAACATAATGAATGCAATTAAGACGAGCTAGGGCAAAAGAAGTTTCTGATTATTTTTTTAATAAAAAAAATTATGTGAGCATTTTATGGTTCATTATCCATTAATTAAAAATCTTTGATATCGTATAGTTTTGTAAAGGGATGAATTTTTGTCCAGGTTAATGCCTTCAGTTCATTTACATAGAATTTCACATAATTTGAACCTGGTTGCCTCTAAGTTCCAGGAGATTTCCACATTACTTTTGCATGTTAGTAGTTGATTGATAGACACGGAAAAGTTAAGCTAAATATTTTATAGTTGTAGGTGTTGGATTCTTTTGGCATGTGTATATCTTTCTAAACTAAGTTTGATTTTGTTTTCGGAAACTTCTATGTTAAAGAATTAGCAAAACCCAGGTTACATAAAATATCGAAGATACTGTGGTGGTTTTATCAATGTGGCTTTAATGCTTCACTTGTTCCGACAGTTTTCAACATTACTTTTGTCGGTTACTACTGAATTGTCCATTTAGGATAAACTTATAAAAGGTTCAGCTAGAAATTATTATTTTTGTCGGTGTTTGAATATACTGGCTCATGCACGTGTTTCGTTTTAACTAGGTACGATTTATTGCTGGAAACTTGTCTGCTAAAGTTTGCGAAATCCCGGGTATCACCAGAAAAGGAAATTGCTGTCATGGAGTGCAATAAAGAAGAGGCTGTCAGGGTAAAAGAGATTTCCCTCAGCAAGTTTGAAGGTAAAGATTATTTAGGGGCGAAGAGATTTGCACTGAAAGCCCAATCACTCTATCCGGAGCTTGACAGTATACAACAGCTGATTACAACCCTAGACGTATACATATCGTCCGAAACTCGAATAAGTGGTGAGAGTGACTGGTATAGGGTACTGGATGTGAGCCCTACAGCAGATGAGCGAGTGATAAGAAAACAGTATCGAAAATTAGCTCTGGTTCTACATCCGGACAAAAACAAATCAATAGGTGCTGATGGAGCTTTTAAGCTCATCTCAGAAGCATGTAGCTTTTTGTCAGACAAGGTCAAAAGAGAAGCTTTTGACCAGTTGAGGAATGCAGAACTTGTTAAGCCTCAAGGTCCTTCAGCTGCGTCGAATGGGGTGAGTAGTTCGAGTAAAAGCGGAGCAATCCCGAAACCAGCACCCCCAAAAAGAAAACCGGCAACTAAAAAGAGTCGAACGTCCAAAGGTGCTACCCCTGCTGCTCAGCAAAACTACCCCATCACCGCTACCTTTTGGTCTGTATGCCACACATGTAGATTACTACACGAGTACTTTCGTGTTTATCTACACAAGAACGTATAGTGTCCCAATTGCAACTTACCCTATTTCGCGTATGAGTATCCACCCCCTTCAGGAATTCCTCAAATGCCCTCTCGGCCATATTATTTTCAGCAAAATCAAGCTGGCAACTCACCCTATTTCGCCTATGAGTATCCATATCCATCCCCTTCAGGAATTCCTCATATGCCCTCTCATCCTTATTATTTTCAGCAAAATCAAGCTGGATTTACAGCCGGGTATTCTTTCTCAATTCCTACATCGAGCAGTAGTCCACCTGGGTTACATTCTGGCGGTTTCGCTAAAGAAGTGTTCCAGAAGTATAAGAGAGAGAACGCGCGGAATGCTGAGGAATAGAAGGAGGCTGATTTGAAACGAAAGATTTCGACTAATCAAAGAGAAGCTGGGTCCTCGGTGGATGCTAATACTGCAAAAAAACGAAAAGTTGTCGAAGATCTAACGTTTAAAAAGGAGCCAAGTCAAGCAGTGTTGAACCAACGAAGAAGGCTAAGGTTAACAAGGCAGCGAAGAATTCGAAGATCTAAGGTTAACTGACATTGCCAAACATAAAAAACATAAGTTGGTGTTTTTTTTATCATCATCTACTGAGCCAAAATAAAAGTCTTTTAAGTCTGTGAAATAGTGTTTATAAGAGATAGCAACAATTGTTGAATATATTAGAATCTTCACTTCATTTAAAGACTAGATCTTTATTTGGATTTCTGAAAGTTTAATAGCCCGATAAAATGTCTGGCTAGTGGCTACTTTGTGAGAAAGAAAACTTTTGTAAATGTTAAGTCTTCTCTTTGACCTCCAAACTTATGGTTGTATATTATTGCCCTAATTTTTTATAAAAGTTTTATCTTTTGAAACGAACATTTGACGAGTACAATTGAGTCTGCTCACGAATTTTTCGTATAATAGATTATTATATTAATTTTTAATGTTAGAAGACGATATAATTATTTAAAATACTTACACTATTTTAAAATCGATTTTGCTAACGAGTGTCTCGTAAGGTATCATTTAACCGTTAAATACATTTCTATAATCAAGTTGCGTTTAATATGAATATTCGTTGCATTTATACCACAACATTATCATTTTTATGTATTTGATTTACTTAAATAAGAAAATACTATTAATGTATTACTATAATACAAAAAAAAAATTAAAAAAATTCCATACATTACTAACCAATGCATGGGAGCCACTTGGTAGATTTTCCGTTATAAAATATAGTAAACCATTTACATCTAAATAATGTTAACCAAACCATTTGGTTTGCATAATTTTAGGTGTTTAACTTGATGGGAAAATACTTTTACTTGTTTTTAAATATTTTTTTTATTATATAAATAATTTCTTAAATCTTATAATCAACTTTTAATGAACCTAACAGACACGCGTTCATGATTGACTCATTTAGTCATTTACCAAACAATCTTTATATATATGTGAGAAATCTTTTCCGGCTCGTGAATATATAATTCTATTGAGGCTGGTTCACTTCTTATAAGAATAGATTTTTTTTGGGTAAGTTTAAAAGAATAGAATTATTCATGAGCCGGAAAAGACTTTTCGCTAACAGTTCGATTGGCTATCAACCGCATCTCCTATATTACAACTATACTTTATTTATACAGGTCTTCAAAAAAAAAAAAAAACTTCATTTATACATGGCAGAGATCAAAACAAAATTAAAAAAACTCGTTAATTATTAAAATAAGTTTGTTACATTATATTACAATCATGACTACCACGTAAAATTATTGATATGGCTTGTGTAGTCTAAAGTAGTTTTGAAAGGAAAAATAAAATATATTGTAGATGAGAAATGAGGTTATACATAAGTTTGAAAGTTCAATTTAATTGGGGGAACAAAAATTCCCAATATCATAATTTTTTATTATCAAATAAATTATGTTGCAATCTACATGCAAATCAGTTAGGAAGGTTAACGTAAATGACAAAAGTGAGAGTTAATACTTTGTAACTGACATTGCCAAACATCTATTGAGACAAAATAAAAGTCTTAAGTCTTTGAAATAGTATTCATAAGAGATCGCAACAATCGTTGAATATATTAGAATCTGCACTTCATTTAAAGACTAGCTCTTTATTTGGATTTCTGAAAATTTAATAGCCCGATAAACTGTCTGGCTAGTGGCTACTTTGTGAGAAAGAAAACTTTTGTAAATGTTAAGTCTTATCTTTGGCCTCCAAACTTATGGTTGTATATTAATGCGCTAATTTTTTATAAAAGTTTTATCTTTTGAAACGAACATTTGACGAGTACAATTGAGTCTGCTCACTAACTTTTCGTATAATAGATTATTATATTAATTTTTAATGTTAGAAGACGATATAATTATTTAAAATACTTACACTATTTTAAAATAGGTTTTGCTAACGAGTGTCTCGTAAAGTATCATTTAACCGTTGAATACATTTCTATAATTAATCAAGTTACGCTTAATATGAATATTCGTTGCATTTATAACATAACATTATAACATTATCATTTTTATGTATTTGATTTACTTAAATAAGGAAATACTATTAATGTATTACTATAATACAAAAAAAAAAATTTAAACAAATCCCATACATTACTAACCAATGCATGGGGGACACGTGCTAGATTTTCCGTTATAAAATATAGTAAACCATTTACATCTAAATAATTTTAACCAAATCATTTGGTTTGCATAATCTTAGTTGTTTAACTTGATGGGAAAATACTTTTAGTTGTTTTTATATATTTTTTTTATTGTATAAATAATTTCTTAAATCTTATAATCAACTTTTAATGAACCTATTAGACACGCGTTCATGATTGACTCATTTAGTCATTTACCAAACAGTCTTTATATACATGTGAGAACTATATAATTCTATTGACGCTATTTCATTTCTTATAAGAATAGAATTTTTTTTGGTAAGTTTAAAAGAATCGAATTATTCATGAGCCGGAAAAGACTTTTCGCTAACAGTTCGATTGGCTATCAACCACATCTCCTATATTGCAATTATACTTTATTTATACAAATCTTCAACAACAAAAATATACTTCATTTATACATGACAGAGATCAAAACAAAATTAAAGAAACTCGTTAGTTATTAAAATAAGTTTGTTACATTATGTTACAATCATGACTACCAAGTAAAAGTATTGATATGGCTTGTGTAGTCTAAAGTAGTTCTGAAAGGAAAAATAAACTATATCGTAGATGAGAAATGATGTTATACATAAGTTTGAAAGTTCAATGTAATTGGGGGAACAAATATCCTAATATCATAATTTTTTATTATCAAATAAATTATGTTGCAATCTACATGCAAATCAGTTAGGAAGGTTAACGTAAATGACAAAAGTGAGAGTTATCACTTTGTAACTGACATTGCCAAGCATAAAGAACATAAGTTGGTGTTTTTTTGTCATCATCATTGAGCCAAAATAAAAGTCTTAAATAAGTTTTATGAGTCACTATTTTAATGAATTTGTTCAACTAAGCATCACTAAATCCAAGTCAAAAAGTCTCAACTTTATAGTATCCAAAATGAGAAAAATGGTCCGTTACGAAATAATGAACTTAATTGTCATAATAATATTGATAAGACGCATTGTTTTAAACATATTTTATATAACAGATTTACTTTGATTATTTGCATCGATTAATACTTTGCGAATTATGTAATGATATTTACGATATGTGTATTTAATAAATGGATAGTGTATCGTGACATACCAAGAGTCAATTTATTTCCACTATATGGATTTAAAGACTATTTGTAATATTTACGTACATCGACCAAATACAACGTTTTTTTTAAGAAGTGCATTAAACAAGACTGGTATAAATGTCTGCATGTTTTAAGACTACTTATAATAATATTGATCAGACGCATTGTTTTAAACATATTTTATTTAGCAGATTTACTTTGATTATTTGCATCTATTAATACTTTGCGAATTATGTAATGATATTTACGATATGTGTATTTAATAAATGGATATTGTATAGTGACATACCGACAGTCAATTTATTTCCACTATATGGATTGAAAGACTATTTGTAATATTTATGTACATTGACCAAATACAACGTTTTTTTAAGAAGTGCATTAAACTAGACTGGTATAAATGCATGTATGTTTTAAGACTACTTACACTAATGTTGTACATTATTACCAAAATTTCAAAAAAATTAAGGAAGTACAATAAATATATATGAAAGCAATATATTCTGGGAAACATGTACGAATAGTTGGAAGTTCGTTTTAGATGGACATGTTAATATGTTTGCCCATATACTCAAATGACAATGACAAAACTATTTAAAAAAATTATATTGATCGATAACTCCGGTGAGTCCGGTCTACGTAACAATGAGTTAATTGAATCGTGGAGTAGTACTAAGGTCTTATAAACCCAAACTATAAAAAAAATTGCCATTTTACCTTTATAAGTTATGAGGTGGAAAAGTAGTGAACAGTTCGTTCGTCTCTGTTACAACAATTAGTTTTCTTGGTATTAAGATAATCATAGCTATTAAAGTAGTCAATAAATAAAATTGAAAAGTAAGACTACATTTATGTGCTTTGTTTGTAGTAGAGTTTTTTTAATTAATTTTTCCATATATCACTTCAAAATGACATGTTTTATTCGTAGTGCCAACAAAGTAAAACACTATGATGCCTCATAATCTTATTGATTAAAGGCAATCGTTGCATCCGGCATTTTTACAACCCGACAAGTTAAGTAATTTAATTATGAGGATATTGTTATTTTGAACTTATTATTTCGTATTAGAATCGATGCACATAACACACGGGTTCGAAAAACGTGCTTTCATCATGTTTTCAATAATAACATCCCGTATTTTTATAACATCCCGTATTTGTAACATCCCGTATTTTTATTAGTGTTTTTAATTAAGAATTAATGTATCCAAAAACGTTTTATTCAAATTTTACCAAAAACCGGTCACTCGACTAATTTTTAGCCAAAAACCGAAACTCTTCCGAAAAACTTTATTTTAAAAACTTGTTACTAATTTTATAAATAAAAAGGACCCAATAGGTTTGTTTCTAAAGATTTGTTATTTTTGAGTAGTAAAACTATATTTTTGGATTTAGAGTTAAGTTTTAGAACTTTGGGGACCAAATAGTTCGTTACCACAAACTTTATCAAAACAGTTTTTATCTATTCAATTCAGCCCACTTTTTCAAAGCAAAAGACCTAAAACAGAGAGAAAATAGATAAAAAGAGAGAAACCAAAGCTTAGGAAGAAGAAGAAGAAACCACGTTAGCGGATTATTACCGGAAGCATCTCCACTACGCTCTAAGGTAACGGGGGTTATCCATTGCGACTAGACGAGGGTGTATGTTAGGATTAGGTTTTACGTTTAGTATAAATTGGGGGTTTTTGCCTTTTATATTAATTATGTTCTTAAATTGTTAATTGGGGTTAGTTGTTATATTTTTAGTTCACTTATTTGATTTTGGATTAGTTGTGGATTTAGCCTTTTGATTTCGGATTAATGATAATATTAAAGGGTTGCATGTTATATGCGTTGATTATGTATTAATATAGTTGTTGATAGAATTGGGTAAATTATTGTTGAATAAATATGAGTTTTATATTGCGCATACAAGGTGTTTGTTAAAATGCCTGAATGAGTTTTTATGTTGATTAGACTTGTTTGGCTAGTTGTGAATCTAGCACCTATGCTTTTGGATTATGTTGTATTACGTTAAGTGACGTATGAGATTGTGTTATTTGAATAGTATAATATTATTGGCCGAGGCCTTAATATTGATACATTAGCAATGGTCTCTGTCTCTTCCTAATTCCGGGGACAGAAGACGGCAGTGGGGATAGGGAATGACTCTTCTTACAGACTGGGGCGAGTGGCATGAGAGGTCCTAGTGTGCACTCTATTTATTTTTCTGTTAGCAATGGTCTCTGTCTCTTCGTAATTCCGGGGACAGAAGACGGCCGTGGGGATAGGGAATGACTCGTCTTACGGACTGGGACGAGTGGCATGAGAGGTCCAAGTGCGCACTTTAAATCTACTTATATGTTAGCAATGGTCTCTGTCTCTTCCTAATTCCGGGGACAGAAGACGGCTGAGGGGGTAGGGAATGACCTACCTTACGGACTGGGGTAGGTGGCATGAGAGGTCCATGTTTGCTATAAATTTGTGTTGACGTTATTTAATTTATTTAATTTATCTAGTTGTAGAATGTTATTATATTTCTTTTATACATCGATTATCGTAGTTGTAGAATTTGTGAGCTCTTGCATTTATGGGATGGAGTGACGGTATTCGTGGTGCCGTCCCGTCTAGTTATGTGCGTGAGACTCACCGTTACAATTTTGTTGTTCAGGTACATTATAGGTTGAGGCTTTTGGTTAGGAGCTTTAGCAAGGCATCGCATGGGCTCGGGGATTCTTCCTATTGCATTTCTTTTTGTTAAACCATTTTCGAGGTTGTAGCCTACGGGCAAATTCATTCGTTTGTTATTTTCTTAGCTTTTATAAAACTTGCCTTGTAGCCGTGTTTGGCAACATTTTCATTTATTATCAAGTGTTCCTTTAGCTCGCAATTTATTTCTTTTAAAATTCAAATTTTGTACCAACAAGTTTCACTTTTCCTTTTGTTTTAAAAAGGTCATGCCTCGATGTCCGTGTTTATGGATTTTGGGGCGTGACAATATTATTTTCAGCAAAATCAAGCTGGCAACTCACCCTATTTCGCCTATGAGTATCCATATCCATCCCCTTCAGGAATTCCTCATATGCCCTCTCATCTTTATTATTTTCAGCAAAATCAAGCTGGATTTACAGCCGGGTATTCTTTCTCAATTCCTACACCGAGCAGTAATCCACCTGGGTTACATTCTGGCGGTTTCGCTAAAGAAGTGTTCCAGAAGTATAAGAGAGAAAACGCGCGGAATGCTGAGGAATAGAAGGAGGCTGATTTGAAACGAAAGATTTCGACTAATCAAAGAGAAGCTGGGTCCTCGGTGGATGCTAATACTGCAAAAAATCGAAAACTTGTCGAAGATCTAACGTTTAAAAAGGAGCCAAGTCAAGCAGTGTTGAACCAACGAAGAAGGCTAAGGTTAACAAGGCAGCGAAGAATTCGAAGATCTAAGGTTAACTGACATTGCCAAACATAAAAAACATAAGTTGGTGTTTTTTTTTATCATCATCTACTGAGCCAAAATAAAAGTCTTTTAAGTCTGTGAAATAGTGTTTATAAGAGATAGCAACAATTGTTGAATATATTAGAATCTTCACTTCATTTAAAGACTAGATCTTTATTTGGATTTCTAAAAGTTTAATAGCCCGATAAAATGTCTGGCTAGTGGCTACTTTGTGAGAAAGAAAACTTTTGTAAATGTTAAGTCTTCTCTTTGGCCTCCAAACTTATGGTTGTATATTATTGCCCTAATTTTTTATAAAAGTTTTATCTTTTGAAACGAACATTTGACGAGTACAATTGAGTCTGCTCACGAACTTTTCGTATAATAGATTATTATATTAATTTTTAATGTTAGAAGACGATATAATTATTTAAAATACTTACACTGTTTTAAAATCGATTTTGCTAACGAGTGTCTCGTAAGGTATCATTTAACCGTTAAATACATTTCTATAATCAAGTTGCGTTTAATATGAATATTCATTGCATTTATACCATAACATTATCATTTTTATGTATTTGATTTACTTAAATAAGAAAATACTATTAATGTATTACTATAATACAAAAAAAAAATTAAAAAAATTCCATACATTACTAACCAATGCATGGGAGCCACTTGGTGGATTTTCCGTTATAAAATATAGTAAACCATTTACATCTAAATAATGTTAACCAAACCATTTGGTTTGCATAATTTTAGGTGTTTAACTTGATGGGAAAATACTTTTACTTGTTTTTAAATATTTTTTTTATTATATAAATAATTTCTTAAATCTTATAATCAACTTTTAATGAACCTAACAGACACGCGTTCATGATTGACTCATTTAGTCATTTACCAAACAATCTTTATATATATGTGAGAAATCTTTTCCGGCTCGTGAATATATAATTCTATTGAGGCTAGTTCACTTCTTATAAGAATAGATTTTTTTTGGGTAAGTTTAAAAGAGTAGAATTATTCATGAGCCGGAAAAGACTTTTCGCTAACAGTTCGATTGGCTATCAACCGCATCTCCTATATTACAACTATACTTTATTTATACACGTCTTCAAAAAAAAAAAAAAACTTCATTTATACATGGCAGAGATCAAAACAAAATTAAAAAAACTCGTTAATTATTAAAATAAGTTTGTTACATTATATTACAATCATGACTACCACGTAAAATTATTGATATGGCTTGTGTAGTCTAAAGTAGTTCTGAAAGGAAAAATAAAATATATTGTAGATGAGAAATGAGGTTATACATAAGTTTGAAAGTTCAATTTAATTGGGGGAACAAAAATTCCCAATATCATAATTTTTAATTATCAAATAAATTATGTTGCAATCTACATGCAAATCAGTTAGGAAGGTTAACGTAAATGACAAAAGTGAGAGTTAATACTTTGTAACTGACATTGCCAAACATAAATAACAAAAGTTGGTGTTTTTTTGTCAACATCTTTTGAGATATAATAAAAGTCTTAAGTCTTTGAAATCGCGTTCATAAGAGATCGCAACAATCGTTGAATATATTAGAATCTGCACTTCATTTAAAGACTAGATCTTTATTTGGATTTCTGAAATTTAATAGCCCGATAAACTGTCTGGCTAGTGGCTACTTTGTGACAAAGAAAACTTTTGTAAATGTTAAGTCTTATCTTTGGCCTCCAAACTAATGGTTGTATATAAATGGGCTAATTTTTTATAAAAACTTTATCTTTTGAAACGAACATTTGACGAGTACAATTGAGTCTGCTCACGAACTTTTCGTATAATAGATTATTATATTAATTTGTAATGTCAGAAGACGATATAATTATTTAAAATACTTACACTATTTTAAAATCGGTTTTCCAAATGAGTGTCTCGTAAGGTATCATTTAACCGTTGAATACATTTCTATAATTAATCAAGTTGCGTTTAATATGAATATTCGTTGCATTTATAACATAACATTATAATATTATCATTTTTATGTATTTGATTTACTTAAATAAGGAAATACTATTAATGTATTACTATAATAAAAATAAAAAAAATTAAACAAATTCCATACATTACTAACCAATGCATGGGGGACACTTGCTAGATTTTCCGTTATAAAATATAGTAAACCATTTACATCTAAATAATGTAAACCAAACCATTTGGTTTGCATAATCTTAGTTGTTTAACTTGATGGGAAAATACTTTTAGTTGTTTTTATATATTTTTTTTATTATATAAATAATTTCGTAAATCTTATAATCAACTTTTAATGAACCTATTAGACACGCGTTCATGATTGACTCATTTAGTCATTTACCAAACAATCTTTATATACATGTGAGAACTATATAATTCTATTGACGCTATTTCATTTCTTATAAGAATAGAATTTTTTTTGGTAAGTTTAAAAGAATCGAATTATTCATGAGCCGGAAAAGACTTTTCGCTAACAGTTCAATTGGCTATCAACCACATCTCCTATATTGCAATTATACTTTATTTATACAAATCTTCAATAACAAAAATATACTTCATTTATACATGACAGAGATCAAAAAAAAATTAAAGAAACTCGTTAGTTATTAAAATAAGTTTGTTACATTAAAATAAAAGTCTTAAATAAGTTTTATGAGTCACTATTTTAATGAATTTGTTCAACTAAGCATCACTAAATCCAAGTCAAAAAGTCTCAACTTTATAGTATCCAAAATGAGAAAAATGGTCCGTTACGAAATAATGAACTTAATTGTCATAATAATATTGATCAGACGCATTGTTTTAAACATATTTTATTTAACAGATTTACTTTGATTATTTGCATCGATTAATACTTTGCGAATTATGTAATGATATTTACGATATGTGTATTTAATAAATGGATAGTGTATAGTGACATACCAACAGTCAATTTATTTCCACTATATGGATTTAAAGACTATTTGTAATATTTATGTACATTGACCAAATACAACGTTTTTTTAAGAAGTGCATTAAACAAGACTGGTATAAATGCCTGCATGTTTTAAGACTACTTATACTAATGTTGTACATTATTACCAAAATTTTAAAAAAAATTAAGGAAGTACAATAAATATATATGAAAGCAATATATTCTGGGAAACATGTACGAATAGTTGGAAGTTCGTTTTAGATGGACATGTTAATATGTTTGCCCATATACTCAAATGACAATGACAAAACTATTTTAAAAATTATATTGATCGATAACTCCGGTGAGTTTGGTCTACGTAACAATGAGTTAATTGAATCGTGGAGTAGTACTACGGTCTTATAAACCCAAACTATAAAAAAAATTGCCATTTTACCTTTATAAGTTATGAGGGGGAAAGCAGTGAACAGTTCGTTGGTCTCTGTTACAACAATTAGTTTTCTTGGTATTAAGATAATTATAGCTATTAAAGTAGTCAATAAATAAAATTGAAAATTAAGACTATATTTATGTGCTTTATTGGTAGTAGAGTTTTTTTAATTAATTTTTCCATATATCACTTCAGAATGACATGATTTATTCGTAGCGCCAACGTTAATTCGCGTTCAAACAGACGTAAAACACTATGATGCCTTGTAATCTTATTGATTAAAGGCAATCGTTGCATCCGGAACTTGTACAACCCGATAAGTTAAGTAATTTAATTATAAGGATATTGTTACTTCGAACTTATTATTTCGTATTAGAATCGATGCACATAACAAACAGGTTCAAAAAACATGCTTTAATCAATAACTTTCCATCCTGAAAACGTATAATTAATGCTAATTATACGAATTATACGGAGTTAATTACAATCGATTTTTTTACCTAAACGAATTTAAAGCATTGTAAATATCTTCATTAAGCATGACAATTCCGACAATTCATCGTAACGTACGGATTCAATTACAATATATCTTTTATCCAAACGAATTTATAACATTGTAAATATCTTCATTAAGCACTACGTGACCGACCCTATCATCATTCACTCAAGAGTTCAAATTTTAACTGTACGGATTAATCGTAAACGTACGAATTCAATTACAATCGATCTTTTACCTAAACGAATTTAGAACATTGTAAATATCTTCATTAAACACTACGGGCCCGACCCCGTCATCATAGTTACTCAAATGTTAAAAATTTAAATTGTACGGATTAACGCTAGACTCGTATATTCAATTACAATCGATCTTTTACCCAAACAAATTTAAAACATTGTAAATATCTTCATTAAACACGACGGGGCGACCCAGTCACCATAATCACTTACTTAACAGTCAGAAATTTAACTGTACGGATTAATGTTAAACGTAAGTATTTTTTTTCCTTCTTTAAACGTAAATATTCAATTACAGACTTAAACGAATATAGAGCATTGCGAATACTTTCATTCACCACGACGGGCCCGATTCCCGTCATCATAGTTACTCAATAGTTAAAAAATTAACTCCACAGATTAATGAAAACGTACAAATTCAACTACAGTCGATCTTTTACCAAAACGAATATAGAACATCGTAAATATCTTCATTAACCGCGACAGGTCTGCCCCGTCATCATAGTCACTCAAGAGTTCCAAATTCAAACAGATTCATCGTAAACGTACATATTCAATCACATACGATATTTTACCTAAACAAATTCAAAACATTATTTAGTACTTCATTAAACACGACGGGTCCGTCCCGTCGTCATAATTACTGGATAGTCAAAAATTTAACCGTAGCGATTAATGTTCAATGTACTTATTCAATTACAACCGATTTTATACCAAACCAAATATAGAAAATGGCAAATATCTTCAGTGGCTTCTCTCACCAGACCAATCCTCTTCTAGCATTGGTAATTTCTATGAACTTTTATCATTTTTCTCATTTTCTTTTTAATCTTGTATTAAACACATTTGAGTTTTATTGCTCTTTTATCTGAATTTTAAGTTGATTGATAAATTTTGCATGTTAGATCAGTTTTTTTAATATTTTGGAGTAATGGGTTTATACTTTATAGTTTTTTCAGTTGTGGGTATACAGAATTATATATAGAATGTTAGATAAAAGATACAATCTTTTATCTGGGTTTTACGTTGATTGATAAATTTTGCATCTTAGATTAGTTTATTTTTAATATTTTGGAGTAATGGGTTTATATTTTATAGTTATATCAGTTGATACAGAATTTACTATGATATGTATCTATATAGTATTTATGTTGATACATAATTATATATAGAATGTTATATAAAAGATAAAACACATGATTAGATATGTTTTAAATGCCATTTGGTATAGATAAAAGGGTTTTTGGTTAAAGGTCATGTTTTTCTTATGTCATCTAAAATTTGCTTTTTTGAGTGAGTTTTAGCATAATTTGGTGTTATAATGGCTTTATTCGATAAGATTCCGTAGTTTGCGTGCGCGTGTGCGAGTTAGTTATTTTTCGGTTTTTTTTTTCCTGTTGCATGTCGGATTGTTCTTTCAATGCTGTTGGTAAATTTAAATAGATAGAATCCAAAGATAGATTGATATAAATGGATAAAATAATTTGTTTTGGTTACTCATTGCTTGAACCTTTTCCCATTATTGCATAATTTTCGCTTCATTTGAACATGATTATAAGCTTACGGCTAGGTTTAATGAAATCTCAACTTGATTTCGGGTATAATTTATTATGTATGTATCCCAGTTGTTCATGAAAAAGTTTCTGTAGATATTTTTTTGGATTTTGAATTGATGAAGTCTATTAGCCTATATGTGTGTATCCTTCTAAATTAAATATGATTTGTCGAAAACTTGTCTGCTAAATTATGAAAAAAAAGCCCTGGTATTGTAAAACGACAAATGTGATATAACGGGTTTGTTTATTTTGATTAGTGGCGGTGCCGTAAAACGACAAATTGCGTAATCATTTACATCATTTGAATGGGTTACAACCAAGTTCCCGGGGATTTCAACATTACTTTTGTCGGTTACTAGTTAATTGTCTGTCTAGGATAAATATGGAAATCAACCAAAGATTTTATATTTTTTTCTGTTTGAATTCTATTGGCTCGTGTTTGTGTCTTTCTAAACTAGGTTTGATTGTGTCGGAAATTTATCTGCTTTAGTATGAGAGAGTCCGAATATCGGAAAACAACAATTCTGCTGTTATTTTTTTATTTTTAATTTTGCTTGATTGATTGTCTTCACACTTTCTAAGAATAATTACGAGTAAGTTTGGGATGGATCTCGGTCCACTATTTTTTAGAGTGGCAACCCTTAAGAACCCTAAGAAATAAATGGGGAATTCTTATGGAGCCCACCCTCAAATTAAATAGAAGCAGAACACTGAAATATTATTGATACCGATTCTGTGCCCTATATGGACCGGGTTCATACTAAATTTGTCTTATGACGACTTTAAGTTTCACATCACTCGAACATTGTTAGAACCAAGTTTAGAGAGAATCTTGCATTACTTTTGCGTGTCACTAGTTTACTGTCTCTCTGTGATAAACTTGAAATGTCTGGGCATTTTTTTGTTGTTGTCTTTTTTAGTTTCTGAATTCGATTTGCTCATGCGTGTGCATCATTCTAAATAGGATTGATTTTGCGTGAGAAACTTATTTGCTATAAAATTAGAGAACTCCTGTATGTAACCAACAAATTTTCTGTTGTGGTTATTTGTTAGTGGCATCACGCAAAAAGAAAAACAAAAACAAAATAGTTTTGTATCACGCGAAAGAATTTTTGTTTGAGGATTCAATTTTTCCTTTTGTGTGTTACAGTTAAGGCTTCATTGTTATGTCATTGGTACACTTAGAAAAGACATACGTCAGAGGTTGGTTGATGATAAGTGATGAATTTTGCGCAGAAAGCTGTTACCTTGGACGCCTTCACTCATAAAATTTCCTAAGATTTAAACATAGTTATGACTGAATTCTGAGAACACCTTACTTTTGCATGTCACTAGTTAATTGTCTATTTAGGAAAGAAATGAATAAGTTAAGCTAGATATATAATTTTTGTTGCTGTTTGCATTCTATTTGCTCATCTGTGTATCTTTTTTAACTAGGTTAGTTGTTGTGTCGAAAACCTTTTCTTCTTAAGTTTGAGAGAATCTGGGTATCCTTCAAATAACAAAAATGTTGTCCTGGTTTCATTAATTTTGTCGGTGGCTTCATTGATTACATAACAAAAGAAAAAAAGAACTAGAAACATAATGAATGCAATTAAGACGAGCTAGGGCAAAAGAAGTTTCTGATTATTTTTTTAATAAAAAAAATTATGTGAGCATTTTATGGTTCATTATCCATTAATTAAAAATCTTTGATATCGTATAGTTTTGTAAAGGGATGAATTTTTGTCCAGGTTAATGCCTTCAGTTCATTTACATAGAATTTCACATAATTTGAACCTGGTTGCCTCTAAGTTCCAGGAGATTTCCACATTACTTTTGCATGTTAGTAGTTGATTGATAGACACGGAAAAGTTAAGCTAAATATTTTATAGTTGTAGGTGTTGGATTCTTTTGGCATGTGTATATCTTTCTAAACTAAGTTTGATTTTGTTTTCGGAAACTTCTATGTTAAAGAATTAGCAAAACCCAGGTTACATAAAATATCGAAGATACTGTGGTGGTTTTATCAATGTGGCTTTAATGCTTCACTTGTTCCGACAGTTTTCAACATTACTTTTGTCGGTTACTACTGAATTGTCCATTTAGGATAAACTTATAAAAGGTTCAGCTAGAAATTATTATTTTTGTCGGTGTTTGAATATACTGGCTCATGCACGTGTTTCGTTTTAACTAGGTACGATTTATTGCTGGAAACTTGTCTGCTAAAGTTTGCGAAATCCCGGGTATCACCAGAAAAGGAAATTGCTGTCATGGAGTGCAATAAAGAAGAGGCTGTCAGGGTAAAAGAGATTTCCCTCAGCAAGTTTGAAGGTAAAGATTATTTAGGGGCGAAGAGATTTGCACTGAAAGCCCAATCACTCTATCCGGAGCTTGACAGTATACAACAGCTGATTACAACCCTAGACGTATACATATCGTCCGAAACTCGAATAAGTGGTGAGAGTGACTGGTATAGGGTACTGGATGTGAGCCCTACAGCAGATGAGCGAGTGATAAGAAAACAGTATCGAAAATTAGCTCTGGTTCTACATCCGGACAAAAACAAATCAATAGGTGCTGATGGAGCTTTTAAGCTCATCTCAGAAGCATGTAGCTTTTTGTCAGACAAGGTCAAAAGAGAAGCTTTTGACCAGTTGAGGAATGCAGAACTTGTTAAGCCGCAAGGTCCTTCAGCTGCGTCGAATGGGGTGAGTAGTTCGAGTAAAAGCGGAGCAATCCCGAAACCAACACCCCCAAAAAGAAAACCGGCAACTAAAAAGAGTCGAACGTCCAAAGGTGCTACCCCTGCTGCTCAGCAAAACTACCCCATCACCGCTACCTTTTGGTCTGTATGCCACACATGTAGATTACTACACGAGTACTTTCGTGTTTATCTACACAAGAACGTACAGTGTCCCAATTGCAACTTACCCTATTTCGCGTATGAGTATCCACCCCCTTCAGGAATTCCTCAAATGCCCTCTCGGCCATATTATTTTCAGCAAAATCAAGCTGGCAACTCACCCTATTTCGCCTATGAGTATCCATATCCATCCCCTTCAGGAATTCCTCATATGCCCTCTCATCCTTATTATTTTCAGCAAAATCAAGCTGGATTTACAGCCGGGTATTCTTTCTCAATTCCTACATCGAGCAGTAGTCCACCTGGGTTACATTCTGGCGGTTTCGCTAAAGAAGTGTTCCAGAAGTATAAGAGAGAGAACGCGCGGAATGCTGAGGAATAGAAGGAGGCTGATTTGAAACGAAAGATTTCGACTAATCAAAGAGAAGCTGGGTCCTCGGTGGATGCTAATACTGCAAAAAAACGTAAAGTTGTCGAAGATCTAACGTTTAAAAAGGAGCCAAGTCAAGCAGTGTTGAACCAACGAAGAAGGCTAAGGTTAACAAGGCAGCGAAGAATTCGAAGATCTAAGGTTAACTGACATTGCCAAACATAAAAAACATAAGTTGGTGTTTTTTTTATCATCGTCTACTGAGCCAAAATAAAAGTCTTTTAAGTCTGTGAAATAGTGTTTATAAGAGATAGCAACAATTGTTGAATATATTAGAATCTTCACTTCATTTAAAGACTAGATCTTTATTTGGATTTCTGAAAGTTTAATAGCCCGATAAAATGTCTGGCTAGTGGCTACTTTGTGAGAAAGAAAACTTTTGTAAATGTTAAGTCTTCTCTTTGGCCTCCAAACTTATGGTTGTATATTATTGCCCTAATTTTTTATAAAAGTTTTATCTTTTGAAACGGACATTTGACGAGTACAATTGAGTCTGCTCACGAACTTTTCGTATAATAGATTATTATATTAATTTGTAATGTTAGAAGACGATATAATTATTTAAAATACTTACACTATTTTAAAATCGGTTTTCCTAACGAGTGTCTCGTAAGGTATCATTTAACCGTTGAATACATTTCAATAATTAATCAAGTTGCGTTTAATATGAATATTCGTTGCATTTATAACATAACATTATAACATTATCATTTGTATGTATTTGATTTACCTAAATAAGGAAATACTATTAATGTATTACTATAATAAAAATAAAAAAAATTAAACAAATTCCATACATTACTAACCAATGCATGGGGGACACTTGCTAGATTTTCCGTTATAAAATATAGTAAACCATTTACATCTAAATAATGTAAACCAAACCATTTGGTTTGCATAATCTTAGTTGTTTAACTTGATGGGAAAATACTTTTAGTTGTTTTTATATATTTTTTTTATTATATAAATAATTTCGTAAATCTTATAATCAACTTTTAATGAACCTATTAGACACGCGTTCATGATTGACTCATTTAGTCATTTACCAAACAATCTTTATATACATGTGAGAACTATATAATTCTATTGACGCTATTTCATTTCTTATAAGAATAGAATTTTTTTTGGTAAGTTTAAAAGAATCAAATTATTCATGAGCCGGAAAAGACTTTTCGCTAACAGTTCGATTGGCTATCAACCACATCTCCTATATTGCAATTATACTTTATTTATACACGTCTTCAAAAAAAAAAAAAAACTTCATTTATACATGGCAGAGATCAAAACAAAATTAAAAAAACTCGTTAATTATTAAAATAAGTTTGTTACATTATATTACAATCATGACTACCACGTAAAATTATTGATATGGCTTATGTAGTCTAAAGTAGTTCTGAAAGGAAAAATAAACTATATCGTAGATGAGAAATGATGTTATACATAAGTTTGAAAGTTCAATTTAATTGGGGGAACAAATATCCTAATATCATAATTTTTTATTATCAAATAAATTATGTTGCAATCTACATGCAAATCAGTTAGGAAGGTTAACGTAAATGACAAAAGTGAGAGTTAATACTTTGTAACTGACAATGCCAAACATAAATAACAAAAGTTGGTGTTTTTTTGTCAACATCTTTTGAGACAAAATAAAAGTCTTAAGTCTTTCAAATGGCGTTCATAAGAGATCGCAACAATCGTTGAATATATTAGAATCTGCACTTCATTTAAAGACTAGATCTTTATTTGGATTTCTGAAAATTTAATAGCCCAATAAACTGTCTGGCTAGTGACTACTTTGTGACAAAGAAAACTTTTGTAAATGTTAAGTCTTATCTTTGGCCTCCAAACTAATGGTTGTATATAAATGGGCTAATTTTTTTTTATAAAAACTTTATCTTCTGAAACGAACATTTGACGAGTACAATTGAGTCTGCTCACGAACTTTTCGTATAATAGATTATTATATTAATTTGTAATGTTAGAAGACGATATAATTATTTAAAATACTTACACTATGTTAAAATCGGTTTTCCTAAAGAGTGTCTCGTAAGGTATCATTTAACCGTTGAATACATTTCTATAATTAATCAAGTTGCGTTTAATATGAATATTCGTTGCATTTATAACATAACATTATAACATTATCATTTTTATGTATTGGATTTACTTAAATAAGGAAATACTATTAATGTATTACTATAATAAAAATTAAAAAAATTAAACAAATTTCATACATTACTAACCAATGCATGGGGGACACTTGCTAGATTTTCCGTTATAAAATATAGTAAACCATTTACATCTAAATAATGTAAACCAAACCATTAGGTTTGCATAATCTTAGTTGTTTAACTTGATGGGAAAATACTTTCACTTGTTTTTAAATATTTTTTTTATTATATAAATAATTTCTTAAATTTTATAATCAACTTTTAATGAACCTAACAGACACGCGTTCATGATTGACTCATTTAGTCATTTACCAAACAATCTTTATATACATGTGAGAACTATATAATTCTATTGACGCTATTTCATTTCTTATAAGAATAGAATTTTTTTTGGTAAGTTTAAAAGAATCAAATTATTCATGAGCCGGAAAAGGCTTTTCGCTAACAGTTCGATTGGCTATCAACCACATCTCCTATATTGCAATTATACTTTATTTATACACGTCTTCAAAAAAAAAAAAAACTTCATTTATACATGGCAGAGATCAAAACAAAATTAAAAAAACTCGTTAATTATTAAAATAAGTTTGTTACATTATATTACAATCATGACTACCACGTAAAATTACTGATATGGCTTGTGTAGTCTAAAGTAGTTCTGAAAGGAAAAATAAAATATATTGTAGATGAGAAATGAGGTTATACATAAGTTTGAAAGTTCAATTTAATTGGGGGAACAAAAATTCCCAATATCATAATTTTTTATTATCAAATAAATTATGTTGCAATCTACATGCAAATCAGTTAGAAAGGTTAACGTAAATGACAAAAGTGAGAGTTAATACTTTGTAACTGACATTGCCAAACATAAATAACAAAAGTTGGTGTTTTTTTGTCAACATCTTTTGAGACAAAATAAAAGTCTTAAGTCTTTGAAATAGCGTTCATAAGAGATCGCAACAATCGTTGAATATATTAGAATCTGCACTTCATTTAAAGACTAGATCTTTATTTGGATTTCTGAAAATTTAATAGCCCGATAAACTGCCTGGCTAGTGGCTACTTTGTGACAAAGAAAACTTTTGTAAATGTTAAGTCTTATCTTTGGCCTCCAAACTAATGGTTGTATATAAATGGGCTAATTTTTTTTTATAAAAACTTTATCTTTTGAAACGAACATTTGACGAGTACAATTGAGTCTGCTCACGAACTTTTCGTATAATAGATTATTATATTAATTTGTAATGTTAGAAGACGATATAATTATTTAAAATACTTACACTATGTTAAAATCGGTTTTCCTAAAGAGTGTCTCGTAAGGTATCATTTAACCGTTGAATACATTTCTATAATTAATCAAGTTGCGTTTAATATGAATATTCGTTGCATTTATAACATAACATTATAACATTATCATTTTTATGTATTGGATTTACTTAAATAAGGAAATACTATTAATGTATTACTATAATAAAAATTAAAAAAATTAAACAAATTTCATACATTACTAACCAATGCATGGGGGACACTTGCTAGATTTTCCGTTATAAAATATAGTAAACCATTTACATCTAAATAATGTAAACCAAACCATTTGGTTTGCATAATCTTAGTTGTTTAACTTGATGGGAAAATACTTTCACTTGTTTTTAAATATTTTTTTTATTATATAAATAATTTCTTAAATTTTATAATCAACTTTTAATGAACCTAACAGACACGCGTTCATGATTGACTCATTTAGTCATTTACCAAACAATCTTTATATACATATGAGAACTATATAATTCTATTGACGCTATTTCATTTCTTATAAGAATAGAATTTTTTTTGGTAAGTTTAAAAGAATCAAATTATTCATGAGCCGGAAAAGGCTTTTCGCTAACAGTTCGATTGGCTATCAACCACATCTCCTATATTGCAATTATACTTTATTTATACACGTCTTCAAAAAAAAAAAAAAACTTCATTTATACATGGCAGAGATCAAAACAAAATTAAAAAAACTCGTTAATTATTAAAATAAGTTTGTTACATTATATTACAATCATGACTACCACGTAAAATTACTGATATGGCTTGTGTAGTCTAAAGT
Organism: Primula vulgaris; assembly: GCA_963920805.1. Classification (NCBI taxonomy): domain Eukaryota; kingdom Viridiplantae; phylum Streptophyta; class Magnoliopsida; order Ericales; family Primulaceae; genus Primula; species Primula vulgaris. Next base: position 30,090,470 of record OY987215.1, on the reverse strand, counting down.
AGTTCTGAAAGGAAAAATAAAATATATTGTAGATGAGAAATGAGGTTATACATAAGTTTGAAAGTTCAATTTAATTGGGGGAACAAAAATTCCCAATATCATAATTTTTTATTATCAAATAGATTATGTTGCAATCTACATGCAAATCAGTTAGGAAGGTTAACGTAAATGACAAAAGTGAGAGTTAATACTTTGTAACTGACATTGCCAAACATAAATAACAAAAGTTGGTGTTTTTTTGTCAACATCTTTTGAGACAAAATAAAAGTCTTAAGTCTTTGAAATAGCGTTCATAAGAGATCGCAACAATCGTTGAATATATTAGAATCTGCACTTCATTTAAAGACTAGATCTTTATTTGGATTTCTGAAAATTTAATAGCCCGATAAACTGCCTGGCTAGTGGCTACTTTGTGACAAAGAAAACTTTTGTAAATGTTAAGTCTTATTTTTGGCCTCCAAACTAATGGTTGTATATAAATGCGCTAATTTTTTATAAAAACTTTATCTTTTGAAACGAACATTTGACGAGTACAATTGAGTCTGCTCACGAACTTTTCGTATAATAGATTATTATATTAATTTGTAATGTTAGAAGACGATATAATTATTTAAAATACTTACACTATTTTAAAATCGGTTTTCCTAACGAGTGTCTCGTAAGGTATCATTTAACCGTTGAATACATTTCAATAATTAATCAAGTTGCGTTTAATATGAATATTCGTTGCATTTATAACATAACATTATAACATTATCATTTGTATGTATTTGATTTACCTAAATAAGGAAATACTATTAATGTATTACTATAATAAAAATAAAAAAAATTAAACAAATTCCATACATTACTAACCAATGCATGGGGGACACTTGCTAGATTTTCCGTTATAAAATATAGTAAACCATTTACATCTAAATAATGTAAACCAAACCATTTGGTTTGCATAATCTTAGTTGTTTAACTTGATGGGAAAATACTTTTAGTTGTTTTTATATATTTTTTTTATTATATAAATAATTTCGTAAATCTTATAATCAACTTTTAATGAACCTATTAGACACGCGTTCATGATTGACTCATTTAGTCATTTACCAAACAATCTTTATATACATGTGAGAACTATATAATTCTATTGACGCTATTTCATTTCTTATAAGAATAGAATTTTTTTTGGTAAGTTTAAAAGAATCAAATTATTCATGAGCCGGAAAAGACTTTTCGCTAACAGTTCGATTGGCTATCAACCACATCTCCTATATTGCAATTATACTTTATTTATACACGTCTTCAAAAAAAAAAAAAACTTCATTTATACATGGCAGAGATCAAAACAAAATTAAAAAAACTCGTTAATTATTAAAATAAGTTTGTTACATTATATTACAATCATGACTACCACGTAAAATTATTGATATGGCTTATGTAGTCTAAAGTAGTTCTGAAAGGAAAAATAAACTATATCGTAGATGAGAAATGATGTTATACATAAGTTTGAAAGTTCAATTTAATTGGGGGAACAAATATCCTAATATCATAATTTTTTATTATCAAATAAATTATGTTGCAATCTACATGCAAATCAGTTAGGAAGGTTAACGTAAATGACAAAAGTGAGAGTTAATACTTTGTAACTGACAATGCCAAACATAAATAACAAAAGTTGGTGTTTTTTTGTCAACATCTTTTGAGACAAAATAAAATTCTTAAGTCTTTGAAATGGCGTTCATAAGAGATCGCAACAATCGTTGAATATATTAGAATCTGCACTTCATTTAAAGACTAGATCTTTATTTGGATTTCTGAAAATTTAATAGCCCGATAAACTGTCTGGCTAGTGCCTACTTTGTGACAAAGAAAACTTTTGTAAATGTTAAGTCTTATCTTTGGCCTCCAAACTAATGGTTGTATATAAATGGGCTAATTTTTTTTTATAAAAACTTTATCTTTTGAAACGAACATTTGACGAGTACAATTGAGTCTGCTCACGAACTTTTCGTATAATAGATTATTATATTAATTTGTAATGTTAGAAGACGATATAATTATTTAAAATACTTACACTATGTTAAAATCGGTTTTCCTAATGAGTGTCTCGTAAGGTATCATTTAACCGTTGAATACATTTCTATAATTAATCAAGTTGCGTTTAATATGAATATTCGTTGCATTTATAACATAACATTATAACATTATCATTTTTATGTATTGGATTTACTTAAATAAGGAAATACTATTAATGTATTACTATAATAAAAATAAAAAAAATTAAACAAATTCCATACATTACTAACCAATGCATGGGGGACACTTGCTAGATTTTCCGTTATAAAATATAGTAAACCATTTACATCTAAATAATGTAAACCAAACCATTTGGTTTGCATAATCTTAGTTGTTTAACTTGATGGGAAAATACTTTTAGTTGTTTTTATATATTTTTTTTATTATATAAATAATTTCGTAAATCTTATAATCAACTTTTAATGAACCTATTAGACACGCGTTCATGATTGACTCATTTAGTCATTTACCAAACAATCTTTATATACATGTGAGAACTATATAATTCTATTGACGCTATTTCATTTCTTATAAGAATAGAATTTTTTTTGGTAAGTTTAAGAGAATCAAATTATTCATGAGCCGGAAAAGACTTTTCGCTAACAGTTCGATTGGCTATCAACCACATCTCCTATATTGCAATTATACTTTATTTATACACGTCTTCAAAAAAAAAAAAAACTTCATTTATACATGGCAGAGATCAAAACAAAATTAAAAAAACTCGTTAATTATTAAAATAAGTTTGTTACATTATATTACAATCATGACTACCACGTAAAATTATTGATATGGCTTATGTAGTCTAAAGTAGTTCTGAAAGGAAAAATAAACTATATCGTAGATGAGAAATGATGTTATACATAAGTTTGAAAGTTCAATTTAATTGGGGGAACAAATATCCTAATATCATAATTTTTTGTTATCAAATAAATTATGTTGCAATCTACATGCAAATCAGTTAGGAAGGTTAACGTAAATGACAAAAGTGAGAGTTAATACTTTGTAACTGACAATGCCAAACATAAATAACAAAAGTTGGTGTTTTTTTGTCAACATCTTTTGAGACAAAATAAAAGTCTTAAGTCTTTGAAATGGCGTTCATAAGAGATCGCAACAATCGTTGAATATATTAGAATCTGCACTTCATTTAAAGACTAGATCTTTATTTGGATTTCTGAAAATTTAATAGCCCGATAAACTGTCTGGCTAGTGACTACTTTGTGACAAAGAAAACTTTTGTAAATGTTAAGTCTTATCTTTGGCCTCCAAACTAATGGTTGTATATAAATGGGCTAATTTTTTTTTATAAAAACTTTATCTTTTGAAACGAACATTTGACGAGTACAATTGAGTCTGCTCACGAACTTTTCGTATAATAGATTATTATATTAATTTGTAATGTTAGAAGACGATATAATTATTTAAAATACTTACACTATGTTAAAATCGGTTTTCCTAATGAGTGTCTCGTAAGGTATCATTTAACCGTTGAATACATTTCTATAATTAATCAAGTTGCGTTTAATATGAATATTCGTTGCATTTATAACATAACATTATAACATTATCATTTTTATGTATTGGATTTACTTAAATAAGGAAATACTATTAATGTATTACTATAATAAAAATAAAAAAAATTAAACAAATTCCATACATTACTAACCAATGCATGGGGGACACTTGCTAGATTTTCCGTTATAAAATATAGTAAACCATTTACATCTAAATAATGTAAACCAAACCATTTGGTTTGCATAATCTTAGTTGTTTAACTTGATGGGAAAATACTTTTAGTTGTTTTTATATATTTTTTTTATTATATAAATAATTTCGTAAATCTTATAATCAACTTTTAATGAACCTATTAGACACGCGTTCATGATTGACTCATTTAGTCATTTACCAAACAATCTTTATATACATGTGAGAACTATATAATTCTATTGACGCTATTTCATTTCTTATAAGAATAGAATTTTTTTTGGTAAGTTTAAGAGAATCAAATTATTCATGAGCCGGAAAAGACTTTTCGCTAACAGTTCGATTGGATATCAACCACATCTCCTATATTGCAATTATACTTTATTTATACACGTCTTCAAAAAAAAAAAAAAACTTCATTTATACATGGCAGAGATCAAAACAAAATTAAAAAAACTCGTTAATTATTAAAATAAGTTTGTTACATTATATTACAATCATGACTACCACGTAAAATTAGTGATATGGCTTATGTAGTCTAAAGTAGTTCTGAAAGGAAAAATAAACTATATCGTAGATGAGAAATGATGTTATACATAAGTTTGAAAGTTCAATTTAATTGGGGGAACAAATATCCTAATATCATAATTTTTTGTTATCAAATAAATTATGTTGCAATCTACATGCAAATCAGTTAGGAAGGTTAACGTAAATGACAAAAGTGAGAGTTAATACTTTGTAACTGACAATGCCAAACATAAATAACAAAAGTTGGTGTTTTTTTGTCAACATCTTTTGAGACAAAATAAAAGTCTTAAGTCTTTGAAATGGCGTTCATAAGAGATCGCAACTATCGTTGAATATATTAGAATTTGCACTTCATTTAAAGACTAGATCTTTATTTGGATTTCTGAAAATTTAATAGCCCGATAAACTGTCTGGCTAGTGACTACTTTGTGACAAAGAAAACTTTTGTAAATGTTAAGTCTTATCTTTGGCCTCCAAACTAATGGTTGTATATAAATGGGCTAATTTTTTTTTATAAAAACTTTATCTTTTGAAACGAACATTTGACGAGTACAATTGAGTCTGCTCACGAACTTTTCGTATAATAGATTATTATATTAATTTGTAATGTTAGAAGACGATATAATTATTTAAAATACTTACACTATGTTAAAATCGGTTTTCCTAATGAGTGTCTCGTAAGGTATCATTTAACCGTTGAATACATTTCTATAATTAATCAAGTTGCGTTTAATATGAATATTCGTTGCATTTATAACATAACATTATAACATTATCATTTTTATGTATTTGATTTACTTAAATAAGGAAATACTATTAATGTATTACTATAATAAAAATAAAAAAAATTAAACAAATTCCATACATTACTAACCAATGCATGGGGGACACTTGCTAGATTTTCCGTTATAAAATAATGTAAAATTATTGATATGGCTTGTGTAGTCTAAAGTAGTTCTGAAAGGAAAAATAAACTATATCGTAGATGAGAAATGAGGTTATACATAAGTTTGAAAGTTCAATTTAATTGGGGGAACAAAAATTCCCAATATCATAATTTTTTATTATCAAATAAATTATGTTGCAATCTACATGCAAATCAGTTAGGAAGGTTAACGTAAATGACAAAAGTGAGAGTTATCACTTTGTAACTGAGATTGCCAAGCATAAAGAACATAAGTTGGTGTTTTTTTGTCATCATCATTGAGCCAAAATAAAAGTCTTAAATAAGTTTTATGAGTCACTATTTTAATGAATTTGTTCAACTAAGCATCACTAAATCCAAGTCAAAAAGTCTCAACTTTATAGTATCCAAAATGAGAAAAATGGTCCGTTACGAAATAATGAACTTAATTGTCATAATAATATTGATCAGACGCATTGTTTTAAACATATTTTATTTAACAGATTTACTTTGATTATTTGCATCGATTAATACTTTGCGAATTATGTAATGATATTTACGATATGTGTATTTAATAAATGGATAGTGTATCGTGACATACCAATAGTCAATTTATTTCCACTATATGGATTTAAAGACTATTTGTAATATTTACGTACATCGACCAAATACAACGTTTTTTCTAAGAAGTGCATTAAACAAGACTGGTATAAATGTCTGCATGTTTTAAGACTACTTATAATAATATTGATCAGACGCATTGTTTTAAACATATTTTATTTAGCAGATTTACTTTGATTATTTGCATCCATTAATACTTTGCGAATTATGTAATGATATTTACGATATGAGTATTTAATAAATGGATAGTGTATAGTGACATACCGATAGTCAATTTATTTCCACTATATGGATTGAAAGACTATTTGCAATATTTATGTACATTGACCAAATACAACGTTTTTTTTAAGAAGTGCATTAAACTAGACTGGTATAAATGCATGTATGTTTTAAGACTACTTACACTAATGTTGTACATTATTACCAAAATTTTAAAAAAATTATGGAAGTACAATAAATATATATGAAAGCAATATATTCTGGGAAACATGTACGAATAGTTGGAAGTTCGTTTTAGATGGACATGTTAATATGTTTGCCCATATACTCAAATGACAATGACAAAACTATTTAAAAAAATTATATTGATCGATAACTCCGGTGAGTCCGGTCTACGTAACAATGAGTTCATTGAATCGTGGAGTAGTACTAAGGTCTTATAAACCCAAACTATAAAAAAAATTGCCATTTTACCTTTATAAGTTATGAGGTGGAAAAGTAGTGAACAGTTCGTTCGTCTCTGTTACAACAATTAGTTTTCTTGGTATTAAGATAATCATAGCTATTAAAGTAGTCAATAAATAAAATTGAAAAGTAAGACTACATTTATGTGCTTTGTTTGTAGTAGAGTTTTTTTAATTAATCTTTCCATATATCACTTCAAAATGACATGATTTATTCGTAGTGCCAACAAAGTAAAACACTATGATGCCTCATAATCTTATTGATTAACGGCAATCGTTGCATCCGGCATTTTTACAACCCGACAAGTTAAGTAATTTAATTATGAGGATATTGTTACTTTGAACTTATTATTTCGTATTAGAATCGATGCACATAACACACAGGTTCAAAAAACGTGCTTTAATCATGTTTTCAATAATAACTTTTCATCCTGAAAACGTATAATTAATGCTAATTATACGAATTATACGGAGTTAATTACAATCGATTTTTTACCTAAACGAATTTAAAACGTTGTAAATATCTTCATTAAGCATGACAATTCCGACAAGTCACTCAAGAGTTAAAAATTTAATTGTACGAATTCATCGTAAACGTACGGATTCAATTACAATATATCTTTTATCCAAACGAATTTATAACATCGTAAATATCTTCATTAAGCACTACGGGCTCGACCCTATCATCATTCACTCAAGAGTTAAAGTTTTAACTGTACGGATTAATCGTAAACGTACGAATTCAATTACAATCGATCTTTTACCTAAACGAATTTAGAACATTGTAAATATCTTCATTAAACACTACGGGCCCGACCCCGTCATCGTAGTTACTCAAATGTTAAAAATTTAAATTGTACGGATTAACGCTAGACTCGTATATTCAATTACAATCGATCTTTTACCCAAACAAATTTAAAACATTGTAAATATCTTCATTAAGCACGACGGGGCGACCCAGTCACCATAATTACTTAACAGTCAGAAATTTAAATGTACGGATTAATGTTAAACGTAAGTATTTTTTTCTTCTTCTTTAAACTTACATATTCAATTACAGACTTAAACGAATCTAGAGGATTGCAAATACTTTCATTCACCACGACGGGCCCGATTCCCGTCATCATAGTTACTCAATATTTAAAAAATTAACTCCATAGATTAATGCAAACGTACAAGTTCAATTACAGCCGATCTTTTACCAAAACGAATATAGAACATTGTAAATATCTTCATTAACCGCGACGGGTCTGCCCCGTCATCATAGTCACTCAAGAGTTACAAATTCAAACAGATTCATCGTAAACGTACATATTTAATCACAGACGATATTTTACCTAAACAAATTCAAAACATTATTTAGTAATTCATTAAACACGACGGGTCCGTCCCGTCGTCATAATTACTAGATATTCAAAAATTTAACCGTAGTGATTAATATTCAACGTACTTATTCAATTACAACCGATTTTATACCAAACCAAATATAGAAAATGACAAATATCTTCCTTAACCACGATGATTTACTCAGAGTAAAACAAACTTAACTTAAGCAAAGGTGTATGTATCTGTTGGGTTAAAAAAACATGGTTTAAATAAAGCTTTGTGTCCCAAATATATTTTAAGACTAAATATAATACTCACAAGAGAGAGAAGAAATAGAGCGCCAAATTCTATATCCCCATAATATATATATATATATATATATATATATATATATATATATATATATATATATTTTATCAGTGGCTTCTCTCACTAGACCAATCCTCTTCTAGCATTGCTAATTTCTATGAACTTTTATCATTTTTCTCATTTTCTTTTTAATCTTGTATTAAACACATTTGAGTTTTATTGCTCTTTTATCTGAATTTTAAGTTGATTGATAAATTTTGCATGTTAGATCAGTTTTTTTAATATTTTGGAGTAATGGGTTTATACTTTATAGTTTTTTCAGTTGTGGGTATACAGAATTATATATAGAATGTTAGATAAAATATACAATCTTTTATCTGGGTTTTACGTTGATTGATAAATTTTGCATGTTAGATTAGTTTATTTTTAATATTTTGGAGTAATGGGTTTATATTTTATAGTTATATCAGTTGATACAGAATTTACTATGATATGTATCTATATAGTATTTATGTTGATACATAATTATATATAGAATGTTATATAAAAGATAAAACACATGATTAGATATGTTTTAAATGCCATTTGGTATAGATAAAAGGGTTTTTGGTTAAAGGTCATGTTTTTCTTATGTCATCTAAAATTTGCTTTTTTGAGTGAGTTTTAGCATAATTTGGTGTTATAACGGCTTTATTCGATAAGATTCCGTAGTTTGCGTGCGCGTGTGCGAGTTAGTTATTTTTCGGTTTTTTTTTTTCCTGTTGCATGTCGGATTGTTCTTTCAATGCTGTTGGTAAATTTAAATAGATAGAATCCAAAGATAGATTGATATAAATTGATAAAATAATTTGTTTTGGTTACTCATTGCTTGAACCTTTTCCCATTATTGCATAATTTTCGCTTCATTTGAACATGATTATAAGCTTACGGCTAGGTTTAAGGAAATCTCAACTTGATTTCGGGTATAATTTATTATGTATGTATCCCAGTTGTTCATGAAAAAGTTTCTGTAGATATTTTTTTGGATTTTGAATTGATGAAGTCTATTAGCCTATATGTGTGTATCCTTCTAAATTAAATATGATTTGTCGAAAACTTGTCTGCTAAATTATGAAAAAAAAGCCCTGGTATTGTAAAACGACAAATGTGATATAACGGGTTTGTTTATTTTGATTAGTGGCGGTGCCGTAAAACGACAAATTGCGTAATCATTTACATCATTTGAATGGGTTACAACCAAGTTCCCGGGGATTTCAACATTACTTTTGTCGGTTACTAGTTAATTGTCTGTCTAGGATAAATATGGAAATCAACCAAAGATTTTATATTTTTTTCTGTTTGAATTCTATTGGCTCGTGTTTGTGTCTTTCTAAACTAGGTTTGATTGTGTCGGAAATTTATCTGCTTTAGTATGAGAGAGTCCGAATATCGGAAAACAACAATTCTGCTGTTATGTTTTTTTTTTTAATTTTGCTTGATTGATTGTCTTCACACTTTCTAAGAATAATTACAAGTAAGTTTGGGATGGATCTCGGTCCACTATTTTTTAGAGTGGCAACCCTTAAGAACCCTAAGAAATAAATGGGGAATTCTTATGGAGCCCACCCTCAAATTAAATAGAAGCAGAACACTGAAATATTATTGATACCGATTCTGTGCCCTATATGGACCGGGTTCATACTAAATTTGTCTTATGACGACTTTAAGTTTCACATCACTCGAACATTGTTAGAACCAAGTTTAGAGAGAATCTTGCATTACTTTTGCGTGTCACTAGTTTACTGTCTCTCTGTGATAAACTTGAAATGTCTGGGCATTTTTTTGTTGTTGTCTTTTTTAGTTTCTGAATTCGATTTGCTCATGCGTGTGCATCATTCTAAATAGGATTGATTTTGCGTGAGAAACTTATTTGCTATAAAATTAGAGAACTCCTGTATGTAACCAACAAATTTTCTGTTGTGGTTATTTGTTAGTGGCATCACGCAAAAAGAAAAACAAAAACAAAATAGTTTTGTATCACGCGAAAGAATTTTTGTTTGAGGATTCAATTTTTCCTTTTGTGTGTTACAGTTAAGGCTTCATTGTTATGTCATTGGTACACTTAGAAAAGACATACGTCAGAGGTTGGTTGATGAAAAGGGATGAATTTTGCACAGAAAGCTGTTACCTTGGACGCCTTCACTCATAAAATTTCCTAAGATTTAAACATAGTTATGACTGAATTCTGAGAACACCTTACTTTTGCATGTCACTAGTTAATTGTCTATTTAGGAAAGAAATGAATAAGTTAAGCTAGATATATAATTTTTGTTGCTGTTTGCATTCTATTTGCTCATCTGTGTATCTTTTTTAACTAGGTTAGTTGTTGTGTCGAAAACCTTTTCTTCTTAAGTTTGAGAGAATCTGGGTATCCTTCAAATAACAAAAATGTTGTCCTGGTTTCATTAATTTTGTCGGTGGCTTCATTGATTACATAACAAAAGAAAAAAAGAACTAGAAACATAATGAATGCAATTAAGACGAGCTAGGGCAAAAGAAGTTTCTGATTATTTTTTTAATAAAAAAAATTATGTGAGCATTTTATGGTTCATTATCCATTAATTAAAAATCTTTGATATCGTATAGTTTTGTAAAGGGATGAATTTTTGTCCAGGTTAATGCCTTCAGTTCATTTACATAGAATTTCACATAATTTGAACCTTGTTGCCTCTAAGTTCCAGGAGATTTCCACATTACTTTTGCATGTTAGTAGTTGATTGATAGACACGGAAAAGTTAAGCTAAATATTTTATAGTTGTAGGTGTTGGATTCTTTTGGCATGTGTATATCTTTCTAAACTAAGTTTGATTTTGTTTTCGGAAACTTCTATGTTAAAGAATTAGCAAAACCCAGGTTACATAAAATATCGAAGATACTGTGGTGGTTTTATCAATGTGGCTTTAATGCTTCACTTGTTCCGACAGTTTTCAACATTACTTTTGTCGGTTACTACTGAATTGTCCATTTAGGATAAACTTATAAAAGGTTCAGCTAGAAATTATTATTTTTGTCGGTGTTTGAATATACTGGCTCATGCACGTGTTTCGTTTTAACTAGGTACGATTTATTGCTGGAAACTTGTCTGCTAAAGTTTGCGAAATCCCGGGTATCACCAGAAAAGGAAATTGCTGTCATGGAGTGCAATAAAGAAGAGGCTGTCAGGGTAAAAGAGATTTCCCTCAGCAAGTTTGAAGGTAAAGATTATTTAGGGGCGAAGAGATTTGCACTGAAAGCCCAATCACTCTATCCGGAGCTTGACAGTATACAACAGCTGATTACAACCCTAGACGTATACATATCGTCCGAAACTCGAATAAGTGGTGAGAGTGACTGGTATAGGGTACTGGATGTGAGCCCTACAGCAGATGAGCGAGTGATAAGAAAACAGTATCGAAAATTAGCTCTGGTTCTACATCCGGACAAAAACAAATCAATAGGTGCTGATGGAGCTTTTAAGCTCATCTCAGAAGCATGTAGCTTTTTGTCAGACAAGGTCAAAAGAGAAGCTTTTGACCAGTTGAGGAATGCAGAACTTGTTAAGCCGCAAGGTCCTTCAGCTGCGTCGAATGGGGTGAGTAGTTCGAGTAAAAGCGGAGCAATCCCGAAACCAGCACCCCCAAAAAGAAAACCGGCAACTAAAAAGAGTCGAACGTCCAAAGGTGCTACCCCTGCTGCTCAGCAAAACTACCCCATCACCGCTACCTTTTGGTCTGTATGCCACACATGTAGATTACTACACGAGTACTTTCGTGTTTATCTACACAAGAACGTACAGTGTCCCAATTGCAACTTACCCTATTTCGCGTATGAGTATCCACCCCCTTCAGGAATTCCTCAAATGCCCTCTCGGCCATATTATTTTCAGCAAAATCAAGCTGGCAACTCACCCTATTTCGCCTATGAGTATCCATATCCATCCCCTTCAGGAATTCCTCATATGCCCTCTCATCCTTATTATTTTCAGCAAAATCAAGCTGGATTTACAGCCGGGTATTCTTTCTCAATTCCTACATCGAGCAGTAGTCCACCTGGGTTACATTCTGGCGGTTTCGCTAAAGAAGTGTTCCAGAAGTATAAGAGAGAGAACGCGCGGAATGCTGAGGAATAGAAGGAGGCTGATTTGAAACGAAAGATTTCGACTAATCAAAGAGAAGCTGGGTCCTCGGTGGATGCTAATACTGCAAAAAAACGAAAAGTTGTCGAAGATCTAACGTTTAAAAAGGAGCCAAGTCAAGCAGTGTTGAACCAACGAAGAAGGCTAAGGTTAACAAGGCAGCGAAGAATTCGAAGATCTAAGGTTAACTGACATTGCCAAACATAAAAAACATAAGTTGGTGTTTTTTTTATCATCCTCTACTGAGCCAAAATAAAAGTCTTTTAAGTCTGTGAAATAGTGTTTATAAGAGATAGCAACAATTGTTGAATATATTAGAATCTTCACTTCATTTAAAGACTAGATCTTTATTTGGATTTCTGAAAGTTTAATAGCCCGATAAAATGTCTGGCTAGTGGCTAATTTGTGAGAAAGAAAACTTTTGTAAATGTTAAGTCTTCTCTTTGGCCTCCAAACTTATGGTTGTATATTATTGCCCTAATTTTTTATAAAAGTTTTATCTTTTGAAACGAACATTTGACGAGTACAATTGAGTCTGCTCACGAACTTTTCGTATAATAGATTATTATATTAATTTTTAATGTTAGAAGACGATATAATTATTTAAAATACTTACACTATTTTAAAATCGATTTTGCTAACGAGTGTCTCGTAAGGTATCATTTAACCGTTAAATACATTTCTATAATCAAGTTGCGTTTAATATGAATATTCGTTGCATTTATACCATAACATTATCATTTTTATGTATTTGATTTACTTAAATAAGAAAATACTATTAATGTATTACTATAATACAAAAAAAAAATTAAAAAATTTCCATACACTACTAACCAATGCATGGGAGACACTTGGTAGATTTTCCGTTATAAAATATAGTAAACCATTTACATCTAAATAATGTTAACCAAACCATTTGGTTTGCATAATTTTAGGTGTTTAACTTGATGGGAAAATACTTTTACTTGTTTTTAAATATTTTTTTTATTATATAAATAATTTCTTAAATCTTATAATCAACTTTTAATGAACCTAACAGACACGCGTTCATGATTGACTCATTTAGTCATTTACCAAACAATCTTTATATATATGTGAGAAATCTTTTCCGGCTCGTGAATATATAATTCTATTGAGGCTGGTTCACTTCTTATAAGAATAGATTTTTTTTGGGTAAGTTTAAAAGAATAGAATTATTCATGAGCCGGAAAAGACTTTTCGCTAACAGTTCGATTGGCTATCAACCGCATCTCCTATATTACAACTATACTTTATTTATACACGTCTTCAAAAAAAAAAAAAAAAAACTTCATTTATACATGGCAGAGATCAAAACAAAATTAAAAAAACTCGTTAATTATTAAAATAAGTTTGTTACATTATATTACAATCATGACTACCACGTAAAATTACTGATATGGCTTGTGTAGTCTAAAGTAGTTCTGAAAGGAAAAATAAAATATATTGTAGATGAGAAATGAGGTTATACATAAGTTTGAAAGTTCAATTTAATTGGGGGAACAAAAATTCCCAATATCATAATTTTTTATTATCAAATAAATTATGTTGCAATCTACATGCAAATCAGTTAGGAAGGTTAACGTAAATGACAAAAGTGAGAGTTAATACTTTGTAACTGACATTGCCAAACATAAATAACAAAAGTTGGTGTTTTTTTGTCAACATCTTTTGAGACAAAATAAAAGTCTTAAGTCTTTGAAATAGCGTTCATAAGAGATCGCAACAATCGTTGAATATATTAGAATCTGCACTTCATTTAAAGACTAGATCTTTATTTGGATTTCTGAAAATTTAATAGCCCGATAAACTGCCTGGCTAGTGGCTACTTTGTGACAAAGAAAACTTTTGTAAATGTTAAGTCTTATTTTTGGCCTCCAAACTAATGGTTGTATATAAATGCGCTAATTTTTTATAAAAACTTTATCTTTTGAAACGAACATTTGACGAGTACAATTGAGTCTGCTCACGAACTTTTCGTATAATAGATTATTATATTAATTTGTAATGTTAGAAGACGATATAATTATTTAAAATACTTACACTATTTTAAAATCGGTTTTCCTAACGAGTGTCTCGTAAGGTATCATTTAACCGTTGAATACATTTCAATAATTAATCAAGTTGCGTTTAATATGAATATTCGTTGCATTTATAACATAACATTATAACATTATCATTTGTATGTATTTGATTTACCTAAATAAGGAAATACTATTAATGTATTACTATAATAAAAATAAAAAAAATTAAACAAATTCCATACATTACTAACCAATGCATGGGGGACACTTGCTAGATTTTCCGTTATAAAATATAGTAAACCATTTACATCTAAATAATGTAAACCAAACCATTTGGTTTGCATAATCTTAGTTGTTTAACTTGATGGGAAAATACTTTTAGTTGTTTTTATATATATTTTTTATTATATAAATAATTTCGTAAATCTTATAATCAACTTTTAATGAACCTATTAGACACGCGTTCACGATCGACTCATTTAGTCATTTACCAAACAATCTTTATATACATGTGAGAACTATATAATTCTATTGACGCTATTTCATTTCTTATAAGAATAGAATTTTTTTTGGTAAGTTTAAAAGAATAGAATTATTCATGAGCCGGAAAAGACTTTTCGCTAACAGTTGGATTGGCTATCAACCACATCTCCTATATTGCAATTATACTTTATTTATACAAATCTTCACCAACAAAAATAAACTTCATTTATACATGACAGAGATCACAACAAAATTAAAGAAACTCGTTAGTTATTAAAATAAGTTTGTTACATTATATTACAATCATGACTACCAAGTAAAATTATTGATATGGCTTGTGTAGTCTAAAGTAGTTCTGAAAGGAAAAATAAACTATATCGTAGATGAGAAATGATGTTATACACAAGTTTGAAAGTTCAATTTAATTGGGGGAACAAATATCCTAATATCATAATTTTTTATTATCAAATAAATTATGTTGCAATCTACATGCAAATCAGTTAGGAAGGTTAACGTAAATGACAAAAGTGAGAGTTAACACTTTGTAACTGACATTGCCAAGCATAAAGAACATAAGTTGGTGTTTTTTTGTCATCATCATTGAGCCAAAATAAAAGTCTTAAATAAGTTTTATGAGTCACTATTTGAATGAATTTGTTCAACTAAGCATCACTAAATCCAAGTCAAAAAGTCTCAACTTTATAGTATCCAAAAAGAGAAAAATGGTCCGTTATGAAATAATGAACTTAATTGTCATAATAATATTGATCAGACGCATTGTTTTAAACATATTTTATTTAACAGATTTACTTTGATTATTTGCATCCATTAATACTTTGCGAATTATGTAATGATATTTACGATATGTGTATTTAATAAATGGATAGTGTATCGTGACATACCAACAGTCAATTTATTTCCACTATATGGATTTAAAGACTATTTGTAATATTTACGTACATCGACCAAATACAACGTTTTTTTTAAGAAGTGCATTAAACAAGACTGGTATAAATGTCTGCATGTTTTAAGACTACTTATAATAATATTGATCAGACGCATTGTTTTAAACATATTTTATTTAGCAGATTTACTTTGATTATTTGCATCCATTAATACTTTGCGAATTATGTAATGATATTTACGATATGTGTATATAATAAATGGATAGTGTATAGTGACATACCGACAGTCAATTTATTTCCACTATATGGATTGAAAGACTATTTGCAAAATTTATGTACATTGACCAAATACAACGTTTTTTTAAGAAGTGCATTAAACTAGACTGGTATAAATGCATGTATGTTTTAAGACTACTTATACTAATGTTGTACATTATTACCAAAATTTCAAAAAAATTATGGAAGTACAATAAATATATATGAAAGCAATATATTCTGGGAAACATGTACGAATAGTTGGAAGTTCGTTTTAGATGGACATGTTAATATGTTTGCCCATATACTCAAATGACAATGACAAAACTATTTAAAAAAATTATATTGATCGATAACTCCGGTGAGTCCGGTCTACGTAACAATGAGTTGATTGAATCGTGGAATAGTACTAAGGTCTTATAAACCCAAACTATAAACAAAATTGCCATTTTACCTTTATAAGTTATGAGGGGGAAAAGTAGTGAACAGTTCGTTCGTCTCTGTTACAACAATTAGTTTTCTTGGTATTAAGATAATCATAGCTATTAAAGTAGTCAATAAATAAAATTGAAAAGTAAGACTACATTTATGTGCTTTGTTTGTAGTAGAGTTTTTTTAATTAATCTTTCCATATATCACTTCAAAATGACATGTTTTATTCGTAGTGACAACAAAGTAAAACACTATGATCCTCATAATCTTATTGATTAAGGGCAATCGTTGCATCCGGCATTTTTACAACCCGACAAGTTAAGTAATTTAATTATGAGGATATTGTTACTTTGAACTTATTATTTCGTATTAGAATCGATGCACATAACACACAGGTTCAAAAAACGTGCTTTAATCATGTTTTCAATAATAACTTTTCATCCTGAAAACGTATAATTAATGCTAATTATACGAATTATAGGGAGTTAATTACAATCGATTTTTTACCTAAACGAATTTAAAACGTTGTAAATATCTTCATTAAGCATGACAATTCCGACAAGTCACTCAAGAGTTAAAAATTTAATTGTACGAATTCATCATAAACGTACGGATTCAATTACAATATATCTTTTATCCAAACGAATTTATAACATCGTAAATATCTTCATTAAGCACTACGGGCTCGACCCTATCATCATTCACTCAAGAGTTAAAGTTTTAACTGTACGGATTAATCGTAAACGTACGAATTCAATTACAATCGATCTTTTACCTAAACGAATTTAGAACATTGTAAATATCTTCATTAAACACTACGGGCCCGACCCCGTCATCATAGTTACTCAAATGTTAAAAATTTAAATTGTACGGATTAACGCTAGACTCGTATATTCAATTACAATCGATCTTTTACCCAAACAAATTTAAAACATTGTAAATATCTTCATTAAGCACGACGGGGCGACCCAGTCCCCATAATTACTTAACAGTCAGAAATTTAAATGTACGGATTAATGTTAAACGTAAGTATTTTTTTCTTCTTCTTTAAACTTACATATTCAATTACAGACTTAAACGAATCTAGAGCATTGCAAATACTTTCATTCACCACGACGGGCCCGATTCCCGTCATCATAGTTACTCAATAGTTAAAAAATTAACTCCATAGATTAATGCAAACGTACAAGTTCAATTACAGCCGATCTTTTACCAAAACGAATATAGAACATTGTAAATATCTTCATTAACCGCGACGGGTCTGCCCCGTCATCATAGTCACTCAAGAGTTACAAATTCAAACAGATTCATCGTAAACGTACATATTTAATCACAGACGATATTTTACCTAAACAAATTCAAAACATTATTTAGTAATTCATTAAACACGACGGGTCCGTCCCGTCGTCATAATTACTAGATATTCAAAAATTTAACCGTAGTGATTAATATTCAACGTACTTATTCAATTACAACCGATTTTATACCAAACCAAATATAGAAAATGACAAATATCTTCCTTAACCACGATGATTTACTCAAAGAGTAAAACAAACTTAACTTAAGCAAAGGTGTATGTATCTGTTGGGTTAAAAAAACATGGTTTAAATAAAGCTTTGTGTCCCAAATATATTTTAAGACTAAATATAATACTCACAAGAGAGAGAAGAAATAGAGCGCCAAATTCTATATCCCCATAATATATATATATATATATATATAAATATTTTTTATCAGTGGCTTCTCTCACTAGACCAATCCTCTTCTAGCATTGGTAATTTCTATGAACTTTTATCATTTTTCTCATTTTCTTTTTAATCTTGTATTAAACACATTTGAGTTTTATTGCTCTTTTATCTGAATTTTAAGTTGATTGATAAATTTTGCATGTTAGATCAGTTTTTTTAATATTTTGGAGTAATGGGTTTATACTTTATAGTTTTTTCAGTTGTGGGTATACAGAATTATATATAGAATGTTAGATAAAAGATACAATCTTTTATCTGGGTTTTACGTTGATTGATAAATTTTGCATGTTAGATCAGTTTTTTTTAATATTTTGGAGTAATGGGTTTATATTTTATAGTTATATCAGTTGATACAGAATTTACTATGATATGTATCTATATAGTATTTATGTTGATACAGAATTATATATAGAATGTTATATAAAAGATAAAACACATGATTAGATATGTTTTAAATGCCATTTGGTATAGATAAAAGAGTTTTTGGTTAAAGGTCATGTTTTTCTTATGTGGGTTCTTATGTCATCTAAAATTTGCTTTTTTGAGTGAGTTTTAGCATAATTTGGTGTTGTAATGGCTTTATTCGATAAGATTCCGTAGTTTGCGTGCGCGTGTGCGAGTTAGTTATTTTTCGGTTTTTTTTTCCTGTTGCATGTCGGATTGTTCTTTCAATGTTGTTGGTAAATTTAAATAGATAGAATCCAAAGATAGATTGATATAAATGGATAAAAAAAATTGTTTTGGTTACTCATAGCTTGAACCTTTTCCCATTATTGCATAATTTTCGCTTCATTTGAACATAATTATAAGCTTACGGCTAGGTTTAATGAAATGTCAACTTGATTTCGGGTATAATTTATTATTTATGTATCCCAGTTGTTCATGAAAAAGTTTCTGTAGATATTTTTTTGGATTTTAAATTGATGAAGTCTATTAGCCTATATGTGTGTATCCTTCTAAATTAGATATGATTTGTCGAAAACTTGTCTGCTAAATTATGAAAAAAAGCCCTGGTATTGTAAAACGACAAATGTGATATAACGGGTTTGTTTATTTTGATTAGTGGCGGTGCCGTAAAACGACAAACTGCGTAATCATTTACATCATTTGAATGGGTTACAACCAAGTTCCCGGGGATTTCAACATTACTTTTGTCGGTTGCTAGTTAATTGTCTGTCTAGGATAAATATGGAAATCAGCCAAAGATTTTATATTTTTTTCTGTTTGAATTCTATTGGCTCGTGTTTGTGTCTTTCTAAACTAGGTTTGATTGTGTCGGAAATTTATCTGCTTTAGTATGAGAGAGTCCGAGTATCGGAAAACAACAATTCTGCTGTTATGTTTATTTTTTAATTTTGCTTGATTGATTGTCTTCACACTTTCTAAGAATAATTACGAGTAAGTTTGGGATGGATCTCTGTCCACTATTTTTTAGAGTGGCAACCCTTAAGAACCCTAAGAAATAAATGGGGAATTCTTATGGAGCCCACCCTCAAATTAAATAGAAGCAGAACACTGAAATATTATTGATACCGATTCTGTGCCCTATATGGACCGGGTTCATACTAAATTTGTCTTATGACGACTTTAAGTTTCACATCACTCGAACATTGTTAGAACCAAGTTTAGAGAGAATCTTGTATTACTTTTGCGTGTCACTAGTTTACTGTCTCTCTGTGATAAACTTGAAATGTCTGGGCATTTTTCTGTTGTTGTCTTTTTTAGTTTCTGAATTCGATTTGCTCATGCGTGTGCATCATTCTAAATAGGATTGATTTTGCGTGAGAAACTTATTTGCTATAAAATTAGAGAACTCCTGTATGTAACCAACAAATTTTCTGTTGTGGTTATTTGTTAGTGGCATCACGCAAAAACAAAAACAAAATAGTTTTGTATCACACGAAAGAATTTTTGTTTGAGGATTCAATTTTTCCTTTTGTGTGTTACAGTTAAGGCTTCATTGTTATGTCATTGGTACACTTAGAAAAGGCATACATCAGAGGCTGGTTGATGAAAAGGGATGAATTTTGCGCAGAAAGCTGTTACCTAAGTTTGTGTTTTTTTGTCATCATCATTGAGCCAAAATAAAAGTCTTAAATAAGTTTTATGTGTTGAAATAATAAATTGTTTGGTTCAATGTTTGCTTTAATACCATGAACCTTTCGGATACATGCATAGACCTTTGGTATGGATGCATGAATAAGTTATGTCTTTTGATTTTCTAGAATAAATGTTGATAACTCAAGACCGTTGATGTTCTCTTGAGTTTAGTATAAATAGGTGCTCTACTTCCATTTGTAAGTACACCAAAATTTAGTTTGAGTTTGATATTATAAGAGTTCTTTCCCTCTCTATATTTTGCGTTGTCATTTTATGTGAGTGAGTGGTTGTTTCGACCCAACAGTGGTATCAGAGTCAACGGTCCCAAAATGGCTGGTGGAATGACCCGTTTTATCCCCATGCTTAAGAAAGATTTCTATGATAATTGGAGCATAAGAATGAAAGTGCTTCTCGGTTCCCGAAATGTGTGGGAAATCGTGGTGGTTACAACTCTTTCAAAAAGGAAGAGAGGAGACAAAACTCTTATCCGACAAGAGGCCGTGGAAGAGGAGGAAATTATAATGGAAAACCGAGGTATGATAAGTCCCAAATTAAATGTTATAATTGTCAAAATTTTGGGCATTACGCTTCCGAGTGTAGATTGAGTAATAATAAATTTGAGAAAAGGGCTAATTTTGCTAGACAAAATAAAGAACGTTCTACACTTTTATTTGCGCATAATGAAAATAAAAGCGGAGAAATTACTACATGGTATTTAGATACGGGGGCTAGCAACCATATGTGTGGTAATAAAAATATGTTTACCGAAATTGATGAAAGGGCAAATGGAGATATTTATTTTGGTGATGAATCTAAAATTCAGGTGAAAGGGAAGGGACAAGTCTTAATCCAATTGAAAAATGGAGAAAATGATTTTATCTCGAATGTTTATTATGTGTCAAGTATGAAATCTAATATTTTGAGTTTGGGTCAAATTTTGGAAAAGGGTTATGATATTCATTCGAAAAATTATAATATTTTATTAAGTGATAAAAATGGAAATTTGGTTGCAAAAGTCCCGATGTCGAAAAATAGAATGTTTTCTTTGGATATTCAAAATGTTGGGGCTAAATGTTTGAAAGCGTGTTTTAAAGAAAAATCATGGCTTTGGCATTTGAGATTTGGGCATCTTAATTTTGGTGGTTTGAAATTGTTGAGTAGTAAAAATATGGTGAAAGGTTTAGCTCATATTGATCAT
This sequence comes from Primula vulgaris, assembly GCA_963920805.1. Classification (NCBI taxonomy): domain Eukaryota; kingdom Viridiplantae; phylum Streptophyta; class Magnoliopsida; order Ericales; family Primulaceae; genus Primula; species Primula vulgaris. Next base: position 30,069,012 of record OY987215.1, on the reverse strand, counting down.
GTTGATGAACTTTGTGAGGCATGTTTGTTTGGAAAACAACCGAGGAAAATTTTTCCGAAACAAGCGACTACGAGAGCTAAAGCACCTTTAGAACTTGTGCATACGGATATTTGCAACCCTATAAAACCAAGTTCTCTCAGAAAAAGTAACTATTTTGCTCTTTTTATCGATGATTTTAGTCGAAAGACTTGGGCTTATTTTTTGAAACAAAAATCCGATGTTTTTGATGCTTTCAAGAAATTTAAAGCTCTTGTTGAAAATGAAAGTGGTTTAAAAATAAAGGCCATGAGATCGGATCAAGGAGGAGAATTTACTTCGAATGATTTTGAAAAATATTGTGAAGAAAATGGAATTTTTCGTCCTTTGACGGGTTCCTATACCCCACAACAAAACGGGGTTGTTGAAAGAAAAAATCGATCTCTTTTAAATATGGCTCGTAGTATGTTGAAAAGCAAAAATATTCCAAAAGAATTTTGGACCGAGGCCTTTGATAGTGCGGTTTATTTGTCGAACCGATCCCCATCTCGAAGTGTTTGGGGTAAAACTCCCGAAGAAGCGTGGAGTGGAAGAAAGCCGGGAATAGTGCATTTAAGAGTTTTTGGGAGCATCGCTTATGCTCATGTTCCGGACCAAAAAAGGTCCAAATTGGACGCTAAAAGCGAGAAGTTTATATTCATTGGCTACGACCCGAGGAAAAAAGGTTACAAGCTATACAATCCGGAGAACGGAAAATTTGTTGTGAGCCGAGACGTTGAGTTCGACGAAGAAGGAACGTGGAATTTTGACAAAATGGAGGACGGCTATAATTTCTTTCCTTATTATATCGATGAGGAAGACGACCAAGTTCAAGTAGAAGAGGAGCCCACGACGCCACCACCATCACCTCCTTCGCATGGCGAAGTAGGATCCGCAAGCGATAAAAGTTCAAACGAAAGGCCCTAACGTTTTCGAACCTTACAAGACTTATACGAAGTGACCAAAAGAATCGACGACAATGTTACTCTCTGTTGGTCCGTAAGTGTCTAAACCTTAGAGGGGGGGTGAATAAGGTTTACGTACGATTTTCCCGGAATAAAAACTTTGAGCTATTAACTATGCAAGCAATCAAAATAAGCAATAAATAAGTGTGGCGGAAAGTAAAAGTTAAGGGAAAAGAAATAACACAAGATGTATAGAGCTTCGGCAAAACGCGCCTACTCCTCTCCTCGGTATTCACACTACCGAGTATTTCATTAGAATCTTCTTCCCAAGATTACACCCTAAAGAGCTAATCGACCGATTAAGCTCCCCCTCACTCTATGAGTATCCCGAATGAAAAGACCTAGAGCTTTTAAGCTACACTTGCTTACAAAGCCTCTACCCGATCACTCGCTCACAAATGAGTTTATAATTCACTCTACAATTTAGAATCAAAAGAGTATCATTCACTAACAAATAATATCTTGGTGTTTATAAGATTACAATAATATTATACTGAAGAATTTATATGAATACAAGTGAGAAAATGAAGTATAAGCTTTATGATTATCTTGAAATAATAGCTTGAATTTGTGTGTGAATTGGGGTAGTCTTCATTTAGGAATTTGGGGGTATTTGAAGGCTAATTGGTCTTTGTTACCGTTGTATGAAGTGTTATGCCTTTATCCAATGGTTTTAAGCAGTTTCTCAATTTTCCAGAATAAGTCAAAAAGCAATTTTTTGAATTCTGCAGAAAACGATCGGTCGTTTTCTGAAAAACGATCGGTCGTTTTCTGAAAAACGATCGGTCGTTTTCTGAAAAACGATCGGTCGTTTTCTGAAAAACGATCGGTCGTTTTCTGAAAAACGATCAGTCGTTTTTATCATGAACTCACTGGAACATTTTGGACCAAAAACGATCGGTCGTTTTGGCCATTTCGATCGGTCGTTTTTCAGACGACCTCACTGGAACATTTTGGACAAGAAACGATAAGTCGTTTGTCCAAAACGATCGGTCGTTTTTTCTGGCAGTTTCTCGGTTTTTTCGTTATAATTCGAATGCCCGTAACTTCTACGTTTTGAGTCTGATTATGGTTCCGCTTGAACCGTTGGCTTCGTATTTAATAATTCTATCATTTCGAACCTTTAAGAAGCTAGATAAATGATTAGTACGCAAAACGAGCTTTTATCATGTTTTACAAATTTTGTTATTATTAAAACAATCGATTAGAAGAACATCGTTCAACAATCTCTCCCTTTTTGATGATGACAAAATATTGACTTTAAACATACTATAAGCTCCTTTTGCTTAAACATAAGTATAACCGAGATGTGTAGGTGACGTTTTACTAGGGTAAAAAGTTTTAGTGAAAAACAAGTAAATGTCACAACATCCGATAAAACAAAATTTTTCAAGGCTTAAAGGTTTTGAAAGATTACGAAAGAACAAATGTAAGCGAAAAATTGGCCATAGTTTTGCCTAAAAACGTTCAATCGCCACAAATGAAAAACAACAAATATAACCCAATCAACAAGATATATATGCGCACAAGTTTTAATAACATCAACTATGATAACAACGCATTCATCTAGAATAATAAAAACGCAATCTCACAAAATATTAGAATTTCAGAAGCAACATAACGCACATATAAAAACAACGCTTCATAACATAAACGTTTGCTACTTATTACATCAAAAAAACTTTGTTTGACGAAAGGAAACACAATAGAAATACAACGCAAAACAAAAGGGGTATTTCTCCCCCTTTGACATCATCAAAAATAAAAAAAAAACATAAACGCCTAATGGCGGTGTGAGGTAGCGTCGTCGTCTTCGTCGTCATCCTCGGGGTTCGGACCGGCAAGGTCGGGTAAATACCCGTTGAACTGCGTCCTTTGCTCGGCGCTTAAAAGATCAAGTTCGTCGAGTTCTTCTTGACCCGGATTTAAGAAATGAAACATGCATCAGGTCACTTGCGCATTTCGGTAGGTGTTTATGTAGAGATCGTTATAGAACTGGTCGGAGCACGGGAGAGGGGTGGAAGATCCCACTTGAGCTTTTCCTTTTCCTCGAGAGGGACGAGAAGAGGTAGGGATATTGGGTGGGGGAAAGGACCCGGAGGAAATTGGCACATCCTCACGAGGAGAAACTCACGGTGTGGCCTTGTGGCCGACATACTCTTCCTCTTCGCGAGAAGGAGGGGTGTAGTCGGGGCCAGACACCTTTCTACCCGACCAAGTTATGGTCTTCTTGGTAGTATCAAATTTTATGTACATTTGGGCTAGATAAGCGGTGTCCCAAATATGTTTTTCCTTATTCTTGAAAGGAGTTCCACCGGGAGCAAGGTGGAGGTCCTTTAAGATTGCGGAAATTAAGGCACCGTAAGGTAGCCCATTTTTAGACTTGGTTTTGAGCGAGTCCATCTTAAAAAATATAAGCGTCGCAAAGTCAATTTTTACTTGACGATGGATGTACCCTAGTAGGAAGATTTACTCGTTGGTAACATCGATGAAATTTGAGGAGTGAGGGAGGACAATGTGGGAAAGGATTTGGTAGGCCATTTTGTTATGAAAAAGAAGGTCGTGAGCCTTGTTTGAGCGGTTGTTATGACGGGGATGAAAGAGCTCGTCTTTAAGATCGTTAAAGCTATCGATCTCGAGCATTTCGCAAAGTTCTTCACTTTGCTCGTACACCCCGTCGTCATCGAGGTGTAAAAGAGTTTGTAAACGGTCTATACCGTAAACAAAAGGTTGGCCATTCAAAGTGGAACGCAAATGGAGTGCGTTTCCTTGACCCTTATCAACGACTAGGTTAGCGTAAAATTCATACACATTTTCTTGGAAGAAGGGCTCTTTTAAAGTAAGGATTGTGTCGAGTTTTTGGAACCTAAGACGACTCATTAGAAATGGAAAGCGTTCACAAAATAGAGGCATGTCGATAGTAAAGTTTGACAAGATACCTCTTTTAGCGATGGTCGATGGATAGGAAAGAGGGAGTGAGCCGGAAGGAGGAAGTGAAGCCGAAGGGGCATCGGAGCCCGATCGTGGAGCGGCGTCGGTTAGAGGAGCGGTTGAGGCGGCGGTTCGCGGAGCACGGGTACTACGCGAACGACGAGAGGACGTGGGTATGTACTCGTCCTCACCTTCATCGACGAGGGATGGTTGAGCTTTCTTTGTACGAACCATGGTTGGATTTATAAAAGGATTTGGGGAAAAAAATTAGGGTTTGGTGAAGAATTGGGTTTTTGAAAAAATAGGGTTTTTAAGAAGAGGAATCAATCGATTGTTGATTATAAGGATAATAAGGGGATTAGGATATACATTATAGATATATTTGGGATTTTTGAGAGATTTTGATGAAAGGGGGCGAATTTTGATATAGAGAGAGAGAGTGTTGAGAGAATGAGAAAATGATTTAGGGTTTTAATGTTAAAAACAGTAAAACGGAAAAATGATCGGTTGTTTTGGAATTTCGACCGGTCGTTTTGCGAAAAAAATGTTCCAGAGACCACATTAAAAAAACGAGCGGTCGTTTTTCAGAACGATCGGTCGTCTGAAACAAAACGACCGGTCGTTTTATACAGTCGACCGGTCGACTGTAACCAGTTTACAGAACAGGAATTTTTTGCACTTTTCGACACAGATTTGGCAAAAAAATATATATATAATCAATCAAATATATATAAAATCAATCAAATATATATAAAATGTACAAGTCACACATCAAACATGCCTAATTCTCGTCGAATAAAACAAAATTGTTCCTCGTTAAGGGGTTTTGTAAAAATATCGGCTAATTGCCTATCGGTACTAATATATTCAAGTATAATATCCCCTTTTTAAACATGATCCCTTAGAAAATGATGTCGTAAATTTATATGTTTAGTACGAGAGTGTTGGATCGGATTTTTCGAAAGATTTATAGCACTAGTATTATCACACAAAATAGGCACACTATCAAAAGATAACTCAAAGTCATTCAATTGTTGACGCATCCAAAGGATCTGCGCACAACAACTACCCGCGGCGACGTATTCCGCCTCCGCCGTAGAGAGTGCAACCGAATTTTGTTTCTTGCTATGCCAAGAAACTAAAGCGTTTCCTAAAAAATGGCAAGTGCCACTTGTACTTTTTCTATCTAAACGACAACCGGCAAAGTCGGCGTCGGAATAGCCAAGCAAATCAAAAGTAGTAACATGTGGATAAAACAATCCTAAATTGCATGTTCCTACAAGATATCTAAATATGCGCTTAACGGCTATCACATGCGATTCCTTAGGACAAGATTGATACCTAGCACACAAGCAAACACTAAATATGATATCGGGTCTACTTGCGGTTAAATATAAGAGAGATCCAATCATACCTCTATATAGCTTTTGGTCCACGCTTTTACCCGATTCATCCTTGTCTAGTTTTGTTGCCGGACTCATTGGAGTTCCTAGCGGCTTTGCATCGCTCATGTTGAACCGTTTGAGCAAATCCCTTGTATATTTGGCTTGATTTACGAAAATTCCGTCCTTAGTTTGTTTGATTTGCAATCCAAGGAAGTAGGTAAGTTCACCCATCATGCTCATCTCAAATTCGCCTTGCATACAATTAGAAAACTCCTCGCACATGCGAGCATTAGTGGCACCGAAAATAATATCATCAACATAAATTTAAATTAAAAGCATGTCTTTTTTGTCCTTTTTAATAAAAAGAGTAGTATCCAAAGTATCACGAGAAAAACCTTTTGCAATCAAAAATTTACTAAGTCTTTCATACCAAGCCCGGGGTGCTTGTTTTAAACCATAAAGCGCTTTTTGAAGTTTGTAAACATGATCGGGAAACTCATGATTTTCAAAACCGGGTGGTTGTTTTACATAAACTTCCTCATTTATAAAACCGTTTAAAAATGCACTTTTAACATCCATTTGAAACAATTTAAAGCGTTTAAAAGAAGCATAAGCAAGCAAAATCCTAATGGCTTCTAGTCAAGCTACAGGTGCGTAAGTTTCATAGAAATCGATGCCTTCTTCTTGGTTATACCCTTGAGCCACTAGTCTAGCCTTATTTCTAATGACTACCCCGGATTCATCCATCTTATTACGAAATATCCATTTCGTACCTATGATGGTTTTCTCATGCGGTCTAGGAACTAAAGTCCATACGTTACTACGCTCGAATTGATTTAATTCGTCATGCATAGCTAATACCCAACTCTCATCGAGTTCCGCTTCATGAATGTTCTTAGGCTCTAATTGAGACAAGAATGCAAAATGATTAACTAAATTTCTTAATGAAGAACGTGTATGCACTCTTTCTCCCGGGTTACCTAAGATTAAATCTTGCGGATGGTGATTGGCAAACCTCCATTCTTGAGGCAAATCGTCATGAATATGTACACTAGATTCTAGGTCCATTTGAAGTCTCTCTATAGTGACTTCTTCAACAACGGGTTCAACCTCTACACTAGGTGTAATCTCTAAGCTAGATGTAGCATGATTAGAAGAAGATGCATTATGAAAAATATCATCATTAATATTATAAACAATTAATGGCTTATCAATCGTCGGTAAATTCTCATCAAAGGAAACATGTACCGATTCTTCCACCAATAAAGTTCTTTTATTAAAAATTCTATAAGCTTTACTCGATAGAGCATATCCGATGAAAATTCCTTCATCGGACTTAGCATCGAATTTTCCTAAATTATCCTTACCATTATTATGAACATAGCATTTGCAACCAAATGCACGTAAATGAGAAATATTGGGCTTTCGCTCATTCCATAATTCGTAAGGTGTCTTTTTCAATATGGGCCTAATTAAGGCTCTATTTAAAATGTAACAAGCGGAATTTACGGCTTCGGCCCAAAAATACTTTGGCAAATTATTTTCACAAAGCATGGTCCGTGCCATTTCCTCTAGGGTTCTATTCTTCCTCTCTACTACCCCATTTTGTTGGGGCGTACGAGGGGCCGAAAAATTATGATCAATACCATTTTCATCACAATAAGTTTGAAATGGAGTATTTTCAAATTCCTTACCATGATCGGTTCGGATACTTTTGATCATATAACCCTTTCGTGTTTGGAGCTTTTTGCAAATAATAGAGAATTCTCTAAATGCTTCATGCTTATGAGTTAAAAACAAAACCCAAGTGAAACGACTAAAATCGTCAACCATGACGAATGCATATGCTCGCCCTCCAAGACTAAGTGTCCGGGAGGGACCAACTAAGTCCATATGAATGAGCTCCAAACAACGAGTAGTAGAAATAATATTTTTAGACTTAAAAGAAATCTTCGTTTGTTTGCCTAATTGGCAAGCGTGACAAAGTTTGTCCTTTTTATAAGGAGCTTTTGGTAAACCTATTACCAAATCTTTTCTAGAAATTTTATCGAGTAAATCAAGACTAGCATGACCAAGTCTTCTATGCCACAACCAACCATTGTCGTTGATAGTAACAAGACACTTGACCTCATTATCTACCGAACTATTCAAATCAATCATATAGACATTATTTTGTCTTTGACCCATGAGAATAGTTTTATTTTCCGAAATACAATGAATGATGCAATGCGATTTTTCAAAAATGACTTTGTGACCCAAATCGCAAAGTTGACTTATACTAAGCAAGTTATGTTTAAGACCATCAACAAGCAATACATTATCAATAATAACATTTGATAGTTTAGAAATACTATCAATACCGATGATTTTACCCTTGCTATTATCCTCGAAGGTCACAAAGCCTCCGTCTTTAAGTGCAAGAGTAGTAAATTTCGTTTTGTCTCCCGTCATATCTCTTGAGCATCCACTATCCAAGAACCACTTGTCCTCGTTAATTTTTGACCTCAAGCATACCTACAAAATAAAACGATCATTGGTACCCTAATCCACTTTTGGGTCCTTGAGGGTTAGTGTCTCGACCCTTTGAAATCCAAACCAAGTCATTTCTATTTAATTTATATCTATAAGGGCAATAGACATAATCCTCAAAGTGATCACTACGGTTGCAAGTAATACATTTAACATGCATGCTTGGTTTAACAAAGCGATTATAAACTAAGTCATTTTTATGCAAGTTGTTTTTACGAGAGTGACTTGGTCGTCTATTTTCATTTTTCGTCATTTGTTTGGTGAATAGATTTTTATGCTTAACCGTTAGAAGTGGGTTGTACCCTACACCGGTTTTATCATACGCGCCTTGTTGAGAAGCTAATATAGTACTTAGCATTTTACTTCCCTTAGTGAACTTAGCGAGAGTAAGTTCGCGCTATCCGCCTTAAGTTTGCATGAACTAAGGTCATTTACTAACTTATCATTTTCCATGGTAAGTTCGGCATTTTTAGAGGTGAGTGGGTCATTTTTTATAGCTAAGTTTTCAAGTTCGTCTTGTAGAGTAATTAGCATTTTTCTAAAGGATTTGTTTTTACCTCTAGCTTTTTCTAAAGAAGCTAACACATCATTTATATCAAAACAATCATCACTAGAAAGAGAAGAGTTAGAGGAGTGGAAGCTTACATCCTCGGTATCGTCGTCTCTAGCCATGAGACATAGATTTGCGACTTCTTCATTATCGCTATCGGAGCTATCATCATCGCTCCCCCATGCGGCCATGAATGCCTTCTTGTATTCCTTTTTCTTTTCGAACTTGTCCTTTTTCTTCAAGGGACATTCATTTTGCATATGGCCGGGTTTGTGACATTTATAGCAAATGATTTCGTCCTTCTTGTTCGATTTGTTGGAAGGCTCTCCCTTATATTCCTTTTTCCGAAATCGTTGTCCGCCCTTCTTTTTGCAACTTAGGAACTTGTTGTAGCATTTGGCGAAGAGTGCCATTTCATCATCCTCGCTAGAGGAATCATTTTCGCTATCGTTATTTGTTGTACTTTTGAAGGCGATGCCTTTCTTCTTTTTCGAGTCATCCTCTTGTTTTCGAGTTGTCATGTCTAGTTCATGAGTGCTCAAGGATCCTATGAGGTTGTCGAGAGAGAGAGTGTTCATGTCCTTGGCTTCTTGAATAGCCGTCACTTTTGATTCCCATTTTCTCAGAAGACTTCATAGGATCTTTGTCACCATCTCCTTGCTAGAATACACTTTTTCAAGTCTTTTAAGATCATTAGTAATTTTAGTAAAACGAGTGTACATAGAAGCAATAGACTCGTCATCATCAACTTTAAAAAGTTCATAATCATGAATAAGCATGCTAATTTTAGAGTTCTTAACTTGACTAATTCCCTCGTGCATAATAGCTAGCTTATCCCACATTTGTTTTGTGGTATCACAACCGGAAATCTTATCATACTCACTCGACGAGAGCGCACAAGTTATAGAAGTCATAGCTCTACAATTTAGAGAAAAAGCATGGCGTTCATCCGTATCGAGTTCTTCTACGAGTTTATCTAAACCATTTCTCCTAGGCGTTTTATAGCCTTTACTTATGCTAATCCATTGGTCTATTTCGTAACCACATAGAAAAAAATTCATAAGGTCTCTCCAATACGGATAGTTTGTACCGTCAAAGAACGGGGGCCTAGTTATGGATTTTGAGTCAACGTATGAAGACATATCGGATCTTTAAACTAAAAAATCGTTAGATTTTATAAAGATAAGAGCTAGGCTCTGATACCAATTGTTGGTCCGTAAGTGTCTAAACCTTAGAGGGGGGGTGAATAAGGTTTACGTACGATTTTCGTGGAATAAAAACTTTGAGCTATTAACTATGCAAGCAATCAAAATAAGCAATAATTAAGTGCGGAAAGTAAAAGTTAAGGGAAAAGAAATAACACAAGATGTATAGAGGTTCGGCAAAACGCGCCTACTCCTCTCCTCGGTATTCACACTACCGAGTATTTCACTAGAATCTTCTTCCCAAGATTACACCCTAACGAGCTAATCGACCGATTAAGCTCCCCCTCACTCTATGAGTATCCCGAATGAAAAGACCTAGAACTTTTAAGCTACACTTGCTTACAAAGCCTCTACCCGATCACTCGCTCACAAATGAGTTTATAATTCACTCTACAATTTAGAATCGAAAGAGTATCGCTCACTAACAAATAATATCTTCGTGTTTATAAGATTACAATAATATTACACTCAAGAATTTATATGAATACAAGTGAGAAAATGAAGTATAAGCTTGATGATTATCTTGAAATAATAGCTTGAATTTGTGTGTGAATTGGGGTAGTCTTCATTTAGGAATTTGGGGGTATTTGAAGGCTAATTGGTCTTTGTTACCATTGTATGAAGTGTTATGCCTTTATCCAATGGTTTTAAGCAGTTTCTCAATTTTCCAGAATAAGTCAAAAAGCAATTTTTTGAATTCTGCAGAAAACGATCGGTCGTTTTGGCCATTTCGATCGATCATTTTTCAGATGACCTCATTGGAACATTTTGGACAAGAAACGATCGGTCGTTTTTCCAAAACGATTGGTCGTTTTTTCTGGAGGTTTCTCGGTTTTTTCGTTATAATTCGAATGCCCGTAACTTCTTCGTTTTGAGTCCGATTATGGTTTCGCTTGAACCGTTGGCTTCGTATTTAATAATTCTATCATTTCGAACCTTTAACAAGCTAGATAAATGATTAGTACGCAAAACGAACTTTTATCATGTTTTACAAATTTTGTTATCATTAAAACAATCGATTAGAAGAACATCGTTCAACACTCTCTTTTGTCTCTTTGCGGGTTGTGAACCGATCGGCATTGAAGAAGCGATGCAAAACGAAAATTGAAGAAACGCTATGGATGAAGAAATAAACTCGATAACGAAAAATATTCGTGAGTGTGTTGAAAAAGGAGATGTTGAAGTGAAGTACACGAAGTCACAAGACCAAGTGGCGGATATTTTTACGAAGGCGTTAAAGTATGAAGACTTTCAAAGATTGAGAAGTTCACTCGGAGTTGCCAAACAAGTTTAAGGGGAAGTGTTGAAATAATAAATTGTTTGGTTCAATGTTTGCTTTAATGCCATGAACCTTTCGGATACATGCATAGACCTTTGATATGGATGCATGAATAAGTTATGTCTTTTGATTTTCTAGAATAAATGTTGATAACCTTTGATGTTCTCTTGAGTTTAGTATAAATAGGTGCTCTACTTCCATTTGTAACTACACCAAAATTTAGTTTGAGTTTGATATTATAAGAGTTCTTTCCCTTTCTATATTTTACGTTGTCATTTTATGTGAGTGAGTGGTCGTTTCGACCCAACATTATGAGTCACTATTTTAATGAATTTGTTCAACTAAGCATCACTAAATCCAAGTCAAAAAGTCTCAACTTTATAGTATCCAAAAAGAGAAAAATGGTCCGTTACGAAATAATGAACTTAATTGTCATAATAATATTGATCAGACGCATTGTTTTAAACATATTTTATTTAACATATTTACTTTGATTATTTACATCCATTAATACTTTGCGAATTATGTAATGATATTTACGATATGTGTATTTAATAAATGGATAGTGTATAGTAACATACCAACAGTCAATTTATTTCCACTATATGGATTTAAAGACTATTTGTAATATTTATGTACATTGACCAAATAAAACGTTTTTTTAAGAAGTGCATTAAACAAGACTGGTATAAATGCCTGCATGTTTTAAGACTACTTATACTAATCTTGTACATTATTACCAAAATTTTAAAAAAATTAAGGAAGTACAATAAATATATATGAAAGCAATATATTCTGGGAAACATGTACGAATAGTTGGAAGTTCGTTTTAGATGGACATGTTAATATGTTTGCCCATATACTCAAATGACAATGACAAAACTATTTTAAAAATTATATTGATCGATAACTCCGGTGAGTCCGGTCTACGTAACAATGAGTTAATTGAATCGTGGAGTAGTACTACGGTCTTATAAACCCAAACTATAAAAAAAAATAATATAAAAAAAAATTGCCATTTTACCTTTATAAGTTATGAGGGAGAAAGCAGTGAACAGTTCGTTGGTCTCTGTTACAACAATTAGTTTTCTTGGTATTAAGATAATCATAGCTATTAAAGTAGTCAATAAATAAAATTGAAAATTAAGACTACATTTATGTGCTTTATTGGTAGTAGAGTTTTTTTAATTAATTTTTCCATATATCACTTCAAAATGACATGATTTATTCGTAGCGCCAACGTTAATTCGTGTTCGAACAGACGTAAAACACTATGATGCCTTGTAATCTTATTGATTAAAGGCAATCGTTGCATCCGGAACTTGTACAACCCGATAAGTTAAGTAATTTAATTATGAGGATATTGTTACTTCGAACTTATTATTTCGTATTAGAATCGATGCACATAACACACAGGTTCAAAAAACGTGCTTTAATCATGTTTTCAACAATAATTTTCCATCCTGAAAACATATAATTAATGCTAATTATACTAATTATACAGAGTTAATTACAATCGATTTTTTACCTAAACAATTTAAAGCATTGAAAATATCTTCATTAAGCATGACAATTCCGACAAGTCACTCAAGAGTTAAAAATTTAACTGTACGAATTCATCGTAAACGTACACATTCAATTACAATATATCTTTTATCCAAACGAATTTATAACATTGTAAATATCTTCATTAAGCACTACGGGACCGACCCTATCATCATTCACTCAAGAGTTAAAATTTTAACTGTACGGATTAATCGTAAACGTACGAATTCAATTACAATCGATCTTTTACCTAAACGAATTTAGAACATTGTAAATATGTTCATTAAATAGTACGGGCCCGACCCCGTCATCATAGTTACTCAAATGTTAAAAATTTAAATTGTACGGATTAACGCTAGACTCGTATATTCAATTACAATCGATCTTTTACCCAAACAAATTTAAAACATTGTAAATATCTTCATTAAACATGACGGGGCGACCCATTCACCATAATCACTTACTTAACAGTCAGAAATTTAACTGTACGGATTAATGTTAAACGTAAGTATTTTTTTTTCCTTCTTTAAACATACATATTCAATTACAGACTTAAACGAATCTAGAGCATTGCAAATACTTTCATTCACCACGCCGAGCCCGATTCCCGTCGTCATAGTTACTCAATAGTTAAAAAATTAACTCCATAGATTAATGCAAACGTACAAGTTCAATTACAGCCGATCTTTTACCAAAACGGATATAGAATATTGTAAATATCTTCATTAACCGCGACGGGTCTGCCCCGTCGTCATAGTCACTCAAGAGTTACAAATTCAAGCAGATTCATCGTAAACGTACATATTTAATAACATACGATATTTTACCTCAACAAGTTCAAAACATTATTTAGTAATTCATTAAACACGACAGGTCCGTCCCGTCGTCATAATTACTGGATAGTCAAAAATTTAACCGTAGTGATTAATATTCAACGTACTTATTCAATTACAACCGATTTTTTACCAAACCAAATATAGAAAATGACAAATATCTTCCTTAAGCACGATGATTTACTCAAAGAGTAAAACAAACTTAACTTAAGCAAAGGTGTATCTGTTGAGTTAAAAAAACATTGTTTAAATAGAGCTTTGTGTCCCAAATATATTTTAAAACTCAATATATACTCACAAGAGAGAGAAGAAATAGAGCGCCAAATTCTATATATATATAATAATAATAATAATAATAATAAATATTTTTTTATCAGTGGCTTCTCTCACTAGACCAATCCTCTTCTAGCATTGGTAATTTCTATGAACTTTTATCATTTTTCTCATTTTCTTTTTAATCTTGTATTAAACCCATTTGAGTTTTATTGCTCTTTTATCTGAATTTTAAGTTGATTGATAAATTTTGCATGTTAGATCAGTTTTTTTAATATTTTGGAGTAATGGGTTTATACTTTATAGTTTTTTCAGTTGTGGGTATACAGAATTATATATAGAATGTTAGATAAAATATTTTACGTTGATTGATAAATTTTGCATGTTAGATCAGTTTTTTTTAATAATTTGGAGTAATGGGTTTATATTTTATAGTTATATCAGTAGATACAGAATTTACTATGATATGTATCTAAATAGTATTTATGTTGATACAGAATTATATATAGAATGTTATATAAAAGATAAAACACATGATTAGATATGTTTTAAATGCCATTTGGTATAGATAAAAGGGTTTTTGGTTAAAGGTCATGTTTTTCTTATGTAGGTTCTTATGTCATCTAAAATTTGCTTTTTTGAGTGAGTTTTAGCATAATTTGGTGTTATAATGGCTTTATTCGATAAGATTCCCTAATTTGTGCGCGCGTGTGCGAGTTAGTTATTTTTCGGGGGTTTTTTTTCCTGTTGCATGTCGGATTGTTCTTTCAATGCTGTTGGTAAATTTAAATAGATAGAATCCAAAGATAGATTGATATAAATGGATAAAATAATTTGTTTTGGTTACTCATAGCTGGAACCTTTTCCCATTATTGCATAATTTTCGCTTCATTTGAACATAATTATAGGCTTACGGCTAGGTTTAATGAAATCTCAACTTGATTTCGAGTATAATTTATTATTTATGTATCCCAGTTGTTCATGAAAAAGTTTCTCTAGATATTTTTTTGGATTTTGAATTGATGAAGTCTATTAGCCTATATGTGTGTATCCTTCTAAATTAGATATGATTTGTCGAAAACTTGTCTGCTAAATTATGAAAAAAAATCCCTGGTATTGTAAAACGACAAATGTGATATAACGGGTTTGTTTATTTTGATTAGTGGTGGTGCCGTAAAACGACAAATTGCGTAATCATTTACATCATTTGAATGGGTTACAACCAAGTTCCCGGGGATTTCAACATTACTTTTGTCGGTTACTAGTTAATTGTCTGTCTAGGATAAATATGGAAATCAGCCAAAGATTTTATATTTTTTTCTGTTTGAATTCTATTGGCTCGTGTTTGTGTCTTTCTAAACTAGGTTTGATTGTGTCGGAAATTTATCTGCTTTAGTATGAGAGAGTCCGAGTATCGGAAAACAACAATTCTGCTGTTATGTTTTTTTTTAATTTTGCTTGATTGATTGTCTTCACACTTTCTAAGAATAATTACGAGTACGTTTGGGATGGATCTCGGTCCACTATTTTTTAGAGTGGCAACCCTTAAGAACCCTAAGAAATAAATGAGGAATTCTTATGGAGCCCACCCTCAAATTAAATAGAAGTAGAACACTGAAATATTATTGATACTGATTATGTGCCCTATATGGACCGGGTTCATACTAAATTTGTCTTATGATGACTTTAAGTTTCACATCACTCGAACATTGTTAGAACCAAGTTTGGAGAGAATCTTGCATTACTTTTGCGTGTCACTAGTTTACTATCTTGAAATGTCTGGGCATTTTTTTGTTGTTGTCTTTTTTAGTTTCTGAATTCGATTTGCTCATGCGTGTGCATCATTCTAAATAGGATTGATGTTGCGTGAGAAACTTATTTGCTATAAACTTCGAGAACTCCTGTATGTAACCAACAAATTTTTTGTTGTGGTTATTTGTTAGTGGCATCACGCAAAAACAAAATAGTTTTGTATCACGCGAAAGAATTTTTGTTTGAGGATTCAATTTTTCCTTTTGTGTGTTACAGTTAGGGCTTCATTGTTACGCTTAATATGAATATTCGTTGCATTTATAACATAACATTATAACATTATCATTTTTATGTATTCGATATACTTAAATAAGGAAATACTATTAATGTATTACTATAATACAAAAAAAAAATTAAACAAATCCCATACATTACTAACCAATGCATGGGGGACACTTGCTAGATTTTCCGTTATAAAATATAGTAAACCATTTACATCTAAATAATGTTAACCAAACCATTTGGTTTGCATAATCTTAGTTGTTTAACTTGATGGGAAAATACTTTTAGTTGTTTTTATATATTTTTTTTATTATATAAATAATTTCTTAAATCTTATAATCAACTTTTAATAAACCTAATAGACACGCGTTCATGATTGACTCATTTATTCATTTACCAAACAATCTTTATATATATGTGAGAACTATATAATTCTATTGACGCTAGTTCATTTCTTATAAGAATAGAATTTTTTTTGGTAAGTTTAAAAGAATAGAATTATTCATGAGCCGGAAAAGACTTTTCGCTAACAGTTCGATTGGCTATTTACCACATCTCCTATATTGCAACTATACTTTATTTATACAAATCTTCACCAACAAAAATATACTTCATTTATACATGACAGAGATCAAAACAAAATTAAAGAAACTCGTTAGTTATTAAAATAAGTTTGTTACATTATATTACAATCATGACTACCAAGTAAAATTATTGATATGGCTTGTGTAGTCTAAAGTAGTTCTGAAAGGAAAAATAAAATATATCGTAGATGAGAAATGAGGTTATACATAAGTTTGAAAGTTCAATTTAATTGGGGAAACAAATATCCTAATATCATAATTTTTTATTATCAAATAAATTATGTTGCAATCTACATGCAAATCTATTAGGAAGGTTAACGTAAATGACAAAAGTGAGAGTTAACACTTTGTAACTGACATTGCCAAGCATAAAGAACATAAGTTGGTGTTTTTTTGTCATCATCATTGAGCCAAAATAAAAGTCTTAAATAAGTTTTATGTGTTGAAATAAGAGATAATTAATGTTTACTATATTCAACTATCATGCGTTTTCGATTTAGTATACTGAACTAACAAATTTACTGATTAGCATACTGGACTATGAAAACTTTCGATTTAGTATATTTCCGTCAAATTATCTAATAAAAATTAGTAAAGTACAAAATTACCCTTATAAAACTTAAATTAGTCTTGATTTAGTGTATTTTACGAATATATTTTTTCAATTTTGTAAACTATTTTTTTCTATCAACTTCACACTTATTCATTATTAATGAAGTAGTCCTTGTAGTTTATGAATATAATCAATCTGATACTTATAATCTCAAAAGGCACCAAATATTAAATAAAAGAAAGTGTAAAAAATAATATGTATGACTAATAACTTACACTACAAATAATAAGTATTTTTATTTGGTACATTTCTTCATGTATAGAAAATAAAAACTATAGCACATTTTTTTCTCATTAAAATTTAAATTGTTATAACAAAAAAAAAATGTATGTTTAGAAATTATAACTTAAATACTACTCATCGGTAGAAATGCTTAAAAAAAATGAGTCATTTAAAAAAAACATATACAACGAAAATAAAATTATACTAAAAAAATAAAATAATTTTAGTTAGTGAAACTGATAATTTGTAATGAAAAAAATAGACAAAAATCATATTTTTGTTGCACCTTTTTCAGTTGGTACGTTTGGTCATGCATGTATGATAAAAACAAGAACTTGTTTTTTCCATTCAAATTTAAATTGTTTATAACATAAAAACCCATTTGTCTAGAAATTGTATCTTAAATACTACTTATGAGAGCAAAGTAGAATTTTTTTTAAAAGGAAGTTACTGAAAAACAAAAAACAAAAAACAAAAAAAACATGTAAAACCAAAAGAAAAGTATACTATAAAAATAAAATTATTTTAGTTAGTAAAATTGATAACATGTAATGAAAAAAATAGTCAAAAATCATATTTTTGTTTCACCCTTTTTAGTTTATTTAAGAAAATTGAATCATGTCTATAAAAGATTAATCTAGTCATTTTCACATTTGCTGCAAATTCTTTTTACAAATAATGCCCAATAGGTACCACTTTTGAACTTATATTACTCATAGCTACCTCCATAAGTTCATATTCACTATATGTACCACTTTTTAATTTTTTTATAATTTTTTTGATTTTTTGTGATTTTTTGTATTTTTTTATGAATTTTTGTGATTTTTATAATTTTTTTGTGTTTTTTTTTATTTTGTTGTAATTTTAAACTATTTTTTTGAAAATGTAAGGACCAAAATGAAACAAACATAAAATTTGAATTTTCCAAAATTTACGAAATCAGTCCCAAAGTGTATATATACACATCTATACACAGATAGAGTATATATATATATATATATATATATATATATATATATATATATATATATACGCTATTATTAAAGTTGATGTATTGGTGGCCAAGTGGTTAAGAATCTTCCACTTTGTTAAACGGACCAGGGTTTGAGTCCCATGGGTTGTTATTTTTTTTTTAGTTAATTTAGTAGGTAAAAAGACCATTTTGCCCTTCAACTTAACTGAAAATGTTAGCTGACGTCATTATTTAACGGTTAATTTGGACGGAAAATACTAAATCGAAAGTTTTCATTTAGTACAGTATACTAAATCAAAACGTTGATAGTTGAGTATAGTAAATCGAAATGAGCTGAAAGTTGAATACGCTTAACATTAATTATCTCTTGAAATAGTAAATTGTTTGGTTCCATGTTTGCTTTAATGCCATGAACCTTTCGGATACATGCATAGACCTTTGATATGGATGCATGAATAAGTTATGTCTTTTGATTTTCTAGAATAAATGTTGATAACTCAAGACTTTTGATGTTCTCTTGAGTTTAGTATAAATAGGCGCTCTACTTCCATTTGTAAGTACACCAAAATTTAGTTTGAGTTTGATATTATAAGAGTTATTTCCCTCTCTATATTTTGCGTTGTCATTTTATGTGAGTGAGTGGTCGTTTCGACCCAACAGTGGTATAAGAGTCAACGGTCCCAAAATGGCCGGTGGAATGACCCCTTTTATCCCCATGCTTAAGAAAGATTTCTACGATAATTGGAGCATAAGAATGAAAGTGCTTCTCGGTTCCCGATATGTGTGGGAAATCGTAGAGACCGGGTTTAATGAACCCGAAGAAGACGCTGACGTAACTCAGGCTCAAATGGAGAACTTAAAGAAGAAGGGTCGAAAGGCTCTTAACATCATCCATCAAGCTTTGGATGAAACTATGTTCGAAAAGGTGGCGTGTGCAATCACGAGCAAAAAAACTTGGGATATTTTGGAGAATTCATTCAAAGGAGTTGACAAGGTAAAAAAGATTTGACACCAAACCTTACGTGGTGATTTTGAGGCTTTATGTATAAAAGTATCTGAATCGGTTGACGACTGTTTTTCACGAGTTCAAAAGGTCGTTAATCAAATGAAAAGATGCGGAGAAAAATTGGACGACACCCGTGTTGTCGAAAAAATTCTACGTTCTTTAGATTCCAAATGGGATTACATTGTTGTGGCTATCGAGGAATCTAAAGACGTAGAATCTATGATGGTGGATCAACTTTTGGGCTCGCTCCAAGCTCATGAAGAAAAACTCAACAAAAGAGTTGTGAAAGAAGAACCGCTCGAGCAAGCTCTTCAAACGAAATTTAGCATGAACGAGAAAAGTTTTGGTAACTCGAAAAGCCAACGAGAAAGAGATCGAGATCAAAATTATGGCCGTGGTGGTTACAACTCTTTCAAAAAAGAAGAGAGGAGACAAAACTCTTATCCGACAAGAGGCCGTGGAAGAGGAGGAAATTATAATGGAAAACCGAGGTATGATAAGTCCCAAATTAAATGTTATAATTGTCAAAAATTTGGGCATTACGCTTCCGAGTGTAGATTGAGTAATAATAAATTTGAGGAAAGGGCTAATTTTGCTAGAGAAAATGAAGAACGTTCTACACTTTTATTTGCGCATAATGAAAATAAAAGCGGAGAAATTACTACGTGGTATTTAGATACGGGGGCTAGCAACTATATGTGTGGTAATAAAAATATGTTTATCGAAATTGATGAAACGGTAAATGGAGATATTTATTTTGGTGATGAATCTAAAATTCCGGTGAAAGAGATGGGAAAAGTCTTAATCCAATTGAAAAATGGAGAAAATGATTTTATCTCGAATGTTTATTATGTGCCAAGTATGATATCTAATATTTTGAGTTTGGGTCAACTTTTGGAAAACGGCTATGATATTCATTCAAAAAATTATAATATTTTATTAAGTGATAAAAATAGAAATTTGGTTGCAAAAGTCCCGATGTCGAAAAAAAGAATGTTTTTTTTGGATATTCAAAATGTTGGGGCTAAATGTTTGAAAGCGTGTTTTAAAGAAAAATCATGGCTTTGACATTTGAGATTTGGGCATCTTAATTTTGATGGTTTGAAATTGTTGAATAGTAAAAATATGGTGAAAGGTTTACCTCATATTGATCATGTTGATGAACTTTGTGAGGCATGTTTGTTTGGAAAACAACCGAGGAAAACTTTTCCGAAACAAGCGACTACGAGAGCTAAAGCACCTTTAGAACTTGTGCATACAGATATTTGCGGCCCTATAAAACCAAGTTCTCTCGGAAAAGTAACTATTTTGCTCTTTTTATCGATGATTTTAGTCGAAAGACTTTGGCTTATTTTTTGAAACAAAAATCCGATGTTTTTGATGCTTTCAAGATATTTAAAGCACTTGTTGAAAATGAAAGTGGTTTAAAAATAAAGGCAATGAGATCGAATCAAGGAGGAGAATTTACTTCGAATGATTTTAAAAAATATTGTGAAGAAAATCGAATTTATCGTCCTTTGACGGTTGCCTATACCCCACAACAAAACGGGGTTGTTGAAAGAAAAAATCGATCTCTTTTAAATATGGCTCGTAGTATATTGAAAAGCAAAAATATTCCAAAAGAATTTTGGGCCGAGGCCGTTGATAGTGCGGTTTATTTGTCGAACCGATCCCCATCTCGAAGTGTTTGGGGTAAAACTCCCGAAGAAGCGTGGAGTGGAAGAAAGCCGGGAATAGTGCATTGAAGAGTTTTTGGGAGCATCGCAAATGCTCATGTTCCGGACCAAAAAAGGTCCAAATTGGATGCTAAAACCGAGAAGTTTATATTCATTGGCTACGACCCGAGGGCAAAAGGTTACAAGCTATACAATCCGGAGAACGGAAAATTTGTTGTGAGCCGAGACGTTGAGTTCAACGAAGAAGGAACGTGGAATTTCGACAAAATGGAGGACGACTATAATTTCTTTCCTTATTATATCGATGAGGAAGACAAGCAAATTCAAGTAGAAGAGGAGCCAACGACCATCACCTCCTTCGCATGGCGAAGTAGGATCCGTGAGCGATAAAAGTTCAAGCGAAAGGCCCCAACGTTTTCGAACCTTACAAGACTTATACGAAGTGACCGAAAGAATCAACGACAACGTTACTCTCTTTTGTCTCTTTGCGAGTTGTGAACCGATCGGCGTTGAAGAAGCGATGCAAAACGAAAACTGGAGAAACGCTATGGATGAAGAAATAAAATCGATAACGAAAAATATTCGTGAGTGTGTTGAAAAAGGAGATGTTGAAGGGAAGTACACGAAGTCACAAGACCAAGTGGCGGATATTTTTACGAAGGCGTTAAAGTATGAAGACTTTCAAAGATTGAGAAGTTCACTCGGAGTTGCCAAACAAGTTTAAGGGGGAGTGTTGAAATAATAAATTGTTTGGTTCAATGTTTGCTTTAATGTCATGAACCTTTCGGATACATGCATAGACCTTTGATATGGATGCATGAATAAGTTATGTCTTTTGATTTTCTAGAATAAATGTTGATAACCTTTTATGTTCTTTTGAGTTTAGTATAAATAGGTGTTCTACTTCTATTTGTAACTACACCAAAATTTAGTTTGAGTTTGATATTATAAGAGTTCTTTCCCTCTCTATATTTTGCGTTGTCATTTTATGTGAATGAGTGGTCGTTTCGACCCAACATTATGAGTCACTATTTTAATGAATTTGTTCAACTAAGCATCACTAAATCCAAGTCAAAAAGTCTCAACTTTATAGTATCCAAAAAGAGAAAAATGGTCCGTTACGAAATAATGAACTTAATTGTCATAAAAATATTGATCAGACGCATTGTTTTAAACATATTTTATTTAACATATTTACTTTGATTATTTGCATCCATTAATACTTTGCGAATTATGTAATGATATTTACGATATGTGTATTTAATAAATGGATAGTGTATAGTGACATACCAACAGTCAATTTATTTCCATTATATGGATTTAAAGACTATTTGTAATATTTATGTACATTGACCAAATACAACGTTTTTTTAAGAAGTGCATTAAACAAGACTGGTATAAATGCCTGCATGTTTTAAGACTACTTATACTAATGTTGTACATTATTACCAAAATTTTAAAAAAAATTAAGGAAGTACAATAAATATATATGAAAGCAATATATTCTGGGAAACATGTACGAATAGTTGGAAGTCGTTTTAGATGGACATGTTAATATGTTTGCCCATATACTCAAATGACAATGACAAAACTATTTTAAAAATTATATTGATCGATAACTCCGGTGAGTCCGGTCTACGTAACAATGAGTTAATTGAATCGTGGATTAGTACTACGGTCTTATAAACCCAAACTATAAAAAAAATTAATATAAAAAAATTGCCATTTTACCTTTATAAGTTATGAGGGGGAAAGCAGTGAACAGTTCGTTGGTCTCTGTTACAACAATTAGTTTTCTTGGTATTAAGATAATTATAGCTATTAAAGTAGTCAATAAATAAAATTGAAAATTAAGACTACATTTATGTGCTATTTTGGTAGTAGAGTTTTTTTAATTAATTTTTCCATATATCACTTCAAAATGACATGATTTATTCGTAGCGTCAACGTTAATTCGCGTTCAAACAGACGTAAAACACTATGATGCCTTGTAATCTTATTGATTAAAGGAAATCGTTGCATCCGGAACTTGTACAACCCGATAAGTTAAGTAATTTAATTATGAGGATATTGTTACTTCGAACTTATTATTTCGTATTAGAATCGATGCACATAACACACAGGTTCAAAAAACGTGCTTTAATCATGTTTTCAACAATAACTTTCCATCCTGAAAACGTATAATTAATGCTAATTATACTAATTATACAGAGTTAATTACAATCGATTTTTTTACCTAAACGAATTTAAAGCATTGTAAATATCTTCATTAAGCATGACAATTCCGACAAGTCACTAAAGAGTTAAAAATTTAACTGTACGAATTCATCGTAACGTACGGATTCAATTACAATATATCTTTTATCCAAACGAATTTATAACATTGTAAATATCTTCATTAAGCACTACGGGACCGACCCTATCATCATTCACTCAAGAGTTAAAATTTTAACTGTACGGATTAATCGTAAACGTACGAATTCAATTACAATCGATCTTTTACCTAAACGAATTTAGAACACTGTAAATATCTTCATTAAACACTACGGGCCCGACCCCGTCATCATAGTTACTCAAATGTTAAAAATTTAAATTGTACGGATTAACGCTAGACTCGTATATTCAATTACAATCGATCTTTTACCCAAACAAATTTAAAACATTGTAAATATCTTCATTAAGCACGACGGGGCGACCCAGTCACCATAATCACTTACTTAACAGTCAGAAATTTAACTGTACGGATTAATGTTAAACGTAAGTATTTTTTTTCCTTCTTTAAACGTACATATTCAATTACAGACTTAAACGAATCTAGAGCATTGCGAATACTTTCATTCACCACGACGGGCCCGATTCCCGTCATCATAGTTACTCAATAGTTAAAAAATTAACTCCACAGATTAATGAAAACGTACAAATTCAACTACGGTCGATCTTTTACCAAAACGAATATAGAACATCGTAAATATCTTCATTAACCGCGACGGGTCTGCCCCGTCATCATAGTCACTCAAGAGTTACAAATTCAAACAGATTCATCGTAAACGTACATATTCAATCACATACGATATTTTACCTAAACAAATTCAAAACATTATTTAGTACTTCATTAAACACAACGGGTCCGTCCCATCGTCATAATTACCGGATAGTCAAAAATTTAACCGTAGCGATTAATGTTCAATGTACTTATTCAATTACAACCGATTTTATATCGAAACAAATATAGAAAATGACAAATATCTTCCTTAACCACGATGATTTACTCAAAGAGTAAAACAAACTTAACTTAAGCAAAGGTGTATGTATCTGTTGGGTTAAAAAAACATGGTTTAAATAAAGCTTTGTGTCCCAAATATATTTTAAGACTAAATATAATACTCACAAGAGAGAGAAGAAATAGAGCGCCAAATTCTATATCCCCATAATATATATATATATATATATATATATATATATATATATATATTTATCAGTGGTTTCTCTCACCAGACCAATCCTCTTCTAGCATTGGTAATTTCTATGAACTTTTATTATTTTTCTCATTTTCTTATTAATCTTGTATTAAACCCATTTGAGTTTTATTGCTCTTTTATCTGAATTTTAAGTTGATTGATAAATTTTGCATGTTAGATCAGTTTTTTTAATATTTTGGAGTAATGGGTTTATACTTTATAGTTTTTTCAGTTGTGGGTATACAGAATTATATATAGAATGTTAGATAAAAGATACAATCTTTTATCTGGGTTTTACGTTGATTGATAAATTTTGCATGTTAGATTAGTTTATTTTTAATATTTTGGAGTAATGGGTTTATATTTTATAGTTATATCAGTTGATACAGAATTTACTATGATATGTATCTATATAGTATTTATGTTGATACAGAATTATATATAGAATGTTATATAAAAGATAAAACACATGATTAGATATGTTTTAAATTCCATTTGGTATAGATAAAAGGGTTTTTGGTTAAAGGTCATGTTTTTCTTATGTGGGTTCTTATGTCATCTAAAATTTGCTTTTTTGAGTGAGTTTTAGCATAATTTGGTGTTGTAATGGCTTTATTCGATAAGATTCCGTAGTTTGCGCGCGCGTGTGCGAGTTAGTTATTTTTCGGGGTTTTTTTCCTGTTGCATGTCGGATTGTTCTTTCAATGCTGTTGGTAAATTTAAATAGATAGAATCCAAAGATAGATTGATATAAATGGATAAAATAATTTGTTTTGGTTACTCATAGCTTGAACCTTTTCCTATTATTGCATAATTTTCGCTTCATTTGAACATAATTATAAGCTTACGGCTAGGTTTAATGAAATCTCAACTTGATTTCGGGTATAATTTATTATTTATGTATCCCAGTTGTTCATGAAAAAGTTTCTGTAGATATTTTTTTGGATTTTAAATTGATGAAGTCTATTAGCCTATATGTGTGTATCCTTCTAAATTAGATATGATTTGTCGAAAATTTGTCTGCTAAATTATGAAAAAAAGCCCTGGTATTGTAAAACGACAAATGTGATATAACGGGTTTGTTTATTTTGATTAGTGGTGGTGCCGTAAAACGACAAATTGCGTAATCATTTACATCATTTGAATGGATTACAACCAAGTTCCCGGGGATTTCAACATTACTTTTGTCGGTTACTAGTTAATTGTCTGTCTAGGATAAATATGGAAATCAGCCAAAGATTTTATTTTTTTTTCTGTTTGAATTCTATTGGCTCGTGTTTGTGTCTTTCTAAACTAGGTTTGATTGTGTCGGACATTTATCTGCTTTAGTATGAGAGAGTCCGAGTATCGGAAAACAACAATTCTGCTGTTATGTTTTTTTTTTAATTTTGCTTGATTGATTGTCTTCACACTTTCTAAGAATAATTACGAGTAAGTTTGGGATGGATCTCGGTCCACTATTTTTTAGAGTGGCAACCCTTAAGAACCCTAAGAAATAAATGGGGAATTCTTATGGAGCCCACCCTCAAATTAAATAGAAGTAGAACACTGAAATATTATTGATACTGATTATGTGCCCTATATGGACCGGGTTCATACTAAATTTGTCTTATGATGACTTTAAGTTTCACATCACTCGAACATTGTTAGAACCAAGTTTAGAGAGAATCTTGTATTACTTTTGCGTGTCCCTAGTTTACTGTCTCTCTGTGATAAACTTGAAATGTCTGGGCATTTTATTTTTTTTGTCTTTTTTAGTTTCTGAATTCGATTTGCTCATGCGTGTGCATCATTCTAAATAGGATTGATTTTGCGTGAGAAACTTATTTGCTATAAAATTAGAGAACTCCTGTATGTAACCAACAAATTTTCTGTTGTGGTTATTTGTTAGTGGCATCACGCAAAAACAAAAACAAAATAGTTTTGTATCACGCGAAAGAATTTTTGTTTGAGGATTCAATTTTTCCTTTTGTGTGTTACAGTTAAGGCTTCATTGTTATGTCATTGGTACACTTAGAAAAGGCATACATCAGAGGTTGCTTGATGAAAAGGGATGAATTTTGCGCAGAAAGCTGTTACCTTGGATGCCTTCACTCATAAAATTTCCTAAGATTTAAACATAGTTATGACTGGATTCTGAGAACACCTTACCTTTGCATGTCACTAGTTAATTGTCTATTTAGGAAATAAATGAATAAGTTAAGCTAGATATATAATTTTTGTTGCTGTTTGCGTTCTATTTGCTCATCTGTGTATCTTTTTTAACTAGGTTAGTTGTTGTGTCGAAAACCTTTTCTTCTTAAGTTTGAGAGAGTCTGGGTATCCTTCAAATAACAAAAATGTTGTCCTGGTTTCATTAATTTTGTCGGTGGCTTCATTGATTATATAACAAAAGAAAAAAAGAAACTAGAAAGGTAATGAATGCAATTAAAACGAGCTAGGGCCAAAGAAGTTTCTGATTATTTAAAAAAAAAAATTGTGTGCGCATGTTATAGTTCATTATCCATTATTTAAAAATCTTTGATATCGTATAATTTTGTAAAGGGAGAATTTTTGTCCGGGTTAATGCCATCATTTCATTTACATAGAATTTCACATAATTTGAACCTGGTTGCCTCTAAGTTCCAGGAGATTTCCACATTACTTTTTCATGTTAGTAGTTGATTGATAGACACGGAAAAGTTAAGCTAGATATTTTATAGTTGTAGGTGTTGAATTCTTTTGGCATGTTTATATCTTTCTAAACTAAGTTTGATTTTGTTTTCGGAAACTTCTATGTTAAAGAATTAGCAAAACCCAGGTTTCATAAAACGTCGAAGATACTGTGGTGGTTTTATCAATGTGGCTTTAATGCTTCACTCCGTTTGCATAATGTTTAACATTATAATCTACATATACAACTATGTTCCGACAGTTTTCAACATTACTTTTGTCGGTTACTACTGAATTGTCCATTTAGGATAAACTTATAAAAGGTTCAGCTAAAAATTATTATTTTTGTCGGTGTTTGAATATACTGGCTCATGCACGTGTTTCGTTTTAACTAGGTACGATTTATTGCTGGAAACTTGTCTGCTAAAGTTTGCGAAATCCCGGGTATCACCAGAAAAGGAAATTGCTGTTATGGAGTGCAATAAAGACGAGGCTGCCAGGGCAAAAGAGATTTCCCTCGGCAAGTTTGAAGCTAAAGATTATTTAGGTGCGAAGAAATTTGCCCTGAAAGCCCAATCACTCTATCCGGGTCTTGACAGTATACAACAGCTGATTACAACCCTAGACGTATACATATCGTCCGAAACTCGAATAAGTGGTGAGAGTGACTGGTATAGGGTACTGGATGTGAGCCCTACAGCAGATGAGCGAGTGATAAGAAAACAGTATCGGAAATTAGCTCTCGTTCTACATCCGGACAAAAACAAATCAATAGGTGCTGATGGAGCTTTTAAGCTCATCTCAGAAGCATGTAGCTTTTTGTCAGACAAGGTCAAAAGAGAAGCTTTTGACCAATTGAGGAATGCAGAACTTGTTAAGCCGCAAGGTCCTTCAGCTGCGTGGAATGGGGTGAGTAGTTCGAGTAAAAGCGGAGCAATCCCGAAACCAGCACCCCCAAAAAGAAAACCGGCAACTAAAAAGAGTCGAACTTCCAAAGGTGCTACCCCTGCTGCTCAGCAAAACTACCCCATGACCGCTACCTTTTGGTCTGTATGCCACACATGTAGATTACTACACGAGTACTTTCGTGTTTATCTACACAAGAACGTACAGTGTCCCAATTGCAGCTTACCCTATTTCGCGTATGAGTATCCACCCCCTTCAGGAATTCCTCAAATGCCCTCTCGGCCATATTATTTTCAGCAAAATCAAGCTGGCAACTCACCCTATTTCGCCTATGAGTATCCATCCCCTTCAGGAATTCCTCATATGCCCTCTCATCCTTATTATTTTCAGCAAAATCAAGCTGGATTTACAGCCGGGTATTCTTTCTCAATTCCTACATCGAGCAGTAGTCCACCTGAGTTACATTCTGGCGGTTTCGCTAAAGAAGTGTTCCAGAAGTATAAGAGAGAGAACGCGCGGAATGCTGAGGAATAGAAGAAGGCTGATTTGAAACGAAAGATTTCGACTAATCAAAGAGAAGCTGGGTCCTTGGTGGATGCTAATACTGCGAAAA
The DNA here is from genome assembly GCA_963920805.1 of Primula vulgaris. NCBI lineage: Eukaryota > Viridiplantae > Streptophyta > Magnoliopsida > Ericales > Primulaceae > Primula > Primula vulgaris. Next base: position 30,040,765 of record OY987215.1, on the reverse strand, counting down.
AACGAAAAGTTGTCGAAGATCTAACGTTTAAAAAGGAGCCAAGTCAGCAGTGTTGAACCAACGAAGAAAGCTAAGGTTAACAAGGCAGCAAAGAATTCGAGTGATTTGCTGAGTTTAGACCCAAAAGTTGTAGCGGATATAGCAAAAGGAAAATTTAATACTTGTTTTAGTTTTTTTTTGGTTTTTTTTTTTTTTTTGAAATGAAATACTTGTTTTAGCTTTTTTACTACTTTAGTTGGAAGAGTTAAGAGTTGGTAAATTTTGTGACAATTAAGAGACATCAACATTACATCATCAGTTAAAGTTTGAAATGAAATCATCAGATTTATAATTCCTTTTCTTTGCTGTGTTTTTTACGTATTGATATCTCTATTGTTAGATTTATTTATTAGATCCAACGACTTTGGTTGTCCAGTAAGGTTTTAATAATTATACATTTTCTTTCCAAGTTGGACTTAGTATTTTTAAAGAAATAATGATAGTATCTTTCATACGAAAATAATTCTTTTCTTATGGACTAACAAAGTTGTTTTAAATTATATCAACAATATAAACGTTTTCCATTTGGGAATCTTTGTAAATTTGTCTAATTAAAACATTGGGTATATTTTCGGTTGGTACTACCTCTCAAACAATTTTTTTCTCTTTTTTTTTTGGGACCAATTTCGTCAAACTAAGTCGAGACATTAAAAGAAATAAATAAGAAAATTTCGGAAATTTGGGAAAAACTCGTAAAAACAAAAATAACTGGAAAACCCCAAAAAAATGAAGGAGGGAGGGAGGGAAGGGGGACCCAAAAAATGGTATAAAAAAGTTGAAAATTTTGAAAAACAAACAAAATCACTAAAAAAATGTAAGAAAAATAGAAAAGGACTAAAAAAAAATCAGGAAACTCCATACTGTACATAAACCTTCGATAGATGGCAAAAATTTGGAAATAAAATTATTAGGCATATGCGACGAGAGAAGTACTTGTTAGTCATCTATCATGTATTATCAAGCCGCCACCCTTTCATACACATTACTTTTTAAATAACCTGTTGGAGGTTTCGACCAAGATGTATTCAAAGTATGTGTTTTTGACTTATTAATGGAACTCCAGGCTCAAATATGTCATTGAGAAAATCGGAGTTCAAGCTCAGTCACCTTATAATGACTAACCCGGGTCTTGATTTAACGTCATTAAAGGTGACTGAACTCCCATTTTCTGAACAACATATTTGACCCTGGAGTTCCATTAATAATCAAAAACACGACTTTGAATACATTTTGGTCGAAACCTCCAACGGGTTATTTAAAAAGCACTGTGTATGAAAGGGTGGCGGCTTAATAATACATGATAAATGTGCGAATGTTATAGACGTTTGGAGTGGGAACTATTAGACTTTCTTCTCTGTTATGGTTGAAGCTCTTATCTTGCGTATATCTTGAATACAAAGCAGAATGGTATTCACTCGTATTTCAATTTGATAACCGAGAATTTATAGAGTTGTGTGAAAAGAATTTGAAATGATGACCATAAGAGATCGCCACAATCGTTGAATATATTAGAATCCGTAGTTCATGGAAAGACTAGATCGTTACTTGGATTCCTTGAAAGTTTAATAGCCCGAAAAGCTGTCTAACTATACTTATGACATAGATAATTTTGGAAACGTTAAGTCTTATGTTTGGCCTGGAAACTTATTGTTGTATTTTATTGTTGTGGTCCAAATTTTTATAAAAGTTTTCTCTTTAAAAAAAACACATGAAACGAATATTTAACGAGTCAAATTGAGTCCGCTCACTAGCTTTCGTATAATAGATTGTTATATTTACTTTTTAATGTTAGACGACGATATGATTATTTAAAATACTTACATTATTATAAAATACCAAATTATTTCCATCTCAATAATGTTAACCAAACAATTTGGTTTGCATAATCTTACTTGTTTGACTTGTTGAGAAAGACCGTGGTATTTTCTTTTCAAACAAATTAAGCTGCAATTCACATGCAAATTAGTTAGAAAGGTTAACGTAAATGACAATTGAGAGTTAACACTTTGTAACTGACATAGCCACATAAAAAGAACATAAGTAGGTGGTTTTTTGTCATTATCTATTGAGCTAAATATAAAAGCTTTAAAATGAGTTTTTGTAAGCATAAAACTAGACTTTCATCTACATATGTCTGATTTTTACATCCTCAACCGTTACAATATGGGCTTCTCTTTTAGTGAATTTGTCCAGCTAATACATCTCTAAATCCAACTCAAAAAATATCAAATTTGTCGTGTCCAAAAAGAAAAAAAGGGTTCGTTACAAAAGCATGAACCTAATTGACATAGTATTAATGATCAACCCATTGTTTTGACCATCTTTTAAGTAGTTGGCAGTTTTACTTTTTGATTATATGGATTTATAAATATTTATACTGACATATCAATAACGTGGACAGTCAATTTATTTCCACTCTATATATCTAGAGACTATTTATAATAGTCATGTACATTTACCAAAATGACTGATTTTTAAAAAGTGCATTAAACATGACAAATATAAATGCCAGCATCATTTAAGACTTCTTATACTAATGTTGTACATTATGACCAAAATTTTAAAACAATTAAGGAAACATGTATATTAAAGAACTACAATGAATATATATATGAATTCAAGATACTCTAGGAAACATGTACAAGTTAGAAGTTTGATTCAGATGGGGACATGTTTTCTAAGATGTTTGTGCATAATCAAATGAATCGAGTATATGTGATAATGACAAATCAATCTTAAAAAAATATTGATTGATAACTCCGGTCTACTTAACAATGAGCCGTCAAGTAATACTAATGTCCTATAAACCCGTGAATTAAGATAAAAAAAACTTCTCGTTTTACCTTTATAAGCGGAGTAAATCAAAGCAGTGAGACAATTCGTTGGTCTCCATCACGACAACTGTTTTTTTTTTTTGTATTATGATAATCATAGCGTCCAAGTAGTCAATAGAGAAAAATGTAAAATAAATCACGATTACATTTACGTGTTTTGTTGATAGTAGTTTCATATGAATTCCTGCATATCACTTCAAAATGGAATGCTTTATTCTAGGCACGAACGTTAATTTACGTTAGAACAAAAGTAAACACTAGGATGTCTTATAATCTTACTAATTAAAGACGATCATTGCATCTGTAACTTACACATCCCGATAAGCTAAGTAATTTATGAGGATACTATTACTTCGAACTTATTGTTTCACATTGGAAACAATGCTTTCATACTATCACGATTCAAAAAATCTGCATTAATCATATTCTTGACAATAACTTTCCGTTTTAAAAGCGTATAATCAACGCTAATTGTACATACTCAATTACAATCGATTTTTTTTTTTAATCTACGGATTTAGAACGTTATAAATATTTTCATTAAGCATGACGGGTCAAACCTCGTCATCATAGTTACTCAACAGTTAAAAACTTAACTGTACGGATTAATGCTAAACGTACGGATTCACTTACAACCGATCTTTTACCTAAACAGATTTAGAATATTGTAAGTACCTTCATTAAGCACGACAGGCCCGACACCGTTATCTTAATTACTCAAAAGACAAAAATTTAACCGTACAAATTCATGGTAAACGTACGGATTCAATTATCGCGATCTTTTACCTAAACGAATCTAGAACATTGCAAATATCTTCATCAATCACGACGGCCCCCCGTTATCACACCTACTCAAGAGTCAAAAACATAACCATACAGATTCATCGTACACGTACCGATTCAATTACCGTGATCTTTTACCTAAACGAATGTAAAACATTTCAAATATTTTCATTAAAGACGACGGGCCCGCCCCGTCATCATACATACTCAAGAGTCAAAAGGTTAACCGTAATGATCAATGTTCAACATACATATTTAATTACAACCGATTTCTTACCTAAACTAATATAGAAAATGACAAATGTGGTAATTACTCAAGAGTTAAAAAAAACTTAACCTCGGTTAAATAATCCGACCAATGAGAAGTGAGAAGATGTATCTGTTGGGTTAAAAAAACATGGTTTAAATACAGCTTTGTGTCCCAAATTTATTTTAAAGACTAAAAACTCATAAGAGAGAAATAGAGAGAGAGAGAGAGAGAGAGAGAGAGAGCCAAATTCTATATATATATATATAAATAAATATATTATATAATTAATTTTATTAGTAGCTTCTACTGGACCAATCCTCTTCTAGCATTGGTAATTTCTATGAACTTTGTCATTATTTTTTTCATTTTCTTTATTTAATCTTGTATTAAACCCATTTGAGTTTTATTGCTCATTTGTATCTAGGGTTTCATTTTTTTGGTTAAAGATACAATCTTTTATGTGGGTTTTAAATTGATTGATAAATTTTGTATGTTAGATCCGTTTTTTTAATATTTTGGAGTAATGGGTTTATACTTTATAGTTTTTTTTCAGTTGTGGGTATACATAATTATATATAGAATGTTAGATAAAAGATAAAACACATGATTAGATATGTTTTAAATGCCATTTGGTATAGATAAAAGGGTTTTTGGTTAAAGGTCATGTTTTTTTTTTTTTTATGTGGGTTCTTATGTCATCTAAAATCTTCATATTTGAGTGAGGTTTAGCATAATTTGGTGTATTAATGGATTTATTCGATTAGATTCCGTATTTTGCGCGCGCGTGTGTTTGTGTGTGTGTTAGTTATTTGTCGATTTCTTTTCAGTTGCGAGTCAGATGAAAATTTGACTGTCCTATCAATGATGTTGGTAAATTTAAATAGATAGAATCCAAAAATAGATTGATATAAATGGATAAAATAATTTGTTTTGGTTACTCATAGCTTGAACCTTTTCCCTTTATTGCATAATTTTTGCTTCATTTGAACATAATTATAGGCTTACGGCTAGGTTTAATGAAATCTCAACTTAATTTCGGGTATAATTTATTATTTATGTATCCCAGTTGTACATGAAAAAGTTTCTCTAGATATTTTTTTGGATTTTGAATTGATGAAGTCTATTGGCCTCTCTGTGTGTATCCTTCTAAATTAGATATGATTTGTCCAAAACGTGTCTGCTAAATTATGAAAAAAAATCTCTGGTATTGTAAAACGACAAATGTGATATAATGGGTTTGCTTATTTTGATTGGTGGTGGTGCCGTAAAACGACAAATTGTGTAATCATTTACATCATTTGAATGGATTACAGCCAAGTTCCCAGGGATTTCAACATTACTTTTGCCGGTTACTAGTTAATTGTCTGTCCAGGAGAAATATGGAAATAAGCCAAAGATTTTATGATTTTTGATGTTTGAATTCTATTGGCTCATGAGTCATGTGTGTGTGTCTTTCTAAACTAGGTTTGATTGAGTGGGAAATTTATCTGCTATAGTATGAGATAGCCCGAGTATCGGAAAACAACAATTCTGCTGTTATGGTTTTTTTTATTTTATTTGATTGATTGCCTTCACACTTTCTAAGAATAATTACGAGTAAGTTTGGGATGGATCCCGGTCCACTATTTTTTTTAGTGGCAGCCCTTAAGAACCCTAAGAGATAAATGGGGAATTCTTATGGTTCCCACCCTCAAATTAAATAGAAGTAAAACACTAAAATATTATTGATACTGATACTGTGCCCTATATGGACCGGGTTCATATTAAAAATCTTACGTTCACATCACTCGAACACTGTTAGAACCAAGTTTGGAGAGAATCTTGCATTACTTTTGCATGGCACTAGTTTACTGTCTTTCTGTGGTAAACTTGAAATGGCTGGGCAGTTATTTTTTTTAATTTTTTTTTTAGTTTTTGAATTTGCTTTGCTCATGCGTGTGCATCTTTCTAAATAGGTTTGATTTTGCGTGAGAAACTTATTTGCTATAAAATTAGAGAACTCCTGTATCTAACCAACAAATTTTCTATTGTGGTTTTGTGTTAGTGGCATCACCGCGACCATGTAAGCACAAAAACAAAAACAAAATAGTTTTGTATCTAATAAGTGAGCCTTTAGGGCGAAAGAATTTTTGTTAAGAGGATTTCAATTTTTCCTTTTGCGTGTGTTACAGTTAAGGCTTCATCGTTATGTCATTGGTATACTTAGAAAAGGTAGACATCAGAGATTGGTTAATGAAAAGGTTACCTTGGACGCCTTCAAGCATAAAATTTCTTATAATTTAAACATAATTATGACTGAATTCTGAGAAATTCCCACTTTACTTTTGCATGTCATTAGTTAATTGTCTATTTAGGGAAAAAATGAACAAGTTAAGCTAGATATATAATTTTTGTTGGTGTTTGCATTCTATTTGCTCATGTGTGTATCTTTTTTAACTTGGTTGGATGTTGTGTCGAAAACCTTTTCTTCTTAAGTATGAGAGAGTCTGGGTATCCTTAAAATAACAAAATTGCTGTCCTGGTTTCATTGATTTTGTCGGTGGCTTCATTGATTACATAACAAAAGAAAAAAAAAAACTAGAAAGATAATGAATGCAATTAAGACGAGCTAGGGCAAAAGAAGTTTCTGATTATTTTTTTAATAAAAAAAATTATGTGAGCATTTTATGGTTCATTATCCATTAATTAAAAATCTTTGATATCGTATAGTTTTGTAAAGGGATGAATTTTTGTCCAGGTTAATGCCTTCATTTCATTTACATAGAAATTCACATAATTTGAACCTGGTTGCCTCTAAGTTCCAGGAGATTTCCACATTACTTTTGCATGTTAGTAGTTGATTGATAGACACGGAAAAGTTAAGCTAGATATTTTATAGTTGTAGGTGTTGAATTCTTTTGGCATGTGTATATCTTCTAAACTAAGTTTGATTTTGTTTTCAGAAACTTCTATGTTAAAGAATTAACAAAACCCAGGTTTCATAAAACGTCGAAGACGCTGTGGTGGTTTTGTCAATGTGGCTTTAATGCTTCACTCCGTTTGCATAATGTTTAACATTATAATCTACGTATACAACTATGTTCCGACAGTTTTCAACATTGTTTTTGTCGGTTACTACTGAATTGTCCATTTAGGATAAACTTATAAAAGGTTCAGCTAGAAATTATTATTTTTCTCGGTATTTGAATATACTGGCTCATGCACGTGTTTCGTTTTAACTAGGTACGATTTATTGCTGGAAATTTGTCTGCTAAAGTTTGCGAAATCCCGGGTATCACCAGAAAAGGAAATTGCTGTTATGGAGTGCAATAAAGACGAGGCTGTCAGGGCGAAAGAGATCTCCCTCAGCAAGTTTGAAGGTAAAGATTATATAGGTGCAAAGAAATTTGCATTGAAAGCCCAATCACTCTATCCGGGTCTTGACAGTATACAGCAGCTGATTACAACCCTAGACGTATACATATCATCCGAAACTCGAATAAGTGGTGAGAGTGACTGGTATAGGGTACTGGATGTGAGCCCTACAGCAGATGAGGAAGTGATAAAAAAACAGTATCGGAAACTAGCTCTGGTTCTACATCCGGACAAAAACAAATCAATAGGTGCTGATGGAGCTTTTAAGCTCATCTCAGAAGCATGGAGTTTCTTGTCAGACAAGGTCAAAAGAGCAGCTTTTGACCAATTGAGGAATGCTAGAGTTGTTAGGCCGCAATTTTCTTCAGCTGTACCGAATGGGGCCAGTAGTTCGAGTAAGAGCACAGCTATCCCGAAACCCGCACCCCCAAAAAGAAAACCAGCTACTAAAAAGAGTAGAACTTCCAATGGTGCTACCCCTGCTGCTCCGCATAATTACTCCTTCAGCCCTACCTTTTGGTCTGTATGCCACACATGTAGATTACAACACGAGTACTTTCGTGTTTATCTACACAAGAACGTACAGTGTCCCAGTTGCAACTTAGCGTATTTCGCCTATGAGTATCCACCTCCTTCAGGAATTCCTCCAATGCCCTCTCGGCCTTATTATTTTCAGCAAAATCAAGCTGGATTTACAACCGCAGGTTCTTTCTCAATTCCTACATCGAGCAGTGTTTCTCCTGGGTTACATTTTGCCAAGGCCACTAAAGAGGCGTTCGAGAAGTTTAAGAGAGAGAACACACTGAATGCTGAGAGCAAACAGAAGCAGGCTGATTTGAAAAGAAAGATTCCGTCTAATCAAAAAGAAGCTGGTTCCTCGGCGGATGCTCATGCTGCGAAAAAACGAAAAGTTGTCGAAGATCCAACTTTTAAAAAAGCCCAAGGAACCAAGTCAACCAGTGTTGAACCTAAGAAGAAGGCCAAGGTTAACAAGGCTGCGAAGAATTTGAGTGATTTGCCGAGTTTTGACCAAAAAGTTTTGGCGGATTTTGCAAAAGGGGAAATTAAGAAAAAGCTTGACGAATGGAAAAAATCGAAAGGCGTGGCTGTTTCCCAAAAAAAGGTAAGTGCGGCAGAGAACGGGCAATTTAATGATCTGGGAAAGGGAAATGACAAAAGTAGTGGGCTCAAAGCAATGGATGTACCAGACCCTGACTTTCACGATTTTGATAAAGATCGGACGGAATCTAAGTTCAGGGAAAACCAAGTCTGGGCTGCTTATGATGATGACGATGGTATGCCTCGCTATTACGCCATTATCCATGAGGTTGTGTCTCGAAAGCCTTTTAAAGTGAAGATAAGTTGGTTAAATTCTAAAACCAACGACGAACTCGGCCCTCTCAATTGGGTCGGTTTAGGCTTCACAAAAACGTGTGGACATTTCCATACAGGGCATAAGATTATCAGCAATTCTGTGAACTCTTTCTCTCACAAGGTGAGGTTTGAGAAAGGAGGGCAAGGGGTAGTCTCGATATTCCCCAAAAAAGGAGACGTTTGGGCTCTGTATCGAAATTGGTCACCGAAGTGGAATCAGGTTACACCGGTTAATATCATACATGAGTATGATATGGTTGAAGTAATTGAAGATTATGACAAAAATGTGGGTGTTCAGGTTAGTCCACTGGTGAAAGTTGCTGGTTTTAGAACCATATTTCGTCGACATTCCGAGAAATCTGCAATAAAATCGATACCTAGGGAAGAAATGTTCCGTTTCTCCCACCAAGTACCTTCAGTATTACTCAATGGCGAAGAGTATGAAAAAGCTCCAAAGGACTGTATTGAGCTCGATCCAGCAGCTACTCCCCTAGAGCTGCTGCAGGTGGTTTCTGAATGTGAAGAAAAAAGAGAAAATTAGTTTAGTCGGGCATGGTGGGGAAGGTGAAAGGTAAAGAATACTGAGGTGGAAAACAGCATTTCCTATCTGGTGGCTATGGTCGATCGATTGAGATCACTGGCGATTGTGCTTCTCAGAGAAGATAGGGTGTTTAGTTTAAGAATCAGTTTCTTAAAACTTTTTGTAATAGCTTTTGTTATTTTGGTTTACATGTTTTTGGCTTTAGACTTTCAGTTTATAGCAGGAGGGGTACTAGCCCTATTAGGTGGTACTCTTTTTTTATTTTATTACCAAAAAATCTCTTTTGATTTAGGCTTTTGAAAACAGCTATCTGGAATGTTTGATGTATCTTAGAAATTGATTGCATTTGCAATAACATTCAATATACAGCTGGGGTTAGTTGGATATTGTTTCTGGTTTTGGCTTGTGATTGATACTTATATTCTCTGTGGTAAAGTAACTGAAGTTTTCATTATTTTTTTAATTTTCCATCCAACTGTCTGAAAAATGAGGCAAGTGATAAACTTATTCTTATGCCTCGTTTGGTAGCACCTTACAAGCTGTGCTCTTTTTTCCTTTTCTCTTAAAAGCTGGGCTGCATTTGGCTGTCCAACTTAAACAATGAGCTTTTTTGGATTTCCTGCAGAAAAAGCTCAAAACATTTGCTCTGAATGAACTTGGTGTTTTTTTCCTGGAATATCAGAAACTCAAGCAAATTTGCTTAAATCTGCAACCAAGCAAGCTCTTAATTCTTACCTTTTCTCTTAAACTCATACCAATTTTTTTTAATCCTTGCTGTCTTATTTGGTAGTGCTTGTTAAACTTAGCTTATTTAATTTTCTGGTCAAAAGGTGCATTGCATTTGGTTGATCAGCTTAAAGACCAAGGTGTTGTTTGATTGCTGCAGAATTGGAGCTCACCTTTTTTTCTCCTTAAATGCTGAAATCGTTTTTCGCGCCAGCCCGCTTAAACTGAGCTTCCTGGGTTTTTGACATGAAATAGCTAGAAGCATTAAGCTAATATACCTAACTAATTTCTTAAATAAAATTTAAAATTAACCTTTTGTCTAAAACTGCAATTCAAGCGCCAAGTTCTTTTTTCTCCGGACGAGAAAAAAACTACTAGTAGTTTTCTTTCATCTGATTGGGTTTTTATTATGAAGAATCTGTAGCTAACTTAGTCTTATATCGTCACGCAATGAAGATCAGCTACTGTTACCTTATGGTGCTATTGGCAAAAATCAACTTTGGTGGTTTATTAGTTTCCATTTTTTTTTCTTCATTGGAAAATATGCTTGTAGTTATCGAATTTGTTGAAACATACAAACTCAAATATGGTAGAAGATAAAATTACACTTCAATCTTTTTCATTTCTCAATGTTTTTAATAAAACTGTTATAAAAAATGGGATAATTTAGTAACCTTTTTAGCCATAAAAAGAAAGAATCTTGATCTGGTGGAGAATAAGATAATTGACTTTCTTTTGTAAACAAACCATGATGATTGAGAGTGCAAATCTTTCATCCTCTGATCTCTACCATTCGTGCTCCTATAGCTATTTTCGCTCAAATATAACATGTTGTGTATGTTTATAAAGCGTTATAACATATTCTATACATATTTCATAATATTGTGACATCTTGTTGATTTACATTATTTATTTTTGAATTTTATGATTAATTTACACTTCTTATTTTAATTCAAAAATGTAACATATTTGAATTTTTTGTGAGGAAAAAATTATCGGAATGTATTGATACATGTCTAATTGTAATTTTTTTAAATTTTTTGAATAACTATTTTGAGTTAAAAAATAAATGAGGCACAAAATACTTATGTAAGTACTCTGATAAGATGTAGTTTAATTTAATATTGAACCAAAATGCATAGACTCATAATACTAAAATTTGGTTCAATATTAAATTAAACTACATTCGTCATCAGAGTACTTACATAAGTATTTTGCTAGGGAATAGTTTCACATTTCATCAATTTGAAAAATCAATTTGCAATGGATGCTTATGCAGTCTCTTTATTGATTTATTTTTTTGCTTCATATGTTCACAAATATAACGACATCACAATCAAGTTGATACGAGTAAATCAACTCAATTATTGCGGTAATGTAATTGCGTGATAAAGAAAAAAGACACTGAATTAGTGAAGAAGATAATCTATACGATCCATATTTTATTAACTGTTATGAAATCAACCAAAGTCCATATATATAATAAATAACATAAAGCCAGGACCGGCCTGGATTTGGTTGCTTGCTCTAGCTCTTTGATTTTACTAATATTCTAGGGTAAATGGTAATGTAATTGATCTTTAATGTTGAAAAGCTTCCTGTGAAGTTAATGTATGGTATGTTTAATTACAATGGTTTAGTAAATGTTGTTAATTGATAGAATTACCTGCCAAGTTAACATCTTGTCACTGATGTACCTTCCATTACCATGTTTACAAAAGGTACAATGTTTTTAATTGATAATGGTGTTAATAACTTACATGTGAAGTTAATGTCTCTTCACTTTGTAATTTTGGTTGCTGAGTTACAAAGGTGTAAATAGTAGTTGTCTTCAGCAACGTTGGATATGTTATAAGTAGCTTAACTCATTCCAATGTTGGACATAAATAGCGACTTGATCAATTTAGAGTACCTGTGTTCCACAATACTCGGATTTAATTTTTTATTTTGTGTTTTAAACTAGAATGCACTCAGACCACCGGTAATATTGATCGTCGAAATGTTTTTCAACTGAAGATAAAGTAGAGTTTCTTGTCAAATTCAAAGCTCAATACTGTCAAATTAAAAACCCAATACTGTCAAAATTGAAAGACTGGTACGTACTGATTGATTGCGATTATAGACTGTGGAGAGAGCTGAATTTGCTGGTGACAACTACGATATCGTGATGCATGGTGGTGCTCGCTGCAGCAGTGGTGGACAGTGGACTGATTGGAGGAGATCAGAGTTGACCGTCGAGATTGAGAGGAGATAGAGGATGGTCAGACGATAGTACTCGGTAAAAGCAACATAACGACGCAACGATAACTACGCTGCTCTGATAAACTATCATCCACTAGATCAATCATCAAGCGGGGTTCATTTATACTATCATAGCCTGCCCTAGTTACATCCTTAAATAGCTAGGAAATAATAACAGAATCATGTGATCACTTGTCACAATAACTAATTGGTTTCCAGATTCATTACGTGTCATTCCAACAATCACCGCCGCAACAAATATTTTCATAAGTACCAGAAACGGATTATAGAAAAGTTAAGTTTACTACAAGCTAAAAAAACTCAGAAAGTAACAAGCATACAGGAAGAAATCATTGGCAGTCAAATATACTCACCAATTCCGCCCTTGGTCAGTTTCCATTCTGATAGCATCTTTTGGTGCATGTAGAGAATGTTACAATGGTATAAACGTTACGAATGATTTATGCACCACCTGTTTCCCTGCGTTAACAACGACATGCACCAGCCAACATGCCATCCAAGAAATTGGTATGATGACAATCTTGGGAAACAAATATACAAAAGCAAAGAAAATGCTAAAATAAAGTGGAAAGAAAATACAGTAGACCTATGTCTCGCATGTATGTTTACAGACAACAAGAATAATAAAAAAAATTGTCTCGTTTCTTCCACCACATCTGTTCTCGGCCTTTACATTCATCCACTTTCTTTCAATTTTTTCTCTCAATCTCAGAACTATTCTATTATTCATTCTCCTAAAATCTAGAAGGCCACATTTTCATTCTCCTAAAACAAACACGTTTAAGTTGCACAATTTAATTTTCGTTTACAACAAAATATCAATCAGGCTTTCTTGGCTAGGAACAGATCTTATACAAATTTAAAAAATAACCTTATGAACTCCAAACAAGAAACAACTGAAGTATGTAAAGCATAGGAGTGAAAATATTCCTTGAATCCCTGTTCTAAACTTCCCAAGAGAGTCCAAACTTATACGCGACGCATGGAGTATGTAGTAATAGCATGAGCAAACAATGTAGTTAATTATGGAACAGTCAAATTAAAGGAGAACAGTAACACTTGAAAAAAGCAATTTGTTTAAGAGGGTGTGGTCGAGAATCCTACTAGAACATAGAACCCCCCAAACTCATGTGCTAATTAAGTTAAAAGAGTCTAAAACACAAAGCAGCTATTATCGTTATCTTAGCAGGTTTACGCCTCACTAGATTACTGTTAGCACCTTAGTGCTAGCGTTCGTTTGGTCAGCTTTGGGCAAGTTGTCGGTGCTGTTGGCTTTTGATTGGAGTTCAAGCTGTGGGCCAGCTAGAAGCAAGTAAACGAGTTTAATTCGTTCAAACGGGCAGGTTATGACTTATGAGTAGTTGCAACGGCTTTGATAATGGTTGGTTTTGATGGCAATGCAGATTGGTTATCAGGGTCGTTGTTGGCTGAACGAACAGGCGTCTAACCCCTGTTTCTGCCATCACTTGGTTGATTTCAGAAACGAAAAGGACTTCATCACACGAGTTCAAGACTTACATGGCTATAAACTCTAAAACCAGAAAATTTATAAAGAAAGAAACAACCAAAATTGTCTCAACATAGAAATTGAAGTTAAGAGTAAAACACAACGCGACTTCTAACATTCTCTTAGCAGGTTTACACCTCACTACATTACCATCATATGTTAAGGAAGACTACATCACACGAGTTAAAGACTTGAAAGGTTGTAACTTTAAAGCAAGAAAACCAAAATTGTCTAAACATAAACATTAAGAGGGAAAAAACACAGGTAGGCAATGTTGCACGAGAAATAACCTGCTAGTTAAATAAGTCCGAACAACAGGGCTAACAAAGCGTAACGATTTGTTGCTTAAACACATCTATTCGTTCTATCACAACATCAGAATTTATCGCTAAAGACACATGTTAAGATTAAACAAAAACTTAACAAAAGTACGAAAAACAAATCACAGCCCAGCTTACAGAACTTGGTAAATTATGAAGATATTTGAGTAAAAAAAAAATGTACCGGCCAAAACCGGCAATTTTAGTCTTTCTTCTCGTTTCAGAGAGAGGAATATAAATGAAAAAAAAAAAACAGAACAGACTTGGTCACGAATCTAAGACCGGAGATTATTACCAAATCATAATATAAGAAATAAAATATACGAATACAATAGAAATCCCAACATACATATCAAGAACTCCGCAACAAGATAAACAAACAAAAAAGTCTAAGAAACACAATTGCTTTGACATGAATTTAATCCATGAACAAGTTTTATTAATATCTACTAGTTAAGAAGGTCCAAACCGGAGGGCAAACAAAGCTCAATGACTTGCCACTATAGTGAGGCTTTACGCTTTTGTCCTCCATACTGTAGACACCCATGTTAGTTCCTCCTCCCTCCCCCTGGGGCTGATGACGATAAAACTCATAGCAATCATCAGTAAAGTAAATCGAATTTGGAATTAGCTCTGGATACCAAAATGTATCTACAGACAAGGTGGCACTATGGCCTAAAAAAATTGATCTAGACCCCAAACTCACTTTTTTATATCCTCCGCGTTCAATATCGATCTCAAACACCGAAAATTTAAAACTAACATTTCCATCTTGTACCCCGTATCGTATAACCACAAGTAGTGAACCTGCAGATTCAACGAGATATGCTTGACGGCACCTTATCTTCTTACAGATATTTACATTAAGTTTTTTCAGGCACACAGGACGATTGTCATTAGACTTTCCGATCACGTCACACTCCCACACCTCTCCACCATAATCCAAAATATAAAATTTTCCCCTGCAAAATAAATAAATCAGATGCCATTAACAAGAGCACCAAACATCTCGATAATATTATTCAAGGACCGTAAATAATCAGGTCTGATACGCATACTCGATGAATTTGGTAAACCACAATCTTAAGAGTCAAACAACAAAAACTGTCAAAGATATTTGTATATATGTTAAAGTTTTAGAAAAAGTTGTAATGTTTTACGCCGACGAGAACATTCGAAAGCATCATTATATTTTTTGAAAAAATGAGAATATAATTATCATTACTCGGATGACTAAAGGTTAATCCTTCAGCCACTTTCAATCTCAATTTGCTCTCATATTCGACAAGGATTTGGATGCGCAGAATCAGACTTACCTATAAAGTATTTATGTGGTAAAAAATTCATTTTATTTTTGCCGCATTTAAACAATTAAGTGAAGTTGATTAAAAAGGCAAGTCACCTGTAATACTCAAGGGACTGATAGGCACATTTGCGTTTGCACTCAATCACGGTCCACTTTTCATCTCCGGGTCTGCAAAATCCCATGTGGCCCTTACTTCCGTGAAGAATCATTAGCACCCAACCTTTATCTGTCCCGGGCTCAGGGGGTGAGAATAACATAACTCTCTCCACAAATATCAATGGTTCCATCCAGTAGTTTTCATAGATTTCGGAGGTTGTCTAATGGGGCAACAGAATCTGAACATGTGTCGATGGGTGTACCAAAGACATCACCCCCTTATCAGAAACGGTAACAATCCACCTCTTTATTTCCATACACTTTTGACCTCTCAACTCCGATAGCCTATGGATATAAGTTTTACATTCCGTTATGCTATAGAAATTTCTATGATCATCGGTGCTGTAAGTTAAGGTCAAATTAAATATTTACAAGTTTAAGCAGCGGCAATTAGAATGCATAGGCTACAAAACACAGTAATTAGAACATGCATTGCGTCAAAATCATTTTAAAAACATATGCGCCAGATAGAATTCACTAAAATAAACAGTGTCCATATTTTTTTAATATACAACCCAAGGATTGAACTACAGACAACATTGATCGTAGACTAATATAACAATTGCAATTGACTAAAATAACAGAAAGATTAATATATAACCGAAAGTTGACGAGTTTATTTATTTTATTTTACTTTGACGTAACTAGTGGCGGAAACACAATTGTGAAATCGGCGGCTGGTTTTCTATAAAAAAAAAATTATACTTTATATGAAGTTATTTTACAGAATTGAGGCTAAAACACGTTTTGATCAAAATAAATAGAAAAAAATCCGTTTTAACCGTTTTTTTATCAATTGTTTTCAAAATAAGAAATACTGCAACCTCCGAGTGTCCCTACCTAGTCATTAAATAAACGGTTATAATATAATAAATATACAGGTAATATATCAAGGCCTTATTTTCAGCCAACATGAGCCATGGCAGAGGCAAGAGAGGTTTTCCATCGTTTTGTTCAACCGCCACGCGTAGCCAATTGGAACAAACTCCGCCGAAGGCAACCAAATCTTTGAAAAAATCCATATTTTTACAAATTATATTCAACATGTCTGGTATCATATCTCCCCAGTTCCTCATAATTATTAATCTCTATCTCTGTTTTGTCACCTTTAGCTAAGAGACCAAGTATGATCAAACTTAAAAAGTGGTGGAGTTTTATTTGGAGACTTAAAATTCCAGCTAAAGTGAAGTTTTTCTTGTGGAGACTAGCAAAAAATTGGCTTCCGTCCAAGATAAATTTATGTTATCGAGGGGTAAAAGCTGAGACATTTTATTTTCGGTGTGGTGGTCACTCTGAGACTACTTTTCACTCGATTTGGGGCTGTCTTTTTCAAAAGAAAATATGGAGTTTAAGTGGCTTTTCATATCTACTAGATTGTCGTTTCGAAAACTGTATTTTAAACTTTCTCATACACGTATCAAGTCTTTTAACCGTGGATGATTTTGAGTTATTTTCGGTGATTTAGTGACAACTTTGGCATGTGAGAAATAATGCCCTTCAGTAAAGTGGACTCCTCCCAATATTGGTTTCATAAAAATAAACACTGATCTGGCAATTGATAACGCGGAAAAGTATTGTGGTTTAAGTGTTGTTGCAAGGGACACCAAATGAATTATTGTAGCTGTTTCGACGTCTTTTTTACCTCTCCCGATAGGTTGTGAAGCGGCTGAACTGTTCACAATAAAGACATGCATGGACTTAGCAATTTCTAGGAAGTTGAAGAATTTCGCTATTAAGTTGGATTGTATGTCTGTCATCAATCTGTTGAGCTTTTCTAATGAGTTGTTATGTGACCTTAAAGCAATCGTAAAAGACATAAAATCTTTAGATGAACGTGCTTGTAAAAGTTTTTATCATGTTCGTCGGTAGGGAAATGTCCCCGCTCACATGTTGGCAAAATTGACTTTAAGTTGTAAGTTCAATAATATTTGGATAGAGGATTTTCTTGTTTGTGTATGTTCAGTCGCAAACGCTGATATATCTCATCCTGTGTAATTTGTTTGTTCATAAATGAAAAGTTTACCAAAAAAAAAAGCGCTAAGAGACAAGTTTTAGGACAAACTAATAGTATATTTATTTATTATTTATAGAGAGATGTTGTTTTATTTCCTATTGGTACTTGGAAAGTACAAAACTAGGTTGGACTAGTATCTACATTCATTAAGTTCCCCCATACTTTTATTTTACTTTTAATTTGCTCCTTACCAGAATAGTGTAACAACAAATCACCTCAACTTTAGTATATACTCCCTCCATTCTCAATTAATTGTTATTTATGAAATTACGTGTAATTTTAATCGGCTTATAACATGTATCAAAATTTTCATTCCGATAATTTTAATACAAGTTATTGACCGGTTAAAATTACACGTAGTTTCGTAATAAACAATTAATTGAAAACGGATGGACTAGTATTCTTTTTATCAAAACAACAACTTTCACCTCAGCTCTTTGTTATATTAATATACCTTTGCTTATAAGTTGCGATTAGGCTTGGCAAACGGATCCAGTTTTTCTTGGATCTAATCCGATCCAATTGAATCGGATCAGGATCCGAAGTTTTGGATCCGGATCGGATCGGATCGGATCCGGTGTGAAAAGGCAAAGTGGATAATTGTATGTGTACATGACATTTTTCAACAGACTTTGGATTTGTACTAATGTATTAAATAACTTTATTGGGTTGAACATTAATTGGGCCTAGTTATTCCAATACTCTTGAACATGAATATATAAACAAAATATTATAAAAGTACAAAATAAATATATTTATAGCATGTTTTGACAATGGTTGGCATTTTGTAAATGAAATTTTATACATAAAAGGTTGCTTTAATTGTGCAAAATAATAGTGGGAAAAAATATATTGTCAACTAACTTTACGCTGTGAATGGTTGACGTTTTGAGAATGAAATTATAAAAAGCTATTTTGTTGTAGAAATAATTGGCATTAAATACAAAAATATAATTTAGTGACAATATTTATGCTAATAATAGTTAGCTTATTCATCGTAGTACCTTCCATATAATTCTAAAAGTAGTTAATTCTTCATAATACATTCATATAACTCAAAAACTTCATTATTTCAATTAAATCTTAATTAACTCACATCAATAAACCTACCAAAAAAGACTCACATTTAACATCGTGACTTAATTTTTCCATAATTAACCGTTCTTTCATAATTACTAATATATTTTATTCCTTATTCCTACCCATCTTTATACGCATTTTACTACTACTATATTTTATAACAAATGGGTAGTAGGCTAGTGGTCGTAGAATTAAGAAAAATTAACATTTGAATATACTAATTTCTTTAAAAACAAAATAGTACTTTTTTTAAAAAAAAAGTATAGTATAACGTTACTCTTTAACTTAAAAGTATAGTATCCTAGACGGGTTTTTAACAGTTGTTTAAGAACAAATTTCAAAAGGTAAAAAAAAAATGTCGGAATCCGGATCGGATCTTAGCAGATCCGATCTGTTTGCCATCCCTAGCTGCAGTGATGTGGTAGTCAGTTTAGACTTCTGAATTTTATCATCTGGCTCAAAAAAACTGAAGGTTTTAACCTGGATAAACTGATTATTTCCAGAGCCTCAAACAAGCCAACCATAAAGACTATTATTAACAGGGCCAAGGAGAATACTCTTTCTATGTTCAACCCCACGATATTATATAGATTACAAAATAAAACATAGAATTATGCTACCTATCTGAATTTGTGAATGCATATGGTATTACTCGGTCCCTTTGTTCACAGGTGAACCAAGCGCATATCCAAGAACGAGCTTGTTAAAATCTAAGCATGTAGTACATGAACGAGAGGGCAGAAACACTGAACAGATTCTAAACGTGTCCGGAAAAAAAAAAGACTTTTTTGATAAGCGATAATTAAAATAGAATAAGCTGAAAGTATTTTAGGAATGTGAACATTACAAGGATACCATCCCATGAAAGATACAAATATTCCTACATAGCATAAAGGAAGCGATTATTTTTGTCTTCCTAAACCACTCTAACCCATAGATGTTTTTACAAAGTAGTAAACAATAACATCATAATCCCCGTGAAACAAAGAAATAAGAGCCACAAGCAAAATTATTAGCAAAAGCTTGAAGCCACCCAGAGAGAGAAATAAAATTTCATCGGAAACAATTTCACCCGAAAAAGCAGTGGTACAAATCAAGCCGAAGCAGTCAAACAAGGGTAAAAAGCAGTGCCACAAGTGATCCACTGCTTCTTCCTCCCACGTGATATCGTGCACCCAGGAACCTTTATCCACTCCTTGGTCGCCACGTCATACATGACCAACCTGTTCATCTGTCTAGACCTTAAAGACAACATGAGTAAACCTTTATTACCCAAGCAAGTCATCCGAACGTGCTTACCGTAAAATTCCAAGCACCATATATTTGGCATTCTGTCAACCTCCTTCCACAAAAGAGTCATTTTTTGTAACTCCCATATACATACGCATGTGGCCGCGTTTTTACTAAGCAAACCCACGAGTAAAACCCTCCCATTACATTTGGCTAAAGTGTGATCACTTGTATGTATAGGGGTCGGGATTGGAATCTGGTCCCAAATCCCAGTTATCATATTATACGACACAATTCCATCAGGGTCCGATCGCATAAAATAAAGCGTGTTATCTATATCTATCACTTGTGATCTAAAGTTTAGATACAAGGGTAGTTTGATATTCGATGGCATGGGACCTGGCCGGACCCATGCGTTTTTTACAGAGTCGTAAATCTCGTGTTCACCGTCACAACAAACCCAAAGAATCTTATAACCCATATTTGATGAGTCTCCATTCAGAGTCATTCCAACTGCGATTCTGGACCAAACCTCAACAGACCTAGAAGGTAACTCCTTAAAGGACTGTGTTACAGGGTTAGACACATAAAAAAATCTATGCCCAATATCAAGAAAACACACAAGGCCACCGATTGAAGCAACAGCTAAAACAATTTCTTTTGTCGGCAAATTGGGGATAGATGGATTGTACCATTTTTTAACCGAAGGGTCGTAAATAGCTCCGGTGTTTATATTCTCGTGAGTGATCGTGAAAAACAAGGGTTGTTTCTTTGGGATCTGAGAACACTCTTGGGAGAAACTCTCGGAACTCAATAAAGAATTCCATTTTCGACAAACCGACCGGAATCGAAAGAAAGTGGCAATGGGAAGTCGAGCAATAACTGCTTCGAAAAGGTCAACTGGGAATTCTTTCCAGATATGGTTTTCCATAGATTGGGTTGAGCTCGAGGGAGAGGATGGTTTTGCTCGGTTTCTTTCTCTCCGAAGTTTTTTTGCAGGTGGCGGCTTGGTTGGCTGCAGCATCTTACAGGTTCCAGATTTTTCACCTTTTGTTATAAAACTGTAACAACTGTCTTCGTTTGGGTCACCATCTAGGTCGAAGCAGCACCATCTGAAGAAAATGCAAGCAAGTGTAAGGCACTTAAAAATAGACATGTAAACTATAATTAATATGCATATCAGACCTTACAAACATATACTAATAAAGAGCTTCATGTGAGAAATGCGAAGAAGATCACACTTATATTACTTTTTACGAGGATTAAATTGCATGACCAAGCAGTTTACGACCATTCTAGACTTATAAGCATTGCAATCAAACACATAATAATGCAGTCAGAGTAAAAGCTTCCACAATATTCTTGTGTAAAATATAAAAACAAATAATGGCATGTGCACGAGGTGATTACCAGAGTAAGTCTTACTCGATGCCTATTATTACTATCTGATAGTTTTTTAATGGGAAATAAGCTCTCTTATGAAGAGCCACATTCAACATACTTAAGATCAGTGACTCCTACCATTACCCCAGAGAAAATTTCAGTCTAACTATAGGTTTTAGGACGATTTTACAAGCCATTGATATCACAAGTGAGCAGAACATACAGACAGCAGTTGCAAGATTAACTTCCAAAAGTAAAAGTAAAAGCAATTGTGATTTTCTGGTGCTTGCAAGGAAAACAACTCAGATTTACAAGGTCAGACCAACTTTAGGACGGTTGGACTCCCCCATTCCGCACGCATCTTGTACAAGTCTTTAATTATTCCATACACCCACTATATCCGGTTCAGATTTTATTAGAATATCACACTTAATATAACTTACATAACAACCGAAGAACAAAGTTAATTGCATCGATCAAAACAAACTCTATGAGGGGTGGGCAAAAAATCCGTAAATCCGCTCCGTAACCCAACCCGCATGGATTGGGGCGGGTTGGGGTGGGTTGAATGTCCAAAAAAAATCAATCCGTCCCGCCCCAATCCGCTATATATTTTGCGGGTTGGGTTAGGGTTGAAGTTCACAAACTGCGGGTTAATCCGTCTCAATCAGTTTCAACCCGCAATATATATATATATATATATATATGTATATGTATATATATATATATATATACATTGTGTGTATTTTAAGATACCAACCTTTAATTATTGTTATATTTTAGTTTTATTACTTGTTCGTGAATGTTCTAAACGTACTTTGATTGGGTTTAATTTATATTTCTGTTTGAAATATTCAATTTATTTTAAAATTTGGGTTGATTATGCAAACTAAGGAAAATAAAGGACCAAAAAAAAAAATTTAAGAATCAATTTAAACTCAACCCGCCCCAACCCGCAATTTATTTTGCGGGTTGGATTGGGTTGGGTTGAGATTTAAATTTCATCAATCCACCCCAATCCGCCCCGCCATTTATTTTACGGGTTGGGTTAGGATTGAAACAAATCCGTCCCGTGCCCACCCCTGTTACAGGAAAGGCAAGAAGAAACACGTCCAATTTTTTTCCTTCAAGAAATAAGACCAACTTTTAGGAATTGCCCAGTCTAAATGTAAACTTAGACTGTAACCATACATTTTGCCAATTTCCGAACCGAGGTTCATTCAGTGGAGGGGCATAAATTCATGTCTGAGATTCTTTTTTGTAATAAGGGAAAAATGGGTGAGTGCTATCATTGAAGTTTTTGACTAAAGTACATGGTTAATAAAAAAAGGGTGTGGCGCGGGGGGGGGGGGGGGGGGGGGGTTATAAACTCTTGTTTCACCACCTAGTTCTTCCCCATGCATACTGTAAGGGTATGTATCTCCCTATAAAGTTTTCAGAGTTGTTTTAATAGATGAAACAGAAACAAGACAGCCAAAAGATTTGTACGTCAAACAAGAAATACAGGTGATACCAAACTGTGAATGCTTTCCTCAGCTTTCATCACATAAGTAAATCACATTTAGCATAGCTAAATTATTAACCATCTCATAGAAATAGCATCCAAACACTGAATACACGAAAGGGTCTTCTTCTTTACCTATTTACCAAACACGAACTTTCTTTGTAAAGGGTCACTGCGTAATTTCATCACTCCCTCTCTCTTATCTATTGAAGGGGAAGAGAGAAATAAAGAGGGGTGACTTTTTTATTAAAATTAGATTGTGGTTACAGGACTTTTTTTTAAACCAAATACATCAAAATTAGGAATGTATAATATATGCTTTGAAAACACCACTAATAAAAAGACAATCTTGTCAGCATATTCATACAGGTTGGTTCAATTTTGTACAGTAACTCATCACCAGCCTCTTGTGAGGGATACAACCATACAAAACCTAGCAATTAGTAGACTAAAAATACATTTCTCGACGACTTTAGTACACTTAATGTATCAGTTTGGAAAAACATCATAGGTTGAGGAACTACATAGTTACAAAAACAATAAAAAAAATACATTCGTACATTTCTATCACTTTTTTGCAGTCCGTACAGTATCATATCATGTTTTTTCGATTTCAGTCCCCACGATGTGTTCTTTTTTCTTCTTTTATTCCCAACCTATGGTTGTTTTCCTATGTAGTGTAAATTTATTTTATTTGTAGTAATTGCTAACAGAATTAAAACTGTGCTAATATATTAGTGTACAATAAAATGTAGTTCGTCCCCATTCACACAGTGCTTAGTTTGATCTAGTTAACACTTGGACCACACACAACATGATAAAATCACTACATGAAAACTGGATACTGTGAGAATAACGAAGACGGGCCACCAGATAATACAGAAGTTAACTTAAGCTTGAAAACTTGTGAAACAGGAGGAAATATCTAACCCGGTCAATAAGATCAGTACGTAGTAAGCAAGTAATAGAGAAAGAAAATAGAACCATACACACATACACATTGACATCTTTATAAATTAAGTGAGAGCTTCTTTTGGATACAATACAACTCCATAAAAGATGTTCAACTTTTGCGAATTATATCCTCGACAACAATTTAGAGAAAAGCAGGTGAACTAGGAAAAATAACAAGAGCAGCTGAGAACACCTCATCCCCCAAGTTGGTAAAAGAATCTAACCTAATAATTCCAAGAAGAAGAAGAAAAAAAAAATAGAAAAAACATGAAAAGAAACAACAAACAATAATTAACTAGAAAATCTGATAATTAGTTCACTTGATCAGCATCTTACATTACAATGATACAATCTCCTGATATAGAGGCTTAAAAACTCATAGAACCGAGTACAATTGAGCTCAATGACATTGGTGAAGAACTTCTGAAGTAGGCAAACTGACAAGGGAGAAGATCTACACATACAGATATCTTATGACCCAAATCTGGTGGCAAACGGTGTCTACAAACTCAATAAAAAATAAGCGAAATCCTATTAACTTTCGGCAGCTTATAAGGAAAAACCTCAAAGCCCCCACAAACTAAAGAGAACTGGACTCAATTACCCCAAAGAAAACAACAAAAATACACAAAGAAACGAACAAAGTACCAAAAAGAAAGCCAAGCTCAACTAGAAAACAAAACACCTAACTAGCTCTGCAAATGACAAATCTTTGGAAAACTGCTAAATGAGGCAGTTTAAGCAGAAACACCGCAAAACCAGAAGCTGACAAGAAAATTTGACCTAATTACCGTAAAACAATATAACAAAAAAATTACACACCAACAGTTCAATCAAAGACAATTTAAATGAAAATACCTCAAATTAACAAACTGAAGAGACAATATGACTTAATTGCCCTAATCAAAACTACAAATTACACAAACACAAAGAAAAGGGTACAAAATAACCAGCTAATTTTAACTGTAAAAACCTTACACCAACAGTTCAATGAGAGACAAGTTAAATTTAAAATACCTCAAACACACAAGCTAAAGGGATAATATGACCAAATTACCCTAACCAAAACAACAAAATATACACAAATAACAAACTATAAAACCTAAAGGTTGCAAATAACCAGCTAACTTAATCTGAAAAACCTAGAAAGAAAAATTAAATCAGTTTTTTTTTAAAATCAAACCCCTATTTCTGAAGCAATATAATAATAAAATTAAACGGTGAGGGCATACTGAGAAACTGCAGAATTAGACAAGTTAAACAAAAATACCTCCAACCCAAAAGCTGTAGAGATAATGTGATCTAAACCTAATCAAAACAACATAATAAACACAATAAATCAAAAATTCCTAAAAGGTGCAAAACAAGCAGCTACCCTTTAACTGTAAAAATCTATTAATACCGGTTCTGTCAGTTCCTCACATAATAAAAACCTAATCAAAACAACATAATAAACACAATAAATCAAAAATTCCTAAAAGGTGCAAAACAAGCAGCTACCCTTTAACTGTAAAAATCTATTAATACCGGTTCTGTCAGTTCCTCACATAATAAAACCCCTAATCTGAAGCAATATAGAAAAACGTATGACAAAATACTAAAAAACCGGTAACTTGACTATATTACCCGAAAAACAAAACAACAAAATATACACAAAAACCTTAAAAGGATATAAAACAACCAGCTACCCTTCAACTGTAAATACCTAACAATAACTGTTTATTAAGTTCCTTACATAATAAACCATATTTCTGGAACAATATAAGAAAACAAATGACAAATTACTAAAAAATCTCGTAACGCAACCAAAGTACTTTGTTGTAATATGACTATGAAACTATACAAAAACATTTATTTATAAAACCTTGTAATAGTACCTTAAAGATGCAATTAATTAATGGAGAAGTCAAAGAGTAAGCTAATGTTGTTAATTAAATGAAGAGTAAAAAATAGGCACAAGATTCGAACTAGGGACTTGTGACACAAAAATTTTATGTTTACCATTTGAACTAAGGTACTATTTGTTCATTTGAGGGGCTATTAATGTATAAAATCTTAAATCTCCGAATTTTTCAATATAAAAAATAAAATAAAATTGGGGTGGCGGTGGCACCCCCTGGTTCCGCCCCTGAAAACAACAAAATAAACACAAAAAACCAGCTACACTTTAACTGCAAATACCTAACAATAACTGTTTATTAAGTTCCTTACATAATAAACTATATTTCTGGAACAATATAAAAAAAAACATATGACAAAATACAAAAAACTGGTAAAGCGACCAAATTACTCTAAAACAGAACAACAAAATTTTAAAAAAAAAAAAACTGACAAGGATATATAATTCAACCAGCTCCCCTTTAACTGTAAATACCTAACAATAACTGTTTATTAAATTCCTTACACAATAAACCCCTATTTCTGGAACGATATAACAAAAAAAGACAAATTATTAAGAAACTGCTAATGTGTCCTAATTACTTTAAACATTTAATAAAACAAAAAAACAAACACACACATATACATATACATATACACAAATAATAAAATAAAAGTAAAACACAACCAGCTATCCTTAGTAATTATCATATGGGGCTATTTTGAAGCAAAATAACAAGGGGTTTTTTTTTTTTTTTATTTACTCCTATGTCTTGGTTTTATTTATTTTCTACTCCTATTATGCTATTTCTACACTCCAAGTTGGGATAAAAAGTTGAAAAAAAAAATATAAATTTTTTTATTAAGAGTAAAACAGAAACAGGTTTTAAGAAATGGGTTTTCACTGATTCACCCAAATGAAAAACATTCACACACGCACACGCACATAAAAATAAAAATAAAATAAAAAATAAAACCTTTGGGGAGGAGAAGAGTGGAGGAGCAAGACTTGACTGATGAGCTGTCTCAACATGGCCACGTCATCCATCTCTTCTTCTTCTCTCTCTCTCTCTCTCTACATGTGTATCTATATCACTATATGTATATATGTGTATATATATATCTCATTTCTAAAAAAAATTTCCTATCTCTATTTCTCTGTGCGTGTGATTTTTATGTCTCAAGGCTATTTGGGGGGGTTTGCCCACTTCCTTTTTTCCAACTCATCACACCCAAATAAAGTCCGTTACGAAAGTACGTGTATTTTTAATCGTTTAATAACTTGTATCAAAATTATCGGAATAAATTTTTTTAAAATTTGATCATATAGTTTAAATATTAAATTTTACGATTAGATTTAAAAAAAATTGATTTCGACAATTTTGATACAAGTTATAAGCCGGTTAAAATTGTCCGTTGTTTCGTAATGGATAATTAAATGAGAACGAATGAAGTATTCTACTAGGCGGTCCTTATGGACTTTAGGTGAAATTAGCCGCTTAGCTGTAACAGACCTACTAATTGGTATGAACACATATGGCGGAAA
This sequence comes from Primula vulgaris, assembly GCA_963920805.1. Lineage (NCBI taxonomy): Eukaryota > Viridiplantae > Streptophyta > Magnoliopsida > Ericales > Primulaceae > Primula > Primula vulgaris. The sequence goes on along the minus strand of OY987215.1, from coordinate 30,013,724 downwards.
CAGTAGACATATAGCTATTGCAGTTATTTATTTGTAGTTTGAATTCAAATGTGCTTCTAGTTTGTATAAATACTAAAAAGTTCTCTCTCGTCGAATTTGTTTAGAGATTAGCCATCTCGAATCGGGTTTATTTGTATTCAATAAACAATATTCCGCACTTGATGTATACTACGTTTCAGTACTCTAATTCGGTAACCATTTTGATTCCGGTTTCAGTCATTTCTACGTGATATTATCTGTTTTCATTCATACTTAACCGGGGTTATTACAATTTGGTACCAAAACTGTTCAATCTCGTAACACGACAAACGAAGTAAATATAGGAAAGGGTTCAGAAAATCAAAAATATATGAAGTTAATTTTGGAAAATATGACAACTGTCGTAACCGCTTCAATTGTCGAATGATTTTGAAGACGATGATGCAATATTTCAAAAACTCAATTTGGATTGGGAAATGGAATGGTTATCTTTTTGAGCAGATGAGTGATTTCAATGAGTTATTCCATTTCAATCATATAAGTTCAGTAAATGAATATAAAAACGAGTTTAAAGATTTGTTCAATAGAATGATAAACATGTCAATCTATATTAAACTCAGTTTATTAGTTATGGGGTTAAAGAAAGAGATGAAATATGTGGTGAAATAAGAGATTTCAATAAATTTAGCATTGGCATATAGAATTGCTAAAAAGGAAGAACAGAACTATAGAGACAAAACAGAATTCCGGGAAATGTTTATGATGTTAAATCAGAACATTTCGTTAACAGTTTATGTTTCGAATCAATCTTATGTTTCTGAGTGTGATGTTTCTTTTCTGCAACCAAATAACAATCTGTTGACACAATACCATTTTGTAGTGTGAAAACATCTCTAGTTTCGAATTGTTGAGAAATATTGCTCGGAACATAGTTCTTAATGGTTTAATGTTTGAAAAGTGGATTGATGGTAATGATCATAAAATAAAGGAAACATTGGAGAAAATCCAGTATTTTGATCGAGGAATAAGTGTGTCATTTGAAATCAATCAATGTGATCCAACATTGCTTTCCACAAAAAAGAAAGTTGCATTTAATCCAGAAGTAAGTCCGTTTTCAATGTCGTTGACAGAAAATATGGAATACAACAATAACATTCAAAATAAAGGAGTAGTAATCTTTAAAAAAGGGTGGGATGGATTTATGTCTACGAAATTTTTTAATACCCAACTTTGGAGAAATTTTCGGAGACATGAATGGATGAGAATATGCAAGAGCAAAAAAGTATACACCGGTAGAAAGAGGGTGAATTTTGACGCAGAACGACGGGGGCTATCGAAACATTTGGATGAAGGATAAGATAAATGTGATTCCAACATGGTTGAGAAACTGAAGTATCTACATATAAGGGATCCCTAAGGTAAAGTGGCGGATGAATATTTGCATTTACATGAATTTTGGATTTAAAAGGGATCTTTTCAATGTGTGGCGGATTGAGTCAAACACTACCATTTTCCATACTAGTTTAACTAGATGTGTTGGTAATCAAAGCTTGAGCACAAGCTTGTTTTCAAGTGGTGGTGATCGTAACAGACCTACTAATTGGCATGAACACCTATGGCTACGGGAACATTTAGACATATAGCTATTGCAGTTATTTATTTGTAGTTTGAATTCAGATAAATACTTTAGTGTAGTTCTAATCAGAATATGTTGAACAATGTTGTCTAAAACGTCCCTCTCTCGTAGAGTTTGTTTAGAGATTAGTCATCTCGAATCGTCCTTATTTGTATTCAATAAACAATATTTCTTACTTGATATATACTACGTTTCGGTCTTCTAATTCGGTAATCATTTCGATTCCGGTTTCAGTAATTGTTACGTAATATAATCTGTTTTCATTCATACTTAATCGGGGTTATTATATTAGCGTATAATCACCGCTTAGACACCACCTAATTTGTGCTCAATCCATTTACTTCGCCTAATCTCTTAGGCTTCTAAGCTCCGTATAATTTGCGTCTAGCCGCGCATTTTAGAACACTAACCATAACTACCGAAAAACTCGTTGTTCAATTAAAAATTACGTTTTTTCACGTCTCATTTCTCGTATTTTATTATTTAAGGTGTAATGTTTTACTGTTTTTCACGTTTTACTAAGTTGGCTAAACAACCTTTTTTTAGATAGAATCTCTGGTTTCTAATACCCTTTCGAATTTTAATTGAACAATGAAAAAGCACCCGGAAAATAAATAAGGGAACAAAAAGACAAACCTTTATGGGAAAAGTTCATCTCATATACATAATATATACCATTGAAAATTAGCAAAATATGATGCAATTGTTTGTTAATTAATTTTGTCATTGGATCTCATCCACATGGGTCCGATACATGTTGACAAAATGTGGGGATTATATAGGAAATGTGTTACCTTTCTCCACTTAGATAATTAATTTAATTAACTTAGTCACATTAAAAAAAATATATTTATCATATGTTTAGTTTTTGAAAATTGATACTAAAGTTAGTGTCGCTAAATTTTAGCAACAGAATATCAATCAATTCTGTTGCTAAACTGTTGTTAAAATTTAGTGACACTCGGTTTACCAACAGTTTTCAAAAAGTAAACAGTTGCTAAATGAACTTTTTATTATAGTGTCGAAACTTGTAATTGTGGTGAATTTAATTAGAAGCTCGTCCGTGGCCTAAGCAAGGGCAGTATGTGCGACGGCTCCAGGCACCTCAAGATGAAGGGACACAAAAATGAATACTTTTACATGTGTATTAATTTGTCACATAAATATATATAGAGTTACAACCTTACCTTTAAAACCCAAATTTACATAAATAACGTTAATTATATTGAGTTTCCGTTACCCAATATTGTCTCCAAAACACTAAAAAAAAAAAAAAAGTGTTGAACCATCAGAATATTTGTCGCTAAAATAAGTGTTATTAAATTTAGTGATAAAATATCAACACAATGATAACAAATTATGCTGCTACAATGTTATGACAACAAATTATATTGCTACAATATTATTAAATTTAGCGACACTCGGTTGGTGTTAAAAAAGTCATTTTCTTATAACGAAAGCTGAAATTTTCAGGAGGGGCACTCTTTTATTTTCCCCAACATACAAATAAAAATAGTAGCATGAAAAACTGAAAGTTTGAGTCTTAATTAATGAGGTTAAAAAACAACATATACTATTCCAATTTTTTAGATTATTTTATAATGAAAAAAATTAGGCTGCTACATTAAGATGTAAAATGGGTCCTTTTTTATCACGTTGGTTATCGACACTAAGATATAATATTAAGGACCCAGCCTCTGTTTGCCTTGAAATTCGTGCAAATTTCGATTGAAGCAGTAAACCGTAAAAGTTAAGCATTAGAACATACATAATTATTCAATTTTATGTTTTTGATCACGTTGGTACATATAAAGTTATATGTAGCTCTTTCCAACTATATCTCATATTGAATTTGACTCATTTTCAAATGGAAAAGCATTGTTCTACTTCCATATACGTACTTGATTATTTTGTAAGTAGTGCATTTAGCATTAGCATTTTTACTATATTTAACTTTGAGATTTAGCTTACACGTGTGTAGCATATTTCCATTTTAGGATCTTCTTATAGTTACTTTGATTTTTAACTGTTTGCCATATTATTTTTTCTCTTTTATTTCCACGCTAGCACCATGAGTCCCACTATATATAAGTAGTAAGTACACTCGAACTATTATAATGATTTACTTGGAATTGCTATCAACTTGATTTTCTTTTTCTGGGTAGAGGCATCAATTATACTTGCCACTTTTTCCATAAATTATTTACTCCAATATTCTTGTCTCCTCTTTCTACATTTTTTGAAATCATTACTACGAATTTTCTTTAAATAATTCAGTTTTGTTTATGTTAATTCATCTTTATGACCTTGACCAATCATTTTTTAGATCGTTGTAATTTAACATAGTAACGAAATTGAATGTACTATTTTTTGTTCTTTCTTAGAACTTACTCAAATCAACTTGAAATATTGCGAGGATGGACTATTATTTGCTTTTTACAATTCCGGGGGAGTACATCAAACTTACATGATACTTATTAATTGTAAATTTATAACAACTTTAGAATTGAGATAACCATTCAAAATTATACAAACCTGATATCATTAGACAATATTATGGTGAATTGTAAAGCAAAATGCGTACTCAAATAAAGTTCATGGTCCTCGCAAAATTGCATTTTCCTTAACTTGAAAATTTTCGTCCCTAAAATCAAGCACATGATAGTTTTCCAAAACCAATCAAAATACTATTACTAGTTACTGAATCTTTTAATATGTTTCTCCAGTATAGAAGTCTCATGTACATCACAGAAGATAAAGTTGATAAACAAATTAAAATCATAATACACATGAACCTTCACATCACATGAAACAAAATTGATATACGAACAGGGCTAACACTAAAAAAAATATCCAAATAACGACAAAATTAGTGACGGTATTTTTTGTTACGAGCTTATTAGCGACGGTTTTTGTGACGACTTTGTGACAATTTAGTTAATTTACGACAGGTTTGTGACAGTTTTTTAAATTAGCGACAGGCTTGTGACAGCTTTTAACTCTCATTAAATCAAACATTATTTTGTAGTGTAATTGTGTAAAACTTAGTTGTTGACTAATTGTGTAAATTGTGTAAAACTTAGTTGTTGACGACGGCTTCTCGGAGTTATCTTCGGCAAAAGTCATAGTCTCATAAAATATTCAAGTTAACAAATGCATACTATCCGGTTCCACCAGATTTGACAACGATGTCGAATATCATGTTTTCTGAGATAGTATAAGTCCGCTATCTTACACTGAAAGTATCACATAATTAAGCAACTCAATCATGTTAAATTCAACAATGTACCTGAAGTGCTCTTCGAGTGAGTGTTCAACTTATCAATGATTTTTTTTAAATTTCAAAGATGTTTGCAGATAACATTTGTTTAAACTGGTAAAATTGAATGGTGTCATAGACTTTTCTCAGACAACAAGCTATGAAGCACTTCTCATGCACACAATAGATGTTCCCCATCGCCGTTATCAGCGAAAAATATGATATCATTAATTAACATTTGGAAAATGGTTGCAGACTATATGAATCTCCTCAGGAAACGCAATATCGATCTTAGGCACTAAATTTGATCTTGCAATGAAACACGTCAACGATGCAAAGTCAATTTGTAATAAAAAAAACTTTTTAACTCCAATGTCAATATTGTTGTTGATCGCGGTTTTTACCGGCGATTCTAGGTCAACGACTATGATCTTAAATCATTCTCAATCCTCTTGGTCCATCAATCTAAATGATCAAAATCAATTCTGCCACAACTTTTTGTACAACGACTTGATGGTCATAGGTCGTGTTTATCATTTCATCAATAATATGTTTTAACACCTCAATTACACCATCGTCGAGTTAGCGTCGTATTAGAGAAAAAGGAGGGCGCACGCATGAGTAATGTAAGCGAGATGGTGGAATTACGGGATAACTTATTTGAATATTACAAAATCGCATAACCAGTTTCATGCATATAGAGTGCCATCAACGACAGTCAACAAATGTAAACTTTTTTCTCCAAACTTCAAAGTGGTCAGGAACCTCAGTTAAATAAATGAATAAACTAATGTTTTCAAGCTTGTTACATGCATATATTTTTTGATTTTTTTTAATACACTCGATGAATTTTAAAATCGTTTTTCTTTGTACTTGTCAGCAACAAAATGCAAAGTCTCGTTATAAATTACGTGTTTGTGTTTATTTGGACACTCTCAAGTCTTATATATGTAACCTCATGCTAATACAATATTACCAAAACCAATAATTAATATATTAAAATTATGAGATTATTTGTTTTGTTAACTAGGTCGACACAAAGGGAAGCAAACATCATGAATCATGATAACAATGTATCTTGAGATTGGGAGTGATAATGCTAATGTAACACAAAATGCTACTTAAAGAAAACTACTATAAGTAGTTGAATGATTTGGTGACATTTAGATGGGTATGCAAATGCATATTATATTTTGGTAGCTGCAACGGCACATTACTTTATATTTAGGCAACAATGTAATGATATTATGCATATCATTTTTGCCAGAAATACTTTTTGTATACTTATTCTGAATAATTCAAAATCCAATAAAACTTTATTTTAAAGTTACCATTAAAAAAAAGGAGAGGTCTTTTCTCGTAACATTTAGTTACATGTATAATGGAATGGAAAGCCACGATTAGTGGGTTTATACGTACTTTTTTTACCTCACATGTAATTAGTGGGAAATCAAAATAAAAACTATGAGAAAACAATATTATGCATGTCACTACAAAAAAATGTCAATTTACTTTGACTCTGTTGCTAAATTAATGGTAAAGTGAGTGTCGTTAAATATAGCAACACTCAGTTTAGTAACATAACATTTGATGATAAACTTAGGGTTTTTCTTTTTTTGTAATGATATATATATATATACATATGTCTTAATTTATGGTAAGATAATTAATTCAGTGCGTCATATAGTTTGGGAGATGAGATGGCATTGAACGTAACGTTATAACATATGGAAAGGGATGGGTTAAAGTAAAAAAGCAAGAATAAGGAAGGTTGAATAAATGATTACTAGTAGGTACTTATTTGTTAAGACCAAGGCTAAGAAGTAGAATGAGATGATGAGAGAGTTGTAGTTGGTGTGGGTAATGATAGTTTGTGTTTTTTCAAGAGGAATAATAAGCATTGGGTGGGTAAATGTAGTCATAACTAATAATGGTCATCATCATCAATCACGTACAAGTACAATGTATTCTTTTATGTTGGGCACTAGTTATATAATTCTTCATGTGCTTGTTAAATCATGTTTTTCTCCTTACATTTGAAATTTCATGATTAATTGGTTGTTCAATCAAAACTTCAAAGTATACTTTAGATTTTGATAAATTGCTCTCTCTATATATTGGTTCTTACATAACAGTATTAATTTGTTTAACAATTTTACACACAATAGGAGTATACTGAATGACGTATACTAAAACTACTTAGCATGCTGGCAATAGATTTAAGAGTATACTGAATATTGTTGATGTATAATAACTTCTTGAATCGCTTGACAGTCTATTTAGTTAGCGTTTGAGCTTCTGATCGTAACACCAAATCACCGACTCAAATACTGACCAAGTTCTTATAATATTGCAACCTAGCTACCGAGCGTCTTCAAGGATATCGAGATTCTAAACCATCAATTGATGGCTTCTAAAATCTTAGAGAACCGAGAGAATGTACGACTCATAGTTTACAACTCGGGATAGTCTTGTTTGTGTCGTTTCTGTGTTGTTTACCCTCCAGATCCAATTTGCTTCATTAAAATCTGATAATAGTTTTGGTAAGAATTCTTGAATTTTTTCAACAATACTGTCAGATTCTGTTTTCATGCACCTTGATTAAATTGATAAAAAAGAGTAGAAAAACCACCTATATCTCACATTTTCTTACATAACTAATACTCCAACTTCTTGATTAATTTGTCAATGTGGATAATACACCTGAAAGGATAAACAGTCTATATATAGTCACTCTTATGTCTTATCACTGGGATTTGAATCATTCGGCCCTCTGAGACAATTCAGCAATAAAAGATGGGTACCCCTTGTTTATTTATCATCAAATTAACATCAATCCAGGGCTCATTCGTAGGTCACCTAGGTTGGGTTGAGTTGGGTTCGGTTTTTAGCAAAACCGAAACAGAAACCGAGCAGTTTTTTCGGTTTGGTTTTTTTCGGTTTTGTTCTTTTTATTTTTTGGACCGAACCGGACCGGTTTTTCGGTCCGGTTTCGGGGTTTTTTCGGTTATTTTCCGGTTTGATTTTTGGTTTTTCGAATTTTTTCGATTCGGTTTTATTGTAAACCGAGACCGACCCGAAAAAGTTTCTTTTTTTCGGTTTCGGTCTTTTTCGGTTCGGTTTTTCCGGATTCTCGCCCAACCCTAAGTCAGCTTTCACTAATATTGTTCATAAAAAAAAAGAAATTATTTTCGTAAATTTTTTGTATATTTTTTTTTTTACTTAATAATTCAAACAAACACTAAAACAAATAGTTTTTAAATTATTTTTTTACAATTTGATATCTTTTTCGTGTAAATTATAATTTTTTTTTAAGTCTAAAAACAAATTTTAATATATTTTAATATATTTTCCATATAAATTATAAGTTATTTTTAAAACTTAAAAATAGTTTTTAAGTTGTTTTTTTATTGGAGCAGGTAACTCGAAGTTAAAATAGTTTCGAAATCATGGGTTTCATTTAAGAAATATTATAAAATATGCGACTAATATTCTCTAGAATAGCTAGATCCATGATGACACTCTTTATGGTGCCATAGAAAAGATGAGAATGAAGTGCACACTCATTTATTATTAAAGTAAGAGTTGGGATTAGGCCCAAATTGAAAATTAAAAGCTCAATTGAGAAATTGTGAGTTGGACCAGCTGGTTACGTTCATATCGGGTTGTCTTAGCTAAAGGTCATCTTTTTTAAAGTTTAATTTAGGCATTTGTCCATTTTTGGTGTACTACTAGTTTTTTAGGATATGGTGTCTTAAATTGTTAAGTACCGTTCTAATGGCAAAAAAAACTATAAAGTTTTAATTTTGGTTTTAATGTTTTGAAATGAACAGCGAATGAGTAACACTATCGTGAACGCAGTCAACTATTATTTAGAATGTGTCACATACTAAAACATAATATCTATTAATAAACCTAAAAATATCTACCATAAAATTAATTCAAAATTAAAACTAAAAAATACTATTGGTTGGTACATCCTAACTAATAGTGCATCATGTTCATTTAATTGTTTTTCAGTATGTTGAGACAATATAGAAAAAAATTCAAACTTTTTGTTTAACCCTGAATGAAATTGTATTTTATCTACTAGTTTAAAAAAAAACATGACATGTTAGCTTAAAAAAAATAAGACTGCCAAAACAAATCCGTGACCGGTACACCTTGTATGTTTCAGACTCAATTTTTTTTATATAATGATAATAGTAATAACTACTACCTTCACATAGTCACATTGAACCCTTGGATTACCCACATTGCTCGTGTAAGACTCAAATTGATAAACCGTTTTAGACAAGTACTGATTGGGTGTGTTTTTTATATGAAATTACTCGAATACCCATCCTCTAATGACAATTCAAATAACAAATAGTTGTAATTTTTTTTTAACTTACTCTTCATATTTGCTCTTTATTTTTTACCAATCAGTATAAAAATTATAGCAGATTTTATTTAAATGGAGAATTTATTTCTAACAATGAACATAAATGGTTGAAAGTACAATTTTAAATGTTATTAAATATAAACATAAATTATTATTCATTTTATTATGCTAATTATATATATTCAACAAAGTAGCTATACTATTTTTCTTTCATATCTTCGTCTCAATTCTTACATTAAAAACAGATAGTTTAGTACACCAAACTATCTGTTTTTAATGATTTGGGTATTCATTTTTCAAAATTTTTAATTTAGTTACCACACTATAATGACTTTTCAATTTAGGTACAACCATCTAAATAAATTACGTAATCATGTCACGTGACATTTGACAACCATTGATTTGAGAGACTAATTTGACAATTTTGCACAAAAATATGTCATCCTATAAAAACGTTTCCCCCAATTTCACACATAACAAAAATTGTCAAATTAGCCTCTCAAATTAATGTTTGTCAAATGTCACGTGACATGATTTCGTAATTTATTTAGACGGTGGTACCTAAATTGAAAAATTATTATAGTGTGGTAACTAAATTGAAAAAATTTAAAAGCTCAATACATAAATCGTTAACAGCACTGTAGTTTGATGTATTAAATGTATTTTTACTCCTTTAAACTATAATTTTGATCATATATGTATTTGCCTTTATGTATTTTTCTTTTTTATATGGTGGATAAAATAAATAAACCAAAGTGGTATGTAAACATGTAATCTTGAAAACATTTATGTATAAGATCAAATTAACTATTCTAGCGGCTTGGACTAAAACTTGGAAATATTGGATGGACCAAAACTTGGAACTAATTATGAACATTTTGTTTGGCAATATATGGAATGCTAGAAATAATATGATTTTTAACGAGCGAACACCTAGACCTCAACAAATTCTTCACCAAGCAATTCAGCTACATGAAGATTTCATCGATAAATGTTATACTCCAAGTATTCCTAAAAATAATCTTGAGGGTGTAGGTAGGTTCATATCGAGTAAATCAGTGTCGGCCCGGTTAATATATATGTCCAAGTCTCAAAAATATTTTTGATTGCTTACAAAACAAAATTAAAATAAAATTATAGTTTGAGAGTATTCAACCTGATCAACAAGTCAAAATAATGATTACACAAACCCTTTGCTTTACTATAACATAATGTAAATGATATGTGATTAAATATTTCCTATAGAATTAGAAAATATATTTAAATAATAGTAGATTGGTTGTCCTTTAAATTTTTTTCCAAACATTTGTCTGTGTCCCAAGACTTACTAAACTTGGGTCAGGATCGGTCATGGAGTAAACCATTACGTGGCTATCTAAAAATTAATTTTTACGTTTCATATAAGGAAAATGGTGTTTGGTACGGAGAAGCTATTATCGTTCGAAATGAAAATGGGCCGGTGGTGGACATGTGGAGTGTTTCATTTAAGACGCCAAATCATCTGATTGCTGAAGCATTTACTTTGAAAATTGATTGTCAAAAGGCAAAAGAAAGTTAGTGGAATGAGATAGAATACGAGTCCGACAATATTGTTCTGATTCGATCGTGCAAAGAGAATAATGAGCCCACCTTCTTATGAAATAGAGCTATTGTATTCTCACAGACATAAATGAGTTCACCAAAGTAATGAATTGTATTTTTTTCTTGGTGTCATCACTCTCAAAACAAATCGACGAATAGTTTGACTAATCAAGCAAGAATATAGTCTTCAAATCTCTCGTTACGAGTTGTATCCGACAAGTTTTGGTCCCTCCTGTATGACAATTAATGAAATTCTCATTAAGGTTAAATAAAATTAACTACTCTCAATTTTACATAGAATAGGTTTAACCCGACCCGTTTCACATATCGGGCCTGCCGTTATACAGTGCACAAAAACGGACATAAAATTTGACAATTTAAATCCGACACGTGGCAACATCTAAGCCGTTGATCTCAATCATAAAAGTAGTTTTTGAAATAATAAAACATTTAACACAAATCCCTCCTTTCATTATTTGAAAAAATCTCTCTCTCTCTCTCTCTATATATATATATATTAAAAAAATATATATATTTATATCATTATATTTAAATTGAGGGGGAGCTGAAGATCTTAGTACACATCTTCAAAGGGAATTTTTGTAAAATTTCAGCTGATTTTTAGTAAGTAAATTTATTCTAAACTTTCCTTAATTTGATTATGTTTTGTTTTGGAAATAAATTTAAAGTTTCTATTTTTATGAACTTAATATTAGTGACCCTTTTAAGAAAGTGATGTTTTTTTTCTACCTCTTAAGTTATTACAATGTTTGTTTAGAATTGTTTTGGAGCTGAATTATTATTTTATGTTGATATTTTATTACTACAATCTTTTTTCATTTTGGTTGAAATTAATTTTTATGAAATTAGTATTAATAGAACTAACGACCCTTTTAAGAAAGTGACTTAATTTTGTCATTTTTGTTGCTTAATCTGTATTTAGTTCTATTCCAATTTGTTTTTATGTTAATGCTTTGACCCTTTGATTACAATTTTTTTCCATTTTGGTTGATTTATCTCTTTTCATGTGATGTCTTTATATTACTTCAACATTTTTTTAGTCAGTTTAGATATTATAATTTTGGATTAATAAGATTTGTTTGGTACTTGGATTGAAATTTATTTTTATGAAATTAATATTGTTGGAGCTAGTGACTTAATTTCGTCAATTTTGTTGCCTTTTCTGTATTAATTTTATGTTAATCTTTGACCCTTTGATTACATTTTTTTCCATTTTGGTTGATTTATCTCTTTTGAATATGTTGTCTTTATATCACTTCAACATTTTTTTAGTTAGTTTAGAAAATAGGACTTTGGATTAAATCAGATTTGTTGTGGTACTTTAAATGGTCTTATGAGCTTATATTGGTGGAACTAGTGACCCTTTTAAGAAAGTGACTTAATTTTTTCGATTTTGTTGCTCTATCTATATTAAGTTTTATTCCATAAAAATAAAATGGGAAGTTTCTAGCTTTTAGATAATTGAATGACGGGTTCAGTTTTGTTTCGGAACTTAATTTAAAATTTGAAATTTGTAGTTTTATGTACTTAAAAATGGTTTAGCTCGTGACCGTTATAAGCAAGTGATTTAATTTCGTCAATTTTGTTGCTCGAGTATTAAGTTTTATTCCATAAAAATAATAGGAAGTTTCTATCTTTTAGAAAATTTAATGGTGGGTTCAGATTTATTTCGGAACTTAATTTGAAATTTGTAGTTTTATGCAGTTAATAATGGTTTAGCTCGTGACTGTTATAACCAAGTGATTTAATTTCGTCAATTTTGTTGCTCTATCTGTATTAAGTTTTATTCCATAAAAATAATGGGAAGTTTCTAGCTTTTAGAAAATTTAATGGTGGGTTCAGATTTGTTTCGGAACTTAATTTGAAATTTGAAATTTGTAGTTTTATGCAGTTAATAATGGTTTAGCTCGTGACCGTTATAAGCAAGTGATTTAATTTCATCAAATTTGTTGCTTTAGCTGTATTAATTTTCATTCCATTAAATAAAATGAGAATTTTCTAGCTTTTAGATGATTGAATGTTGGGTTCAGAAATTAATTTGAAATTTGTAGTTTTATGAACTTAATACTGGTGGAGGCCATGACCGTCATAAGCAAGTGATTTAACTGCATCAAGTCTGTTGCTTTTATCTATCTCTGGCTTCCTGAAATTCTAGCTTTTAGATAATTGTAAGTTTTGATTTGTTATTGAATTTTAAGCCTATTGTAGTCAAAATTCTTGTTGGATTCGTTTGATTTCGCTCTTTTAGTTTACTGTCTTTGTAGCCCTTCACCAATTTTTCGGAGTAAATTTAAAGATTAGAACTTTAGATTAATTAGAGTTGTTGTAGTATTTCTTTTGAAAATTTATTTTCTGGGCTAATTTTTTCTGGAGGAAGTCGTGATTCATTTAACACAATATCTTTGAATTTTTGATTTTCTTTATCTGAGGTTTGATTGTTTGTATGAAGTTTAAATTCATTAAATTTGTTATAAAATTTATTTGAAATTGCTATGTTTGGAAGCTTACTGCACTAGAGAACACTACAATTGTTTTGGAAAAAAAGCTGACATAAATGGTCTTTTAGCAAATGATTGTATAGTTTTATCATGTTTGTTTACTTATCTGTCTTAGTAACATACTAATATTGTCTTGATTTAGGGAATCCAACATTTTTGAGGAAATTGAGATCAATTTGATTTGTTTTGAAGTTGAATTTTCTTTTTTACGAATTCGCAGGGATCTGTGATGTTTATACAAATTTGTTCAGTTTGTTTACTTTTCTTATAATTATGGCATTTTCTCAATTTTCTTTGCAGTTTAGATGAATTAGAAAATTTCTAGTTTTCAAAATTAAGATTTTTTGGTGAAACCGCGCACGAGGCCTTTTTTTGATAAGATTTTATCGAATTTGTCTGGCTTCAACGGTCCTTTACTTGAAGAACTTTTGCAGCTTCTGGGCAGTTAGATTTTCTCCGGAAGTTTTTTTTTTCATGTAACCCAAACCAAGAATATAGGACTTCGTGGATCAAATATGGATTACTTCATCGATCTTATGTTAAGGGCTTTATTGCTGCCAGCCAAACTATTGTTTTCATACACTTTCGATCCATAGACATTTTACAAATTAAATTAGTTATTTCAGTGTGTCAAACTAATGAGTTGTTAGTATAATTTGCAACTTTTGACACTATTTAGTTCTTCTTCTTATTTATCATTTTAAGTTTATGGATTTTGTACAGGTTTGCAATTAAATACATGATAGAATTCTGAACTTTTTAAACAAATGATACAATTTTACCGATTTCGTTTCTAAGTTGACAAGCTGTAGTTTCTCGGTACTCCAATTTCATGAGGCAGTTTAGACTTTAAATTCATTGGAAATCATTTTTTGACATTTCCGTCTTTCATACCCTCAATTTAGCACAATGTTACAATTTCGCCAGACTTGTTTTTCTTTGTCTATGTCTTAATTTAAGGAATTTTTATCTACTACCTTTTCCACTATCTTTCGAGGAAGCTTAGATTAAATAAGGTTCTGATAGTTGCAACTTGCAAGTCAGGTCCGAATCAGTAGTGAGTTGTTTGGCACCTAGACGGCCTCCTGGAACAGTGAATAATTTGGAGATTAATTTCAAAACTAAGGATTTGGGTGAGATTGGTTATCCTATCAAGAAAATAGCATGATTATGTCAAATTGAATTCATCCTCTTTACATTAAGGCTTTATAGTTTGTATGTTCTAGCTAATCCAATATTTCTGAGGAAATTTAAGTCGATTTTATATATACAAACTGTTGGAAATTTAGTTATTAAATGGAATTAAGATGGACTTTTAGTTTATGATTATGTCAAATTGAATTCATCCTCTTTACATTAAGGCTTTATAGTTTGTATGTTCTAGCTAATCCAATATTTCTGAGGAAATTTAAGTCGATTTATATATACAAACTGAAATTTAGTTATTAAATGGAATTAAGATGGACTTTTAGCTTTGAAACCGTATGTGTTCTAATAGTCAAATTCCAAGGAGCGCTTACTTTCTATACGCTGTATAATGAAAGCTCATTTGTCGGAAATGCAGGACAAAATATTAGAATCTAAAATACTTATGTCTACTTGCTTCTTAAAAATCCAATGCTTCAAATACTTCTTAACTTTTTTTCTATTTTTCTAAGCAGCAATTCTAATTTCATTCATTTCTTTCTGGCTTCATGGATTTGTAAAGCTAAAACAGGGCTTCATGAGTGAAAGTTTTCTAAACGGTGTAAAGATATCAAACCTCGTATCTAAAATCGTAGCTAAATAATAATTTTCTTTTCGATCTAGGTTCACCTACCTTTATATTATTATTTTCTTCTCTTTCATTATGCTGTTCTCTTATTTAGTTAACTTGTCTCACCATTTTCCCTTTTTCTCTTTTAGGTTTGGGGCTGTTTTTGTTTGGAAATGTTTCTTCTGTTGCAAAGCAACCGTGGAAATTAATACAATGAACACTGCTTCTGACGGGGGTATTCAGAGAACGCAACCGTTTCATCGGTATGTGCAGATACATAGTGTGATTCTTATAATTAGTAATTGAGTTTGATTTGAGCCTTTTGTTGCCTAATCTTCATAGTAAACGGATGTTTTCAAATAAGCAAAAGGAAAAAAGTAATGATATGTACATCAAACTGATTAAATTATTTTGAGGTTTGTTAGGTTCAAGTTTACTTTTGCCCAAACACGCTATTACAATAAGAAAGTGAGAACTGAGAATCCTCTATTTGTTTTGCTAAAAGTGCCTTATTTGATATGGACCTTAAAACTTACCCTTAGCATGGTCTTTTCTAAGGAGAATAACTGGCCCTGCAAGGCGCTCAACAAAGGGGCAGTGGACCGAGGCCGAGGTAAATAGAAGTCCATCTCTACTGGACATAATTTAGCATTCTGGTAATTCATTCAGCTATATCCTATAACGCATCTTTGTCAATTTTTGTACAGGATGAGGTATTACGTAAGGCTGTTCAATGCTTTAATGGGAAAAACTGGAAAAAAATAGGTAAGTCAATACTTTACTCTTGCTTTTAATTGATTTGTTGAGAACATATTAAGATTATATAGTTCCATGAATTTAAGAACAGGTTGCACCTTTTGTCAAACTTAGTCAGCTTAGTTTTTCATGACACTTGGATTGCTAAATTTTCTTTTGGTTCATTCATTTTCTTTTTTTATTGGTCTTCTTTCTGTAAACAAAATGTAAATATTTGAACCAGTGAACCCTGAGAAAATAGTCAAATATTGATATACTTTTATTGGTCATGTGACCCCAAAATAATGTGCATGTATATGACATCTATAATTATATATTTATATGTCCTGCTTATGTTTTTTCTACAGCGGAGTGTTTCAAGGACCGGACAGATGTACAATGTTTACATCGATGGCAAAAAGTTTTAAACCCTGACCTTGTAAAAGGTCCTTGGTCTAAAGAGGTTAGTTCTTTAAGCCGTCCTTTATATTAATGATCAACATAGATATTAGAGTCCATCCATTCCCACCAAAAGGCCTTGTGATAGGAAGGAGAGGAACTCATATATAAGCATAAAGTAGGATCAATAACCCATCAATGTACACCCCCCTCACTTGTGGGCCGAGCTAAACAAATGCCTAATGGGCCAAATGCCCACAAGTGTAAACAACGAGACAATGGGGGAGCCCAACAAACAAGGAACAAAGAAAGCCCGTTCTGATACCATATTAGAGTCCATCCATTCCCACCAAAAAGCCTGGTGATAGGAAGGAGAGGAACTCATATATAACCATAGAGTAGGATCAATAACCCATCAATGTGGGACAATATTCAACAATAGAAATATTCTATCAATAGTTTGTTTATGTTATGAATATTTTGTTTCAATTAACAGGAAGACGATTTAATAATTTCATTAGTTAAGAAATATGGGGCAAAAAAGTGGTCTACCATTGCACGATACATGCCTGGGCGTATTGGAAAACAATGCCGGGAAAGGTAAAGATTTTCGACTTCCATTGCCTTTTTTTATCTTTGGGGTAAACTGTTCTAAGATAAGAAATGTTTAAGAAAACGGGTTGTTTTTGAGGGTTACAGTTCATGCCTGGACGTATTAGAAAACAATACCGGGAAAGGTAAAGGTTTTCAACTTCCATTGCCTTTTTATCTTTGGGGTAAACTATTCTAAGATATGAAATGTTTAAGAAAACTGGTTGTTTTTTAGGGTTACAGTATTGGAAAGCAAACTCATAAATTTGGTTTGGGTTATCACTTATCGCTCTCCTTGTTATTTGACGACATATAGTTCAAAACATTAAGATGATACGTGGTCTTCCAAATTAGACGTTGTTTAATCGTTTGTTTTTGTTTAGTGCATGCATAGTGTATGTTATGCTGGAGAATTGTTAGTGATTGAATGTAAAATTTTGTCCATAAACTGGTAAGTTCAGCATGAATTTATGTTCATGATTTGTAGCACGAAACCTTGATTTCAAATACCCTTTTCCAGGTGGCATAATCATCTGAATCCCATTATTAACAAAGAGGCTTGGACACAAGAAGAGGAATTAATTTTAATTCGTGCCCACAAGATGTATGGGAACAAATGGGCTGAGCTAATGAAATTTCTACCTGGGAGGTATATAAAACCCTTGACTTGTAGTAATATATACACCACATGTAAGCTTCAATATCATTCAGCATAGTTGTGCTGATTTATGTAATTTGGTTTATGATCAGGTCGGACAATTCTATAAAAAATCATTGGAACAGTGCTGTGAAAAAGAAATTAGATACGTATTTAGCTTCCGGCTTACTTGCAGATATTTCTGGCCTGCCCAAAGCCAACCATGCCGGTCAATTATTTCCTTCTTCTTCTTCAACAGCTCAACAAAGCAGTGGAGATGATAGTGTTACTAAGGACGGGAAAGAAGTTTCAGAGTGTAGTCAAAATTTAAGTGAAAATTTATATACTCGTTTTGAAGAAATTGAGGCCTTTCCAGAGCAAGAAATAGCTGAAACAAGCATTCCCTCTAACTTCATTGACCAGGATTACTCACCTGTTGGGGATAATTCTGATATAAAGGATTGGGAGATCAACCCAAATGATTTGCCTGATATATCTCAACTGGATTTTGGAGAAGATTTTTCTTTGTACTCTGCAAGTGTCAATGAAAACAATGGACTAATATCTTTCCCTCAACAAATATCAATGGAGAAAACCGAGAACATGGTATCTGTAAATGATCATTACAGGAATGTATACGCAAATATGGATATGGATGGACTCCCGTTCCCTGATAATTTTACAGATTGTCAGAATATTACTGATATTAGCGGACCATCAACTTCATTGCTTAACCAACCATCGCACTATCAGATATCTTATTTTTGTAGTGGAGCAGGCTTTATCAATGATTCGAATCAGTTTAATGGCATTTCATATGGAAGCCAAGAAGATGAAATTTCCAAGATCCCATGTAATGATTTTAGCTATAGAAATGACTACATTGAGAACATTTTAGAGAGTAGCCAAAGTAATAGAAGCCCACTGCATGAACAAGTTGATGCAAAGGATTCTCCAAAACTAACTCCTATTGATGTTTTAAGTCCAATACCATCATCTGGTAATAGCGTAATTGATTCTTTGAAGAATGAGAATTTAACTGTGCCGAGTGAAGAAAATGACCTGGGGTCTTTATATTATGAGCCCCCTCGTTTTCCAACTATAGATATACCTTTTTTCAACTGTGATTTAATACAAGATGATGGTGATGTTCGTCAAGAGTACAGTCCTTTTGGTATAAGGCGATTGATGATGTCATCCGTGAATTTATCTCCAATTAGGTTATGGGATTCGCCTAGGCGTGATACTAGTCCATGTGCTGTGCTAAAAAGTGGTACGAAAACATTTAAATGTACTCCGACAATATTAAGGAAACGAAATCGTGACTTAATATCGCCTATTTCTGAAAAGAGGAACGAGAAACGGCCTGGAACTCAGATGAATCAGGAGTTGTTTTCCAATCTGGCAAGAGATTTTTCTCGACTAGATGTTATGTTTTCTGAAAACAAAAGCGAAAAAGAGACTAAACCTTCTTTGTTATCACATGCTGATGATAAAGAAAATAGGAATTATAGCATAGAAATGGGAAAGGAAGAGTGTAAAGATGGGAATGTGGATACGACGGTTACAGATGACAATATTGATGAAACCAAATTCAAGGTATATTTTAAACTAACTTCATTTGATGATTATGTGGATAATATGCATTTTTTTCAGAAGTCTATTTGTTTTTTCTCTAAAGTTATACCAATCTCTAATCAAAAAAATACTGCTTACTGGAGTTTTTAAGATACCTCCAAATTTCTTCTTTTATTGATTAAATTAGTAGATACATCACATAGAAAAGAGTAATGCTATTTACATGGTCCATACTCAAATTGCTTAGGCGTCAAACCATCCTTTAAATGGACTAGGTGGATATTCAAAATTTGTGTGAGACACACGTTGCCACCTAATTTATCTGATTTGAGTCTGTGAATAGCGTTATTCAAGATGGAATCGAATTTATTGCTAAAGTCTTTATCCATTTTTGAAGCTAGGATTTAATAGAATCTTAGTAGTTAGAAAATAATTACTAAATGGAGCTCTTTGGATTTAATTCTTTTTCTCTTTTCTTTTCCGGTTAGTCGCCAAAGCCTCTGAGAATACTGGTTGAACAAAACATGAATGAAATGTTTATTGGAAACATAAGTACCGGAAAGCAGTGTTCTAATGGTGTTTCTCTTGTTATCTCTCCAATGACTCGCAAAAAGAAGGATGCTATGGCTGGAAGTTTTCGAAAAGATTTAAGTGTTGAAAATTTTATGTAAGATCTTAAAACCTTACATGTTTGCATAGACTTGTTTTTGAATTAATACTTGTTAGTATACATATTTCATCTTCAGTCTTCTTATCTCTACCATATCCGATAAAGGATTTGTCAGGTTAGTCTAGGCTAATCAATAGTAGTTAATTGAGGCTAATCAATAGTAGTTAGGACTTAGTTTATGCTAACAAGGCCAAGTAAAATAAAAAATTATGTTCCCGGAAACAAGGGCACTAATCGAAAGTAGCAACTTGAAGTAGAGGAGTATAGTAGAAGATCGGAGCAGACTTAAATGGACTATAATTAATCCAATAAGGTAGTGAAGCAATTAAAATTATACCAATACTTTTATACTGCTAGGTTAGTAGCATCTCATATTCTTCTATAGAAGATAATGAAAAGTATCTATGGCTGTCTTCACTATTTTTTCTTGATATTTTTGTGTGACTTTGTTCTCATTAGTTTTTATATTGCAAATACTTTGCCCATGGTTTTTTTCCCTGTTACTGATAGTTTGGTTAACAGATATGGTGATAATACTCCCTTCAAGAGAAGTTACGAATCCCCATCAGCGTGGAAATCTCCTTGGTTTTTCAATTCTTTTATTCCCGGTCCAAGAGTCGATACAGATATAACAATAGAGGTATGGTATTATTGGTAGCTATAGTTCAGATTCTGGTAGATAAGCAAAGAACTAATATTGGTCTTATATGTTGATGTTTTGTATTCAGGATATTGGTTACCTTATGAGCCCTGGGAATAGAAGTATTGACGCTGTTGAGATGATGAATCACTTAAGTGAGCAAAGTGCAGATGCATTTGCTGGTGCCCAACAAGTATTGGGAGATGAAACTCCCCAAACAATACTAAAAGAAAGACGCTTGAACATTATTTCTCCAACAACTACTTCCGCTACAAATTTCGTTCTTCCTTCTACTGTTATGGTATGGTTTTCATTTTTTAGAGAGATATTACAAGTAGACTTAAGTGGTTATATAGTTATTAGCTTTCAAGAAAATAAGTTGGGATTTTTTAGGTTAAAGGAAAAGTTGGATTCATCTAGCTTTTTTTAGTCTTCTGGCTTTACAGGCCAGAATCGGATAAGCTCTAATTTTCAGTTGAACAACCAACATCAGTCGATATTTAAGCCAACAAAAAGGCTTAAAGGTTGCAACCAAGCAAGGTCTTAGTTCCTGCTTGTCCTGCCTATGTTTTTAAAAGAAGGTTCGGTTTGTTTTAGGATATATCCGTTTCTCAAAAGTTCATAAAGCTCATGCGGTATTATGCTTAATTGTTAGTTTTACAATTTTTTTAAATTGACCTTTTTGAAAACCTGGTTTTCTAATAGCTGAAGACCAGACTTAATTGGATATGAAAATGAACAATCCCAAAGCCAATCTATGAAAATAAACCATTAGTAAACAGCACTTTTGCTTCATCTTGTGTAAGGATGGTTGTACGAAAAACTGAAGCTCTATTGTAATGTTGGGTTGTTTTAGATTGACACTAACTATGCTTTTAGATTTATGCTTTTAGATTTAGGCAATATAAAAGTATCTAGAACTTGTTCATATAAAAAGCTTACAAGATCAATTTTTTAAATATTAATTTGTATTTTAATTTGATCGTACAACTCAAAAGGTCGAGCCTTGGGGGATTTGTGGTCTGAATTTTCCACCTTAAGTTTCTGAAGTCAATGAAATCATCAAAACACAAATGAGCCAACTTATTTGCTTATCACAAAGCCAATCTATGTTCACATACATGCACTATCATTTTCGCATTTTCTCCTAATTATTGCATTTCTACTTAACAGACGGAAAAACGCATGCTAGATTTTAGTGATTGTGGGACACCAGCTAAAGAGAAGGCAAGCTCAACTTCCATGACATTCTCAAATTCCCCTAGCCGTCTATCGAAGAGTTTCCGCTAGCAATTTTCTAGGCCCGTAGTCTTGATGTCTATATATATATAATACATACATATTGTATAGTTACTTTCTTTTTGTGTGTGCTTTTCATTCATTTGACAATCTTATAGATTTCTGGATACTTATTTGTTCATTTGATTCGATACCCGAATGCTTATTTGTTCAGCCAATATCTTCTTTCTAAATGTATAATGATCATAAATAAATTCTTTCATGTTATCAATTTCATCCAGAATGCAGGAACTGTTGCAATATAACAAATTTGCATATAATAAATACTGTTAGAAGAGAGAGAATGTCAAAACTCAGTCTAGCACCAATTAGCATTATGTACACAGAGAAAGTTTAATAAATTGGCACGCTACAAAAAGTATTTCATACGGTCATCTCTCCTCATTGCGTTGTATACAGCCTGAACCTGAGTAACATTAACACAAAATCCGTTGTCAGTAACGCCTCAAGATATTTCGTTCCATTTTAAAAATATTATAAGAAATTGCAAACTAAAAAGTACTATTGTATGACAACGGATACATATTTTGAGAGAGGAGAGAGAGAGAGAGAGAGAGAGAGATTTATTACCTGCTCACTCGAAACGACATGGACAGGTCCAATACTTACAGATATGTATTTGCCAGTTGACGATAATTTATGTTTAACTCGGCCCTGTTATTAAGAAAAAAGTGTTCAAATCAGATCCTTTATTTAACAGCTTTAAATAAAACCAAACATTTGCTTGAAAACCAGTAGATTATGCAATAGCCAAATCAAACAAGCTCTTGTTCATAGTCATCTCGTTTATTGTTTGCTTCAGTTTCGATCACAACATTTACAATAGAATATAAAAAAAAAAATCTAACTTGTTCTAATTAATGCTGGGCAGACTTTGATGGTAAAGCCACTTTAACCAAGAATTAGAGAAAATCTTAAGAGGAAAACAAAATGACTGTCATTGACTTATCAGACTTATAGCTTGCGAATATCTTAAGAGGAAAAATCTTACTGCTGGGGCAAAATAACCGCACTAAAGAGAACTCATTTACTAGAACAACTGGAGATGTAAAACAAACCCACATACCCACATTACCACTCCAAAATAACATACTAATCTTTTCGTTATAAACTACTACAACACTTTAGTAACCAGTGCCAGTAAATAATACATAAGCTTATATGAAAAGGACCAGATTTCGCACTGATCAAATATAAATTTACCTCAGGGACCGGTTGATGTGTCACAGATTCAACAGCAACAACCATAGCTTCCACAAAATCATCACCGCCGGTTCCTATTGCTGTAAAATCTCTCACCGTTGGATAAGAATTTACCTGTCACATTACCAAAAACAAATGATCTAAGAGTACATGATACACACTTATTCATGATAAGGCCCAATATATTTGAAATCTGAGCTCTACGCCCTATACTCTCTCTCGTTAAAACATCCATCATGTTTCGATCTTTCCTTACATCGATTTAAAAGTACATGGTTACTGTATGAAATTTCAAGGACACAAAACAAATATGGTCTGTGGGCTACTGGGCTTTAGGTAAGAAGTGATATTTAAGAATAAGACAACTTCACAAAGTTTCAAACACTAAAAGGAATGAAGGAAAAGATACATTACCTTTTGATCTAAAGAAATCCACTCGTTTGTAGAATCATCTGTGACTGTTCCTCCAATAACAACATTGGTAGTCTGTCCGACACGTCCCTCCGTCCTTGACACTTCTGAAATTTTATTTCAACAGTGAGTCTATAATTACAATTACATACTATAAAATGATAAATTGTATTCTTCAACTCTAGGACAAAAGAACTCAATTGCCAATGCTGCATTGAAAGAAAAGGTAGAAGTGCGAGTCCAAACGTTTTACCATATATTTGCCTCAAATTCAACAGACTCTATTATTTTTTATGGGAAAATTCATGGTATAACTGTGAGGACAACAAGAATCCACTTATTCAACTTAGGAGATACTAAACAATGTCACTGGAAGATTTTTGTCGCCAATAATTATCTTATTAGTCCAATTAGTGCCTCATATTTAGAAAGAGCACTAAGCTTCTATGCTAATTACTCTAGAAGATCCCCAAGCGGCCAAGCCTATACACTTAGAAACATATCAGTCTACTCTGAGCACGCTATGATGATGCGTTCCAACAGAAGGTACAAGTACGATACTTTTTAACCATATATGTTTTGCCCAAACAAAAAATAGGATAAATTTAGTACATTATCAGTATCATTAAAATAGTTGAACAGTCGATGTCAATGATATTGCTGTATGCTTCTCCAACTAAAATATCTGGTCAAAGCTGTGTCTAATTTAGCAGCTATCATTTGCATTACAAGTCCGCAGACAACTGATATCCCGCTTAATCCCCTAAATATTGAAATAACAAGTTGTAACCTACAGTTTCAGTTAAATGCTAATATTGTAACAATTAGTAAATTGAGCTAAATTTGCAGCCAGAAACAAAAAAACAAACTAAGGAATAATGTTTCAGGTAACAGCTAAAACCTAACTAATGAGTAAAAGGCAATTTTGAAATAACATTAAATTGAGCTTAAGTTTTATCCTTAAAACATATTCAAACAAATAAGAACCAAAAAGTAATTTGAGCTCAATGAAACAGTCAACCAGCAATTCTAAATCTATTCACCATATACCGTGCCTCATGTTAAAAAGACATTTCTTGTTTTCAACAAGAAACTCGAAGTTTAGTAATTTAGCGAACAGTTAGAATACAATCTTCCAATTTAGGAGATGCAAAACGATGAAATTGGAAGATTTTTATTACCAATAAAATAATGTGTTTCTTAGGTCCATACACCACCTCATATCTGGACGGAACACTGAGCTTCTCATGCTAACTACTTTAGAAAATCCCCAAGCCTTAATTTAGGAACCAACACTATAATTCTGTGCACATTATGATGTACCTTTCAACAGAAGGTAGACATAATATACTTTCAAACATATATTTTGCCTCAAATTCAGTAGGCTTTAAGCACGACAAAAATCCAGATCCAAATCGTCAAAATATTTAAATGTCCATCTCAACTACTAATGCTATATGTTATCCTGCTAAAAACCTCGTCAAAGATATGGTTAATGTATTGCCGTTCTCATTTGCAATCAGGTCTGAAGACAACTCACCTTGTTATTTATTGAAATACTGAGTTATGATCTATAATTCCAGCTAAACGCTAATACCGAATTAACAAGTAAAGTGATCTGAAACATCAACTTCTGAACATCGCATTGACCATCAAATTTAGCTAAAATTTGCAGCCAAAAACTAGAAAAAGAACGTACGAGTATTATTGAAATGAGGTTCCAGGAAAAAACAGATACCTAAATAGCAAGTAAAACTGAGCTAAGTAGTATCAAACTAACAGTAAATTGAGCTTGAGTTTCATCTATAAACTAATACGAACAAATAACAAACTCCCAAGTAACTCGAACTAAAGTTTCTGCTTTTACTAACAAGTAGTAATATCTAATAACGAGGATTTGGAGTATGCTTATCCTAACAGGCTTTTATCCAAATAATGACTAATTTGAACTACATTCTGGCCGAAGTCTAATAATTGGCTTGTTTGTTAGTACACACAAACAGTATATCACCTTGTACTTTTCTTTGAAGTATATAAGTTGGCACATCCTGAAAAAGTGTGCTTATTTATTAGTTCCATACAATGAAAATATGTTTCATATTAAAGTAATGATTCATACTACGGTCAACACCTACTATCAACTAACTTTCGCTAATATCAATCCAAAATACTCCCTCGCGCCGTCCTAAAAAATAGTTCAATTCGGCTTTTCACCAATTCTAATAAAATTTATTTAGAATGATTAAAATGGTTACAGATTTACTAATATGCCTTTTAGTTGATATTTGTACTTATCAATTAAAGAAAATCTACCCCTTTACAAACAGAAAACGGACTGCATATTGCTATGAAGCACTAGTACGAGTACGTGATACATACGAGTACCGGAGATATGGGTACGGTACGTGATACAGGTATGATACAGGTACGTCAATATGTTGATTTTAAATTTTAACGGTACTGGTACGGGGATAGTTAAGTGTACATTTATACAACCTCTGGATTATATATAAAGAGGATAATAGGGAAAGAACTCAAAACACTCTCAAAGTGTATTATGCCCCATCATATCTCAATGTTGTAAATAAATCTACTGAATCTATACCTAATAAATTAATAATATTGTAAAAATATGTAAGTATCCGGTGTAAACCCAAAGTACTAGATACGGGATACACATCAAGTAAGCATACTTCGGCATTTCCATAGTACCTTTGCTTAGTATCCCTGCTTCATAGATACTTGGGGAGACGGGCAATATATAACACTCGGTCCAATCCAATTTACTTGTCCAGTACAAAGAATACATGTAGATACAAATAATTGAATCTAGAACTGCTAAAACGGCAAATTTGAAAAACTTTAATATACTCAAACTATCAGCCTTAAAATTGTCAAATTTTTAGTTTTTGACATGCGCTTTTACTATATATTTTCTAAAAATAAACATTTGTCACCCCCCATAATTCTTATTATTCATACCCTCTGTTTGCTCCTGCTGTCGTGCATACCACAATACACATATATTCGTAGCGGACAAGTAATATGCAACAGAGGGAGTATTTACACCAACTACCAAACAAATCTATAATAACATTATTTTTTTTTAAATCGAGCCCATTACCCCATCAGAGAACTGGAAACCGAATAACAACAGATTACAAACTAAACAAAAATATTAAAACAAAAGCTTTTAATAAAAAGAAATAAGTGACCTGAAATGGCTTTAAGAACAGCTTCCTGAGGAGGCCCTTGCTCCATATCATCATCATCATCATCATCATCCGAAAACCACCGTTGCGTCCCGTCACCGGAACAACACACACTTTCCAGCTTCTTCTTCTGCTTCTGCCTTGTCCAATAATCTGTAACACTTTTATTTTTACTATAACAATTATAACAACCCAAGTTTAATAATATTGAACAGTAACTTTTACTATTATTGCTAAATTTATTGTCACTATTATAACTTGGTAGAGGTGGGCCCCACAACAACGTTGTACATGCCATTGATGTTTTTTTTTTCTTATTTGAGGTTGTCAAATAAGTTGGTTATACAGTTATAATGACCGGAAAATAATAATAGTGATAAATAAAGATAAGTGGAAATATATTTTTTATTTATTTATTTTGTTTTTAAAGTAGGCACACGAGCACCTCTTGTTTTAAGTGAGGATTATTTACGTTTATAGTCCTTGTAGATTTTATTTAGATTCTGTGTGGACTCATTCACAATATGATTGAAATTAGGTCTTGTTTCGGTCCGGTTCGGATCGGTTATTGGCAAAACTGAACCCGAAACCGAGCATAAATTTCGGTTTGATTTTTTTCGTTTTTTGGCCTTTTTATTTTTTGGACCGAACCGAATCGGTTTGTTTCGGTCCGGTTTCGGTCTTTCGGTTTAATTTTTGATTTTTCGGTCTTTTTCGGTTTTTTGGTTCCCAGCCGTAATTGAAATCATACTTGAAATCAGGTTCCTATTTCCCGTTCCCCGTTTACCCTCTTTTCATTATTTTACGTGCACATCTTATAAATTTTTTATTTTGTTTTCCATATTTCACATTTTTATTTAGTGTTTCTCTTCCCGCTTATGCTTCCTTCACGGCAACTGTGATTGAATTGATTGAGTCAATTTATTCTTTTTCTAAGTCTATATTCGATGATACTGTATCTGTTACTATTTATAAGTCCATTACGGTATATCATTATTTTTTTCACCAATGTTTTAACAAATGTTATGTGAGAAGGATTACCTAATAAACTGTTTCTATGAAGTATGAAGTTATAAACTCGAACACCTTGAAATGAAAATATGAAGTTATAATTTAGAACAAATTGAGTAGTAGTTTTTTTAGGTTAAATATTATTGCTTAAAAAAGAAGTAACCGAAAAACCGGTTTTAATAAAATACAATGACGGTTTGGAAATATCATAAAAGAACACGCAATGCGATTTCTAGATAGATACAGGTCAGATAGCGCCTAGTTAGCTTAATCACCGCTTAATTCACTATGCGTCCGCGCTCCGTGAAATTTCCGCATAATCTCTCAACCATGTTGTTAAAATCGGAGATATGGATTAAATTGAACTATTGTTGAAACTATTATACCATTTTGATGTATCTAATTTTCTCAAAACAACAATACTAAAAAGCATTCTAAAAAAAACAGAGGTAAAAATTAAAGAAAAACCAGAGAGAGATACATATGTATATATATATATATATATATATAGATAGATAGATATATATATAGAGAGAGAATGTATGAATGTGAACAGTCAGATTCTGAGATAGATTTCACGGGTTTTAAAAAAGCAGAGAAGAAATACAAATTATATTATGATCATAACTCCAAAAAGTAATTACACCCCCCCTTTTATTATTTTGTAATTTATTTTGCATATATTTAGTTTATTACTTACTAATTGATTGATTGTGGGTTTGTTTCGCATTGTAAAAAAATATATTCACTTCTATTTAGTTTTTATGTTATTTTTTTAATCAATAACTATGATTTGATTGCAGATTTTAAGCTCATTTTTTTAATATTTATTTCTTAGGACAAATTGATCATAACTCCAGAAAGTAATACTAACACCCCCCCTTTTATTTATACCCTTTTTTATTTTTATTTATTTTTTGTACTATATATTGTGCATATATTTAGTTTAGTACTTAATAACTGATTCTGGGTTTGTTTGGCAATGGAAAAAAAATCACTTCCAATTTATTTATTTTAATCAATAACCTTACTTAGTAGGTAACAATTTTGGTGGGCGTTAAATTGATTGCAGCTTAAAAGCTCAATTTAAAATTTTTGTTTCTTAGAGGAAGTTAAAAAAGATGAGTTTTTTTTTTCCTATTAATTTTTATTCTTTGTACTATATATTGTGTATATGCATAGTTTAATAAGTACTTACTAACTGATTGTGGGTTTGTTTGAAAAATGTAAAATTATGCAATTCTAATTTAGTTTTTATTTTATTTTTTAATCAATAACCATGATTTGATTGCAGCTTTTAATCTCGTTTTTATTTAAACCTTTTTATTCTTTGTACTATATATTGTGTATATGCCTAGTTTAATAATTTAGTTTTTTTTTAATTAATTAGGAGGTATCATGATTTGATTGCAGCTTTTAAGCTCAATTTTTTATTCTTTATATCTTAGGGGAGGTTAAGAAAGATGAGTTTTTTTTGTCCTAATTTTATTGATTGCAATTTTGTGTTAGAAAGGTAGAAGCTTTAAGCCATAAATTCAGTTTTTTCCTAAATAAACTGTACTACTTTTTATTGATTACTAGTTAGGGATTGCTTAATTGAAGCTTTTAAGTTCAAGCTTTTTAGTTTTATTTCTTGCAAATTGTTGGAGGTTAAAGAGGTTTTTTTTTTTTGTAATTCCATTTTTATTGCTTGTAGTTGTTTGCTATAAGGGTGTGGTCTCTTAACCTATCAATCCATTTTTATTTCAGAACTAAAAATAGGTGAGCTTTTTTGCTTAAAAGTTGCAGAATACCCCCCCAAGCACATAGTTTGTTTGTACGCGCTAAAATAGTATGATCGTTTTCAATTTCAAGTTTGAAAAATAAGTAATGATATTTGCCCTCGGGGTTTACCAATACATTTGCATAAAGAAGTGAGCTTGAACCAATAGTATGTTGCTACCTTAGTATCTGTAATATTTTAGAGGTAAAACCCTGGTGCAAGAATCAGTTTTTAATCTCTCTTTTTGGGTAACTCTTTCATTTTAGACAACTGAGATAAACTTTTCACTACTAACATTACAAATAATTAGTAATAATCCATTTTATAATTTAGGAAGAAGAAACCAAGAGCTGTAGATTTGTCTGAAGTTGTTGATTTCCAGTCCATTTTAGAATCCTTCAATAGCAGTGGTGAATTGCCAGTTGGGATATCGTTAATTCAGTCTGGTTTCTACCGGCCTGTTTTCTGCTTGGATAATCATCCAGGTACTGCTTTCAAGGTTTTAGTTTTTGCATTTCAGTCCAATTAGGTACATTATATTGAACTTGGTGAGAGCCAAATGGGAGTCACTAAGAACTTTCTAATACCTCATAGTTTTTATGAAGATAGTCTGATACTCAGATTATTGGTTTGAAGTTTGTATATATCTGGAATTTTAACTAGAGCTAATCATATAAGTTATGCATTTGAAATTGAATGGTCATTTTTTAACTTAGTAGTTCGTTTTGTTTGCTAATGCGAATTAAAAAGCTTTAAATTTTATGATTTAGAAATCCTGCTTATTGATTTAAAGCTGCAGCCGAAGTTTACCCTAGTTTTTTCGTCATTTTACTTGTACGGACAGGATTTTATTTCATTCCTGGTGGTATCAGCATTGAAGAACAATGCCACTGGATAAGAGAGAGTTTATTTAGTTTTCCGCAACCTCCAAACAGAACAAATCACAATGCAATTTACGGCCCCATTAGCGATTTATTCATTGCAGCTAGAGATAAAAAAGTTTTAGTTGAAGATAATATATCTGACCAAGCCGATGATGTCAAGTGTAATGGTTATGATAGTAACTTAAATGGTTCTAGATGGAACTTTTATGAGCAATGTGACATACCAGATGGAAATCTATCAAAATCAGTACAGGCACCTTTATTGTTGCGGAAATTACGGTGGACTACTCTTGGGTTGCAATTTGATTGGTCGAAGGTAGCTTTGTATAATCATGCTTCACAAACGACGTTATAAACCTTATTGAGGTCTACTAGTTAAGATTAATCTTTTCTAGGAATTATTGTGATCAGTGGGTTGTGTTGGTTTGTTAATGTTTTATTGAAACACTTGTTTAGTATCTTTTTGCGGACTTGACACCATCCCAAGAAAGGGGTATTATCCTTTGTAGAATGGACACTAAACCATGAGCCTAATTCAATTTGGTATCCTCAATTAGTTTTTTATAGTGTACTGAAGTATATTACTTAGTTTATTCTTTCCACAGTCACCAATATTATATCCTCAACTTACACATTTTTTTTAATATTTTACAATCAATATGGAAAAAAATTCAGTTCACAGGGTGTGCTTTTTAGGTTCCGTTGAAAAAGCCAGTGTTTAGTATACAAATTGTGATGTGCTGCAAGTTAAGGGTACAAAATTGATGGCAGTTTACTACATTGACAGAAATCATTGTTCAGTACACAAATTCAACTTTTCCCTTGTGTACTGTCCAAAATAGAAAAAAGATACGTAATAATTAAGTATATTAGATGTTAATATACCCTTCAATAGCGTCGATAGTTGTATCTTAATACCGTGATTTTTTTCTTACGTAGTATTGTCATGTGTTATTTTGCAGCGAAATTATAACGTCTCCCTTCCTCACAAGAAAATCCCAGAATCTCTTTCTCAACTAGCCAAAAAATTGGCAGCTCCTGCTATGCCATTGGGTGAAGAATTCCAGCCAGAAGCTGCAATTGTCAATTACTTCGCGTCAGGTACTCTTCGAATTTACATACTTTATCTTGCTTTCGAGTTATAGATATTCTTTTGGTTCTTTCGTTTTTTCACACGGTCTCATTTGGAGTATACTATGATAATAGGCATCTTGGGTCGTAGTTGGATGCAGTCTCAAACATTTCTTGTTCTAAATTTAGCATATCGCTATGAACAAGAATTCAAAAATGGATAAAAGATTAGTTTTTTGCGGTCTTTTTGTAGTATGGGCTCTACATTGATTTTAGAGCCAGAACCAATAGTGATTAAAATTAGCATAAGGTAAGAAATGAAACATAGCAGTATTTTTTCATTTTTGTTTCTTTTGAGTTTTGGAATCAGAGGATTGAGAACAACAAGAAAAACAAGAAGTTTTAAGATGGCAAATAGTTTTGAGAACCTTCTAGATGTTAAGGCTGAAGTACTCTTTGGATCAACTTTTTGTTTAATCCCCAAAGATCTAGTCACAACACTAGTGATCTCCATACTTAAGGTAGAATTTCTATTTTGTTACTGTTTACATCCAATAAATTTTGTTGGTATCAGTAATGGTCTAATGTTTACCTAAAGGA
Source organism: Primula vulgaris (assembly GCA_963920805.1). Lineage (NCBI taxonomy): Eukaryota > Viridiplantae > Streptophyta > Magnoliopsida > Ericales > Primulaceae > Primula > Primula vulgaris. The sequence goes on along the minus strand of OY987215.1, from coordinate 29,981,907 downwards.
AAGGTTATCTTGTTAGAACTCAGTTCTTGTTAGATAAAGTTTGGCATCCTTAGCATCGATTCGAGATTGAAATCAGGCGCAATGCTCCTCCATTGCATTAATGTGAGTGGTTCATATCTTTAGTAGATTTTTCAATACAAATATTGAGATTCTTTTCAAACTAAATCAAGTCGTCATAAAACTTGCTAAGATTGATCTTGAACCCTTATTGGCTACATCCTATACAACTTTGGCCCTAGAGAGACATAAGTAGGTTTGAGCTCATAGAGTTAATAACGGAAATAATAAGTTTGTATGAGGATTGGAAATAGATGGCCTGGAAGCCTGTTATATAAGCCTGTTAATAGTTTGTGAAAGGCTTATTTGTTCATTTAACCTAGAATTACACACTTCTGCAAATGTGTAGATCTAAAGTTTTCACCCAAAATATCGATATAAAATAGATCCTCTTAGTTACTGTACCTCCTTTTAATCAACGGAGAAAAGAACCTAAATAGATCCTCCCACTTGCTATACCTCCTTTTAAGTGTCTGTGTTTGTAATTAGTTGCTACTTTTATCTAGTGTTTAGTACTTTTTTTCACAGCTCATAGAGAGTATGGTTTAATCACTCATGACTGCTAGAGATGACTATTGTTTATAGATCAATCATGACCAACTTTGGTGTTATTTTTATTTATTTATTGAATCTGTTTTTTGGGAAAGCTTAGAAACTCAAAAGTTGTGGTATTTAACGAATCGGTACTATTTTTCCGACTAGTCATTGATTGTAATTCTACTATTTTGCCGTGTATATCCTTTTTAGCTTCATTTCCACATGTGTCATCATATTTGTGTAAACTTTTCAACGATTATCATACTGCTGAAATTTTGTTTTTTTTACCCTACTTGTTGCTCCACTTCGTCATGCATCGAAGGTTAGTTACACATAACCAGGTGTTGCAGACCAAATGTTTTAGTTACTGTTCAGTTTTCAAGACGTGTCAAGACAATCAAAGAAAATGGTACTTTGGTAGGCTATTTTTGAATTTTGAAGATAGATGTACTATTTAGAAATGATTAACTGAGAGTTTTCTTTAAATATTATACGCCATTGCTATTTTCTTTTACTGTCTTGACATGTCTTCAAAGTCTATCAAAGTTTTTTTGGTACTCATCTCCTACGCGGTATGCATAGTGCATGTAAATGACATCTCTCAATCACTACCAAAATAATAGTTTCCATCAGGATGCAGTAACACAATCCTTTGCTTCTTGCTATCATTTATTTCAAAACACACTTGGTATTCTTTTTCTTGCCTAGATGTTAGGCCTAAATTTGATCAGTAATTCCTCATCTCACCACTTCATTTTTCTTTTTGTAGTTCAACTCAAACTTTTTGCCATAGACAATATTAGGTTTACTTTTGAGCTTCATGAGCTTATTACCGAGTTCCATTAAGATGACTTTGACATTAGTTCTGATCTTGTTAAATTCACTTCTGAGTTAAATGAGGCATATGGTAATCATTAAATTTCATAAAAGGAGCATATCATGCTGATGAAAGAGTGCTAAAAAGTGATATAAAACTGTCAACAACAATCTTTTGCTCTCAAACTTTACCATGACTAAATAGCTAGGTTTTCTGAGCTTGAAGCTGAATCAATGTTGAGGGAGGACCAAGTATCCTCTACTTGATTATGTGCTTTTTATTAATAATTAGTAAATTCCTTAAAGGATTTTAAATTCATGTTTTTACTTTCATGTATGGCTGATTAGCTGAATTTTCCTATATAATTTGTTTTTGATATCTTTTGTGAGACCTTTCAGCTCTTTTTATTATGAACATAATTCTATGAATATTTTAAGCATCTCAAAATCTACACCTTTGTATCGTTTGAACTTTAACTAGTTCGAGATTAAACTACGAGTCTAAAAGCAACTATTATCTCTCCATTTTATAATATAATAGAACATGAGCATCTTTTTTTTTATCTTTAGTTACTCTGATATAAGACCAAATTTTTGGTACAAGTCAACTGTGTTTATCACCTACTTTAACCATTTTGGTTAAGTTGAAAGTCGATTTGATAAATACTTCATTGTGATTCTAAATTATCATTATCCAAATTTTACACTGATACTATTTCTTTTGGATCTTTACTATACCTCCAATCTCGACTGACCTTGCCATTTCAACTATTCATGTAGGTCTTTTATTCCTTTGAATAATAAAATAATCAATTTGCCCAAATTTGTAAGTAAATTTAACCATATCCCTTGTGGACCAACACTTTTCTTCTTTGGAAAACAATTACCATCATTCCCCTACAACTTTAAGCAATGAACAATTCCACTACCTTATATTAATGAGACGTAGTTGTCATACACTACTATTATTTTGTTCTTTTACACGTTTACAGATGTGTCTAATTCTAAGTATCAGCAAAGCTTTAGTTGTTACGGTTAACATCTAGATTCTCTATATAATCGTGGGATAGTCCTTTAACTAAGGCATTTCTTTAGAATTGTGTTCATTAGTTTGAGTTAATACATCTATACAAGGTTGATATTTACAATTTGTAATTCCCTAGTACAGTTATCCATAGGTTTCATCAAACACACTATTGGTCCGCGTACTTTGAGAAAGTTACGCCAAAGTTTCCACGTAGGTCAAGTGGTCTCGATGTAGCCATGGGTTCGGAAACTATTAAACCATCATTTAAACTTCTGCCAACTTTGAGGACCAATAGTGTTGCAACTGAAATTTTAAAGACCACATTTCAATTTCTTTCTTAAGTACGGGATCTGTGTAATGATTCATTTAGATAATGACTATCGTCATTTCACTCCATACTGATAACAGGGGATACGTTGGGGGGACACCTCGACGATATGGAAGCAGATTGGAGTAAACCTATCGTTAGCATGAGGTATCTATAATTCTTAAAATGTTGCAAGATCAAAACAATTATAGATTTTCAATATAAAGGCGAAAAACAGGAATTTAAATCTTATTATTTTTGTTATATAGTTTGGGTTGCAAGGCTATTTTTCTTCTTGGAGGGAAGTCTAGACTGGATGAACCGTTTGCGATGTTTCTAAGAAGCGGTGATGTTGTACTAATGGCTGGAGAAGCAAGGGAATGCTTTCATGGTAAATTGATGCTTATATTCCCCTATTCTTGAATTGTAAAAAGTCATCGGATTTTTACATTTTTGTTTGGCTGTAGTTATTAAGCAAATAAGCTGGCTTAATTCTAGAAAGCTGGGTTGGCTCCTTAGATTTTAAAGCCGGATTATAAACAGAAAAGCTCAAGCTTTTAAATTGGCTGACCTAATGCAGTGCAACCTCTAAGCAAAAAAAGGTTAAATAAATTGAGCATTGAGGGTGTTACCAAAAGAATCTGAGTGTTTGTTTTTATAACATTTGTCTGATTAAGTTACTGGGATGATAGTATTGAGACGATTGCAGTGATACTGATTTTCCATATTTGAGGGACTATATGAGATAATGGGATTTTGGTAATAACATGTAGATAGGCCTTTGACTCTCTTTTTTGTACTGCCACTTTTGGATTGGTTCAAGAAACTCACAAACTAAATTGGCTGGCTTGTTTGTAATGGATGTGTCTACTTTGAGTTCTATGATTTCTATCCATAATAGATTTTTCCGTATAAAACTGATAACCTGCAGTTGTAATATCGTTTTGATTCTTGTCAGCTATTGAAATTTGTCATTTCTTTTCCCTTTTAAGTTCTTTGGCTCTTTGCCACTGGTAGACTAGGTTCATCATTTACCAGAGAATGTCACCAGTATCAACCATGTTGAAGAAAACCAATCTCATCTGTATTATATTTATAAACGGACGAGTGTTCGACTACTAGATTATGCAAATACTTAATAGTAAATGTTAAGCATTATATCCTTTTTGCTTCCAGACATTTTTTAGTAGTATGTCAAATTTCAAACCCATCTCAATTGTCTACTTGGTTTTCTCTTTGTAGGTGTGCCTAGAATATTCACAGATGAAGAAAATTCTGAAATCACTGAACTCGAAGAGCGATTATCAGAAGAAGACGATCATTGTTTCATGGAATATCTCAGAACATCAAGGATTAACATCAATATTAGGCAAGTTTATTAGTTGTATTGTTTTTTCTCATTTAAATCGTAACAATATCTTCTCTATAGCCTTCCGAAGGATCGATGAGTTGAAGTGATTTATGCTTAGGATCTTTTTGACTATGGTTTCTCAAAATTTTTGTTCTGTGTTTGATCTCTTAAATATATTTTTCTTGAGGATAGTTGAGTTTTAAATGTTGTACTAGCATATATGTTGGAACAAAAGCTGAAAATGAATGTGTTTTAATGAATTCTTTTTGCTAAGAAGATATATGTGTTGTTCGCGAGTTGAAACAAGTATATACGGTATTGGCTTTTTAAAGGAATATCACGTCCAAAGTGAGAAAGGAGAAACCTGGTACATAGACTAGTGTTCATTTGATCATTTACCAAAAAATATAAGGAAAAAGCAATACATAATAAGTAGTATGTTGAATGCAACACAAAAATAAAGTAAAAAATTGGCATGTTAACGGTTGAAGCCAACTCCCTGCTATTTGCTAAGTTTATGGTTATTATAAATTGGAAGAAAACTTGACAAAATGTAGCAGTATAATGTTCTCTCAAAAATCGTCGCTTTCTTCCTGAAGTAAACAATTGATCATATGCGTGTAAGTAGACACTTTTTGAAGAAAAGAAGATTATTCAGCCATATATTTCGTTTGTGCAAATGGAATTACGTGTATGTTCTCAGACTCTATTGTAGCTTGAAAACGAATTTTTGGAACCATTCAGATAGTAATTCAATAGTTTTGGTGGGGGAATTTCTATTTTAAGGAACGATTAAGCTGTAACTGTGTAATGTCTCTTATATACAAAACGTTCTGTTTTTCGTAGTCGTAAAGCCTAACCACTTTATAGCGGGTACTTCTTGCACTGGGTTTGCCCCCTTTTTATTTTTAATAAAAGCTGCCGTATAATAGCAATGCATTCGTTTTACTTGACAATTATAAATACCGAGTACTAAGTACATACGACATAAATGTTTGTACACTGCATTATCTTTTAACATCAAACACAAGCAGATACACAGAGAATTCTACGCGAACAATTAAATTTAACAGTAATCTCTTCGCCATGCCAACATAGTTTCCAAAGTTTCACCCTTCAGTACACAAGCATGGCTAGTTAACATGAAGGATCGCTTCTTCACTTGGGGCTAAAAGCCTGTAACAAACCATCAATCAAGTTATTTACGTTTAGATATCAACAACTATACATATGTGCTTGTTTCGGTGCAAAATTTACAGAAATAAACCAACTCATTTCCAGGTTGAAATACAACTCGGTTGTAGAATTAACTCATTTGTAAGAAATTAATTAACTACGCAGCTTTTGCTTTTGTTTTAGCCTTTCTGACTACAAAATTGCAGTGTAACTTCTAAAAACACGAAAATCAGATGAGCCGAGCTAAAAGGAAGTGTATCCTATGGCATTATTCGTTTGCAGCTTCTAATGCTTTCATATATTTTCTACTTAAATGCTGGAATTCTTTAGACCGAAAAACTTAAGATGTATACTTTTCTGGTAGTTTTATTGTCAGAATAAAGTTAGAAGTTGTACGCAAGATGAACCTAGTTTTCTCCAGAACTAAAAGATCTAGTATTCTGCTTGAAAGTAACAACCAAACAAGCTTCCTACGTATTTATTGTGAACTTATACAATAGGAAAACTTACGGAGAAAATGGTGGCATGACCAGGATCAGCAAGGTGAGCAAAGAGGTTATCGATAGGTCCAGTGCCAGTATAATTAGCTTGAAACCAAGCCCCCATCACAGCCAACATAGCCAACCTTCCATTCTTAATTTCCTTAGTCCTCAACTCCTTTAACTTCTCAGGCGAAGCACTTCCCCAACCCAACGGATCGAACCAAAGCCCACCAGGGTATCCCACATCAGTACCTGTTCACAGAAAAAATCAGGTTGTCACATAAGGGGACTTTAGCCCTCCATATTGCTAAAAATAATGGCGAAAAATAATTTTAACGCGTGTTTGATCTCACTTCCTTGGTGATAAGACTTTCAGTTCCCAGAGCTGATTACAATTGTGTAAACAAATATAATCAAAATTTTATTTTGTACTCAAATATAAAAAAGAATTAGCAATTTTAGTATTTGAAAAAGTGCGATGCTAGCTCAAGCTTCTTTTACAAGAAATAGTCTAAAAGCGTATGTATTAGAGCGGAAAAGCTTAGCTTTATGATATTTTCATCGAAACCTTTTTATTCTTCTAACGAGTTAAAAGGGCCCTTTGAGCTTTTGAACGAGTTTTTGGAAATGAAGTTTTTTTTAGGCTTTTTACATCAAATGAAAAGAATCCATAACTGGGGGACTTAAAAAGTTAAAAAAATGAGTAAAATGCAAAAAAAGCCAAAATAAAATAAAATAAAATGCTGTATATAAAAACTGGTTCATATGATCATTTATCTCAAGGTCCACAACCTATGACTTATATTTCTATCTGGTATAATAAGTATATACCACATCGTTCAGAAATGTAAAATTAGTAAAACGAATCGCTAATTATTCAACGTCTATACAATATCAAATCATATGAAATGTTCGTATCCCACAAATGTAATTTTCCAGAAAAAAAAGGAGCATTTTTGGTACCGCTATTGTACCTGTCAACTTGTTGTTGGGGAATATAGGGTCGGTGTTAACAGACCCAGGCTTGAGTATATCGGCCCAACGCCTTCCCTCGGCCCATCCAATGAATATGAGCTCGACGATAAAGAGAGTGGTGGTGTCTGTGAAGTACTCTTGTTCACCAGCTGTGTACCATGAAGGGGTGTTGAGGATGCCGAGTTTGGTAAGGAATTCAGGGATAAATATCCCTGCGGCTCCGAGCATGGCCCACCTGCAGTGGACTAGCTCCGACTGTACGTTCCACTTCAGAGTCTCGGGGTCAGATCCTATTAGTAAGAAATAAACAACAATTGTATATCAAATGAAGTTTGACACATTCAGGTATATAGGGGAAGAGTAAAGACAGTCGAAGACTCCAAGACTCCTCCCATTTTGATTAAAAAAAAACGGAAAAATATTATTTTCTATATATTTTGATTGAAATCATTTAAAATATCATACTTGGAAAAAAGATCATATAGAATATTAGCCATTCACATTTAAGTTTTTTTGGTTCCGTCCCTGGACATATCATTTTATGATTTATTGTTAACTTATAAAACCGTGTTTGGTTTTACTGGACCTAAAAAGTAGGTGCATGGTTCGAGTCTTAACTAGGAGTATAATGTTACTGACACTTCAGTATATCATAGTGCGAAGTTCCTCAATTTGCATTGCATAATTTTTCAAAAGTTACATTACTTCATAATAAACAAAGAACTCAAATTTAAAACTCATCTAGTTAATTTTACCCGAATCCTTAAAAACTACTTCAAAAAGTTCTAGATGTCCTTATAAGTGCACCACAAATGAGATTATGTTGATTTTGAACGCTTAACCAGGTTATAGTTTGATTCAACTGTCCACAATTTCGAAAGCCTCCAATTACATAGAAGCATTATTCATGATTTCATGCTAGCTAAGTGTCTCTATGTAGTATCATAAGTTGTATATAAAAAATATATAGGTTGCTCGAGTTGTTAACTTACCAAGACCAAGAGGATCAAAACCAAAATCTCCAGGAAGGCTACATTAAACCAAGTAGCAATAATGTTAGAAAATACAAACAGATCGATACACACAAAACTGTCACTATATGTGTGCATTTAAATTTTAGCTTTCTTGATGAATCTTAGCTTAAATTTTCTAGCGTAAAATGTAAAATCGAAAAAAGTTTCAAGCTTAAAAAATAAAAATAAAACCCCATCAAACAAGCCAAGATAGAGAGATGAACCTTCCGTCGAGCCATTCAGGAGGGGTGCTTCCGGGGAACCACAAAGGTCTTTCGGGATCTGCTGCTACGGCGCGTACGTTAAGAGAGCGTGTTCCTGCAGGTAACGTGTACTTGTTGAGTCTCAATCTTCTCCCTCCTAGGAAAGAAGCCTTTGTTGCTCCCACAATTGATCCACTCTTCTGGGAACTGCACTTAGTTACAAAAAAAATGACCACTTACCAGTTACCAATATGTTGATGAATATATGAATTAATTTGTTATTTGAGGCAAAAAACATGGTAGACAAAATGTGTAAGTAATACTCCAATTTTAAATAATCACAACTTAAAGTTTAAAAATGATTAGTGGCTAGTAAAAAAATCCTACATAATTATATTCATAATCACAACTTATAAGCTATATAGCTTCATGGTCTTTGGCAAGTAGAAAATCTTCATTTAGGAGGTGTTTTCATGGTATAGATTTCCAAGTTTTGCCATTTCCAAATTTTCAAATACTTTACGCAATCGGATACAGTATTATGTTCTATACATAGCTCGAAAGAAGAAAATTCAGGTTCATGACATTCCGCGTTCTTAAGTACAGAACTACTAGCACCTTTCCAGCTCGGTAATTTTTCCTAGGTTCAATTGGTTTTGCCATCTTTATCTACGAGTTCCGTAATACTCCGTCCTAAAAAGCTAGAAACTTCTAATAAGCTGAATCAGCTCAACTTTCCAAAAGTTACCACCATTGATCAAGCTCTAAGTAAAGCTTACTATTATTCTTGTGACAATTTATTTTTAAAAAATTTAAACTAGCATACAGTGTCATACTATTATTTTCCAATTTGAAGTTACCTGGGAGAAGAGGGGCTAACAGCTGCAATAGCTGAGGAAGCACACACAGAAGAGGCCATGTCAACAAATTCTTCTTCTAAATATTTGTGCTCTAATTAAATTTTCTTGTGTATGAATGTATGCAATGCAATGTATTGCAGGAAAGGGTTTATTAATGTATGAGTGGGAGCTTATCTTGAAGGATAGATGAGTGTATGTCTCATTGGCTAATGAGTTGCCATGTGGCAGGTAAAATCTATTAAGTAGACCTACACCTTAAGATTTTTCTGCTTATATGGCACACCACAAGTTTGTGGTTCTTATTCCTAGTGCAACCCTGGCTGCATATTTCATTATTTTGATGTAATTTTTTTTACCTCAATTGTGTGTTATATGTAGGGTAAGTTTTTTGCTTTCTGCAAAAGGAATTACCAAGAAAAAAATTAAAATTATATCGAGTAATTTTCAAGAGAAGGAAGGAGATCGAAATGTTGGATAAACGAATAAAAATGCAAACCATAATTGAATTTTGAAAATGTTTGTACTTAGAATTACAATTACATGTTTAGAGTGTTAATTTTATACTTCGAATAATCACTATATTCATAAGTCATAATTAACTACTAGTCACTAGAGCCTAGAGGTCCATGCAAGGCACACGCTCGTTAGTTTTGATTTTATTATATATCCTGATTATAATATTACACTGAAAGTTAAAAAAATTTGCTTCCTACAACAAGAATCGCTAAAATAATAATAATTATATTGAGTAATTGACAAGAGTACTTAGAGAAGGAAGGAGATCGAAACGTTGGATAAAGAACTGAAAATGCAAACCCTAATTGAAAATGTTTGTACTTCAAATAATATGTCTAAAGTTGTTAATTTTGTACTTGGAATAACCAATATTGTATTCATAAACCATAACTACTGCAGAGGTCCATGCATGGCACACGCTCGTCAATTTTGCTTTTATTCTTTAGATACTGATATTATACTAAAAATTAATATTATGAGTATGAAGTTTCAGTGATTAATTTGTAATTAAAAAAATGGTTTTAGACGTAATATTAGTCAACATACGTTATACTTATCACGCTGGAAATCAAGTTTCTATATATCACATAAGTGCTAAGCTTGAATTAAAAGAAGGAAACGTAAATAAAAATAGAAGTAATTATAGTTGCGACGATGTCTAATACTTATCATCGATCCTTTTACTTTGTTAGGCAAATCAATTATCATGAACATCGAACGAGAATATTGTTACTTGATTCGAAATTGTCATGTCCTCTTGCTCTTTGATATGCGACCCTTTATAATGTCCATGCATCCGCGAACAAAGGAGATGATACCTTAAACTTGCCATTCCCCATGTCAACAAGATCCCTAAATTCATTGCTTACAATAGTACCTTCACCAGCCCAATGATAATCATTCTTAAAGATTAGCTAATAGTGTATCATTTTAGTTTGACATATAATGGTCTAGTCCATTTTGTTTTCACCGTTGTGAATTGCCGTGCTTTTGGTGGTTTTCCTTCGAGCAATTGTTCAAAACCAATTTGCAAGTGATGTAACGCTCACTTTGGGGGTTGATTAGAAGTGTATAATGGGGTGCCGAACCATATATACCGCCTTAGTCCAATCACATTACGGAAATGTATTCGGAAATTTCCATTTCCAAACCACATTTCTTTTGAACTGATTTTCCTTTGTGGCGAGAAAATTTGATATTGCTTTCTAAAAAAAATTAGTGTTGGACTCTCGATGGTCTATTTTCCAAGTTCGTTTCCATATTGATTGCTCCGTCCAAAGTAGTATGGGTGATGATATGAATTATGGACCAGGCCCAAATGACTAGGTTTAGTAAAGCTAATTAGCTATCTTAATTTGTATCAAGTTTGATATTCCTATCTTTTTAAGTGTTATAAAGTTAATACACAATACTAAATCTCTATAGCTTATCAGGTTCATACGGCCCTAGAGAGAGAAAGAGAGAGACTACTAGGGTGAAAAACCCTAGCAGCCGATAAAATGACCGATATTCAACCACCCGATCCCAACCAAACCCTCTCCCCAGACCCACCTGCTACTAAATCATTCGCTTCTATCTTAAAAACCCAATCCGTGACTCCTAAAGTTCCAGTAAAAGAAATCGAATCCTATGAAGGAGAACCAATGATTCATTATTCAGTTGATGATCTTAAAACCCTATCAGAACCTTTCAAATATACTATTGTAGGGAAATTCTCACACGGTAAGCCTAATATAGATGTAATTCGTAAAATGTTTAGTTCTATGGATTTGAAAGCCAATTATCATATTGGAGTTATTGATTCAAAACACATTTTAATCCGATGTTATTATGAAGAAGATTTCCTAAGAATTTGGATGCGGAAAATTTGGTACATAGACAATAGTCCTATGAGAACCTTCAAATGGTCCTATGATTTTAGTCCAGAAAAAGAATCTCCAGTTACACCTGTGTGGATTTCTCTGTCCAAACTACCAATTCATTTATACAACAAAAGCAGCATATTTAGTATAGCTTCAGCTTTCGGAAAACCTCTTAAAGTAGATGAACCTACTTCGAAACTGACTAGACCTGGTCTAGCCAGGATCTGTGTAGAAATTAATCTAAGAAAAGAACTGATAAATAGAGTAAGAATAAACTATGAGAATAATGAAGGTTTTTGGCAATACTGCATATATGAAGAAGTTCCTAAATACTGTTCGCAGTGTTTCAAAATAGGTCACTCTATAGAGACCTGTATGTTCACTAAATTAGATATAGCAGAAGAAAAAAGAAAAGAAGGAAATTCTGAGAAAGGGGAAAAAGCTATTAAAGAGACAGAATTAAATGGTGGAAAAGCCAAAGAAAATAACAAAAAGGCCAATTATTACAAATCCCAAAATAAAATAAGCACAAAGGAGTGGGTTACAAAAAACTTCAATAGAAAGGAGGCAATAATTTCTGAAGACACAGCAGCTTATCCAACTGCAGTTATTTCTGAAAATGGAAAAAAACAATGTGTTATTAGAAGATAATAGAGAAGAAGTGGGTAATGCAAACACTGATATGGCTATATTTACAGGTGAAACTCCTCTAAGTCCTTTAAAGATCATTCATAACTTTGATGATAATGTGACAATGAGGGATTCTAATCTAATTGATGCCCCTGATATTTCTAAACACTTGAGAATTGATCTTGGGTTATCTCCTAGGGAAATTCCAAAGATTCCAGAAGAAGGAGAATGAAAAACTCCTAAAAACAAAAGAAAATTGGGAAAATTTTCAACTAGTGTTGCTAAAGATGCTATGATCTTGAGATCCTCTAATGTAGGGGTTAAGAAAAGTTTTAAATGATTAATACACTATTTTGAAATATTAGAGGAGTGGGTAATAAAGCTACCACTAGGCGTATCACTAAGCTGTGTAAATTACATAACATTATGTTCTTAGTCTGTATAGAACCTAAGATTTCTAATGATAAAGTTGAGTTTTATAAAAGGAAATTTGGATTTGATGAAGTTATTATACATGAAGATAATAAGATGTGGATCTTCTATATGCAAGAGATTAACATCTCTATTATTAACCAAATGAACCAAGCAGTTAATTTGGAAGTTTCTATTAATAATTTGGGTCTTCAGCTTCAAGTTACAGTGATCTATGCCAAATGCACAGCTACTGAAAGAAAAGCTCTTTGGGATTTCTTAGGAAATTCTTTTACTACTAAACCTTGGATGATTGGTGGGGATTTTAATACTGTTTCTAATGAGGAAGATAAGATTGGGGGTCTACCTATTAATATTAATTCTGCTAATGATTTCCTATCTTGTATTACCAATTTGGGTGTTACAGAATCCACATATAGTGGCTCTAAATACACTTGGTGGAACAAACGCAGTGGAGTGGATGCTATTTTTGAAAGAATTGATAAGATTCTTTTCAATCAAGAGTTTGCAAACTTATTCTGTAATATTTTTCTGGATCATCTAAGCAAAGCTACTTCAGACTATAGTCCATTATTATTAAAGCTACAGGTAATTCCAGTCAATAGTCCAAAAAGATTTATATTTCAGAATTTCTGGGTAGATCATGAAGAATTTTCTAACTCAGTTAAAGAAGTATGGGTTTGTTCAAATTCTAATGCATTAGATAATCTTGCTGCTAATTTGAAGGCTACTAGGAAGAGATTGAAAGAGTGGAACTACAATACCTTTGGGAATATATTCCAAGAAATAATCAAAGTAGAAGATCTCCTTCTAAAAGCAGAGCAACAACTTGAAATGGATCCAACACCTGTTAACAGAACTGAGTTTAATAAAGTGGAAGCTTTGTTAAAAGCTAAATTAAGCATTGAAGAAAAATTCTGGGCTCAAAAAGCTAATCTGAAATGGGCTTTACTTGGGGATGCTAATACTAAATTCTATCACAGTGTAGTGAAGAAAAGAAGATTAAAGAGTGGCATTTATGAAATAGAAAAAGAAGATGGTTCTTCCACTAAAGACCCAGAAATCATTAAAAAAGAAGCTATTGTTTATTTCAAAAGCTTATTGGCAGCAGATCTCCCTCTTTCTAGTGGTTATAATAGTTTGAATAATATTCCTAATCTTATATCTACAGAGATTAATCATTTCTTAGATAAAGACCCTACTAATGAAGAGATAAAAGAAGCTGTCTTTAATCTAAGCAGATCAAGTTCTCCTGCAATAGATGGCTTTACAGGTCAGTTTTTTGTATCTTGTTGGGAGTTTATTGGAGAAGACATTATCAAAGCTATTTCCCTATTCTTCATGGGGAATCTACTTCCTAAGTCTCTATCCACTACTGTTATTGCTCTAATACCAAAGAAGACTAAGCCAAAGAACTTTGCTGAATTCAGACCCATCAGCTTATGTACTTTCTGTAGCAAAATTATCTCTAAAATTATGTCTACTAGATTTGCAGCTATTCTTCCTAATATAATTTATGAGAATCAAAGTGGGTTTTTTTAAATCAAGAGACATTGTGGACAATATTCTTCTAGCTCAGGAATTTATATCTACTCTCAACAAAAAGACCAGTGGTAAAAACATAGCTCTAAAGCTAGATATGAAAAAAGCTTATGATCGTATTTCTTGGCATTTTCTTATTTCTACTCTAAGAAAAATGGGTTTCTCTGAGAAGACTATAGATATAGTATGGAGAATTATTTCTGGCAATCATACTTCAATCATGGTAAATGGCAGCCCCACAGAGCTTTTTACTCCTAGAAATGGCCTGAGACAGGGGGATCCTATCTCTTCTAGTCTATTCTTATTATGTTCTGAAGTATTAAGCAGAAATTTAAATGACTTAATTGTTAACAAGAGATGGACAGCTTTTAAATCACCTATTGGAAGTCCTATTATTACTCACCTTGCTTTTGCTGATGATTTACTTATTTTTAGTTCAGCTGACCTCCATTCTGTAAGGAAGATTAGGGATACCCTGCAATGTTATAACAAAGATTTTGGTCAGGAAATCAGTCTAGACAAGAGTTTTGTATACTTCTCTAAAAGTGTAAGTACACCACAGAAAACAAATATTTGCAAAGTGCTTTCTATATCTAGTAAGACTCTTCCTTTTTCCTATCTTGGTTGCAAATTATATTCTGGTCACAAAAAATGTATTCTTTTTCATGAGCTTATATTAAAAGTTAGAAGTAAGCTGTCTACATGGAAGGGTAATTGGCTCAATTTGGGTGGTAAATTAATATTAATAAGGCATGTACTACAATCTATACCTATCTATACTTTGACTGCTATGAATCCTCCTACACTTGTGATTAAAAGAATAGATCAATTGCTGTCAAACTTCTTCTGGGGTAACAAAAATGGAAAAAACAAGCACCATTGGATTAGATGGAGTAAGATTTGTACTCCAGTAAAAGAAGGGGGATTAAATATTAAAAGTTTCCAGGATATATCTACTGCTTTTGCAATGAAATTATGGTGAAAATTTAAAACTAAAGATTCATTGTGGACCAAATTCTTGAAAGCTAAATACTGTAGAAATAAACAAGCAGAAGACATCCCTATAAAAAAAGGTTCTAACACTTGGTGCAGAATGCTTCAAGTAAGAGAATTGACAGATAGTAATTCTATTATATCTGACAATGTGGTACCTATATGGAAACCTACTAATCTGGAGCATTTTACTATTAATTCAGCATGGGAAATTACCAGAAAAGTAGGTTCTATTAATTGGAGAAGTGCTTTTATTTGGAACAGAATGATACCTTTGAAAATATCTTGTTTCATGTGGAAGCTGTTTAATCAAGCAGTCCCCTTGGATTGCAATCTGCACAAATTTAATATTAGTTTGGCTTCTATGTGTGGTTGCTGTAAAGCATCAGAAGAAACATTCAATCATCTCTTTAGTACTGGGTTAATAGCAAATGAAGTTTGGGAATTTTTTGAGAGAAAATGGGGGATATTTATTCAAAACAACTCCTTATTGGGGAGAATTAACAGCTGGTGGTCTTATATTAATAAGAAAAATTATTTCTCTGAGAGGAAGATTTGTCAGGTTCTTCCTTCTATCCTTATTTGGCACATTTGGAAATCAAGATGTTCTTTCAAATTTGATAATGTCAAAATGAAATCAAGTTATATCATCAGGAAAACTGAAGAGTTGATTATTCTATCTGGCTACAAGGAGAAGGGCTTTTCTTATTCCAATTTCAGTGTTAAGAAGTATACTGATAAGACCACTATTATTAAGTGGCTTCATCCTCCTATTGGGGTTCTAAAGCTTAATATAGATGGTTGCTTTAAACAAATCAAATATCAGAAATGGTATTGGAGGTCTTATAAGAGATGAAAAAGGGGCTTTTATTAAAGGTTTATTCTAGATCTATAATCAGTTCTTCAGCTATCTTCTCAGAGTTTCAAGCCCTATACTATGGTCTACTTATTTCCCCTAATAAACAGATTATTATTGAGAGTGATTCACAGATATTAATTAAAATCATAGAGGGTAAACAAAAGTGTCCTTGGAAGATTATAGAACTGCTTAACCTTATTAAAATCTTGTTAAAAGATGGTGATTACCTGTTCAATTACGTGGCCAGAGAAGGTAATAAGGCTGCTGATCTTCTGGCAAACTGGGAGGATAACATCTCTTCTAATTGTTTGGATGATTTTCCTCATATTTTAAAAGGGGTTATTTTAACAGAGGCGAAAGGTTTTTCTAACCTAAGAAGGCGATGAAAATGGAGATAGGGTTTTCTCTCTCTGGACTCAATCACTCACTGGAAATGAAGAGGTGCAAACGACACCTGTGAAGTTATTACAGCTATTCACAGTCCTAGTCCCTCAAGTTCTCGTCATTAATCTATTGGCTATTCAGATTAAGGAGTATTATGTTTCATTAATTTCTATTGGATGTAATAGTTTTATGTTTTTCCTATTTGATCCTTTTATTTGAGTCCAAATCTTCTACCCGCTATTCTCTATCCCCTTCCGTGCCCCCTTGCTTATTTTATCCAACAAATTTTTCTAAAAAACTTGAAAAAAATTGTACAATTACTATAATACATGTATCAATACATTCCAATAATTATTTTTAAAAGAAAATCCACACAAAATTTATTTTGGAATAAATATATAAATTAGTGTAAATTAAACATTGAATATTAAAAAAATTGTTTAAAACAATATTATGTTCAAATGTTTTAAAATTTGAATACAATATAATATAAAAGTTTATAAAATTGAGGTATAAGTTGTGAAAATTTAAAATTTGAGTGAAAATAAGCAAGGAGGCACGGAAGGGGGTAGATAATAGGGGTAGAAGATTTGGACTCCTTTTATTTGCGTTTCTTTCAGCATGAATACTAAGTTTTAATTTTGTAAGGTATTTTACCTACATTTCATCAATAAAAGTGGGTTCTCCCCACCATCTATTTAAAAAAAAAAAATATAAAAAAAAAAGTTTGATATTCCTGTTTTCAAATGGATATCAAAAAATAATCTATAAACAAAATGACTGAAAGATTCTCAAACTTTTTTACAAATGTAGGTAAGAGACTAAAAAAAACATTTCACAAGAAGTAAGACAACACCATGCAGATAAAGTCTTTAAAACCGGCTAATTTTACATAAATCATTGTTGGAATATTTTACTTCTTAGCATATATGTTTCTTGCCAGACTCAAAGCTTTAGGATTTAAGACATAACTTCAGATGATAATCGTTTGTAGAAGATAATTTACTCTTGTAAAGCACCTAAAATCGTTCTTAACCTTCTATATATATTAGTTTTAAAAAATATTTTTTACTAGAGTTTTAGTGCGAGCAACAAGTCGAATACACCAATTACACATTTTTAAAACCACGGACGTTTCCACAGTGTCGATGACCAAAGCAATGGCTTTCGGCCTCCTATTACTTTAGGGCCCATTTTTTTGACAAGTTATGTAAATTATTATATTATTCATACTTTTTTTAATTAAATAAAAATAGTAACATATATTATCTAAAAATTACGGATTTACACACCTAAATATTTGGTGTACTAGATGTACCAAAATCTGGTGGTCTCAACTAATAAAAACATACAAAAAGATTAGAAAACTATTGTGGAGCTATAATTATAATAAAATAAAATAGATTACTAAATTATGATTGGTTGAGACCAATATTTTAGTGAGTGGAGTAGCCCTATCCAAGCATTCGTTGAACGCGCACTAGTTCTTTATTTAAAATTGATAACCAAAGAAGAATTCATTAAAATGTATTATTAAACGTTGGCTAAACCTTAATATTTGTTCAAAGTGTATTGAATATCGGATAAACTTAAAATTATGAATTTATTTACTGATTTTCTTATAAAAAATTGAGGATTAAGATCTGAATTTTCTTACTATATATTCTTATATTAATGCTTTTTATTTTAATTGTGTATGAATGACTTTTTCTATGTTAAATGTGAGTGGTAAAAAACTTTTTTATGTATTTTTTTAATATTACATTTAAATTAAAGTTAATATTCGGGGCCTATTTTAAACATTCAATTTAGGCCTCCAAAATACTGAAAACGATCTTGTTTAAAACTATATATATGAGTCACAAGCACAAATAGTTATCAACACTGTATGTAGTGCTCATAGTCATAGTCACTAAGACCATGCATACTTTCGACCACTCTTTTCATGATAGCCATATCTTAGTCTTATCACTATGATTTCTTGTAACTTTTCACTTTAGCTAGTCAAAGTTCTTGTTTAGCTACTTAAACAGGATCTTGATGATAATTGTCTTCCTATTCTACTGATTATCTAAGTTTTGAAAGAAATTCAGACACATGAGACTTGTATGAATTGACCAAAAAAAAAGAATACTTGTATGATTTTACCAAAGGGTATTCAAATTAGCCCTAGATGAAACTTGTTAAAGAAAAGGCTAACGGGAAAGAAATTTTCAGTGTGAGCTTGAATTCTGTTTTTGCTTCTAACTGTAGCAAAAACAAACAAAATTATTCAATTTTCTTGTTACATTTTTATAAAATCCAAAAGCGTTGATGGTCGGAAGGAATGTGCATAGAATTCACAATAGCATAGAAGTCTACATTGAAGTCTTTCTGCCCACAAACTATTTGTTTTTTCTCAGTATAAAGTGTTTGGAAGCTTTTATGACAACATAAAAGTGTTATCAATATTAATATAATTAAGGTGTGCTTTGAAATAATTAATTACGTTAACTGAAAAGTTTATGTTAAACCACTCTTTCAACTAACATAATGATCCCCATATAATTCCAGCATTGAATAGATCTGCGGATAAGGCTGTGGATATAGAAATACGTATGATCAAGACAAGATTACCACAAACTTAAGAATTAACGATAATATTTTTAGAGCCAATCAAATTTTGTCTCTAAATTTTAATTTTTCGAGACAAAAATACTATTTTAGACACAAAAATAAATTGTCCACAAATCTAACTTTTAGTCATATAATTTGAAATTTTTTTCTCCAAAGACAATCTCATACGAACATAAGGAAACAATTAAAATTTATCTCAAAATACTTTTTGAGACATTTTGAGACGAAATTAAATTGTCTCCTTTATGTCCGTATGAGATTGTCTTTGGAGACAATTTTTTTTCTTCAAATTATGTGTCTAAAAGTTAAATTTGGGGACAAAAAATTTATTTTTATGTCTAAATGATTATTTTTGTTCCGAAAAGTTAACATTTAGAGACAAAATTTAATTGTTTCTGAAAAAATTATCATTGATTCTTAAGTTTGTTGTAATGCAAAAAATCTCTCCTAATTGATGAATTTATTTTTTTAATAAAGAAATGCAAACTTACTCTTATTAAAATAAACTACTGCTTCTGAAAATGCAAAAAAGAAAAAGAAAACATTTTTTCCCAAGAAGTATGTTTTCAGTTTGATGCCAAAATTTAAGGAAAGATCAATACACTTATAAAGAAAAGAAACAATATTAAAAGAAAAGGAAGAAAATACTGTTTCAAACTAATGCATCATCTTGAAATAGTTAACTCAAGTTTGATGCCGGCCTAACATCAGGGTGGTTATTTTTTAAACTAGACGAACCTAATTATGATGAGCCAATTGCTTGCTAATTTACCTAACTTGCACTCATTCAACCTTTTAAACAATGTAATCAACATGTTGGCCTTTTGGACGGCCATATGTCTCCTCATCTTAATTATCTTTACTTAATTATGTTTATCTTTTTTTATATACTTTTCATTCTAAGGATATTGTTCTCTAATTAAAATTAACACTACAAAAAAGGTCAGATCACATGCGGAAATAGTGAAAGATTTTGCTTCACAACGCCCTAAATCAGAGACGACATGGCGACATATTTATTTATTTTTAGTGACAGACTTGTTCATTTAACGACAAATTTAGGTTGATACTTTTTTTTAGTGTAATCAGTACGTATGGTATGATATCACGCTTACACTACGTACGTTTCATAGACTCACATTAAAATAAAAATTATACTAGTAGCTAAACACATCTCTCAAGTCTCGTCTACTTTAGTTTTTGCCAAACAGTTTTGCTCAACTTACAAATATTGATCAAGATGCAATCAAGTGAAGACACTCAATCTGAGTCAAATTAGACTTTTTACTTATTGCACTTTATTCTGTTTCCCTGTACCTTTCAGATAATCTCTTGTTAGATTCGATATTACTGATATGATGAGATCTAGCTAGGACTAGGTTAATATTCTAGTACTGTTAAATTATAACAGATCAAAAGTTATAATTCGCGCGGTTTTGATAAGAGTGTTTCGATTTAATTGTCCAATGACGACTGCGAAATTACATACAATTTTAACCGGACAAAAACTCCTGTAAGAAATGCTGAATAACTTTTTTAAAAGATAATCATAGAGTTCAAATGTTAAATTATTTGATTTAATTCTAAAAAAAAATTCAGTTCAACCATTTTGATATACGTTATTAGCGGATCAAAATCGATAACTATTTATCAACTATGCTTAACAAATAACATATGTATAAGGAGCACTAGTTAGATTTCTCCGAATGTTATATACACAGTCTCACTATCTAACATCTAATTATTGTACCAATATGATAGTTATTTGTTGATGTAGCTTTTAATTCACTAATTAGTGTATTAATTACAGTAAAACTAGAATTATCCCGTTGTGTTATATGTACGTAAACACTATAAGAAAATATCTTATGTTATATGTATGTAAACACTATAAGAAAATATCTGGCACGCACTCTCTTGCCATGAGAAGTTATAATGGTTGTGGTTAAATTTGTTACAGAATAACAATAGTTTAAGTTGTTGTTATAGTTACCGATTCATCCAGAACAACTATAGCGTAAAAATGCGAACATGACATCTGTCAGTGCTCAGTTTTTTTTTTAATATATATAAAACTTTAAGGAAACAAAGGGAGTCTTGCTTAGCACAAGCTGCTAGCTAAGGCAGTTACAAGAAACATCAAAGAAAATATAATGTCATAGCAGTTCTAATTGTATAAAAGAATGTAAAAAACGAATTTAGAACTTAATCTAAATTGTTGAAATAACTCAGAGTAGAGTATTTTGTAGTGGTAGCACCATAATATAGTTTTTAGGACGGAGAAGCTTCAGCTTCGCAGCTCTATTTCTTATATCACGACTTGTTTTTATCGGAAAGCGAGACCACATCCAAGTACGGCCAGTAGCGCCAGTAAATTTCATTTGCTTTGTAGCCTAGCTTCTTGCCCTTTTTGCAACCCACTCTATCATCTTTTCTGCACTGAATCTTCTTCCATACTTGGGTAAACCAAGTACAGATCAGCCCTTTGATCATCTCTGTCAACTTTATTGCCAACTAATATCTTTATGCAGTCTTGATTTGTGGAGTAGAGATCTACTTTGCCCATATCTTTGATCCCATAACAGGAACCATAAGACGTGAATTTGGAGCGCCGGTATAGCTCTCTATCTCTCGATCATCTTCTCTACTCCGGTCAAAATCTTCATTCTCATGACCACATTCGTTATCCTCTATTTTTACCATTCTGCTAGTTGCACAACAAAGGTAGCGAACCCCCAATATTGGTCCCGATATTGCTAGAGTTATGTCTAGGTCTTTACCGCGCTTCATCTCAGCCTCTAGGTTGTTTTCAACTTTTTCTAGTTCCAATGGCTTATCTTTCTCCTATCCCCCGAATCTCAAGAATGTCGCTTCTTTCTCTTCTCATGCTTTTCGCGTTTCTTCTCCTCACGCCTCTGTCTCTTCTTATTCATTTCGTCGTTCGAGTCATCTACATTTTATTGGATGATTCTTGGTTACATCCTGAAATATGGCAATCCAGACAGATCAAACACTTGTGCTTCTTGGTAATTCCATCAAGCTTAGATAAGTTTCAGTGTGCATTTTTTATCCCAATTTTACTAGCTGATCGGCCACATTGTTTTTCTTCCTATAAATGTGAGTCAAGCTAAAAACAAACCAAATTCATTAGAGCGCAAGTGTCTTCCCACATATTAGTATAAGGAATAGGAGGTTTAGTATGATGATTCCACTAATTATTGACTAATGAAGAGTCTGTTTCTATATCAATATTATGTAAGTCTAGAGAGTAGCAAATTTGTAAGTCAATATACAAAGCACTTAACCCATCATAAGTATTATTCCGTATTCCTAAATGAGAACAAAAGGCAAATACAATACTATCCTGATCATCCCGTAATACCACTCCACTTTCAGCTGTCACAGGATTTCCAAAACAAGAACCATCAATGTTAAGTTTCAGTCTTCAATTAGAGGGAAAAGACCAAGTTAAAGCAATAAGTCTTTTAGTCTTAATTTTATTAATAGAAATACCACAAACATGTAAATTGGGAAGGTTTAAACTATTAGTAGGTGAACAGTTAGAAAGCAAAAAATTAAGATTTTTAAGTCAGTTATGAACTTTCTTAATAATGATAGTGTCACTAAAAGGAGCATTATTATGAATATAATTATTTCTATTAATCCAGATTTTCTAATTAATCAAAAAAGGAAGAAGCTTAGCTAATTTATCTACTTGATTATTACCCTGAAAATGATTATACCACTTAGTAATAATAGAGTAAACTCCAAAATAAGTAGGAAGGTTAAAACCAAAAAGATTACTAAAATAATTCCACACTTTTAGACTAACCTCACTTTTAGTAAACATGTGATCCGCTTTATCTAAAGAATGAACAGTACAACAAATGCATTTACTAGCTAAAGTTATACCAACCTTCTGTACATTGCCATCTAACTTAATAGCGTTATTCCGGAGTTTTCAATTGAAGACATAAATTTTAGTAGGTAAATAATTATACCAAATATGATGATAAATCTTATTAACAGGATGAGTATGCCGAAAATGATGAAAATTATTTTTACAAGTGAAATTACCATCCATTGTATTAGGCCAATATCTAATATCGTCACCTGTTCTAAGCTTAATGTTATAGTTATGAACTTCCTGAATTAAAGAAAAATCCCCAATTTCCAAAAGAAGTTCATCATTCCAATTAACACCATTATAAACTTGATTGAGTAGAATAAAAGGGTTGTTTACGTTGTATTCCTCACAAAGAGGTTTAGTGTTTCTCCAATTCTCAAACCAGAAACTAATAGATCCCTCTTTCAACACCCAATTACTATTAGTAACTAAATTAGATAAATAACTACTAATTGTTTTCCACATAGTACAACTATTAGCATGAAAAATGGGGGACCCCCAATTAGAACAATTCCTAAGTTATTTTTGAAACATAAAAGAAGTACAATGAGTAATTTCAGTTAAAATTTTCCAAGCAAGTTTAGCATTTTCTAACTAAACTTTTTAATGTAAATTGAGCTTTTAGTTATTTAAGGAATTGACTTATCCATTTATTCTCTATTAGTAGTTTGCTGATAGCCACTGCGCGTGCTTATGGGAGGATGTTAATTTATTTATTTGACTTTAATACTTTATGTTCGTTTAATTAATTTCCATGATGTAAGATCGTGAAGTCGTGAACTATTAAGCTACCATTGCATCACAAGATACTCCATCTGTTCTCAATTAATTGTCCATTATGAAACTACGTGAAATTTTGACCGGTCAATAACTTGTATCAAAATTGTTTGAATTAAAATTTCCAAAACTTAATCATATAGGAGTAGTTCAAAAATTAAATTAGATGATTTAGTTTTAAATTTTTTTATTTCGACAATTTTAATATATGTTATAAAACGGTCAAAATTGCACGTAATTTCGTAAATTACAATTAATTGGGAACGGAGGGAGTACCATTCCAAACCGTATCCATATATATTGAAATAATTAACTTGGATCATATTTTGTAAATATGATTATTTACTTATTTAACTTGGTCAATTTTTAATTCCAGAAACGAAACATTGCATCTTCATTGTAATAAGGTACTGTATGTACCTTAGTTTGATCTGCAATATCATTGACTTCATGATCTGAAATAATGGTCGTCACATGAGTTTCGGTTTGAACTAGTTGTTCTATTTTTATTAATAAGACTAATAAAGAATTGTGTTCAGTTAATTTTATTCGGAACAAGTGCATAATTGGATAATCTGCTCACATGTGCAGTACAACTTATTTACGCTTATTATTTTCAAATTTTTTTTTCTTCCTGTTCTTATAAAGAATTTTACTTTATTTAGTTATTTTTTAAGAAACTAATTTAATTACTTTTGCATGCTTTTTTTATTTTACAAAGATGATAGACATCACAAATCTTGCAATTAGAAAGATGAATAATAAAATAAATGGGAGTGAACAGCCACCTTTGCTTGACGGAACAAGAACGTGCATGGGAATAAGTAATTAACTTAAAAAATTACTAAAGACGTAATAGTTTTTCATATTAGCATGACTCAATATGACTGCTTTAATTGCAAGGTAAAATGTTCTCAAGCAATCTTGAAACCCCATCCCAATAAGTTCCTCCAAAATTCCTTTGCACGTTAATATGGCACGTATTCGATTTTTTTTTGTATTTGTTTGACCATCAATTTAACTATAAAGAAAGTGGAATAAGAGAATTAGAAGAGAATGAATGTTACATAGCTTGGGAATTACTCAATATTAAGGGGCCAGAACCGGTGCACGCTCACTGGGATCCTCTACACGCCACTCGAGATGGGAGTTAGATAAATATTAAGATAGTTTCTCCGTCTCAAAATATTGAGCTTCTATGTATCTACGTGCAAATTTGATCGGTAAATATTTCATGATTAAATTGTTGAAATATAAAATTAATTTTTTTTATATAGTTTAACATTTAAACTATGTGATTAACTTTTGAAAAATTTGATTTTGACAACTTAGATAAATATTAAGATACTTTCTCCGTCTCAAAATATTTGGGTTCTATGTATCTACACGCAAATTTGATCGGCAAATATTTCATGATTAAATTGTTGAAATATAAAATTAATTTTTTTTATATAGTTTAACATGTGAACTATGTAATTAACTTTTGAAAAATTTGATATTGACAGCTTAGATATGAGTTATTTATCGGTTAAAATTGCACATAGTTTCGTATAGCCCCAACAATTTGGGACAGAGAGAGTATAGTATATGGGAACAAATTTACACAAGTCAGTATGGTCCGTTTTTGGTTAATTTATCGGTTTTTCATCTGCATTCGTAATTATTTTTCGTATTTTTTTTGTAAATCAAATACTATTTTATTTCTAAATTGTTTGTTAAAAAATTTTGTAAAATTTGACTATTTTATATTTTTTTAGTAGTTATTAATATTACTATCTTATAAATTGTTAAACAAACAATTAAATATCAAAATATATATAAAATATTAAAATTTACAGATTTTTTTGAACAAATACTTTAGAAATAATACAGTACCGTTGATTTACAAAGAAAAATCGAAAACAATTATGAATATATATATATATATATATATAGGAGTATATATTAGTAATATAACGAGTGTGAATTGTGAATGTGTTTGGACTTTGGAGGGTCCCAAAAGAACAGATTACACATGCGTTAAGCAACATGCTTGGTTCCCTGGATTTACACCATTTATGGTTCGTTACGTTTAATCCTCACAAACCCCCACCTTTTTTTATATTGTTCAAATATAATTAAACTTTTTCTCAGTGAAGAATGAGAATGAAAGAATTTTACGTTACCCAGGCCTGCCGTTGTTGCATGAATATTCCTCTCAATTTAATAGATTATTCATTTTTATTATTAAATACAAGGAAGTAAATTGTACGTTTGTAGCAAAAAAAGGTATTCACTTGATAACCACTATATATACTTAAGCACATAAAGCAAAAAACCTATTTAAAGTAAAAGCTACTACCCATTCTGTACGGTAACACTAATGAAATATTGTAAAAGGTTGACGCAAATGTATGACTGAGCCATTAAAATAATCACGAATTTGACGTTAATTTTGTTTGAGATTGGTAGTGATAACTATTTGTACAGTTGTGACCTATCGAATCTTAAATCTAAAGAGAGAGACGATTAGGGTGAATAACTATAGCCGCCGCCATTATGACAGATCCGGTATATTCGCCGCAAATAGATAAAAACAAGACGATAAAACAGAACCCTCAATGTATGTCTCCAGACTCTACTCCCACAAAATCTTTCGCATCAATAGTAAGTTCTCAAACAAAAAAAAACTAATATTGAATTAAAGGATGTTGGAAACTATAGAGGCGAACATTTAATTCACTTTTCTATGAAAGATGTTAAACAATTATCGGAACCTTTTAAGTATATCCTAGTAGGCAAGTTTACGCACGGAAAACCGGAAATAGAAGCTATAAGAAAGTTATTTAGTAAGCTAGACGTCAAAGCAATGTACACTATTGGCGTGTTTGATCATAAAAATGTCTTAATACGTTGTTTTCATGAATATGATTTTACAAGAATTTGGCTTTAAAATATTTGGTATATTGGTCGTCATCCTATGCGCGTTTTTAATTGGACCTATGAATTTGATCCCGACTTTGAGACGCCTATAACCCCTGTTTGGATAAATCTACCAAATATGCCTATTCATCTGTACAACATCTCAAGCATTTTTTCTATTGCAAGAGTTTTTGAAAATCCACTTCGAGTCGATGAACCTACCTCTAAATTGACTAGACCTAGCCTACCTATAATATGTGTAGAAATTGACCTAGGTTAAGAGCTCGTTGAAAGGGTTAGAATTGGTTATAGTGACATCAGCGATATTGGCTTCTGACCTAATAGACTACTGTAATTTTTGCTTTAAAAGGCCACATAGTAGATTAGTGCAAATTTAAAAATACAACCGAGGAGAAAATTAAAAAGTTGTCAAAAATAAAGAGAAAGAGCAAAAAAGCAAAAACCATAGGCCAAATTATACAATGTCAATCAAAGGAAAAAAAAAAGCACAAAGGATTGGGTGGCAAGAACTTTTCACAAAGCGAAATCAACTGAAAAACAACACAATGAAGATCCAAGCAAAGCTCCACTCAGCCAACCAGCAAAGCAAAGAAAAGAAGTGGTAGTTCTAAGTGAAGAAGAAATAGAGGAAGAGTTAATAGATGTACAAATCTTGTGTGTAACCCCACTAAAAATAAAGAAAATAATGATGATTTCAAAGAGAAAAAAGAGGAAGGGGAATTTTGTGACACTTTTGTGACTCGAGATCAACATGACACTTAGCTAACTCTAATTGTATTTGGAGAGAACTACACTGATTATGAGAAAAATACTTTGATGAAGTTGGAAGAAACCCTAACTAAATGTCAGAAAAAGAAGCTAAACAAGAAAGAAAATGTCATATCGAAGGAGAAGCAGAATAAGCAACACATGAGTCTAAGATCATTCTCTAATGTGCGGGGAAAGAAAAAGTTATAAATGATTAATGCACTTATCTGAAATGTCAGATGTGTGGGAAATAAAGGTATCATTCGAAGAATTAAGTATCTTTGCAAGTTAAATAAAATTATGTTTCTAATTTGTATAGAGCCGAAAGTGGATAATGCTAAATTAGAATTGTATAGAAGAAAAGTGAGGTTTCATTATGCTTTTGCGCAAAATGACAACAAAATTTGGGTGTTTCATACTTTTGAGCTAGAGGTTACTATGGGTACTCAGTGTAGTCAATGCATTAACTTAGATGTTAAAGTTCATTTTTTAAATATGTTCTTTCAAGTTTCTGTTATTTATGCCAAGTGCACAGTACAAGAAAGGCTCCAATTTTGGAAATTTCTGGTAAACTCAAAAACTATAAATCCTTGGTTTATAGCAGGAGATTTCAATACTGTGTCTAAACAAGATGATAAAGTTAGGGAAAACCTATTAATATCAATGGGGCAAATGACTAATTAGATTGTATTAATGAGATTGATGTATTTGAGCTCAATTATGTTGGTTTTAGATTCAGTTGGAGGAACAATAGAAATGAAGATGCGTAATTCTTGAAATAATTGATAAAGTTTGTGTAAATCTTAGATGTCACAACTCTTTTCAATCTATTTCTCTAGAACATTTATCAAAAGATAACTCTGATCAGAGTCCTCTCTTGGTGACTTTGAAAAATGAAGATGACCATAACATTAAAAGATTCATTTTTCAAAAGTTCTGGCATAGTCACAAAGAGTTTTTAGAAATTGTTAAATCCAACTGGAGGACCTATGAAGGTGGCAATGCTCTATATTATTTGGTTCTAAATTTGAAATATTTGAATAAAAATTTATCTAAATGGAGTAAGGATACATTTGGCAATATTTTTCAGAAGGTGATTGATGATAAAGATAAGGTTCTAATAGCAGAAAAAATGTATGAAGATAGCCCCACACCTGTAAATAGAAGTGAGTTAAATAAGGTGAAAACTGGCCTTAATTATAGACTTAAAATAGAGGAAGAATTCTGTGATCAAAAAACAAATCTAAAGTGGTAAAAATAATCGGTGCTAATACTAAATTCTACCATGGAGTAATAAAAAACGAGGAGCAGTAAGTGTGTTATTAATATTATTAAAAATGATCAAGATTAAGAGTTGACTGATAAAGAGGAAATTCAGGGTGAAGTTGTCAATTTTTATAAAAATTTGTTAGCTTCTAATAGGGCTACTAATTTTGTGTATAAGAGTCTGGATGCCATTTCTAAGTGTATTATTGAGAATGATTATGATCTTCTTATTAGAGACATTAGTATTGAGTAAGTTAAAAGTGCAGTTTAGGATTTAAACAAGAGTAGTGCCCCAAGTATTGATGGGTATATTGATCATTTTTCAATTCTTGCTGGGATATTATTGGGAAAGACATTCTAGAAACAGTCAAGCAATTTTTTTTCTGGCTCAGAGCTTCCTAAATCTATGACTTCTATACTTATTGCCCTTATTCCTAAGAAGACCAATGCAGATAGGTTCTCTGACTTTAGACCTATCAGTTTATATACTTTATGTAATAAAGTTATCTGCAAAATTATGTCCACTAGATTGTCTACTATTCTCCCTCATATTATTTCTGAGAATCAAAGGGTTTTGTTGCTAAAACAGATATAGTTGAAAATATTCTACTTGCTCAAGAATTTATCTCAACACTTCATAAGAAAAACAGTGGTAAAAGCATAGCCTTGAAGCTAGACATGAAAAAAGCTTATGACAAAATTTCTTGCTATTTTCTCATTTCTATCTTAAGAAAATTTGGTTTTTCTGAGATCTGAATTGATAGGGTATGGAGACTTATTTCCAGCAATGACTTTTCTATTTTGCTGAATGGTGCTTCTAGAGGGTATTTTAATGCTACAAATGACCTCAGATAAAGAGACCCTGTATCTTCTAGTCTTTTTATTCTATGCTCAGAAATTCTTACAAGAAATCTAAATGTTCTTATTAAGAAAAAGAGTTGGAGACCGTTCAAAGCTCCTATTGGTACACCTATTGTTACTCATTTGGCATTTGCTGATCATATTATCATTTTCAGCGGTGATGATATGAATTATCTTAAGCATATTTAGAGGGTATTAAACCAGTATTGTATAGATTCTGGTCAAAAAATCAATTTGCATAAAAGCTACATGTATGCATCTAAAGAGGTGACTGACACTCATAAAGAACAAGTCAGTAATTTACTCAATATTTCAGTGAGAAACCCTCTTTTTATTTATCTAGATTGCAAGTTATTTTATGGCAACAAAAGGTGCATTATTTATGATGAGTTACTTCTCAAAGTGAGAAGCAAATTATCAGGTTAGAAGACCCAAAATCTCAATATGGGGGGGAAGGATTATTCTTATTCTTTCAGTGCTTCAGTCCATCCTTATTTATACTATGCCAGCTGTGAATCCTTCTAAGCTAGTTATTAAAAAGATTGAACAAATTTTAGCTAACTTTCTTTGGGGAAATTGTTGGCCCGTGTGCGGCTAAACCTTAGACGGGGGGTGAATAAGGTTTATGGCGATTTTCGTCTAATTAAAAAATCTAAGCAACTAACACCCAACTTAGACAATTCTTAACTTAAGCGTTTAATAAAAGTTAATGAAATGTTAGAAATCCTAAATGCAAGCAAGAATATAAGCAATAATTAAGTTGCGGAAAGTAAATAGTAAGGGAAAGAAAATGACACCGATATTTATAGAGCTTCGGCAAACGGCCTACGTCCTCTCCTCGGTACTTCCGAGTATTTCACTAAAAATTGTTTTCCCGGATATTACAATACTAACGAGCTAATCGACCGATTAAGCTCCCCCTCACTTTATGAGTGTCCCGAAATGAAAGACCTAGAGCTTTTAAGCTTCACTTGCTTACAAAGCCTCTACCCGATCACTCGCTCACAAAAATGAGTTTATAAAATACTCGTTACAATTTTGTTACAAAAATGTAACTACACTCACTATTCTATTTGCTTCTAAGTAAGCTAATTTGTGAGTCTTTGTTGTTGTTGAGCTTGAATCGCTTTCTTCTTAATTTCCTCTTTTTCGAATATTTTCACCAAAATGGTGATAATTTGGGTTTTGATTAAGAGAGGTTTTAGGATAATGGATTGGTGTATTGATTGGTTGTTTTGAAGAGAGATTTAGCTTGTATATGTAGACCAAAGGTCTGTTTTTCTGGGTTATGACCGTTGGAAGTGCTTGGGGGTTTTAACAGCCATTTTCCAGAATAAGCTGAAAAGCTGTTTTCGAAATCTGCAGAAAACAATCGGTCGTTTTCTACAATCGATCGGTCATTTTCCAAAAAACGATCGGTCGTTTTTTCGACCTGCTCACTGGAAGAATTTGGACTAAAAACGATCGGTCGTTTTTGTCCAGTCGATCGGTCGTCTGCTCTTTTGGCAGTTTTTCGGTCTTCTACGAAAGCCCATAACTCCTTCGTTTTAGCTCCGATTCTGGTTCCGCTTGAACCTGTGGCTTCGTTTTTCCGAGCTCTATCTTTCTGGTATTCTGCAATTTACAAATTCTCTTTTTGGAAAAAACAAGCATTATATTATCGAAATAGAGAAATCGTAAAATCATTAAAAACATAATCAAAGTTATAATCAAAATCAATTATTGAGCCCCATGGTTCAACAGAAATAAAGATGGAAAAAATAAATATCATTAGGTTAATTGCAAGACTATTTGTAGGCCTACTAATGAAGGTGGTCTGGGTGTGAGAAGTTTCAAAAGTATTATTGATTCTTTCTCACTCAAACTTTGGTGGAAGTTTAGAACACAAAATTCCCTGTGGTTTAGATTCATGAAAACTAAATATTGTAAATCTAAACACGCAAATGATATTGTTGTTTCAAAAGGGAGCAATACTTGGATAAGAATGATAAAAACTAGAGACATCTCTAAAAATCAGCTTCTATGGTTTATTAGCAAGGGAGACATATCTATGAATCTTGATAACTGGACAGGTAAATGTCCTATAATGGATCAAAACATAGATAATAAAATTCAAGTATCTGATATTCTCTATCAAGTCAAATGGAATAAAGAAGAAATTGACAACATTATTCCTAATTATAAAAGAAACTTATTTGTTAAAAAGCCTTTATATGTTGGTGAGTGGAGTGATCAAGCTATTTGGAAAGACACAGAAAATGGGGATTTCACCTTCAAGTCAGCATGGAATATTGTTAGAGAAAAACATCCAAACAGTTGGATTTTTTATTTATTTTGGGGCAATCTTTTAGTTGGAAAAATCTCTTAATTTGCTTAAAAAAGTTTAAATAATGCATTGCCGGTGGATAACTCTATTAAAAGGGTTGGTATTCAATTAGTTTCTAAATGTGAGTGCTGCAGTAAAAATGAAGAAAATTTGGGTCATCTACTAAGTGATAGTAATCTAGCAAAAGAATTTTGGGGCTACTTTGGCAATTTAATGGGAGTTTCTTACAATAAGCTTACTTTGAGAGTTAGATTTATTTCATGATGGTTATTAGACAAAAAAGGCTCACAACATATGAAAAAAAATATCATAAAAATTCTTTCCTCTTATATTATTTGCTCTATTTGGAAAGCTAGATGTGCTAGTAAATTTAATAACCATAATATGTCTCATCAGCTAATTATTAAAGAAGTTATTAATCTTATTTTACTGCACACTAGAAAGGATAAAATGTTTCCTGTTCACTGGAATTTGTGCAATGTAAATCTACTAAGGCATGTGTAAAGAATTAAAAAGATAAAATTAGTCAAATGGGCAAATCCATCTGGCTACATGAAATTAAACACTGATGGTTGTTACAAAAGTAATATTAATACTAGTGGTATAGGAGAACTTTTTAGAGGCTCTAAGGGTAATTTTGTTCAAGGTTATTTTTCTGCTACCCTGGGTAGATATAGTATTGAAGCTGAAACTCTAGCGATTATAATGGGGTTAAAAATAGCTAATTACAGTGATCTAATTATTGGAAACGACTTACTAATTTTGATCACTATTTTAAAGAACAATCAACAAGTTACTTGGAAAATCAGACATATCATCAACGAAATTAAACATATAATAAAGTGGGGTACTTATCTGATTTGCTTTGTGGAAAGAGAAGCAAATTCTGGTGTTGATTTGCTAGCAAATCTAGGTTGCATGCTAGATCTAATATCTCTGACAATATTACTGATTTCCCACCAAATTGAAAAGTATTATTGAATTGGAGAACAAAATGTTACCGTATTTAAGAGTTCGACATGAACTTGATTAGAAGAAGGAATATGGAGGAAGAAAGAGGTGGCGCCTCTCTCTCTCTAAATATTTGGTCGGAGATTGATTTGTCTGCATCAGACGAAGAGCTGGCTGAGCTGTATTGTCTTTATCACAAATTTAGTCCCTCAAGTTTATTGAATACTACGAGTCTACACAAGTTTTTGGTTTTTTTATTTCAAGTTCCAATTTTTTATTTTTAAGCCCATGTATTTCATTTCGCTGCACTATTGATACTCTTTTTTGTTTTTGTGGGGGTTTTTCCTCCACTTTTATATTTTTCTCTCAATTATCAATAAATAAAAAAGTGGGATTTTCCCACCATTAATATTAAAAAAAAACTATTTTTACAGTTTCTTGAAATCAACGGCTGATCAGTCAGAAAACTCTTATCGTGATTAAGTTAGTTAGATTCTTAACTCTACAAAGAGAAAAGGAGAAAGGCCCAAAGATTAAAGACGCGATAATTGATTGTTTGGTATTAAATATAGTCGAATTCATAATCTGAATCTATTCACAAAATCGTGCATTCAAAACAAAAAACTTTATAAAATTTTGAACACTGATATATTCTCTATTGCTACTCTTTACGCAAAATTGTTTGTGGCTAATTTGGTGAGAAAAATCGCAACTGATTAACGTCACTAAATTAATTGCAAGCACTTTAGCCGTGCTCCTCAACCAAATTTTTTCTCTCTAATTATCTCCTCTAACCGAAAAATCCCGACAAATCTATGGTGATCGATTGTTTATTTTTAACGTGTATACTTGCAAGAATACGAGTGATGATCGTAGTAATAAATTTATAAAAAGCTGGTAAGACCAATTCCTCCACATGGGGGATCGATCCTCGGCCCTCTGGTAAAAAAAACCCTGCTTTTTTTCTCTAAAATGTCTTCTAATTTATATTAATTTGGATTAGACTACTTGATCATTAATTAAGAGAAAAATTATCCTAGAATTTAATCCCATAACTATGAGTTAAGTAAACAAAACATAGATTTATCGGTAAACTTCACTATAATTAAACATAAGGACTCTTTTGACTTTGGCTTTTACTGGAACTCAGATCTATAAATTTGGTCGACATGATTTACACAGTGACCTTTGATCATAACTGTTTCCTTTCCTATCTCGAAAACAAGATTCCCTTTCCTTTCTGTA
Source organism: Primula vulgaris (assembly GCA_963920805.1). Classification (NCBI taxonomy): domain Eukaryota; kingdom Viridiplantae; phylum Streptophyta; class Magnoliopsida; order Ericales; family Primulaceae; genus Primula; species Primula vulgaris. The sequence continues at coordinate 29,948,267 of OY987215.1, read as the reverse complement.
TTAAGTAAAAACTGTATCCTACTTTCGTATTTCGTAATTATCAGGTTTAGCAACCTTAAGATTTATGAACTGATAAAGAAAAAATGCCTTTGTAATTCTGGATCCCAAGATATTTTAACATTCAATTAAGTACTCCCTAGTATTTTGGTGAGACTTTTCAAAATTATCTTATTGTTTGGTAGCTGAGAAGCTCTTTTATAATCTAAACGACTTACCAAGTGGGCTCAAGCCAATCAGATAGAATTAAAGTACCAAGTCCCAGTATTTAAGTTGTTTTCATTAAAAAAATACTCCTATTGTTAACTATGTGACTATATGTCACGAATAGTTGAACTCTAGCTAGGTACTTAATTATCTATATAGACTCCATAGAGTATAAACATGAAGAATGAGCCAGTAGTTGTTAACATGCCAAGTCATGAATTGACCTATATCAAGGAAATAAGTAGACCAAAAATCATTTTACATATCACTTTATGATCATTAGTTAGGGTTAGACGCCGACCATAGGTAATGACAAAAAAATTGTTTGATTTATACAGTTATCTTCTTAGTTAATAACCTAATTCCTGAAACTAAACAATGCTAGTACATCATCGTTAATTCATAAAATTAAACCCCTCATAACGATTATTACACTTTCCATAGAAAAACACTACATTAATTAGTGTTAACATCCATAAAAATATATAATACTCTATTGGAGTTATTTTAGCCACATGGCTAATATATTTCTCGATTCTTCTAGTAGTTTAGAAATGATAAATTAACAAAACATACTAATTTTTAAACAATATTAACAAAAACATATTCAAAAACTTTTCATTATCAAAAATATACCAAACAAATTTATTGCTGTTTATTCTCTTCTTTCTTTCTATCCCATCTTACTCTCTCTACTCCATTCTTTTCTCTCACCAATTCTTCTCTGTATCTCTCTCTGATCTTACTCTTTTTCCAATTCTTCTATGTATCTCTTTCCGATCTTACTCTTTCTTTCCTCTATTCTTCTCTGTATCTTTCTTTCATATCCCACTCTATCTTTCTCCCCTCCTCCACCACGAAAACCCGTCACTGATTACCGAACACCATCTAGATTATAGAAACGTCTATATACATATAAATACAGATATATACATACGTAATACACAAATATTACACTGGTTGATACCCCGTAATATATGAAAAATATATGAAATTGGTGAGATTGTTTTCTATTTATTGAGGTTTGAGACTATTGTAAACCTTGTGGGTTTGAAGTTGAAAGAGGAGAATCCATATGTACAGTATTGAGAGAAATCCATATGTAAGGTATGAAATTTTAAAATTAGGGCACGAAATTTTGAAATTAGGGTATGAAATTTTAAAATTAGGGTATACAGTTTTGAAATTAGGGTATGAATTTTTAAAATTAGGGTATGAAGCTTTAAAATTAGGGTATAAAGTTTTGAAATTAGGGTATGAACTCTTTTTTAGATATTTGATTGTGATACAGAACATTTAGGGTACGAAAATTTAAAATTAAGGTATGACGTTTTATAATTAGTATATGAATATTTTGTGAGTTTTTAGCATTTTTAGAGAGAGAGATGGGTGATTAGCACATGTTAGAAACATGTGCGATTATCGTGTGTTAGAGTGAGAGAGGTGCGATTAGAGAGAGAGAGTTGCTGTTAGAGAGAGAGGTTAGATTACGGTCTGATTAGAATTAGAGAAATAATAAGTATATATATGTATGTTTTTGATAATTTAAATTATTATTTTGGATTGGACCATGAAAACAAAAGTATTTAAGGATTGGTCCATGAAACAAAAACTAATTAATAATTGGTCCATTTCAGCAACACCCATCTGGAGAGCGACACGTGTCAAAAAAAATTACAAAACGAAAAAAAAACTCCGAAACTTTTTAAACCCTTTTAAAAACAGTCTGAACCCTTTTGAACTTTTTTGAAAAGACTCTGAACCCTTTTGAACCTTTTTAAAAACAGTCTGAACCCTTTTGAAGCCTTTTTGAAAAGAGTCTGAACCCTTTTGAACCCTTTTTAAAAAGAGTCTGAACTCTTTTGAACTCTTTTTAAAAAGAGTTTTAAGCCTTTTGAAAAGAGTCTGAACTCTTTTGGATTTTTGAAAATGGTCTGAACTCTTTTTTATATACATATATAGATACGTATATATATACATAGATATATACATATATATACACACACACATATATATATATACATATATATATACAAAATAGATATATAGATATATATATACATAGATATATACTTGAAAAGAGTCTGAACTCTTTTGGATTTTTGAAAAGAGTCTCAACTCTTTTTTATATACATATATAGATACGTATATATATACATATATATATATAGATATATACATAGATATATACGGAAGTTTTTTATTGGGAGGTTTTTTTATTGGGAGGTTTTTTAGAGAGAGAGTGATAAATTAGATAAATAGAATTGGGAGAGCTTTTATATTTAATGATTAATGGACAAATCCTTAATTAGTTTCAGAAATAATGGTCCAATCCTTAATTAAATTTTATATCTGGACCAATTCTTAAATAGTTTTGTTTTCAAGGTCTAATTCTTAATTTTCTCTAATTTAAATGGGCAATTAACAAAAACATATCATACCCCTATTATATTAACAAAAGCATACCATAATAATTTAAATTATCAAAAACATACCTATATATACTTATTATTTCTCTAATTTTAATCACAGCTTAATATAACCTCTCTCTCTCTAACCAGAACTCTCTCTCTAATTGCATATCTCTCTCTAACACATGATAATCGCACTTCTTTCTAACACGTGCTAATCACCCATCTCTCTCTAAAAATGACTAAAAACTCATAAAATATTTATATGTTAATTATAAAACGTCATACCCTAATTTTAAAATTTCATACCCTAAATGTTCTGAATCACAATCAAATATCTAAAAAAGAGTTTATACCATAATTTTAAAACTTCATACCCTAATTTCAAAAATTCATACCATAATTTCAAAACTTCATACCCTAATTTTAAAACTTTATACCCTAATTTTAAAACTTCATACACTACATATGAATTTCTCTCAATACTGTACATATGGATTCTGCTCTTTCAACTTGAAACCCATAAATTTTACAATAGTCTCAAACCTCAATAAATAGGAAACAGTCTCACAAATTTCATATATTTTTCATATGTTACGGGGTATCAACCAGATATTTGTGTATTATATATATATATATGTATTTATATGTATATGAATGTTTATATAATTTAGATGGTGTTCGGTAGTCAGTGGCGGGTATTCGTGGTGAAGGAGAGGAGAGAGATGGAGTGTGATATGAAAAAAAGATACAAAGAAGAATGAAGGAGAGAGAGTAAAATAAGAGAGAGAGAAAGAAAAGAATAAACAACATTAAATTTGTTTGATATGTTTTTGATAATGAAAATTTTTTAGGTATGTTTTTGTTAATTTAATTTAAAAAATAGTATGTTTTGTTAATTTATCGTTATAAGAATCTTTTCTCTAAGAGTTCTAATACTTTTGCTTATCTCGTCCGGAAAGAAAACCCCCATTAAGTGGAAACTAAAAACAAATTCAAGTCTCTCATTTGTCACTTTCAAGTGGCATCTCTTTTGTTGCATATTATATTAGTAGTACATAGTTGAGCATATAAATATTTTTTTGAATTTGCCTTTTTGTGGGAGCGATATTGTATAATATTCGTGGACGACAAACAATATTATTCATAAAATCATTAGTATGATTTTCTTAAAACTAATACTTTACATAGGCGGCGCCAAACCTTATAAACATTATTATCTCAACTCGTTAAGAGAAAAGTATAGCACCAACTCTGATGGCATTACATATAATCCGATGTGGATTTTACAAATAGTTGAAACTTAAGAGCCACGCCACATAGCATGATATCGTTCTGGAGAGCTAAGTGCAGATCATCGAAGGGGATGACATCACATAATTCTGAAAATTATGAATTTTATCAAATTTTGATCATTTATATTCACTAAAATACGTTAAAAACGATGATTGACACCCCTATTTTTTTTATTTCATGTAAATTTTAGCATCCTTACTTCATAAACAATTTCCGGCTTCGCCACTGCTCTCAGCATTTTAGCAAAAAATATAATTACAATATCATTATTAGTCACTTACAATACCATAGGTTTTTTACACGCCGGTACCCATTCAACAAAAAATAAGTTTTCGGACCACTTTTGTGATAAAATTTAAGTTTTGAACCTTTTGATGCGGACCAATGATATACCGTCTTGTCTAGTCACGAGTGTTGACTTCCTTTTCCATGGTGCAAGTTTAAACTAATTAATAGCCCGTCTGAATCGAAAACACTAGTTACAAAATAATGTTGCTCTGGTAATAGTCCAAATTTGTCACAAAACTGTCAATAATTCAAAAACTTATCACAAAAATCTATCACAAATTAGATAAACAGTCACAAAATCGTTAGAAAAACCATTGCTACTAAGGTCGTCACAGATGAAAATACTGTCACTAATCCTATCACTATTAAGACATCTCTTTTGTAGTGGTAATACGATATTGATGCATAACATGTTATAGTTGTGTGTCATAGCTTACTAAGTACTTGTCTGTTCCAAATTGTTGGTTAATTATTTTACTTGAATCATATCGGTATGCTCTTTTCTTTTATCTAATAAATCGTTTCCGTATGTTTATTTCTTCTTAAAACCGATAATTAGGAAAGCATTCAGGTACTTTTTGCATTTGTTATACACATTAATTAAGGAAATCATGCACTGATCATCAAAATCTAAGTTACAACCATGCAACCCATTTCCTTTCAAAGTTTCATTCGTTTTTGTGTTCAATACTCCCTTGCCTAAGAATACTTTGTCTACTGATGCTAATGTCATATAACGAAACACCATGATAGCGTTATTTATTAATAACGTTATATTCTATATTCACCTCACCTGGATCCCATGCATTGCATGTTTTATAAATAACTCCTTTTTTTTTCCTTCCTTTTCCTCACCTGTTAGACTCGCTTTTTTTTTTTTAGAATAACCTACTCTTTCTTTTTTCCACACATCTTATGGGATTGCCAAAGTTTTCATTTAAATTACATCTTGAATCTCATCTTCTATAACTTGTAGGATTGCCATAATATTTTTGCTATCCCATTTTTCTGCAATTGCTTGCACTAAATTATTCATCTTGTTATTTTAACCAGGGTACTTACTTATTATAACTTTCTCGTTTTGTTATTTTTAAAGTAGTATCATCTTTTCATTTACATCTCGTGTTATTGGATTCCCCTCTCCTCTTTTATATAGTCTTCTTTCGATACTATTGAGCTGTGTCGCCTAGAACAATTTCATTTTCGTCTAGGTGTTAAAATCTTTTATCCTTTTCTTTGAAATTTTCCTTTGACGGCTATCCACTTGATGTAGAAGGTTTTTTAAAAGTTGTAAAAACTGGCAATTTTCCCATTACTAGACACTTAATTAGTATTCAAGGGTAATTTCATGAAACACCATAATAAGTTTAAAAACCGGTCCGATCCTCTTAAGGTTCCACCTTTCTCGTATAGACCATACAAATTAGAGTAAAAGAAATGAAATCTCTTGAGTAAAACCTGAAAGTGTACAGCAGTCATCAATATACCATGTTATAAAGAAGTAACTTTTAAAAGAAACTCAAATATTTCATAATTATACAACCAAAGTGTCGAAAACCAATCATACGAAACACTTAATCTCCTAATTTACCCCCCCAAAAAAAACATAATAGAGAGTTTTCCAGTGCAAGTATAACCAATTTCTCTCCACTAAAATAAACAATTATACAACTTAAACCCGCAAAAGAGTAATTCATCAGTCCTACTTTTACTGGTGTTAAATGAGATCGCATACAACTTTGGCCAAAATCTCTACTAGTATTTAAGTTATCAAAGTGAAAATTGTTGGAAAATAGTGTCCAACAAAAATTTCAAGAGAAATGTTACCCTACTTGATTTGATTTTGAAAATTCTAATTTCGACAATTCATATAACTTGATTTTTCATGGTCCAAATTGCATATAGTTTTCTATATTTTATTTCCTGATAAGGTTGGACGGACGAAGAACAACATAAATTGTCCGTTCGATGAGGACCTTAATCAAGAGCCAAGAGAAAACATAACGACAGAGAACTAAAAACGATGACAACCAAATAAACATACAATTAATTAGACAACTATACATGTGGAAGGAGCCAACAAATAATATAATTCAACCCAAAGCTAATCTTGTATTATAGATGCAAGTTAAAAAGAAAAAATAAGCACAACGCATAACATCTAATAAACCAGGCTTGAGATGTCTACACTTTTTCAGAAACTAACATAGCTTGAGCTGTTTTTTGTTGAAAACACAGAAACAAAAAGAAACTTAAATAAATAAAAAAACTTTAAAATGATTACGTGTAGAAAAGACCTTACCTTCACGCGACCTTAAAAAATAACCTTCAACTTCACATTTATTTAATGATTACTAGAAGTCTAGAGTAGTACTCAAACTAACTCTGTTACCTTTTCTCATTGAAAGTGATATACTCTGTTTTATACATGTACATATATAGTACAGAAGTACACACTTTTGATTTCTACAAAATCCATTTGAGTATAAAGCTACGTACGTAGACTTTAATCAAGTTCTTGAAAATTTGGTTTATACTTATAACTTTTTGTTATAACATTGTGGTACTCTAGAGAAAGTAATCAGTCTTCATTAGTACTCATCTTAAAGTTCTACATAAGTAGAAAAATATTACTACTGTACATTTCAAATTCAATTTGAATACCTGTTTATACTTCTCAAAAGATATTAGTCGCTCCAAAATTCTAGGGCCGTGCCCGGCCGTAAACTTAAATAACCTTGGACATTGTCGGAAAACATGTGTTCCCGAGGTGGTCAACTATTTCGATTAAGATTTAGGGTTGCTAACTATTAATAATCCACATTTTCTTAGTTGAACATATTATTGTACGACGTCAGAAGGATTATTGAACCGTTTGATTGGGTTTTTATGGGTTTTGTACCCTAAATTGTTTATATTTTCTCGATTTTTAACCTGTATTCTTAGGTTTCTTACCGTATACCACACATGTATGGTATGAGTTTTGTTCGTACTATTACCCTACCGCATCTTCGATATACCACATTTTCGGTATAGCGTACATTCGCTACGGTAATGGTATGATATGCTACATTATCAACATAAAATAGCATGTAAAAAAGTTAGAATAAAACCATCTACAACTAATAAATGTTATAACCAACAAAAATTTATTAGGAAAACTCAAATGTGTTATACTCATCAATTGTTATCTAAATAATGACTTGAAATAGTATGTATTTATATAATACGTCACGGTAAATAAAAAATATATTTGAGAATAAAACATGCATTTTCTAATCTTTACACTTAAAACATTTCCAAGTCTCAACTCTAAAATCAAATCACTAAAAATGTAAAAATGATGTTTGAAAACAAATAAAATTTGACAAAACATTATGTCAACTAAACATCTTTCAACAAACCATAATAAAATAAATTTTCAAGTTGTTAAGCCTCATAGAACCTTATATACAAAATATAATATAATTAATTAACATGGTATTCAAAATTTAATACCGTCATCGTACCGCTTCACTTATGATACTGCCGCAAATACGATATGAATAGTACGGTATGAGTAGTAATTGTGATTAGTTGATACATTTCGATATAAATTTCCACCCTTACTTGCATATACCAATCCTGACTTTGCCTATGATAATAATATCAAAATGGTTCAAATAATTTTTCTGTCATACAATAATATGTCATATCCATCTGCTAAATACAGACGCTGTCTGCTTGATGCAGACGGCGGCTGTATTAGTGAGGTGGGGTAGGGTGGGGTATAAGTCACGTCACATAATAAAAACCTAATCTACTAAAAATAAAAATAAATTAATTAATATTTAAATTTAGGATAGACTCAAATTATGGTTCAAATATATTTATTTGAGTTTTTAATAGATTGATTTTTTATTACGTGGCGTGATTTGTACTATTACGGTATGTATTAATCAAAAGACGTCTGTATAAATCAAAAACATACGTCATACGCCGATGATATGATAGAAGGATAATTGTAAATACACGACTGCAATTGGTATAAAGAATGAAAATAACACGTATAACTCCGCATAAAAAATAAATGATAGGTATAAAAATTTCAACAAATTACATACACATTGTGGCAAATGATGCATGAATGGGTTATCATGATCTTTCCACGAGTCAGTCTTTCAAACAAGGCGTGTAACAATATTACAAGAAAAATGTAAACAACTCCTTGTTTTGTCCCCAAACGTGCCAACAAATTGTGGGGCCTTTTACTAGTCATATACCTTCTCCCTCACCAACAAACTCTACTAAATTTAGAACAAATTATGTAATACACCCTTGGAACCAACCACTCTTCTAATATTCTACAATTGTCTAAGCTTGTAACAACCCATTTAAGGCATGCGTAATTCTATCATCACTAATTTGCTAATAAATAAAGGGCAATTTGTTACCTTTCAATATAAAAAATAAAGGGCACTTTGGAAGAGATTCTCTTCGGCCGAAAATAGCCAAGGAATATGGCACTTCTTGTAAAATAGTTAAGTTTTTTGGTCCAATTTGATACATAGGCGTTTACAAAATTATAACTTTTATTTGCTTTTTTTTTACCGGAAAAAATATACTATCGGTGTTTAATGATTTAGATACTTTAGTATCAATTTTAAAAATTAAACTACTAATTTATAAAATTTGTTACAATTGAGGAGATACCGTTAAACAAAATGATGATATTGCACGCACGTCTCTTGCATATTACATGATGAAGACAATTCTATCAACATCCGTCAAACATATATCCCTAAATGCGAGATATAGCGACCGCAATTTTGTCGATTTTTGCTGTTACTCCCTTAATTGGACGAAATTTCGTAGTTTGATAGCTCAATTGTTAAAAATGATAGTGCAGTATCTAAATCGTTAACTACTGTTAGTACAGTAAACTAAATGCATTTTTTTAAGGAGTATCAAAATTATTTTCAGAAGAAACTATGTGCATCTTGTATTTGCAAAATTAATGTATCGAAGTTATTGATATGAAAATTACAAAAAAAAACTGACCATATAGTTAAACTATATACAAACGCGAAATTTTAATTTCTGACACTATTTCATTAATTTGCAAGTTCAAATTACACACATTTTCATAAGCCGAAACAGTTATAGGACAGAAGGAGTATTAATTGACCAAATAGTATATGTGCACTCTCTTGATTCGATCAACAACAATGATGTACAAAGCAGTGGTTTCAACCAAAATCGTGTTTCTAATGGCTACTACTCAGTCAATGAAAGTTCTATATGCACTTTCGTGATTCGATCGTTTTTATGTTCCAAGTTAACAACTCTAAGAATTGAACGATCATATTAACTTCTTGTTTGAAGTTTATTGTGCATTTTCATTCCAAATAAGAAAGCCTAATCTAGCCGTATGCAAAAATATATCAAAAATCGTTATAGGCGGAAAAGCTACTATATAAATAGGTTAAAAAGGACTATAACACCATCATATTGAGAAAAATTCGAAAATTAACTTTATCATGTATTTTAACAAAAAAAAATCTTAGTGTACATGTAATGCAGCTATCTCATATATTTATAGACTAGTTCCGCCTAATAATACTTAAAATCATCTTAAAAGTAATCCACACATGTTCAACCTAATATCATAATATGATAGCTACATTTAGCAAGGAGTTGATGGTCATTTCATTGAAGCATGAAATTGTGGCTTTTTGTGCATGGGTGAGACCTATAACACACTTGAAATGTACCTATTAATTGATACTTTAGTTTCAGACAATAGAGTAACAAGTAATTTACCACGTTTGGGTAGGCAGGTTTTGGTGAGTTAGTGTCGTCAATTTGGTATGGGCGTAGAAATTTGATCAACTTTGCTCATTTGTGTAAATGGGTAATATACAGAATACAGTCAACAATTTTTTGGACCAAACAAGTTAAAAAAAACGTGACTTCACCCACAAAATTGGGGATTAATTGCCAATTAATTACTAACATAACAAACTTATTCAAGGTATTGATAACATAAAATTCGAATAATTTAATAAACATTTTCGGGACTCGAACACGTACGTAACTTCATACACTCTCAAATTATGCTCCCTCCAAATCCAAAAAAAACGTCGATACGAAAAGTATTCTTTCTAAACTAGCGGATGCCGTCTTACCCTTCCCAGCTTATATATTTTCTTCAAAATTATACTCACGCCATGACGCCAACTCATAAGCACCTTATAACGAATATAATAACGGTTCATGAACACTAGATTTAGAATAATGCTAATGAGCCCGATAGACTCAACCAGACTCTCAACACACTAGTCCTTGATGTAAATTTAGAATTTTATTTTCACACCGAAATTTAAGAGTTTGCTATTCGGCCATATATTTAATATTTTTAATTAATATTTAAGTTTAGGATAATGTCTAATAGGGTTCTATAATATTATATTTGAGTTTTTATTTTGTTGAATCGTCAAATAAAATATATTAAAATCATTAAAATTTTAAATATTTTTAATTAATATTTAAGTTTAGGGTAGTCTCAAATAAGGTTTTATGATATTATATTTGAGTTTTTATTTTGTTGAATCGTCAAATAAAATATATTAAAATTTTAAATATTTTTAATTAATATTTAATCTTAGGTTAGTCTCAACTAGGGTTCCATAAATATTATATTTGGGGTTTTATTTTTATTTTGTTTGGGTGTTAAAAGAATTTTAAAAATTACATAAAACACTGTCGGGTAATCAGTCTGCTTGAGTCAGTCTGATTCTATAATATTACTGCTAGATTTATTACTCTGGTATTTGTATGGATTATATAACTTAAGTGTAATTAAATGTCTTACTTTTTTATAGCATGTCCAATATGAAGTAATATTGCTTTCTCATGAAACAATTTCTTTCTTAACGTGTGGATGAATCATCAAACATTATTTTCTTATTTCTTAATACTCATAGATCGTCTGTTGCATCAGAGATTATCACAAGAAAGTGCTATTTCAACTCAGTTTTGTTAATTATTTAAGTAAACTAAGACACTTTATGAGAACTTACTCCTTAAGGGAAGTAAAATTAGTGCGTTCATGTTTATTTAGATGAAGGCGTATTCTCTTAATTTTCTATTTGTATACTATACATACATATGCTCATCGGCACTTTTACAAAGTTTAAATGTCTCTAAGAACATATATACTCCAACATCTAAAGGGCTAAGTAAAATAAAAGATTGTATATGATGTTTTTGTACGAAGAACTTACTATAATTGAAACATTCAATTGATTCTTTATAATCGTTTTATTTTCTTGGAAGCTATTTATGATACTAATTAATTAGGTCATGTATATATCTTAAAATTACAATACAAGTTTTGTAAATAAAAATTAAAAATAAAATAGCGGCCCTTGACATGGCTACTTAAACAATCTGAAATTGTAGCAAGGGTAAAAAATAATTGTTGGCCAATATTATTTGGTGAAGAGATGTGCATAATTTTTGGCACTTTAAATGTAGTAATTATGTACATATCGTTCTAGATTTACTAATATAATATGGAGAAGACTATAATTGTCTTGTAGTAATTGCCTTTATAAGAGAATACCCCCATAATAAAAAAAATGAAATAAAAAGGATTCCTCAAGAAACGAAGAACCATTACTCGTGAAAGTGACTAATTTATCGTAATCGGTCAGTTAATACTATGCGAATTTCATGTTTGCTGAATCTCACTAAACTTTTACAACAAAGATTTGTTGGGAAAGTTTTCGCAACTTTTCAAAGGACAAAAATATTGTTACTACTATCTTTATCCGGAGTAGTATTGACAAGATATCAATGACAAATATCCACTTAACCCTCTTTGTAGTCTTGTGCACAATTGCTTGCAAAACTGAAATTTTCACTGTCTCGTTTTAAATAATTTGAAAGAACATCGTATAACACTTAACACTCCACATGTCACTATACAAGTGAATCTTAGTCTTGACTTTGAAATGTCCGATAAAGAGTTAAGTCCCAAACAATATAAGACTGAATCCCTCGTTACACTGTTTCTAAATGGATAGACTTGGGTGTTTTCTTCTTCTTTTTTATTATAAATATGGCAAAGACTTTAGAATATGACAACAGTTGTGAGTTGTTTAAAGCTGTCGCGCGGGTTCGACTCGTGTCTCTAGTATGACTCGGCTAGTCGGCCCAACGTGCCAAAGAACAAACTTTAGATGAGACTTAATTCGAAGCAGCGATGCAAATTATGTGAGATGAAAAAAATAAGTTTGCAATCATAAGTTCCGTGTAAGTTCATTCAATCATCCTCCGGACATAAGTACGGAATTAAGTCTAATCATTTTTACAATAAATCTGTAATTTAGTGCCGCCTTTATTTACCTTGAGGCTTGAGATGATATTTTTAATCGTTGTTAGTATGGTGGTTGAACCACAAACGTCGCATAAGACGGGTTAACGGTAATAATTCATATATGTATTTTTTTTTAGTAACATACTCATTATTATTAGAAATAACGTGCATCCATGTAAAACTCGTTACCCCTCAAACAATTCCCAATGGCTAAAATAATACACATGCACAAAATCTCTCAACCCACAACCGTCTACCAAAATTTTTCACCTTAAACACTAAAGCAAAAGAAAGTCAACAAGAAAATAAATACAAACAAAACTTTAATCAACTGTTTATAAAAAAAGATTAAATATTGCTATCCGTAACGAACGTTTTGACGAAACAATAGAGATAGGTACACAAGACACTAAGCGACATTGTCTCACAGAAATGCCTAAAAAAACTTAACTCAGTCCGGCATAACATGTGCCGGGGTGTCAACACACAAAACCCGCTTGTGTCACTAACTTATAATTCACACGTTGAATAGTATATTTTTTTGGGTAAGTTCATTTAATTTAATATCTTTGCTATCAAGTAACCATAACGTGGAGTGATAATATCTTTCATTTCATACAAGCCTAGACCACCAAAAAAGTTCTGTTATATTTGCCTATTTTGTAATCCTTTTTTACTAAAGTTGCTTCCAAGTTCCAATAAAATGCATAATGTACTACGTTATCCATTTTATACCAGCATGGTACAGCTCAGGCCCTTCCACGTGTAATGTTTAGGAGAACCCTGTTCTTAACTTGGAAACATCATAAGATACTCTATTTCCATCAATACATGTACATGCAATTGTAATATAAATATACATACTTCCAGAAACCTTTAGTATCAGCTTTTTTTCATGATATTTCTTTTATTTAATATAAAAATCATATAGTTTTAATTTAAATATAACTGTTGTAAAAGATTCTATAATACTCTAAAATGTTCTAATGGATCTCTTGGACCCTACTTAATGGCTTTTAGTTGAGTTTAAGTTGAGCTTTTTCTAGGTCTTGTAACCCTACCATTTATCTATATAAAAAAGGTTAGAGATCTTGTATTTTTACACATTCATTCATACTGATTAATAGAATACTGTTCTTCCCCTCTCTCTAATTCTCTCTCCCTAAATACGTAGCTAATAGTTGTATTACAACAGTAACAATATACATGTATGCAATAATTCAGCTTTTCTATCATTCTCCTTATACATAATATTTTATAAGTAATTATGCATGTTAAGTAAGAGATAAGAGAGAGAAAATAATATTGTTTTATTTATAAGGGAAATGTTGGTTTTCTGTTATTTGAGGTGAACCGGAGATAAATTAAGCTTTCACTACATTTAGGGAAACATATAAGATAATGGATTTGGATGAATTTTTTTGTGTGAAGTTATTCAAATATGATGTACCGTGGAGTTTTGAGATAACTAATGTGAATGCGAAACTTTATTTCTAAAAGCTAGTTATACTTATGCGTGTATATACATACATTCATTAACTCTTTTTGTGTATGTACATACATTGCGTTAAAGTTCAAATTAAGCACATGAAATAATTATTAGAATTTTGCACATTATATTTTATAACTTTTTGTTTTGGAAGGAACATATAAACATTAATTTTGAGGGAAAAAACACTATATTTGTGTACATTACTAAAGAGCACATGTGCTCATAGCACGTTATCGGCATTTTACTCGAGCAAAATGAAATATAGGTTCCGATTCCGATCGGATATTGGGTTATAAAAAAAGGCAAGGGTTTTCAAGTTATTATCCTATCTTTCTTCCTCAAATACAAGAATTAATGTACACAATTACTTTTTCTACTAAAAAGTATCACATGTTCAATAATAATAGAATCTCGATTGCGACTTAAGATTGATAAACTCGAAAATCGTATGCTGATATATTGGTTCATGCTGATAACATTTTGTAAGAAGATAAACATATGTATAGAGAGATAAATATATATAAAGATAAAAAAATAAAAGACCGTATTAATTCATTCATATAGAACAATGAGCCCCTAAGCTTGTTTATATGAGATAAGTTGGAGTTTACATGGAAGATATATATTTGAATGGGGACCACGACACAAACTTAACAGTTATGAATTTCTTGTTAGTATAGAGACTCCAAAGAAAAGAAGTTATTTTTTTAAAAAAAATTTATTGTTATATATTATGGTAATTTTTTTATAATGATAGCATGTTAGCCTTCATGGTCTCAGAAGATCAAATAAGTAAAATGAACAAATAGCAATGGGAAAGTTGAGGTTTACTACATACGTTCGCACTTGATTATTAAAAAACCTTAATTAGTATTTTCTTAAGAATTAATACAAATAAATGTATCATGAGTGACCATCAAAAGTTTAAAACTAAAAACGAATATTAAAAAGAAGTATCGTCATTGAGCATTTGTATATAATTTTAAATAGATTTTAACTAAACAATAAGTCTTAAAATATGTAAAAATGATCCTTTGTCCAATAGCGGATAGCTAGCAATCTCGATATGTACTTTAACAATGAAATTTATTTAACACAATTAAACTTTACTAGAAAACATATTCCTTATATAAATGATACCTCATTATCTGCAAGACAACTAATTACAAGAGGCAATCTCGATATGTACTTTAACAATGAAATTAATTTGCTCAATTTGACGACAGAAAACATGACTGAATTCTTGCATTCAAAAGTTGGTAATGGATTGTAAGCACTGAGCCGCTCATGTTTGTACTGTTATTTAAATTTTATGTTGAATTGACGACCGGGTAAAAGAGGGAGAGAAACATTCAATTTGACTGTTGATATTTGAACATCAAACATCGTACTCAAACTTCATTAGCTATAGGCTATAAGCCATGGATAACGACGTTCGGGTTATTGAGATGCATATTTTTTCTTTTAAGCCTAAATCTTGTCTTTGAATGTTGTCTCAGAACCGTGAATCGAATCCAAACAGAACATTGCAATAAACCATATATAGATATTAATTTCCAAATAGCAAACAACAAGACCCCCCAAAAACATCAAAGAAATGGAGAGAACGGGTGAAAGTTAAGTTTACAATAAGATTAGCCAGGTATATACGGCATAAATTTAAAGGAAAAGCTATACTCAAACATCAATGAAAACAATTTTAAACAATCATAATTCGGTTATAAATCACTATAGAAACTAAATGCTTAAAGACAACGTCACTATAAAAAATATGCACAAATAGATACGGAATTAATGATGGTATTTTTTTATGACGAGCTTACCAACTACGGTTTTTGTGATCGATTTGTGACAATTTATTGAATTTGTAACAAATTTACGATAGTATTTAACTCTCACTAAATATAGTTTGTAGTGTGTGATGTAAACCCATATTAATTAAAATCATCATTTTACACGAGAAATATCATAATTAAATAACACACACATAATGGCATGTACTATTAAAAATTAATTAAAGCATATCAAGCATGGTATATATGGTCTGGCTGAGGGTAGGAATGAAAGTGGGCCTCCTAACATATCGACATGTTAGCACGCCATCAATAGAAAATGAAAATAGAATATGTAATGCAATAAAGAAAAGATTTTAATAATGAGGTGAGGTGTCCACTAATGTAAAAAACAATCTAAACTGACAAATGTCAAAGATATATTCATCTTTCCAATCCATGTCATTTCCACACATATCCATTTATTGTTTTGATTGGAGTAGTTTTTATTTTTTAACTAGTTGGAATAAATGTTAGTGTCAATGTCAATTCTATATATTAAACCGAATTTAACTGCTTTTATTTTAAATATAAGAGGAACCTTATATTGATATGAAAAAAAATAGACTAACATGTTGAATAAACCAACATAGTTTTTATTTTTTAACTAGTTGGAGTAAATGTTAGTGTTAATGTCAATTCTAGATATTAAACCGAATTTAACTGTTTTTATTTTAAATGTAAGAGGAACCGTATATTGATATGAAAAAAAAAAGACGTATATTGATATGAAAAAAAAGAGACCAACATGTTGAATAAACCAACAACTCCTCACAAATTACAAAGTGATTACTAAAAATTTATGTAGAAAACTATAAGCTATCTATAAAATGATCTTATCCTAAACAAATTACACGAACAGTTAATCAAGCCTGGCCACAATTTTTTGGGTCAAAATTCTTATAACATCTGCAAAGTCATTGTAAGATACATTAACATACACATTTGCACATGTGACAATATCGTCAAAAGAAACATTTGCATACATACTCATCTCCGTACAAATCTCATAAAAAAAAAAAACATTTCCTTAGATAGTTTTAAGGATAAATTAACAAAACATAATACTTTTGAAATTAAATTAACAAAATCATACCCAAAAATTTTTAATTAACAAAAACATACCTAAAAGTCAATACCCTAATGTGTATATTTCATACCATTATTCCAAAAGTTCATACACTTAATTTCAAAAGTTCATGCCCTAATTTGTATTTTTCATACCTTTATCCCAAAAATTCATACCCTAATTTGTATTTTTCATACCCTTATAACAAAAGTTCATACCATAATTTGTATTTTTCATACTTTCATAAAATGTACTTGAAAAGTGATAAAAAGAACAGCTTATAAATACATAGATAAAATATAAGAGGAGCTCAATGTTTTATTTTTCTTTACCGATAGAATATACAAGTGACTTACATGCATTATTTTGAAGATTTTATTAGTGGAACCCATATAGTTCAACAATTCATTTGCTTGGTTCTTATATCTTTACTTCATAGATGTTAAAAGTGATTGAAATTATGAAAAAAATGATATATTTGATTGGCAATATCTATATATTTATCATTAACAGTTTTTTTAAGTTGCACTTGTATTAAATTTAGATAGTATTCTAGTAGGTTTTTCAATGTTTATTTGTCGCTTAGATAAAGTATTAAACGATAGTGTTTGTAGTGAAAAAAAAGTTCGTGTTGCAAAAAAAATGTTGCACTTGGGGGTCATATTTCCGCTTTTAAGTTTTAAAACGCGTATGCATGTTCAATGTCTTATTTATTTGGAAATACGTGAGCTCTGACACTTTATACTAATATACGAACGCCCTTCATCTAAATCTAATTTGAGCCTCAAAAATAGTGAATACGACACTGATCAGAACAATCCAAAATCTTCTGTAATGTGCGGTACACGAGAATGTAGGAGAGAGAGAGAGCGTCTATTGCATGTTGGTGCTAATGTGTTAAGTTGAATACAAAGTTTGTAGGAAATCAGCAATGTAGTAATTTCTCATACTCTCTTCGTTGCACATCTTGTGTTTTATTTTCTAAATTATATTTGAGATGTATTATAATGAAATAAGATAAATGTGTAATGAGGGGAAGTTAGTCATGACTGCAAGCGGCATCCGTTATGTGAAGCAATTTAAGATTAAGGTACAAAAAATGGATTTGAAATAGCAAACAGTAATTTTTCTGTAGTAAAAAATAAAAAATGTGTTAAAATCCTTGCAAAGCAATATTGTCTAGATGCCATTGTTTGATGTGATGGGTTTTCTAACTTGCAACAATTTATAATTCGGAAAAAGGGGAGCCGGACTCCTAGGGTAAACTGGAGTCCTCACACTCTTCTTATTTCAACCGTAGGATTTGATTAATTTTTTATCTGATGGTTAAATTAGAAATATTAATTCTAATATGAGAATATTACAAAGGATCTTTTCCTCAACTTTTTTATTTGTTTATTTCTCTCTAGAGCCTTGATAAAACAAAACATGTAGTCCTACACAAATCAATGATTAATAAATAAGTTTGATGAAAATAATAATAATGTTTTTTTTAATTAGTAATTAAATTTTGGATGACAACAGCTAAGGTTCAGTATTTGTATTTGAGTTTTATTGGAGTAAAAGTTTTTTTTATGGTTTTTGTTTTTTTTTCTTATAATGTTTAGTGAAAAATTTAATAATTTTTTTTTGTTTTAATTAATAATTAAGTTTATGGTAGTATCAATTAGGGTTTTTTATTTTTCTTTGGATTTTTATTAGATTGAAAGATTAGTTTTATTGTTTTTTTTCTTATTTTGAAACTCTGTTTTGTAGTTTTGTTTGAAGTCATTGGATTTATTTTATTGAATCTTACGACTCTAAGAATGAGTCTGAGTACTCTATTTTACTCTAGGAGCCTGTGCTCTATATCCCACAATTAGCCTCCACAGTCCACTTTTATACATGTGACTACTTTTAATTAATTTAATCATACTATGATTCTCAAAGTACCGTACGTAGCAACACAAAATAAACAAAAATTACAGGATTCAAAGTTGAAAGTTTAAACATTTAACTAAATTTATTAACAGTGGTTTCCAAATATAATAAAAACCATAGTTGTTAGTATACGAAACAATTGAGAAGTGTAAGTAAAGAATCTAAAGATCCACCGAAAAGAGATAAAGGAATTTTCTTGATAAACAATACTATTTTGAAATTGTTGTGTGACATATTAGCTCGTTATAGATATATATAGAGATATGTATAGATAGAGAGAGAGTTATGAGAAACAACAGACGAAATGTTTATTCATTAATATGATTGTACAGAGAGATACATCAATAGACCACTGACCATCTTTATATAATAGAGGGTAAGTTACATATGCTAGGAAAGCCAAAGATAGGCCCAATAGAGTAAAGCCTAAGATGACCAATAATATCGTACAACACTCCCCCTTTGGACGTCTTGATTTCTTCATATTCATGCTGTCGATGTGAGTCGAGTTCATTCGCAGTTCTAAACACATAAAAACCTTAGGGACGGAAAACCCAGTGTGGGACAAAACCGGTATCTAGGAGAAAATGTGTAGCCGAATGATATAGGCCGAAATTCTATGTAATTAACTAACCACAAAACAGTGTGCCTCATCAAAACCTTGCCGGAGCAAACCCAATGGGAAAATCTCTGATCGAAGGAAAAAGAGTGCAACAGTGGTAGTAATAAGGGATCAACCACAAAACAGGTGCCTCATCAAAACCTTGCTAGAGTAAACCAAGTGGAAAAAAACTCTAGTCGAAGGATAAAAAAGTACACAGTGGTAAGAAGTATACAACATGATACTCCCCCTAATTTTGGCAATCTTAAGCGAGGTATGATGGGAACGTGTCTTGCTAAAAACCTTGCTAAGGAAAACCCAGTGGGAAAAAAAACATTGGTCTATGGACAAAAAGAGTACACGACCATGCGACTGGATGCTCCCCTCACTTGCACACGACATGGTGCGAGGATTTCGACTAAGTAGTAATTAGTGCAATAAGCATTCACCTGAATGCTCCCCCTCATTTGCACACGACTGGGTGCAATGATTTCATATTCGAATAAAGAGTTCGAGCATTCGACTAGATGCCTCATTTACTTGCACACGACTGTATGTAAGAAAATATAACTTGGAATAAACCAAGCATTCAACATGATGCTCTTAAACTTCATATGTGAAGATTTATTTCGTCAAGAAATGCTAAATAGCATAATCTAGTCATGTCTCTCTTGATCGATAACAACAAGTTGTCCTCAAATAAGACAAGTGTTTTATCTACATCGTGAGACAGAGCATATGTAATTCAAATATGGCTAATACGAGCTCGAATCCATATACACTCTCTAGTCGTCTCATAGAGCACGAGTAGATCAGAGTTATTCATGTGGAGTCATTCCAAGACCTCCAAGATATTGCCTTATTCCTAATGGTAAAGACATACCATGTTAGGAATATCCCTTATGCGAGTCTGATAAGTAACCGGCATCGGTATAATCGAAAAAGGGTTGCGTTAATTCGAGTACCGAATGGGGTAGGTACACTCGATGACGCAAATGGGATAAACTAGCCACTTCCAAAATTACCATAAGGTAAGGGAATGTGTCTTTAGTGCCATTTCGATGGCAGCGTGTTAGCGCGATGCTGTGTCGAGCTATACCATTCACAACGTACGAGATGTTCGTCCTAGTACATTAGACCAAGTACAATGATGCGCTTATTGTACTTATATATGAACATGATGGTTCAATATCTCTTCATCGTCACATCTGGGATGGACTGGGTCTATATCAATGTCTAGTGATCGAATGATCATGGGAGAATATGATGACTTAGCGTCAGAATGACTAAAACGTCATAACACATTCTGGGTGTAGTCTGAATCATGGACTTAGATTCAATCTTTACGGGATTCGATCATCAGGTCGAGTCACTACCGTGTCTTCCCAAGATCTTTCATCTCGAAGGCAAATCCAAATATGGATCGCGTAATAAAACACGCAAGGGCATAATACTTGTTCAAGTATCCCAAGCTGATCAAATACTCACTTAGGCGGGTATACCACATCCGCTCGAATTATATTAATCCATATAGTGAACGTCTCATTTAATTGAGATCGTGTTCCGTGGTCAGGAACTACTTGATTCGAGCATTATGAAGTCACATAGGGACTTTCATCCACGTCTCTAGTCTAAATCCCCATAGAGATAAGATCGTGACCACAATCGCATCCTGCATAATCAGTTTTTCGGAAACTACTAAACTGATAAAGTAGAGGACCGTTATAACGTCCATTACGAGGAAATAAACTATCTCGTAATCAATTTCAAGGTGTGAGAGAAGCCTTGCGCTACTAGGCGAGCATTCTACAATCTCATTATTCTCATCACTTTTCCTTACGAATAACCAAATAAACGAATTCGTTTAACATTGGTGGTGTTGGAGCTACAGGTCCGAACACACTTTCGCTAAGGAATCTACTTGGATTACAAGTTTCCATTAGTCCAGTCTATTCTACGTTGACTTCAGGCAACGGTACATGGTTCTCTGTCATAATTTGTTCATATTATCAGTCGTCACCGATTATATGAACAAGTAATCACTGACAGTCTCGTTTTTCTTCAATATCGTCTAAGATATCATGATCGAAAGATATTTCGAGATTTTTAGGATGAGGAGGAATCATACATCTCCTAGATCCTTTATAATCTCGTGAGACAAACGAGTTTCAGTTCAGCACCTCTGGGCTGAACGAATTAAGAACCGGTCAATTTCATCATATCTTAGGAAGGATGACAGACTGACGGCCGACGACAGCGTCTTTTGCTTGGCGGGTTCGGCCAAAGCAACGTGTTACGACAGGAACACGACGTCCGACAGGGACGTCTATCCTTGCAAGCATTTTACAACAGGTATAAATGATCTCGTGACATCTCATAAAGTCATTAAATGAGTTTGGCATTTAGTTAGACTTGAGGGAGTCTATGCACTTACTTATCACTAAGTGTAATTTTTGGGGATCAAGCTAAGACTGAGTGGGTTATGCCACGTTACTTCACGTCATTCCTTATCAACGCTAACGTGCAAATCTCCCCCTAACAACGGGGAGAACAGCCTTAGCAATGTCACTTTCGCATATCATGCGGTAAAGAGATCGCTTGCCAAGGTTACTCTATCAAATGATAGACAGGGGATTCATAATTGACTTATGTCCCCTTCAGAGGTCCATATTTTGAACGCTATAACGGCTCAATCAAAATATTAATTAAGCACTCTGAACACGCGTTAATATGAGACTTCTGGCTCATAACCAGTAATCAGCTGGTACGCATATGGTGTTTAAGTGTCTATGGGCCTCATGACGGACCAATGCAGCAAAATAGCATGACCCCACACGGAAATATAAATCTTGTTGCGCAAGACCAAGAAGTGCGTGCAACCATTTGCAGTCGCATCATCAAACTTTCTGTGAGTCCATTTGGGTCTGAACATAATCGACAGGATGTTCAATTTCAATTTCCAAACTCAAGTAATTCAAATCGAAATTTCGATTCTTACTCTTTGGAATTATCAAGTCTACTAGACTTTTCAGGATAATCCGGATCATGAGCCATCAACTTAATGATAGGGCTAAAAGTTAGGGAAATGCTGCATTTCTGTGGACAACAATAATCATGTGACATATTGTCGATGCATCAACCATAACCATTTATATTTATGGTCCGTCTTATGGTTGGATAAGTCCACAATAACTCCTTCAATTCTTTATAAGAATTCTACGAGTACTTTTCGTGATCTTTACACATACTAGTCTTTCAAGGTGAGCATTAATGGCATGAATTTCGGATTAATCACGAAATATATTCTCAGAGAGAATCCAAATGCGATGCGATTATAAATCAAGCATCGTCTTTTGATCCGAGAATATCTCATCCGGTCAATGCCACAATATCAAAATGCTCTTATCAATCGACGACAGGCGAATGATAGTATAGACAATCATGTCTTATCATCTAAATCATTTATCATATCGACGACAGGCGAAATGATAAGATAACTTTAAATGCTTTTAAAAAATGTGGTAGCAACCACTTGAAAGACATTTCAACTCCTCTAAAATACGCTTTTGGTCGTATTGAATGGAGGCTATGTAAAGAAATTTCAATTCTTTTATTATCTATTACCATATAACACTGGTTTTCTCGAATATTTTATAACTCAACAAGGTACGACATGACCTACATGAGTATAAGACCTCATATTTGATAAATCAATTTGGTTTTACCAAAGATTTTGATTTGGAACGACATGTCCAGAATCGTTGTCACTGAGTACTCTTTTAGGCAAATAGTTGGTGAAATTATGTGGTACACTGTTACCCACTATTTCAAAAAATGAATTACCCCATAAGTATTGCCTAAAATTTCATAATTTAAAGTTTGGTCACATTTGTCAAAGGAATTTGCTCAAAACACTTAAAATTATTTCGAGAAATTTCGTAAACAGGCAAACCATAATCCAAAAGTATGTCCAAATGGAAAAATCATAATCCAAATGGAAAACATAATCCAGATGAGTGAAAAAATGGCTCAATGATTTATCAAAATCAATAAAGAAAGGTATCAAACTCATTTAAGCCACAAAATCGGGGGTCTCAAGAGTTTCCTTTCAATTAACTTTAACCACATTAGCATCGGTTTTTCCACATTTATAATAGTTGTGAACTATTTAAGGAGTAACCGTGCATGACATTTGTCTTTATAGCATAGAGTTGGCTCCTTGAGCATTATCTCTTGCTTTGTGACAACGAGTCATATTGTTCATTTCAATTACTGTCTTAAAGCCACAGGTTTTCGATTTTGACGATTGTCTAAAATCTCGCTTGGCTAGGCGATTCATCGGGATCGCGACAGTTCGAGACAAATAACACTTGTCTCGATTCTCGATTCGTGGGAAAAAAAGTACACAAAGAGCATTAATATCAGGAAAACAATTCGCAATTGACCAAATAGGATTAAAACTACTCACCAGGGTAATTTTCTTATCCAATAACAGATGGGCGATAAAGGAACATGGTGAATATAAATTCACGATACTACTTATGGAATACAATTTCCAAGCTAGTATTTTGGTGAAGGATTGCTCCAATATGTCAATTTCAGACATTTGTTCACCATAGACGTCATCACGTCTCAAATGTGGCGACGGAATAAAATCAACGCCTTAGCATTCATCATGAGGGTAACAACAAACTCGTGTTTTACTCATCAAAGATGGCATCCAAAAAAAAATTTTGGCATCACATTTTCACACATCAGGGTGAGTAACATGTGGTGATGGATTAAAATCAACGTTTAAACAATCATTTCACAAGTATGTTTTACGATTTTTCTCATCATAGATGGCATCCAACATGTGTTGGGAGATCTGGATTATTTATCATATAAAACGACTGGTTTATATGTTTATGGTTTGCACAAGCATAAACTTTATTTCGAAACGACAGGTTCGAAAAATAGTTTTGCTTTTAATGTGAATAAGTTCTCATTAATCGAAAGACATGTCGATACAGAGACACCAATTCGGCGAAACATGCATCACTATATAAACTCACTCGGGGAAATTATTATTTAGTCAACCCCTTTCGGTAGCTCTATTTGAAAAACGACCAGGAAAGACGGTGAGGGTGGAGGACACGAATGCCACTT
The DNA here is from genome assembly GCA_963920805.1 of Primula vulgaris. Classification (NCBI taxonomy): domain Eukaryota; kingdom Viridiplantae; phylum Streptophyta; class Magnoliopsida; order Ericales; family Primulaceae; genus Primula; species Primula vulgaris. The sequence goes on along the minus strand of OY987215.1, from coordinate 29,923,644 downwards.
AAAACCCGACCTCATTAGGATATCGACTTCCGCCTATATCTTTCCTAGATATCGTATCCAAATAGGTGAGCCTATTTAGGGAAGATTCATAATTTTTCCAACTTAAATGTGAATATATATGATTTTGCAAATTAACATATTATACATATGTGTACATGGCAATAAATAAATTAGTACATGATTAACTAATATTTTAGATTGTATCTGTTTGCATGATTAGCATATATATTGCAATATATATTTCCTAATAAGAGAGACATGACTAGATTATGCTATTTAGCATTTCTTGCCGAAATAAATCTTCACATATGAAGTTTAAGAGCATCCTGTCGAATGCTCGGTTTATTCCACGTTGTATTTTCTTGCATACAGTCGTGTGCAAGTAAATGAGACATCTAGTCGAATACTCGTACTCTTTATTCGAATATAAAATCATTGCACCCAGTCGTGTGCAAGTGAGGGGGAGCATTCAGGTGAATGCTTATTGCACTAATTACTACTTAGTCGAAATCCTCGCACCCTGTCGTGTGCAAGTGAGGGGAGCATCCAGTCGCATGCTCGTGTATTCTTTTTGTCCTTAGACCAATGTTTTTTTTCCCACTGAGTTTTCCTTGGCAAGATTTTTAGCGAGACACGTTCCCATCATACCTCACTTAAGATTGCCGAAATTAGGGGGAGTATCATGTTGTATACTTCTTACCACTATGTACTTTTTTTAGAAACAACAGACGGAGTGTTTATTCATTAATATGATTGTACATAGAGATACATCAAGAGACCACTGACCCTCTTTATATAATAGAGGGTAGAGTTACATATGCTAGAAAAGCCCAAGATAGGCCCAATGGAGTAAGTACCAAGATGGCCAATAATATCCTATAACAGAAATAATTTTCTTTTCCGAGTATTACAAGCAGATATTTAAAAACTATAAAATGAAACGCAGTTTTCCATGGTAGATAGAGTTTCGGTAACTATATGATCATAACAATCAGTTACAAATTATTCCAGATGTGCGAGTGATTTCGACTTAATTTCCAGTTTTGGCATAAAACCAGAATTTTAGGATTATGGTCAAGGTATGTGAAGAAATTAAAGTATTTCTATAAATCAATTGGTTTATGTTTGAAAATAAATTCGTCTTTTCTCTTCCTAAATTCTAACTCGTCTCTTGTCATAACTAATAACGTGATTCCTTCCCTTTGTATCACAGTTTGTAGATCTTATATCCAGTCAAATGCATTTTGTCCATAACTTGAGAGGAAAGTATGTTTTCTAGCGTTCGTTGGTTCCATAACACTATAAAATAATATTGATTTAATGTGAGTCAATATATATCATAAAGTTGTCACTGTTGAACCATGGGGTTCAATAATTGATTTTGATTATAACTTTGATTATGTTTTTAATGATTTTACGATTTCTCTATTTCGATGATATAATGCTTGTTTTTTCCAAAAAGAGAATTTGTAAATTGCAGAAAGATAGAGCTCGGAAAAACAAAGCCACATGTTCAAGCGGAACCAGAATCGGAGCTAAAACGAAGAAGTTATGGGCTTTCGAAGAAGACCGGAAAAACTGCCAGAAGAACAGACGACCGATCGACTGGACAAAAACGACCGATCGTTTTTAGTCCAAATTCTTCCAGTGAGCAGGTCAAAAAAACGACCGATCGTTTTTTCAGAAACGACCGATCGTTTTCTGGAAAACGACCGATCGACTGTAGAAAACGACCGATCGTTTTCTGCAGTTTTCGAAAACAGCTTTTCAGTTTTTTCTGGAAAATAGCTTAAAACTCTGAAAAATAGCCTCAACCACTGCCAACGGTCATAAACGGAAAAACAGACCTTTTGGCATATAAATACCACCCAATCTCTCTTTCTAACTCACCAATCACAATACCAATCAACTTCCTTCAACCTCTCATTCAAAACCCTAAATATCACCATTTTGGTATATATATATTCGAGAAAGAGGAAAATCAAAAAGAAAGAGATTCAAGCTCGATCATCATCAACAACTCACCAATTAGCTTTTTAAGAAGCAATTAGAATAGTGAGTGTAGTTACGTTTTGTAACAAAAATTGTATCGAGTGGTTTATAAACTCAATTGTGAGCGAGTGATCGGGTAGAGGCTTTGTAAGCAAGTGAAGCTTAAAAGCTCTAGGTCTTTTCATTCGGGTACTCATAAATTGAGGGGGAGTCGTAGACTCGTAGTCGTGTTCTCTTGCACTTGTATCAAGAGTAGGAACCTCGGGTAGAGGGTGAGCCAATCGGTCGATTGAGTTCGATAGGGTTTGTAAAATCCGGAAGAAACATTTTAGTGAAATACTCGGTAGTACCGAGGAGAGGACGTAGGCCCGTTTGCCGAACCTCTATAAATCACGGTGTCATTTTCTTCCCTTGCTTTTACTTTCCGCAACTTATATTCTTGCGTATTTATTGCTTGCGTTTAGTTATTTTAGCAATTTGTTAACTCTTGTTAAAACACTTAAACTTAGAATTGCATAAGTTGGGTGGTTAGTTGCGTAGAATTTTAATTAGGCGAAATTCGCCATAAACCTTATTCAACCCCCCCCTCTAAGGTTAGCACACGGGCCAACAGTCACTAATTTGAAAAATAAGTAGATATTTAACTGATGTAATGATACACTTTGAAATGTCATTTATAAGTAAAAAATGTGAGCTATTTTTTAAAAAAAATAATCTTGAGATTGCTGCCAATGTTACCTTTCTTTGGAGTTCGGACTGTTTTGGCCAAATATCCTTTTATGTCGGGTATAACATGTTGGTTTTCGTGTACGTAAAAGCAATAATTTAAAGTTCATCTATTAAAGTTATGAAGTATCTTTTACCTCCTCTTGTTTGAAGAAATTTCAAATCACACACATCTGTGTGAATCAAACCAAGAGGTTCACTATCTCGTTTAACATGTTGAAATGATGATTTCGTTAACTTTGCTTCTACACATATTTCACATTTATGTTGTTTATTAAAGACAAAGTTTGGTATTAGTTGCAGTGATATCAATTTCTTCATAGAATTAAAATTCACATGCCCTAATCTACCATGCCACAAATGAAATGACACAAAAATATAAGCAGAATCTGAAATATTATTATTGTCCAACTTGGCAACAGTCATTACATTACTGGTACTCGCCTCAGTCTTAGCACCTTTATTAGCGAACTCAGCCTTAGGAGCTGGAGTTCCTACATTTAACTTAAACATGTCGTTGGTCATATAGCCACGGCCTACATAAATACCATTCTTGGTGATTACAACTTTATCGGATTGAAAAACCAGTTTAAAACCCTTCTTCACCATAACCGAGCCTGAAACCAAATTCTTGCGAATATCTGATACATGGAGCACCCCAGTCAGCATGAGCTCTTTTCCTGAGGTCAGGTTCATCACCACTGTCCCCTTTCCTTCCACCTTAGAAGTAACAGAATTGCCCATGAAGCAGGTCTCACCAACCACCGCCTTGTAGGTCTTGAACATCTACTTGTTGGAGCAGATGTAGCTCGTGGCGCCGGTATCTAGCCACCATTCCTTGGGGTTTCTTCCCACAAGGTTCACTTCGGAGACCACTGCAAAGAGATGCATGTCATCCTCTACTCCCTCGGCCACATTGGCCTGAGCTGGAGCCCTCATCTTTCCATTGCCCTTAAAATTGTCACTAATTTGAAAAATAAGTAGATATTTAACTGATGTGATGATACACTTTGAAATGTCATTTATAAGTAAAAAATGTGAGCTATTTTTTAAAAAATATTTCTTGAGATTGCTGCCAATGTTACCTTTCTTTGGAGTTCGGACTGTTTTGGCCAAATATCCTTTTATGTCGGGTATAACATGTTGGTTTTCGTTTGCTTTTAATATGCAATTTTATTTCTGTAATGGAATGTGACTCTATTACAAATTCCGACATTTGCAAAAAGTAAATGCAATTAATTAAAATTCCAGACATAATAATATAGGTTATTAAACTACTGGACTGGTTTGTAATTAAACGAAACTGTCAGACAGAATAGTATGAAACCAAACTGCTGGACTGTTTGTTAATTAAAAGAAACTGCCAGACAGAATAGTATAATTACTAAACTGCTGGACTGTTTCTGTAAATAAATTACAGGACTGAAATGAAACTAATCTAATTACAGAATTGAAACAGTATTTTAAATAAATTACAGAAAGGTAAAACAGAATTTAAATGTTACAGCTAAGAAGAGGAAATTAAAATACTGAAATTAAATTACATAAATGAAATGAAATAAAAAAGCATAAAAGAAATAGACGACACTACTGTTTAACAATATGCCCTTAACCGATATTCGCCTAACCACCTTTGAGGTTTCTGGTTATGTTTGGCGCTTCGATCCCAAGATACAACGTCTCGGATGACTCGCCGGAAACTGGCGACGAGTCAAGGTCGAGCTGTTGGTGGGTGGCTCTCTCTAACTAAAATGTAATGCTGATTTGGAGAGATGATATATGCTGCTGTGTTTGATTTCAGAATGTTCTTTCTTTGACCTGTGGGGAGTCTGCCTATAGGCAGACTGAGTATCTCAGCCATTAAAGTCACTTTACTACTGTTAGTTTTCGAAATTCGAAACTGCAGTATTAAATTTGCAATGAATTCATATTTATTGCAACAATTACAGATTTGCTGGAACTTTTTTCCGAACAGGCACGCTTTTCCCGAAGAGGCGCGCTTTTACCGAGCATGCGTGCTTTCGTCGAACATGCGCGCTTTCGGTACACAATACACATATGTGTATGTGGACACACCATTTAATATCCACAAGTGATAACTTTGTATATACATTGTAAAAATGACTCTTCATTTTCCAATGTGGGACAATTTTCAATGAGTTATCCTCATTTAACCCATTTTTCCAGTATTAAGAGTTTTCCTCTTTCTCAACCTCAATCTTTGATGCCAATTTCCATTCACTTCCATTCTCCGAATAGGTCATGCGACATACCGTTATGAAGCTTGTCATACCATCTACTCAACCGTCTTGAGTATGGTGTCAAAAGACAATGACTGTCACTCGGAATCTTGACTCAAAGATGGTCTCGTGACCATTCGGAAACTAACATGTTAAACATGGTTTTTCCAACATAACATGTAACCAAGCAAGGGATAATAATGAAACGTCCAGAGAAATAATATTACTCATTTTTCCCTCGGACTGCTTTTGGCCAAAATCGATGTGTTGGTGTAACATTCGACCGCGCAGGGGATAAAAACAAAATGTCGAGAGAAAATTAGTACTCCTATTACTCGTTCTTCCCTCCAAATGCTTTTGGGCAAATATTGTTTTATGTCGGTATAGCATTGGAAAAATTAGTTATAACATTTGATCCTCCAAGGGATAAAAATGAAACGTCCAGAGAGAAATGGTATTACACTTTATGACATATTTTCGAAATTATGGTAAAATTTAAAAATTCAAAACATGTCATTATACATCTCAGAAAAAAAAAAAACAAGACGCATATTTGTGTTCCCGTCGTGAAACCATTGAGATTTGCATTAACTAAATCTTGATTTGGAGCGTTTTTACGAAAAAGTGTCTAGTTTGGTGTTTTTCATGATGTTCATATATCCTCTCCATATATATATATATATTAATCGTGTCACATGTTGCATGTGCGATGCAAATATAGAAAATTGAAAATTGTTTGGATAATACAAATGCACAGTGCAATACAAATATAGAAAATTGAGTATATTTATGATATAAATGTTTGGATAATAACTTAAAATAATTTTGAATGGTCAAAGAGGGATAAACATGTTAATAGTTTTTACTTTTTATATTTTTTATGAAAGTATAGCATCATTGTAATTAATAAAAGAGAAAAAATGTATTTTTAGAAAGAAAAAAAAAGGCAAAATTTGAGATGAAAATTTTGAATTTGCTTATTATAATTATAACAGTATGATACTCCAATACTGACAACTGTGGGAATTTTGTTCAATACTTGCTATCAAGAGCGTTACCATTAAGCATTTGCATGGTGGTTAATTTCACTTCGTATTAATCATGCAATTTCAGATTCTAACTTTTGAATCTCATTTTATCGAAACCCATTTCTGAAGTACTATATTTCAAAAAAGTCCTATATTTTACTTAATCCATAGACAGAATTTCCTTTTATAGCCGAACTACTAATATACTACTTCAATAATTATGAAATGTAGAAGCTGATTTTCTATAAAAAAAAATAAAAAAATATGACTTATATAAATTTATTTTACAAAATGAGAGCGGGCTGAAACACTAAAATTCAAACATTTGGTTAAAATACGTAGGAAAAATTTATTTTTTCATTATTTTTTTTTTAAATGAGCGTGCTGCAACCCTGACGAAGTACTACTAGGCACTAACTACTAATCAAGGTTAAGGAAACATAAAATATGTGTAGCAATGATATATATGTAACAACCGGAGTACTATAGTTCAAAAAAAAAATTGCTATATTTATAAGTTATAACGATTACATCTGCCTTTTCATAAGAGTATTAAGAGTGTTTTTTCCTTTTCAAATACTAATATACTAGTTTTTTTTTTTAAAGCAAAAAGTTCCTAAAAACATTAACATATTCTTGAAAAAGATCTATATTTAAAACAATTGAAAATTTTATAGTAGCATAGCAATTGATATTTTTTCAGTTAGTTTGTTATAAGTAGCCTAGGTTTTATATTAGCATAATATACAAATTCCTCCAATTCTTGTTAAGTAGAAATCAGTAATTGAATTGCATTTTGTTTACCTAAGGAAATTGTCTAGTTTTTTTTAGCATTGTCATGAGCTCAAACAGAAAAAATGGAAATTAAGTGACAAATATCTTGTAATATTTCCAATTATATTCTATACACGATGACAAAACACGGATCAACATGAAAATTCAAGTGCACGACACGCACTCTATGCGTTGTTCACTTTAGCCTATGAGAGAGACACTTGACAAAAAATTAATTACAAACTTTCGCGACTCCCTGACACATTAACAAGACCCGAGAATTAAAAAACAAAGAAGTGTCCAACTTTCACAATATTTTCATTTTAATTCCAAAAATTAGCAAAAAAAAATAGATTGACAGAGACTTATCATTATTATTAGATATATATTGACATATGTAAACAAAACTATTTTTGATGATTATGCACAACCGTTTGAAGTCCTAAATCTTCAAAACTATGGTATATCGTTGTGTTTGATTTGTATATATTTTGTTTTATAAGCAACTGCTTTGAAATAAATCTTAGATTTTACGAGCAAAATTAGCTCTTAAGTTAAAATGCATAACAAATTCATCCACCCAAAAAACGAAACCGACAAATACACCCAAATAGTAGCATATAATTTGATTTTATAAAACGAAAGAAAAAAAAAAACTTAAACAAAGAAAAAAATTAGAAACTTACACAACTTGTCGAAATTAACGAAAGCTTGGTACGGAATGATGAATCATGGTTTTGTGTATCTTGAGATTCATTGCCCCTCCTAAGGCAATGTCCATATACTTGAACACGGTGTCAGGAATGTCTAGACTGTCTATTCTTTCCCGATTCTTCTCGGCATTATGAAATAATGCATATAAATCTTCAAACAGAGTATTCTCTTTCTCCATTTTCTTGATGATATTAATCCATTGAAGAATGTCTGGAAATATTTTTTCTAATTTAAAAATCAAACAATTAGGATATAAAATTTAAAATCCGAATTATGTCAAAACTCTCTTTTCCAATTGCCAAAGCCAAGGTCAATTTCAAAACAGTTACTTAAAGCTTCAAGCAATTTGTATATTTTTTTGAAGAAGAGTTTTAGTTGAAATTTGTGAGTATAGATACGGCTTTCGGCAACGAGTGATTAAGGAAGGTGCATTCAGGAACGAACTACATATGCTCGTAAAACAAATCATCAAGAAACGAGCATAGTTCGAACCAACTATCTGTTTGAGGGTTAACTCGACCACCCCAAAATGATCACCAAAAATCATGGGATATCCATGAGTGTCTCTAACTGGGATAATGATTAGGTTAATCACAATATTACAGAATCGAACAAATCTCTATACGTAAGAGTTCCAAAATCTTTCTCTTTCAATTCTTCAGATGAAGGTCTTCTACACTTCCTTAGTTTTGCAACAAAACTTCTATTAGTAGGAATATCGGATTGGTTGAAGACGATCGCAACATCTTTAACAGTGCCTTCAAAAAACATATTCGAGCAGTGCAAACTTAAATTTCCGAGACCAATATCATAGATAAAGCAATATAGCACATCGTCAAGAGCCGCGATACAATCATATGATGGTGGCGATGATATGTTTACATCAAACACTACTATAGATCTTGCTTTCATAATAGCCCACTTTCATAGTATTTGCTTATCAATAAGGACCTGCGTTTAAAATCACTTGGACGCATAATAAATTGGCTTTCAATTTGTTTCAAGTAATAAAATTTTAAGCTTGATTTTGGTCGGACATAAGTGTATAAAAGCATTGGTATGACTCATCATTTAGGATTGTGTTTTGAATCGTTTGAATAGCTCTTGTAAATTTAGAAACCGGAATATGATTGGTATAGACATCTGTGACGAACTGATAATGATAATCCTCTATAACAGTTTAAACTATAAGAAAACCTAGAGAGAGGAGAGAACGGCTGTGTCAGTACTTGTGTCAGTAAACATGTGTACTCGACTAGTCAAATGTTCGACTCGTGTTCGTTTATTTACTAATGACCGAGTTTCAATTTTATTTTTTTATTTTTATTATCATATCTATAGATGCCTAAATATGTAAATAATTATAAAATAAAATGCACATCATTAGCATGCAACCTTCGATTTGCTTAGTTTCAAACTACATTGGTTTATACTAAAAACTTTAAATAATTATTTGTATTCTTAATGATTTTACTTTACAATTTATTTAGTAAAAAAATTGACAGAGTGAAACAAGACTAAACTTGTATAAAAAACTTTAAATAATATTTCAGTTTGTTCATGATCAATATGGCTCAATCTTGTTTAGAAAAAGTCACGTTTAGACAATTTTCTGGGACACATCTATTAAATGACTAGAGTATGATCATATCGGACTTGGTTTAGCTCGGCTTATTTTCACCCTTAACTATGACATTAACTTACTTATTCTTATAATATTGCACTAATGAGTAGATGGACGAAAATGTTTTCCATCATCATATTTTAAAACAAAAAAAATGGTAAATTAGGTGGACTAATAATTTTTGTGGTTAAATTAAAATTCAATTTTCATTAATACATCATTAGTCCACTTTATCTACCATACCAGCTCTAATTTACTTGTACATGTTTTAGGACTAAAAATGCTAAAATTGAAATAAAAGTCCCAAAATTCATAATTTAATGGGCAATTCTTGTCGGGGTTTTCATTTCTTTTTATTTAATTATAAAGAAAATGGGGGATTTACCCACCAAATTGAAAAGGTTATATTTAAACAAAATGAATTAAAAGTCCCAAAATGCATAATTTTGTTAGCAATTCGTGTGAGGATTTTCATCCTCATTTTATTTGATTATTAATAAAATATAAGTTCTTCCCATCAGATTATGTAGTGCATTTGTTCCTAAATAAATGACTCTTACGAAAATACGTGTAATTTTGACCGATTACATTTTCATATCTAGATTTTATAAAAAAATTCTTTCAAAATCTAATCACATATTTCATGTTTAGAACTATATAACGGAATTTTTTAAATTTTCATTCGAATAATTCAGATATATAAAATTCAATAGTTAAAATTGTATGTATATATTCGTAATTTACTTAAACTATACATGCAAACATGACATACTTTTTCCAAAAAGAAATAAGAAATAAGAAATAAGAAAAATAAAATATATACATACATACATAACGTAATATTTTAAAAAAGAAAAAGAAAAGAAATACATAACGTACATGTATATATATTGGAGACAAACGTGTCAGTTAATACTTACACAGACGAACAGATGGATCTAGTCAACTCCCTTTGACCAAAACTCCTGTTTTATAACATGACAAAAATAAGGACATTTTCGTCAAACTTGTAAACATTAACTTTAATAGTAATACTTAACATGGGTAAAATGCAAATAACCCTTTAAACTATGAGTCATTTGCAAATAATTCACATAAATTATCAAATTTTTGTAATTAACTTTCAAATTCATCTTTAAAATGACGTAACTTTTTATTTATTTGTTTGTTTTACAAAATTATTTTTTGATATACGTAGTTTGTCAATGCACATGAGCTATAACAAATATTTTACAAAATCCATCGGAACATAATTTATATAAAAAAATATTATTTTAGTGAGAAAAACTATTTTTTTTGTCATTCTGTAAAGAAAATACAGAATATCGAATAACTGATTATAGTAAATGATAAAATCAACCAAAACGGATTATCGAGCAATTATATGACGTTGGGGTTAATTGCAAAAGTTGAATAGTTAATAGGGTCAGTCGCAAAAATTGTTAGTTTCTAAGGATTATTTGCAAATGAGTCATAGTGCCGGGGGTTATTTCATTTTATCATACTTAAGAGAATTCATAATAGTTTTGTTAACTTTTTATTAGTGACAAATCATCATTTAAAAAACTATTTAATGACATATGTATATTAATTTAAACATTCACATTAGTTTTAACTTTAACAATGTTATCTATTTTAACTAAAAATTAATTATTCAAAATATAGTATTATGAATAGGTGATGAGATAAAATAAATAGCAGTATGATAGAGATAGAAAATATATACGCGGGAAATAGCCGTTAATTGTGGGTATGAGGTAGAATTTTTTGCCATGTAATCAAAATAATTAAAAAAATTATTATTTTTAACCATGTTTTTAATATCTATAAAGTTAATGAAGAGACAAAATTACATTGTTATCTAACATTTTTAGTTAAAATATTATTATAGATGGTCTACTACTAATAAATAATACTCCTTCCGTTCCCATTTAATTGTCCATTACGAAACTACGTGGAATTTTGACCGGGTTATAACTTATATCAAAATTGTCGAAATGAATTTTTTTAAAATCTAATCATAAAATTTAACATTTGAACTATAAGATCAACTTTTGAAACATTCCGATAATTACACGTAATTTCGTAATAAACAATTAAATAAAAACGGAGTAAGCACGGTACAAGTGATAATAAAAACTCAAAATGGATTCATATAGTGGTATGGTTCCACATAAATAAATTATTAATAAAACTATTTTCCGTATATAAAAAACCAATGAGTGATTGATTTTTGTATATAAAAAATAAAAACAAAGTGACTGTTGTGTGACATATTAGCTCGTTATAGATATATATAGAGATATGTATAGATATAGAGAGAGGTATGAGAGACAACAATAAGGGAGACTTTATTAATCAGAAGGTATGAATGAATCATCAAATAGAAGACCCCTAACCCTCTTTATATAGATAGAGGGATAGGGTTACAAGCCCACTTGGACCCATAAAGTACAAGCCCAATAGTCCAATAATATCTTACAACACTCCCCCTTTGGACGTCTTGAATTCTTCGTCTTCATGCAGTCGATCTGAGTCGAGTTCATTCGCAGTGCTAAACACATAAAAACCTTAGGGCCGGAAAACCCAGTGTGGGACAAAACCGGTACCTAGGAGAAACTGTGTAGCCGAATGATATATGCCGAAATATCATGTAAGTAACTAACCACAAAACAGTGTGCCTCATCAAAACCTTGCCAGAGCAAACCCAATGGGAAAATCTCTGATCGAAGGAAAAAAAGTGCAACAATGGTAGTAGTAGGGGATCAACCACAAAACAGGTGCCTCATCAAAACCTTGCTAGAGTAAACCCAGTGGGAAAAAATCTCTAGTCGAAGGACAAAAGAGTACACAGTGGTAAGAAGTATACAACAGGATACTCCCCCTAATTTCGGCAATCTTAAGTGAGATATGATGGGAACGTGTCTCGCTAAAAACCTTGCCAAGGAAAACCCAGTGGGAAAAAAACCTTGGTCTAAGGACAAAAAGAGTACACGAGCATGCGACTGGATGCTCCCCTCACTTGCACACGACAGGGTGCGAAGATTTCGACTAAGTAGTAATTAGTGCAATAAGCATTCACCTGGATGCTCCCCCTCACTTGCACACGACTGGGTGCAAAGATTTCATATTCCAAGAAAGAGTACGAGCATTCGACTGGATGCCTCATTTACTTACATACGACTGGATGCAGGAAAATCTAACGTGGAATAGAACGAGCATTCAACTGGATGCTCTTAAACTTCATTTGTGAAGATTAATTTCGGCGAGAAATGCTAAATAGCATAATGTAGTCATGTCTCTCTTGATCAATAACAACAAGTTGTCTTCTATGACAAGTGTTTTATCTAGATCGTGAGACAGAACATATGTAATTCAAATATGACTAATACTAGCTCGAAGTCATATACACTCTCTAGTCGTCTCATAGAGCACGAATAGATCAGAGTGATTCACTTGGAGTCATTCCAAGACCTCCAAGATGTCGCCTTATTCCTAATGGTAAAGACATACCATGTTAGGAATATCCCTTATGCGGGTCTGATAAGTAACCGGCATCGGTATAACCGAAAAAGGGTTGCGTTAATTCGAGTACCGAAGGGGGTAGGTACACTCGATGACGCAAATGGGATAAGACAAGCCCTCATCCACAGTTACCTTAAGGTAATGGGAAAATGTCTTTTATGCCATTTCGATGGCAGCGTGTTAGCGCGATGCTGTGTCGAGCTATACCATTCACAGCAGACGAGATGTTCGTCCTAGCACATTAGACCAAGTACAATAATGCGCTTATTGTACTTAGATATGAACATCATGGTTCAATATCTCTTCATCGTCACATCAGGGACGGAATGGGTCTATATCAATGTCTAGTGATCGAACGATCATGGGAGAATCTGACGACTTAGCGTCATGATGAATACAACGTCATAACACCTTCTGGGTGTAGTCTGAATCATGGACTTAGATTCAATCTTTACGGGAGTCGATCATCAGGCCGAGTCACTACCGTTTCTTCCCAAGATCCTTCATCTCGAAGGCAAATCCAAAAATGGATCGCGTAATAAAACACGCAAGGGCATAATACTTGTTCAAGTATGCCAAGCTAATCAAGTACTCACTTAGGCGGTATACCACATCCGCTCGGATTATATTAATCCATATAGTGAACGTCTCAGTCAATTGAGATCGTGTTCCATGGTCAGAAACTACTTGATTTAAGCACATGAAGTCACACAGGGACCTTCATCTATATCTCTTTGTCTAAATCCCCATAGAGATAAAACAGTGACCACAATCACATGCTGCATAATCAGTTTTTGGGAAACTACTAAACTGATAAAGTAGGGGACCGTTATAACGTCCATTACGAGGAAATAACCCATCTCGTAACCAATTCCAAGATGTGAGAGAAGCCTTGCGCTACTAGGCGAGCATTCTACAATCTCATTATTCTCATCACTTTTCCTTACGAATAACCAAATAAACAAACTAGTTTAACATTGGTGGCGTTGGAGCTACAGGTCCGAACACACTTTCGCTAAGGAGTCTACTTGGATTGCAAGTTTCCATTAGTACAGTCTATTCTACGTTGACTTCAGGCAACGGTACATGGTTCCCTATCATAATTTGTTCATATTATCAGTCGTCACCGAATATATGAACAAGTAATCAATGACAGTCTCGTTTTGCTTCAATATCGTCTAAGATATCATGATCGACAGATATTTCGAGATTCTTAGGATGAGGAGGAAATCACACATCTTCTTGATCCTTTATAATCTCGTGCGACAAACGAGTTTCAGTTCACCACCTCTGGGGCTGAACGAATTAAGAACCGGTCAACTTCCTCATATCTTAGGAAGGACGACAGACTGACGGCCGACGGCAGCGTCATTTGCTTGGCGGGTTCGGCCAAAGCAACGTGTTACGACAGGAACACGGCGTCCGACAGGGACGTCTATCCTTGCAAGCATTTTGCAGCTGGTATAAATGATCTCGTGACATCTCATAAAGTCATTAAATGCGTCTGGCATTTAGTTAGACTTGAGGGAGTCTATGCACTTACTTATCACTAAGTGCAGTTTTGGGGATCAAGCTAAGACTGAGTGGGTTATGCCACGTTACTTCACGTCGTTCCTTATCAACGGTAACGTGCAAATCTCCCCCTAACGACGGGGAGAACAGTCTTAGCGATGTCACTTTCGCATATCATGCGGTAAAGAGATCGCTTGCCAAGGTTACTCTATCAAATGATAGGCAGGAGATTCATAATCGACTTATGTCCCCTTCAGAGGTCCATATTTTGAACGCTAGAACGGCTCAATCAAAATATTAATTAATCACTCTAAACACGCGTTATTATGAGACTTCTGGCTCATAACCAGTAACCAGCTGGTACGCATATGGTGTTTGAGTGTCTATGGGCCTCATAACGGACCAATGCAGCAAAATAGCATAACCCACACGGAAATATAAATCTTGGTGCGCAAGACCAAGATGTGCGTGCAATCATTTGCAGTCGCATCAACAAACTTTCCGTGAGTCCATTTGGGTCTGAACATAATCGACAGGATGTTCAATTTGAATTTCCAAACTCAAGTAATTCAAATCGAAATTTCGATTATTACTCTTCGGAATTATCAAGTCGACTAGACTTTTCAGGATAATCCGGATCATGAGCCATCAACTTAATGATAGGGCTAAAAGTTTGGGAAATGCTGCATTTCTGTGGACAACAATAAAATGTGACCTTATTGTCGATGCATCAACCATAACCATTTATATTTATGGTCCGTTTTATGGTTGGATAAGTCCACAATAACTCCTTCAATTCTTTACCAGAATTCTACGAGTTCATTTCGTGATCTTTACACATACTAGTCTTTCAAAGTGAGCATTAGTGGCATGAATTTCGGATTAATCGCGAAATATATTCTCAGAGAGAATCCAAATGCTATGCGATTATAAATCAAGCATCGTCTTTTGACCCGGGAATATCTCATCCGGTCAATGCCATAATATCAAAATGCTCTTATCAATCGACGACAGGCGAATGATAGTACAGACAATCATGTCTTAGCATCTAAATCATTTATCATTCGACGACAGGCGAAATGATAAGGTAACTTTGAATGCTTTAAAGAATGTGGTAACAACCACTTGAAAGACATTTCAACTCCTCTAAAATACGTTTTTGAGTGGAGGCTATGTAAAGAAATTTCATTTCTTTCATGAGCTATTACCAGATAACACTGGTTTTCTCGAATATTTTATAACTCAACAAGGTACGACAGGACCTGCATGAGTATAACGCCTCATATTTGACAAATCAATTTGGCTTTACCAAAGATTTCGATTTTTGGAACGACAGGTCCAGAATCGTTGTCACTGAGTGCTCTTTTAGGCAAGTAGTTGGTGAAATTATATGGTACACTGTTACCCACTATTTCCAAAAAACCAACTACACCACAAGTATTGCCTAAAATTTCATAATTTAAAGTTTGGTCACATTTGTCAAAGGAATTTGCTCAAAAAACACTTTAAATTATTTCGAGAAATTTCATAAACAGGCAAACCATAATCCAAAAGTATGTCCAAATGGAAAAATAATAATCCAAATGGAAAAACATAATCCAGATGAGCGAAAAAATGGCTCAATGATTTATCAAAATCAATAAAGAAAGGTGTCAAACTCATTTGAGCCAAAAAATCGGGGGTCTCAAGAGTTTCCTTTCAATTAGCTTTAACCACATTAGCATCGGTTTTTCCACCTTTATAATAGTTGTGAACTATTTAAGGAGTAACCGTGCATGACCGTTGTCTTTATAGCATAGAGTTGGCTCCTTGAGCATCATCTCTTACTTTGTGACAACGGCCCATATTGTTCCTTTCAATTACTGTCTTGGAGCCACAAGTTTTCGATTTTGACGATTGTCTAAAATCTCCCTTGGCTAGGCGATTCATCGGGATCGCGGCAGTTCGAGACAAATAACACTTTTCTCGGTTCTCGATTCGTGGAAAAAAAATGTACACGAAGAGCATTAATATCAGGCAAACAATTCGCCATTGACCCAATAGGATTAAAACTACTCACCGGGGTAATTTTCTTATCCAATAACAGATGGACGATAAAGGAACATGGTGAATATAAATTCACGATACTGCTTATGGAATGCAATTTCCAAGCTAGTATTTTGGTGAAGGATTGCTCCAATATGTCAATTTCAGACATTTGTTCACCATAGACGTCATCACGTCTCAAATGTGGCGGCGGAATAAAATCAACGCCTTAGCATTCATCTCGAGGGTAACAACAAACTCGTGTTTTACTCATCAAAGATGACATCCAAATAATTTGGGTATCACATGCTCACACATCAGGGTGACTAACATGTGGTGACGGAATAACATCAACGTCTAAACAGTCATTTCGCAAGTATGTTTTGCGATTTTTCTCATCATAGATGGCATCCAACATGTGTTGGGAGTTCTGGATTATTTTTCATATAAAACGACTGGTTTATATGTTTATGGTTTGCACAAGCACAAACTTTAATTTCGAAACGACAGGTTCGAAAATAGTTTTGCTTTTAATGTGAATTTGGTTCTCATTGATCGAACGACGGGTCGATACTGAGACACCAATTCGGCGAAACATACATCACTATATAAACACATTCGGGGAAATTATTATTTAGTCAACCCCTTTCGGTAGCTCTACTTGAAAAACGACCAGGAAAGACGGTGAGGGTGGAGGGCACGAATGCCACTTAAAACCCGACCTCATTAGGATATCGACTTCCGCCTATATCTTTCCTAGACATCGTATCCAAATAGGTGAGCCTATTTAGGGAAGGTTCATAATTTTTCCAACTTAAATGTGAAAATATATGATTTCGCAATTCTACCATTCATGGCAATAAATAACAGGTATATCTTTTCTAGATAACCACATATATACAAGGCAATATAAAATATATTCATGATATATATCTAATCATGCAGTAGATTTGGTGATAAACTAAATCAATTCAGGATTATCAATCACACAAATTATATCATACCAAATCAAATCAAATCAATTAACTGCCATATGGTATATTTATATCTATGGTAATATCAAAAGATATGTTGATTATACTAATAAGATATCAATCAATTATCTACGGTTTATTGCCATATAAGTAATTCTATACATGGTAGTTTTAACATGCAAGCAAGCAATATATTTTTAATTACCAATCAATTCTATATATGGTAAAAAAATATTTTAACATGCAAAAAGGTTAAATTTACATGGAAACATATCAATTTATTCAATTAACATGCAATTTTTTATTCACTTGCCTTTTTAATAAATATATATATATGCATGTGGGTGAATATTTAGACCGAATATTGACTTTTATAACACATATATACTGTTTTTATACATGTAATATATTACAGGGACTATCTGTGTAATTACAGCAAACTATATATCTATTTACAGCATTATTACAGTTTCAGTCCATAATTTCAGACAAGTTTCAGCGAATTACAAAACAGTCATACTGTTTTCAGTATATAACATATTCAGTTCGGCAGATTACTACATGTTTACAATTAATCAGACAAGCCATATGTACTACATGTTTACTACATATTCAGTCATACTGTTTACTACATGTACTATGTAAATTTTTTTAAAAACTATAGTAATAATCAGACAAGCCGTGCCAATTATGTTCACAATAATACATGGTTTGATTTTTACAGTATATATGGGCCAATTCCAGAATCTTTTTAATTCAAGTGTACACCGATACAAGCAATTTATTTATATGCAATAAATTATACACACGGTCAGACAATTATGTTCACAGTCATGTTTGTATTTCATGTAACCTTTACTTAGATGCTCTGGTATTAGTTTTATATAGTAAAAAAATAGGATTTTATGTACCGTCCTCACGGTATGTTGGTGAAGGTCGATATAACAATAATCCGATAAAACCCGGTTAAACCTCAAGGTTTATAGATATTCAATATCCGTGCGTTTACCCAAAATCTCCAATACCCACGAGCGTATATCCTAGTCTCCGCGAGCAAAGTGCCGATAACGTGTTGTGTGACATATTAGCTCGTTATAGATATATATAGAGATATGTATAGATATAGAGAGAGGTATGAGAGACAACAATAAGGGAGACTTTATTAATCAGAAGGTATGAATGAATCATCAAATAGAAGACCCCTAACCCTCTTTATATAGATAGAGGGATAGGGTTACAAGCCCACTTGGACCCATAAAGTACAAGCCCAATAGTCCAATAATATCTTACAACAGTGACATTAAATTTAGCAATTGTATTATTTAAACCTCTCTTTCGGCTCTGTCGTTGTCCTGGTTCTCTTTCACCCTCCCTTCTCCTTTATATACAACCTCATTTCTCTTACCCTTTTATCTCTTATTTCATTTTCATTACTCATATTACATATCTATATAGTTACATACACAAACACAAACATATACATATATAGATACATACATACATATACAAATATCAAATATATATAAATATAGGATGATGATGACAAGAGGTGGTAAGAGGAAGATGAGTGAACGGAATAATGGACGGAATAAAAGAGTTAAAGTTTTCACACGTGACTTTTTTGATGATTTGCCAGATGAAATGGTGACCTGTATACTGTGTAGGCTGAGCTCATCGGCCGACTCTCCGTCCGATTTTGTATCTGTCTTGCTAACGTAATTTTCCTTTTACTTTCTGTTTTTTTGTTCTTTTTTTTTGTGTTTTTTAGGGACTGGGGATGTTATGTTTTGTGAAACTTGATGGTTTAGTTAGTGATTTTGTTTTGTTTTGGAATTTGGGGTTGGTTTGGTTTCAAAAAGACTAAACTTGATGGTTTAGTTTCTGTTTTTTGTTATTTTTTGGAAATTTGATTATTTAGTATGTATTTTTAAACTTGTTATAAAAAAATTCTTGGTTTAAATGGTTTTTTTTCCCACTTTTGATGCTTGATGTGTACCCATTTTTAAAGAAGAAAAATAAATTGAGATTTTTTATAATTAAGTTTCAAAGTATGTATTAAACATTAATTTTCCCTTATTTTTTGTATTTTATTTTTTAGGTACTGGGAATATTAAGTTTTTGGGAAACTTGATACTTTGATTTAATGTTTTTGTATTCTTTTGGAAATTGGGGTTGGTTTTACAAAATTTACTGTGAACATGATTTTGGTGATTTTTCTAGATAGTAACTTTTACGAGTTTGGAGTAGTTAAGATTGTGTTTTTCTTTGAAATTGTAGCTCAGGATTTGGAAATTTTCGTTTCTGGGGAAAAAATATGTTAATCTTAAATTTTTCTGTTCATTTTATATATATATATATATATATATTTATTGCTGATACAGAGTAAATTTTTTATTTTGGGAAATTGGGTTTTATAACTATGGGGTTTACATTGAAGAAAAACTTTGTTAAATTAGTAAATAATTCGGAGTAATTTTAGTTTGTTTCTTTTAGGGGAACTTGTAGTTGATTTTTTGGAAATTTTATTTGTAGAAGAAAAAAGTTAATCTTTATTTCATTTTTCTTATTCTTTAAATTTATATGGTCTTTATTTTTGCTTACTTGAAGTTTATCATTGTGCATAAAAAGTTGAAGGTTTGTTTATGTCTTATTTGGAAATTGGGGTACTTTTAAAATATTGTGTGGTATACCGTGGACAGAAATTTGTTAGGATTGTTATACCTTTTAAAATTGTAGAGTTGTTTGATTTATTTCTTTTTGGGAACTTGTAAGTTGTAACTGATATTCTAGATATTTTAATTTCTGAAGAAAAAAAGTCTTATCTTGATTCTGTTTTTTCCCCTTAATTTTCGTAGAAATTACTTTCAGAGATCTTTCAAATATTGATCTTAAAGAGAATTAACTCTTTAGGCTGATCAGTGATTTTATTACTCTCTCCGTTCCCATTTAATTGTCCATTACGAAATTACGTGTAATTTTTACCGTCTTATAATTTGTATTAAAATTGTCGAAATATTTTTTTTTAAATATAATCATAAAATTTAATATTTGAACTATATGGTCAACTTTTAAAAATTTTCATTCCGACAATTTTGATACAAGTTCTTGACCGGTCAAATTACAAGTAGTTTCGTAATGTATAATTAAATAGGAAGGAGAGAGTATTTGGGATTTACCTATCATAGTAGGTCTTTTGAATTTTGATCTTGAGGAGAGTTAGTCTTTAGCTGATTTAATGATTTTAATTTTGGGATTGTGACATTTGAAGAATTTTGTTTCCGGAAATTTGACTTTTTCAGAAATGTTTACTGTATGGAACAGATTTGTTTAATCAATACCTGGTATTTAATTAATTTTCTAGGAAAAAAATGTTTTCAATAAATTATTTACCTTTTGAATTTCTGGGAATATGTACTGAACTTTCAGAATTATTTTATGAACATTATTCTGAAACAGGGATTAAGTAGTATTCCTTTTATTTCTTTTGTCTGTGAAATTTTGTTAATTTAATCTTTATTTCTTGAAATTATGGGTATTGGGTTGTTGAACTTTAAGAATAATTTATTTATGGGAACTGGTTCAAGTTTAAACTTTTTTTTTCTATTTTGCAAATTTCTTTGCGCAGACTTTTTTTAGTCTTACTTTTCTTATATCTTCCAAATTACGGGAACTACTGAAATTTTGTTTCTTAAAGTAGAACAAAAGCTTAATCATGCCAGTTTTGCTTTGCAACTTTGTAATCTTTGTTTTAGTGTTTGTATTAGTAAATAGTACTGAAAGTTTTTCTTTTGAAATTTCAGATGCAAGAGACTAAACAACCTGGGCCTGAGTTCAATGGTTTTAGCTAAATCATCAGTGAAAATGCTCTCGGTTAAGGCTAAGAATTGGTCAGAATCGGCTCACAATTTTCTCAAACAGTGCGCCGAATCCGGCAATGTTGAAGCCTGCTACACTCTCGGCATGGTAAGTACTACATATACACACATGACATGAACATTTGAAAAGATTAATAGTTCACCAATTGCTAGTGTTTAGTTTTCAAGAACAAACTGTTATATCCTTAACCCTAGTGATTAGTTCTGAAAATATGAACAGTTTAATACGTAGTATGAGCCTTGAAAAAGTTAATATTGTTGGTTCCTTCTATAGTTTTTCTCATCTCAAAGGTTACTTGAATTTGTAGAAGCTCTTATACCAAATTACCACTGTATATATAAGTCAAAATATAACCAGTTACTTCACATTGGAGTAGTTTTTTTTTTTTTTTTTTCACATTTTCAATTGTTCCATGAATTATCTAGATGTATGCCTAATACATAAACTCTTATTTTTTTCTTTAATACCAAGGCAATCAGGATTCAGTAGTAGATTTTTTGAATGAAACTATGTGGACTCTAGAAATATACTATACCAGTAGATAACCCCTGACCTTAGTTATTTTATAAAAAAAAAGATCATTTATGATAAGGACAAACGACATCACTTATTTGAAATTTGAAGATAGTTAGTGTTGAGTATTATTATCCCACATCACTTGTGGATAGATCGTGGCATTTGTTTAAAATATGTTGCTCACCTTACTTGCTATGAGGCCTTTTAGTGAGTAAGGGTATGGGCTTCAATATGGTATCAGAGCCCGGTTAGTCCCAAGTGATGTTGGGTCACCTCCCCCGTCCCAGAATGGACGGTATATTACACTTGTTGGGCCCGTTCGGATTTAGTCCAACCCACAAGTGAGGGGGAGTGTTGAGTATTATTATCCCACATCACTTGTGGATAGATCGTGGCATTTGTTTAAAATATGTTGCTCACCTTACTTGCTATGAAGCCTTTTAGTGAGTAAGGTTATGGGCTTCAATAGTTAGTTTTGCACAATTTTAATGTATAACTATGGCGTCAATAAAATACAGTCATTCTGATTCTAATTACATTTTCTTATTATTATTCCAGATTCGATTCTACTGCCTGCAAAACCGAGGGGGAGGCGCCTCGCTAATGGCAAAGGCCGCGATTAACTCCCACGCACCCGCTCTCTACTCTCTAGCCGTGATCCAGTTCAACGGCAGCGGAGGCTCAAAGACCGACAAGGACCTACGTGCCGGCGTGGCCTTGTGCGCTCGGGCCGCCTTCTTCGGCCATGTGGACGCCCTCCGCGAGCTCGGACACTGTCTCCAAGACGGCTACGGCGTCAACCGTAACGTCGCCGAAGGCCGCCGCTTCCTTGTACAGGCCAACGCGAGGGAGCTGGCCGCTGTTCTATCAGCCCAGCCCCCTAATAGCCCCCTACTGTCTCCATTTGTTCTATCAGCCCAGCCCCCTAATAGCCTCGTACTGTCTCCACCTAGTTTCAGGGGTGGGCAGGCAGGGACCTGCCCGCTCCTAAGTGACTTTGGCTGTACCTTACCGGCCCCGAAAGCTCATCCTGCTAGCCAATTTCTGGGTGAGTGGTTCTCGGAGGGGGTAGGTTCGGGGCTTAGGATGTGCTCGCATGACGGGTGTGGGAGGCCCGAGACACGTAGGCATGAGTTCCGTCGGTGCTCGGTTTGTGGGGCGGTGAACTATTGTTCGCGCGCTTGTCAAGCGCTTGATTGGAAGATGAGGCATAAGGCCGAGTGCGTGCCTATGGAGAGATGGGTGGATGAAGACGGTAACGTTAACGTTTACGCGGATGGTGATGTTGCGGATGAGGGAATAATGGAGAGTTGAAAAAAAAAACAGGGTTAAAAGCCGGAAACGAATGAACGGACTATGGGGCTTGTTTGGTTGCATCGAATGAGTTTTGTTTTATTGCGGACGACATTAGGTTGATCAACATGACAACTGAATAACTAGAAGTTGTAAGCGTCACGAATCTTGCCTTTTCAGAAATCTTAAGAAATTCGGCTTATTTGCTTGAGATCGAGTTGCAACCAGACTAGCCCTTAATTTCTTTTTTTGTAAAAGTGAGTAGGAAGCTATGAGAATTTGGGGTGGTCTTTTTTTGGGTAGCAAATTTAGTAGCTTCTTAGAAAATGAGTTATATAAAAATACTAATTTCCGTAAACTGAATATGAAAATTTTAGTACTTTTGATGAAGAGTATTGTTAATGTGTTCATGTCTTTTTCTTATTTTTGGAAGAATTATTATTATGCATGAGCATTACTGTACAAGTCTTTACACCTGATTTAATATTGTGCATCTTTTTAACTTGAATAGGAAATTAAATGTATTGCTATTAATGTAATTAAAATGTCACATTCACTGGTTTCTGATAGAGGTTATACAAGGAAAAAACATTTGTTTGTGGTGTCATTCTAAATTTGAATCTAATCTACATAGTACGAGATCTAGCATGAATTTGTAATTGTTCTGCATAAAATTGTCGTAAACATTTCTTTTTAGCTAAGCATATGAATATACTTTAGTTAAAGCAACATTATTGACCTCCTTATGTGGCTTCATAGTAAGGTAAAGGTAGTAGTAGTAGTATCATTAAAGTATTAAATGGGAACAAAAGTTGAGGTTCAAATTTAAAAAAAAACTCAGCTACAATTACACTCTTGCAATCTTTGATTTTGTTTTTGGGTTGCCCAGTTTTATGTTTATAATAATCAGTAGGATATTACAATATTTGGAGTATTTTTGAGATTTATACGGTTCTATTTTATTTCGTGATAGTTAGTTTGTTATTGAAACTCGGTTTAGTGAAATTTATTCACACAGCACGAAGCTGTATGGTATTTGTCGATTCGATACGCCTCCCCCAATTCAGATCAACGAAATGTATTAAATTCTGAAATATCTTAAAAGATTATTATGAAAGCTAGTAACATTTAGACTATGTGCTTGTTTGGTATACCCATGCTTTTACTTATTAATACTTATAAGTACAAAAGCAAATGCATGTGTTTGGGTGTTTACTTTTGAAGTATACTTATATCATAAGTAAAGAGTAAAAAGTTTACATAAAAAAAGTATCATATTTGTTACTTATCATTCAAAAGTAAGATATAGATACTGTACTTGACAACCTGCTGAGACTATGAGCTCCAATTTCTTTAGTTTATTTTTTTCTTTTATCTCTCGGCCCTCTTTCTCATTTTATTTTGAATTTTTTCTTTCCTACACTTCGTATTCTATAGCAAGATTTATTTCAGTTATTTTGTCTCACTATGTGCACTCATGTAGATTATCTTATATGCGTATGCGTATGTGGGTAATAGATTGAAATTGTTTGTTTTTAGGACTTTTAGTACTACAAAAACGAAATATATGCCATCATATGATAAAACGAAAAACACATCATATAAAACCGAAACCACAGTAATGATATATATGTCATTATATAATGCTCGAAAACAATCAATCTGATTGAATATCTACGGTTTTGCTCATTTATGTATCATTTCATATTAAGTTCGAATTCTCCTAATATTATTGTAAGTTTCTGTTATTAACATCTTAAATTTTCTTTTTGCTAATCAAGTTGTTTATTATTTAATGAATTGGTGGGATGATTCTTTCAATATTAAAATAAAATAATCATTTTCACAACAAAAAGTAAAAAGTAAACAAATATTATCAAATAACAAATTTCTTTAAAAGTATACTTTTATTGTATTTACTAAATAACATTTAATTACTAAAAATTATCCATAAAATTAATAATTTTCGAGCTCAATCAAATAGCTAGACTTTTATACTTATAAGATGTAACGAAAGGAGGCGTATTTCTTAATTCTTTGCACCCCTGTTAGTCTAAACTAACGCAGATGTACCAAGTCACACAACACAAAAAATAACCTTCAAAACGTTCACATTGCATGCATCTTCTTTTTAGTTTAAAGTGTGCACTTTTTTTACTTAGTCAAAAGGGTGCAAATTTGACCAAGAGAAAGATATAAAAGGTTCGGATTAAATGGAGGGTAAAGGAGTAATGGTATGGGCAAGTGGTATGTGAGGTTTGTGCACCATCTGGAATTTCAATAAAAAGACACTAATTATATTATAAGAAAATTTACTGTACAATAGCCAGCCAATATGTACCTTAAGGATTTGTCAAGACTACTTTTCTTTCTTCTTTTATATTCGATTAAGGGTCGGTAATAGTTTTTCATTTTTGTATAACTTATAAGCCTTTTCTCTTCTGAATTATACTATTTGATGTATATCTGGCCACATCATTCAAATTGATTCTTTTGCTAAAGCTACAAGAAAACCTAAGTTTTAGTGCATTCTACTATTGAAACAGGGGCTTGACCTGTTGTTTATCACCGAGTTCTAAGCATTCAGTTTAAAGAAATACATTTTTAGGACTTCTTGGGCAAGAGATTTACTTTTATTTTTATTTATATTATAAAAAAAGGTCTTATCACAGACGAACGTAGCGACAGATATTGTCATTTAGCTATTGATTAAACCGTTCCCGATTAGAAACTTCTTTTGTACTAATTATTTATAAGTATAAAGGTAAAAGTTCTTGTTTGGTTGAAGAAAGAAAAGTATATTTTTAAAAAGTACTATCAAATTTGATACTTTTGTTCCGTAAGTATTACTTTTTTCACATATATACACTAATTTCAACAATTTTGCACCATTTCGAGTATACTTTTTGAACGTTCACCAAACAAACTTATGAATACGTACAAGTACATAATACATATTTCGACATCCATAAAAAAAACTACTTTTTCTTAGCGACCAAACAAGGTCGATCCCATAAAACAATTATCGTTATTATCTATTTATCTTATGCAGTTATACTTTAGTTTACTTAACAGAACTTTTGTCAAATACTGTAATCTTTCATGTTACAAAATAGATTGTGAATGTTCTAAAACGCACAAAAGGGACTTTAGACGAAATTGACCGTCTATCGTCTAATCAACGCCTAATTTTGTTTAATTACCGCATAATCCGTTTAATCTCATATAGTTCCTTAAGGTTCTAGGTTCCGACTATTGCTTAGCATGGTTTAATTTACGTTTACACACGCCTTTTAGAACAATATATATACAAATACATCCAATGGTGATGGGAGTGCACATATTTATTCTCCTTTACTATCATTAGTGTTTGTTTTCATTTATACTTTGGACTTTTAAATATATAAACCCAAGTGGTCCATAGCCCAGCCCATTTAAAGCCAGTAGTTGGCTATTACAGCTAATGAAGTTGATAGTGTCAGGTCACAACTAGGCATATATAATTGGTACTACTTATTAAAGTAAATTCCGACAATTTAAATCCCATTATTCAGAATTTTGTTCTATTGTCAACCTTCTAGTTAATCACATATACAGTTAAACCTCGATAAATAAATGCTCTTGGGACCAGCAAAAAATATTCGTTTAGTGAGTTTATTTACTTATCGATAAATGAACATATTATTCATTTATCGATAAATGAATTTTTATTCATTTAGATAGTATTTTTATATTTTTATTTTTTCGTATGATTATTTATTTTACATCTAATGTACAAATACGTATATAGACTATGTACATGCATCATTTACTTATAAGATTCTATGTATGGAATACTTAGAGTCTAAATACATGCAACATGTACTAATAATAATATTCTATGTATGGAATACTTAGAGACTAAGACAATGTACCTAACCTACCTACAAACTAATATATAAAGGAAAAAACAATTGCAAATTGTTTTCGGCATTGCAAGATACGGTCTGAAGATATTGATGTTCCCGAAGAAGAAGTTGATCAACTAGAAGAAGATATCCAAGGATTAACGAATGTCATTTCTAATTTACGCGACAGAAATGTGATGGACGTCGAACATCTTTTGAACTATCCTAACGAGAATAATGCAGTTATGGAATTGCCTACAGACGAAGAAATTATCGACTCCGTACTAAATGATGAGAATGATCCAGAACCAGATGATAGTGGCGTCACACCAAATGTGTCATCAAAAGAAGACTTTCAAGCAGTAATCACCCGACGAAACTATTTGCTACAGCATGAGCAGAATATTCCAGAAGTTGTGTTTGCACTAGAAAAAGTCGCAAATGTGATGCATTTTGGTGGAAGGAAAAAACAAACAACTTTAGACGCTTTTTCTGTGAAGAAATGACTTCTTGTATGAACATTGTTGATTGGAAGAAATATTTTTGTTTTTAGGATAAATATATATATATATATATATATATATATCTTATGAATTTTAATGATTATTCATTTATATTTACATGGGGTTTTTAAGGATTCAAAAAAAATTATTCGTTAATGCATTTAGCGAGGTTATTCATTTAGCCCATTTGCCAAAGTCGGGACCGGAGAAAATTATTTATTTGGCGAGGTTATTCGTTTATCGGACATTCATTTATCGAGGTTTAACTGTACTATATGTCAGATGGAATAATGATATATATAATTTCAATGCGACTTTAGCAAGAAATTCCAAGTTTTAAACTTAGTTTTGGACTTAAACTCTAACAAAATGCCAAATTTATTTTCGTTGCTACAGTCAAATTTTACCTAGCCACCACCAGATTTTGATGGCCAGCTGCGGAGGCATGTAACGTTTTTAGTGAGTATGAAGGTCCGAGGAAGCCATCAACATACCACTCGGGAAATTGTAGCAGTCATAGGAAAAACAAAAGACTAGAAAACACCTTGGCAAAGTAATGTGATCGCATAACAGTTCAATAGAGAATCTCAACCACGGAGCTAATATATATTTGTTTGAAGCAGCTTATCGGGGGATCCTATACTAAGAGATTACTAAAGATTTCTAAAATTTAAAATAACAAATATTTCAGGTATGTTTTTGGGTTCGATGGTTCAGGTTTTGAGTCGGGTCTGGGTAAATTCTATCTTAAGAACCTTCCAAAGCTCCTTTGTAAGATCGTAACTTCAAAGAGCTGATTAAAGAAAATTTTGGATAAAAGAAATTAATTAGATATGCTGAAAGAGCTCCTTCAGATATTAAGAAATTAGTTGTAAGGCGTCCGGAATAAAATTTAAGGTTCACATAGGTCTATCAAAAAAACTGATGGAAGTTCACTAGAAATGATATGTTTTTAAAATTGGTAATTATACAGAATCGAATTTTTCATACGACAGGTTTCGAATCATAAACCCAACTTGTAATATAGCTCATCAACTTTGGATAGCAGTGTTCCACGCAAAAACTCAAATTATGTTAAAGTTTTTCTTGAAAAACTCAAGTCCAATTTGAGTTTATATACAAGTCAGGCATATCAATGTATGGATTTAGATGCAGTTCTCAACAAAATGTCAAAATATCTCACTCCGATTATTCAACTTCACCACGGCTCTGCCATATTCTAAAGGCTGTTGGGATATTTTGAAGGATAGTGGGTGACAGAAGCAACTGGATTTGTTTTTCTTATATTACACACAAGGCTAGAAGGCAATACTCGACATCTTTCATTTTAAGTACATGGTGAAAAAGAAAAACTGAACAAATTTCATGGTTGTGTACCTTTTAGCTAACACTTTGGAAATCGCAGAAGTCACTGGACAAAGTGTTGCCTCATAGAAACACAGTAACAGCACCTCGTCAGAGTAAACGGAGCTAGAGAGCGACTCATAAAAGAATCTTGACACCAGATCATTGTTACTGTATTAAAAGGAATGCCTATTCAATGTTGAAATGGGAACAAAATAATCTTTTCATGAATTCATTTTCTTGGGATTCTAATGTTCAACAACACCACAATAATGAAACTCCATACATAAATACAAAAGGTTTTGGTAGTAGTATTATTATACATAGAATAGATGATTCATTTCGTTTAAAAAAAGAAAGATGATTCATTCAATCAATAAGAGCAATGCACAAACACAAGTACCGCGACCATCTTTGTGGGTAAGAATAAAAAAGGACTATCTCGGATGCATTTCTATATCAGTTATCCATGAATTAGTGGATTTGTTTTTTGACCTGCTCGAGTTACCGGTCTGCACGGAATCAAAGTCTTTAAGCAATGGTGTCTCCGCGTTAATGATGCTACATTGTTGAAAAAACGGTTTTGATGGAGCCACAAGAGGTGTTGAAAGATTATTTATTTAGCATGTTGACAATTGAAGCCATGGTTGGCCTTTGTCTTGCATCTTTGTGTGCGCAAAAAGTAAACCAATATGAAAGCATCTTATTGTGTCGCTTGCATCAAAGCTCATAGCTGGATCGATCAGATTAGAAACGGTTCCATCATCCCAACTCTTCCAAGCCCGAAAAGTTACTTATGACATGATTTATATTTATAATGTGTGGTAGAAAAAAAAGAATCGGATGTTTTTAAATTAAACCAACTTCATAAAACAATACTTCATCCGTTCCCTAATAATAGTCTAATTAAGGCTTTGACTTCGTTCAAAAATAAAAGTACAGTTTCATTTTTTACCATTGTTTTTCATTTTCTACCCTTGTTTTGGAAATCAATAAACATCAATGTTTTCGACTATCCTTTACTAACTCCACAGCTAGCTAAAATTAAATTAGCTAGGGATATTGGTGGAAGAACAACACTTTATAACTAAATTAATTAACTTTTTTAAAACATGTGAAAACCTGTGAACTATTTTTATAGGACGGAGGGAATATATTATTTTGACTCAGTTTTGAATGAGACGGGCTTTTCTCCATACGGAGGGAGTAAAGATATATGAATAAAGTTTAGAATTTAATACTTGACGATTTAGTAAAGCTGTTTTAGAGAAAAAAGAACTAATATGCTTATGTGGTAATATGAGATTTGAATATGAATTAGAAACCAAGTTTCGTTTTGTTGTTTCAGTTTGGACTATTAGGTATAAAACAATCCTTCGTTTTTATTTTTAAATTAGCGTTACATAGTATAAAGATGAGCAAAGTGATTGATTCAAGTCGTTGATACCCTAGTATACCACGTTCACTAACAGGGTTCGATCTCTGACGCCTACGAAACAGATTACCTCCAAAGTGAGGGTAATTAATTATATATAAAAAAAAATAGTATAAAGATATATTTTGCAATAATATTTGAATAAATGAAGTTGTAGGACATTTTTATCATGTTTAAAAAATAAAATAAAATTCCTAATATTGTGTATTTTATTTTCTCTTTTCCTAAGTGGATACCACATGTCAAAAATAACCCTATAATGGGAAATAGTTTGGAAATAGCATTAGTTTGGTAATTAGTTTCATGAAGAGCATTATTTAGGTTAAAAAAAACTCAATGTTCTGCATTGGAAAATTAAATTAGAAAACAATATTTTGACAATATTAGAAGGAAATTAGTTTCATGAAGAGCATTATTTTGACAATGTATCGATACTGTCCACAAGCTTTAGATTGCATGTAATAGTACGCTCTTCTATTCTGAAGCATATAGTATTATCATTTTATTGTAACATCAAAATTTCCCAAAAAACATCTAAATTAATTTCTTCATCTAATTTGTACGCCGGGCGTTTATTACATTAAACCTGATACCACGTATACGTTTACTTCATGTAAGAGTACAATGATTGTTGTAGTAACCTCAATTGTAAATCAACGGTAATACAGAACCAAGTCTATAATTGAAATAGAAAAGGATAACGAAACTAAATAAAAGAACTTTAACGTAGTATTAGAACCTTTTAAAACCGAAACACAAGAAGCCAATTCGAGATGGCAAATCTCTCAAACTATTCTCTTTCGAGAAATTTATAACTCGATTGTTCTACCCTCCATTCATATTACTGCAATCCTATATATAAACATAAAGATTAAACCATAAACTGCTAATCTACATTAAGCGGGAAAGAACGTTTCGAAATTATACTATAAACTGTTCCGCATAACTATATAACTGTTCCTGCCAATATGTCTAAAACTGCATAATTATTATTTCGTAACTGCTCAGGGTTTGTTACAGTTGTTAATGGTTATTAGTGTTAATAGATAGCAATAAGACAAGATCGATTTAGTCTTTGAAGGTACTCAACATAACATGCTTAACCCACTCACTCAACTTACTACAAGTATATATTATTACAATTAAATGCTGGAAAGGTCTAAAGCTAGCTTTATACTACATTGTACATATTTAAATTTTCATCACTGTGAATATATTTCAGCATTGCAGGGATAGAGGAAAAAGAATTTGGTTGTACCGCAAGTGGTGTATGTTAAAAATATCGGATTCACAACTACGGAGCAAAGCCTTCTATGGTTCATTGATTAGATCAACGTCAATGTTTCTACCCAAAATAATTCTTCTCCAAGTGGGAACAATAGGGGCGACTGGAGTCCGGCCCATACTTAGGCAAAACTCTTTTTATGATAGGTGATGCTTTTTTTACCGGAAACCCACTCCGGAAATCGAAATCATACAAAAACAAAATAAAGAGTTGAATAAAGCAATGCATTGCTGTAGGAGCTCTTTCTTAAAAAAAAAGGGGAATGTTAGCATAGTAAGTATTCCAAAATGAAAGTTTAGTTTCAGAGATGAGCTGTGGCTTATAAGTTGCAGTGAAATGGATGAGCAGGATTATGTTTTTCCTATCTATTTGGTCTGGAAAAAGTAAAAAACATGGGTCTTTTTATCAATTATCACTTATGTCCAAATTAAACCATAATTGGCATCTTTCATTTCCAGTTTGGGTCTCTATCTTTATTTCCTCGTAATTTCTTCAGTTAATAACAAATTGAGAGTACCTCAAAATCTTGAGTCATCAAAATCAGTCATATCTGTCTTATCATTTCCAGGTTGAGTTCCTTCTAGATAAATTCTTTTTACTTAAAGTTGCAGACAATACCTTTCAAAAAAAAAAAAAAATTGCAGCCAAATAATCCTATATAATGAAACACAGTAATGTTGCAGGTTTTTACCTATAACATTATTCTCCTTAACAACTCATACAAGTTTAGAAAACATAAATTAAGCCATATAGAAGCTACTAGAGGGGGGACTTTAAGTCCCCTAAAGGTGCAAGACAAGTTAATTTTTAGGTTAAGTTTTACAGCAAACCTACAAAATGTCATCGGAAAACTGAAAATGCTTACACATTCCAATAAATATAAAGAAGAAGTTGTTTACACTTACGAGGGTTTATAAATTGTACAATTACTATGATTTCAATTTGCCATCAAATAATGTTACAGTTATAGTAAAACTCCTCCGTTAAAATAGCGTAGCTCCAGCCACTGAATCAAAGAGCTGAAGAAAGAAAAGATTCGATTCGTTGCAAGAGCTCCTTTTTTACTGAATCAGGCACCTTAGCTGTTAACAACAGTCCAGAATAAATAATTTCGTTAAACATAGCATGGACGTTAATATAAAAATTGAAACATTTTTGAAAAGTTCGAAAACCGATATATAAAAAGAACTTGTCCCACCTCTGCCGTCTGGAGTGATAGCATTAATCAGGTCATCTATGGTTATTTTGTCTCTTCCTTTCTTCTTTGTATATGTCCTGGAAAAACAATCAAACGAATTAAGAAAACATTGAGGTATTCATCAATATATAAGGAATAGCTGCGATACCACTACATTAGTAACAGTCAAATTCAAATTCTTGTTATGAGTGCCAAGTTCTTCATTATTTTTTCTCTTGACAATGACGGCTTGTTTGGTTACACTTTTAAGCTACTGCATTTTGTGTATGGCATTTGGTTGCCTTAACAGTGAGTCTTCTTAGGTTTGTTGGCTTAAAAAAAGCTACAATTTGAAGTGGAAAAGATGATCTATGTATAAGCTGAATGAACACAACTGTTTCCCAGCCTCAAATAAGCTATAGCTTTCTTTGCTTGATAACAGGGACCAACCAATCCTTGATACACAAATAGTTTCGATAATTATTCTTCACTTATCACTAAAAGAAGTGCTTACGGTAAACAGTGAATAAACTAATTAACAATGCATTACAATAAACAGAACCAGATAAGAGTACAAACTAATTACGAGAAAATAATTAAGCTCAAAGGATTTAGACCAAAACCTCCTCAAACCAAAGTTCCAACGAGATAAACAAAGATAAAATTGTCCTAAAAGTTTAACATGAAATAAATGGATTGTGGATCCTATATCAAACTCTCATTAGCTATTTACCAAAAGAAAAAGGAAAAATCATCTAAAATCACTAGCAGTAGCAAGTCTTTTTTGAAGAACAAGCAGAAGTAAGTTCATTATTGATTAATTTACGTACGAAAAGTGGAATATATAACTTACCTGCAAATAGCTTTCATCTCATCCTTCCACCCACATTCTACGAGCCTTTCTCTCAAAAGCTCCTTCAATCGTTCCTTTTCTCCACTCTCAATTAACTGTGTAAGCAACACAGTTGATTAGAGTTACATCATAATATGAATCGATAAAGAAACTAGTCCAGGGTTGTCTCCCACTTAAAAAAAAGTAACTAAAGTCTTTTCGAATAGAACATGAATTTTCATCTACCACATGCTAAAATGCATTTGTAGATGCTTCGCATTCATTCATAACACATAGTCGATACTAGTTTTTCTGATGCAAGTCATTCGTGAACGCGAAAAAAATTCAGTTTCTTAGACAAAAAGTTCAAAAAATTTCATCTTTTCTAAATCAACACAAGAAGCACTAACTTTACACAGATAGAAAATTCAAGTATCATTCCATTAGTAAATGTTATGCAAGTAGAATGCCTTCTTCCACTTATGAACACATATAATAAAAGGGTAAATATCTCGGCCTTTTTATGAAAGCAAATCAAACTTGTTTGTGAAAGCAATTCCCAAAAATGAAACACAAATCACCTGTTACATTTGCAACTTTTATGTCCACCATGATGTAGTGTGTTATAATGCTAGTCAAGTTATTCGAAATTGCGCACAGATCCATGCTTTACTAACCGCAATATAGCAACCATTTTTCAAGGATTGGGGTTGCTTCGATGCAGCCTGAAGAAATAAGCTGGTTTGTTTGAGGCTAAGGGCTTGTTTGTTTTCAACTTTTAAGCAAAGAAGCCGGATTTTTTTTTAGATATGCCAAGTTTGTCCAGCTTAAAGATTCGAGCTTTTTGAGGCCATAGAAAAGAAAGTTTAGGGTTTAAGGTGATAAGCCAAATACCGTCTTAACTTTGAGCAATAATACAGAGAAGCTGAGCTTAAAAGCTAAAACCAAAGAAAACCAAAGAAATAAATTAACTTAGATTTAGCTCCCTAGACAAATTCCCTGCAACTTACAAAAGGAAAAAAAGCAAAAAAAAAAAAAAAACAATTCAACAAAAAATTAAGCTAAAAGCCATTTCCCAGAAATTATACACAGAAACCATCTAGTGTTTGTAAAATTTAACTACTGTAACGCAACTCTTAATTTTATCAAGATGAAGTTTTTAATATACTACTATATTCTAGCAAACATAATAAGACCAAAGAAAAAAGCTAACTTATATTTAGCTTCCTACACAAATTCCCTGCAACTTACATAAGGGAAAAAGGCAAAAAAAAAAAAAAAAAAAAAAACTTAAGCTAAGAGCTAAAAGCAAAAAGCCATTTCCCAGAAATTATAAACATATACCATCTAGTATTCGTAAAATTTAACAACTGTAATGCAACTTCTACTTTTATGAAGATGAAGTTTTTAATATACTACTCTATTCTAGAAAACCTGATTAGACCAAAGAAAAAAGCTAACTTATATTTAGCTTCCTAGACAAATTCCCTTCAACTTACAAAAGAAAAAAAAAACAACTACAAAAAATAAACAGTTCAACAAAAACTTGAGCAAAAAGCCGTTTGCCAGAAATTATATACAGAAACCATCTAGTATTTGTAAAATTAAACAACCGTAATGCATCTTCACATTTTATCAAGATGAAGTTTTTAATATAATACTACTACATTCTAGCAAATTCCCACTTTATGTATATTGAGGTTTCAATACATTATCAAGACAAAGTTCCATTTTTTTTACTATTAGTAACCACTATGAGTATATATTACTATATTACATAATATAAATATATATATATATATATATATATATATATACGCATATATATAAGGAATAAAAAAACCAAATAAGACCTAACAAAGAAATTAACTTATACTTTAGCTTCCTAGACAAATTCACTTCAACTTACGAAAGGAAGATAAATAAATTCAACCAGACAATTCTTAAAATCAGCTTAAATTACTGAATGTTGAGCTAAGAGCTAAAAGCAAAAACTGAACAAAAAGCCATTTCCCAGAATTTATATACATAAATCATCTAGTATTTGTAAAATGTAACAACTGTAATGCAACTCTTAATTTTATCAAGATGAAGTTTTTAATATACTATGTTCTAGCAAACTCCCACTTCTCTGTATGAACTTGAGTTTATTTCTTTTTATTTAGATTAATTTTTTTATTTTTTTTTGGTATATATTACATCAAGATCAAAGTACTTTTTATATAGGCTACCGAGAATATGAAACAATTCAAGATACATTAATAGTAATTCATGTATCAACTCTTCACATGACCACATAAATGAATGTTCATGTATGGACTATTCATATGAACACGCAAATCAATTTGGTTTGCTAGTCTTGATTCATGAATTTGATTTGCTCCAACATTTTCAACTTCTCATTTTGATTATATTATGGGGTTTACAATACATTATCAAGATGAAGTTCCTTTTTTTTTTTATTACTAACCACTATAAGTATATATATATATATATATATATATATAACATCCCGGATTTTTATAAATGGTTTTATTTACGATTAAATTTATCCAAAAACGTTTTATACAATTTTTAGCCAAAAACCGAAACTCTTCCGAAAAACTTTATTTTAAAAACCTGTTACTAATTTTATAAATAAAAAGGACCCAATAGCTTTGTTTCTAAAAATTTGTTATTTTTGAGCAGTAACATAATAGTTTTGATTATGAGTTAACTTTTATAACTTTGGGGACCAAATAGTTCGCTTCCCCAAACTCTATCAAAACAGTTTCACGTAAAACACTTTTCATCCCACTTTTCAAAACAGAAAACCAAAAAGAGAGAAAAGAGAGGTTCCAAATCTTAGGAAGAAAAAGAAGAAACCACCATTAGCGAGCTTTAACCGGAAGCATCTCCTCTACGAACTAAGATAACGGGGGTTATCCATTGCGACTGGACGGGGTTTATGTTAGGGTTAGATCTTACGTTTTATAAAATTTGGGGTTTTTTTTTTGTCTCAATTATATTCTATTAAATTGTTAATTGGGTTTTATGTGTTGTTGTTTTGGTTCACTTATTTGAATTTGATAATTGGGAATTTAGACATACGAATTTCGAATTAATGAGAATATAGATGGCTTTGTGTGTTTTTATGAGTTGATTATGTGTTATTATAGTTGTTGATGAAATTGGGTAAATTTATGCTGAATAAAGATGAGTTGTAATTTACGCATATAAGATGTTTGTTAAAATGTCTGAATGAGATTTTATGTTGTTGTACTTGTTTGGCTAGCTGTGATTCTAGTACATATGCTTATGTGTTTTGTTGAATTGCGTTAAAGTGACATTTGGGAATGCTAGTATTTTGAGAATGTGATTTTATTGAGAATTGTGATAATTGAATGATATAATATTATTGGCCGAGGCCTTGTGATTTATTTATTGGCAATGGTCTATGTCTCTCCCTATACCGGGGGCATAAGACGAGCCGAGTGGTATAGGGAATGACTCGTCTTACGGACTGGGGCGAGTGGCGTGAAGAGGTCCAAGTGCGCACTTTAAATATTTATATGTTGGCAAGGGTCTATGTCTCTCACTATACCGGGGGCATAAGACGAGCCGAGGTGTATAGGGAATGACCTAACT
This sequence comes from Primula vulgaris, assembly GCA_963920805.1. Lineage (NCBI taxonomy): Eukaryota > Viridiplantae > Streptophyta > Magnoliopsida > Ericales > Primulaceae > Primula > Primula vulgaris. Next base: position 29,886,735 of record OY987215.1, on the reverse strand, counting down.
TACGGACTGGGGTAGGTGGCGTGAGAGGTCCATGTATGTTATAGATGTGTGTTGGAGTTACTTAAATTATTTCGTTATATGATGCTATTACATTTCTTTTGATACGTTGTTATTATAGTTGTTGTTTGTGAGTTCTTGCATTTATTGGATGGAGTGACGGTATCATGTGTGGTGCCGCCCCGTCTATGTATGTGCGTGAGACTCACCGTTAAAGTTTTATCTTTCAGGTACAACTTAGGTTGAGACATTTGGATAGAAGCATTGGCGATGTATCGCATGAGTTCGGAGCTTCTTTCAGTTGCTTTCTTTTTACTTAGACCATTTTTGAGATTGTAGCCTACGGGTAAATTACATTCGTTTGGTATTCTTTTTATAAATCTGTTAAAACCATCTTGTCTTGTAGCCGCGTTTGGCAAACACTTCTATTTCATTCGTATAATTGTTCCTTTAGCTCGCAAGTTGTTTTCCTTTAAAAGTTAAATTTTGTACCAACAGGTTGTTTTTCCTTTTATTCAAAAGGTCACGCATTGATGTCCGTTTTTCGGATTTCGGGCGTGACAATATATAAGGAGAAAGAAAATAAGAAATTAACCAGACAATCCCTAAAATCAGCTTAAAATACTGAAACTTTAATAAAAAGCCATTTCTCAGAAATTATATATACAGAAACCATTAGTATTTGTAAAATATAACAACTTCTAATTTTATCAAAGATGAAGTTTTTAATATACTATGTTCTAACAACTTCTCATTTTTTTATTATATTATGGGGGTTTCAATGCATTATCAAGATCAACTTTTATTTATTTATTACTAACCACTATCACTAATTCACTATGATATATATATATATATATATATATATATATATATATATATATATATATATATATATATATTGCTATTACTTTATGCGAAAACCTCTTATGAATTCTTAAAAAACTATTTGCAAAATAGTATTAATAGTTTGAAAAATTACAAATAAAAAAACTGATAAGTAACTGCTAAAATAAAAAAACTGATAAGTAACCGTTAAAATAAAAATAACTGTTGTTTCACGTTACCATTTCTCTTTCTTATTATCTCTCTACCTTTCTCTCTCTATTATCTCTCTATTATCAAACCCCCCTCACTACCATAATTGCCCCTCCGTTCATCAAAAATTCTATAACGCAAAATAGTATTAATAATTTGAAAAATTACAAATAAAAAAACTGATAAGTAACTGCTAAAATAAAAAAACTATAAGTAACTGTTAAAATAAAAATAACTGTTGTTTCACGTTACCATTTCTCTTCCTTATTATCTCTCTACCTTTATCTCTCTATTATCAAACCCCCTCCCTACCATAATTGCCCCTCCGTTCATCAAAAATTCTATAACGGATTACAGATTTTTTCTTTGATTCACACCGATCGGGTGGGCAGTTCCGCTAGTATATATATATATAAGGAGAGAAAAAACCTTAAGGTTGACGATTTCATGGAGATCATCCATAATAACCAATAAACCAATATATATGTATTTGTATATATGTGTATATATATATATATATATATTTGTATATATATGGATATTCTGTATAAAAATATAAGTGAGAGAGAACTGAGATACAAAGCTGAGAAAATAACTTTTTAAATCCAGAACACTCGCAATAGTAATACAAAAAACCTGAGATTATTTGTACTTATTTATAGATGGTATAGTTTTTTCATAAAGGATGGGGATTGTATAAATATGTCCCAACATATAGTATAGTTTTTTTTTGTGTTTTGTTTCATTATTTGTTTACTATTTATTTCAAAACTAGTATATGAAAAAATTTCATTATAAATAATAAAAGTAATGTTACATAAAATTAATAAAATACATTTTAAAACTAGTTATATATGAATAAATTCATTTAACTTCTAAATCATCCGTTATAACGCATAAAAATTCCGTCAGCCACAACTTTTTGAGTAGTGAAATAGAGTTGTTGTTGAATTGAGGCTAGAGTCTCAGCCGGTGACACTCTCCAAACGGATGCTAACTCTACTGACAATCTGTCTAAAACCTATTTCGTGCGCACATTAAAACCTCCCGTCCACTCCAAGACAAAAAACAAAAGATGTAGGTTGGTAAAAAAGTTCACTAACGTACAACAATTTATTTTTATTTTTATTTTATTCTTGAAAAGTTCAGCAACTTTATTAGTATTAACTCTTTATATCCTTCACGAGTTCTTATTAAACAGTATATCATGAAACATGGAGATCATTGATTAGTATATAAAAATACTGTTTAATATTCAAAAACATACATTCTCAACTCTTATTTAAGATTTGGTACATTACTACATATCACGTAGAGCAGAGAACATCAAAGTTAAAAATAAAGAGAGCATAATGAAGCATATGCATACAACCCATGGATTTATAATAATTAAGTCTCAAATTATATATTAAATGATCATTTTTCCATCAAAGGATCATAACTTTGTAAAGAATTGTTGTTAACATGTAGCAAGAAAAAAAAAAGTCTACTTCTAAAGCAATACTTGAGAGACCAAATAAAATAAAACAGAGTATACCATAAATAAAAAGGTGAAGGGGTTGTTTAAACACAAAAAATATAGTAGAAAATTGACTTTTGGGGTGTCCATGATGGTATCTTAAAGCCGGTGTATTTTTGATTAAAAATGGCAAATATATGGGGGTGTTTGATTTTTATTCAAACTGCAGGGTGCTTTAGATGATTACTAATTGCAATATAGTTAAGTAAGTTTTAGGGTGAGTTACCAGTAGTACATAAAAAATTGTGCTGAATCGATTTAATCCTTATGTTTTTTCACATTAAACGCGATATACTCCTTGATCATAATAAAGAAGAAATTTAGTCCCAAATTTTGTAATGGCAAGTGGCAACTGAGCAACAGGTCTCATTTACTAGACCTTATTGGAAAAAAAAATATTGTTTCTTTGATTTATTTAGTAATGTCCAAATTGTTTTGCGAATTGTAAATCGTATCAATAATACGCGAGATTAGGGAATGAACTAGATGTAGACAGTCAGAGATCACAGCCTCTCCCATTTTGGTAAAAAATGATGAAAACAAATGTAGTATGACTAAAATATTTAAACTTAGCATTTCTAACTCATCTATGCTACAAAAGCGCATATAGAGTATGACAAAAAAAAACCATATATAATATCATTCCTCCATTTGAAGTTATTTGTGCCGTCTCTGCGCGAGATACAACAACGAGATCCAACCAGCTCCAAGGAGGGTAAATAGGAGGAACTCTAACTCCAAGAAGAATAACTATAGGAGTAGACTAAAAAAGGACTAGGACACCCCCCACATAATTACAAGATTTCAGCATCCCGCATAGTTATAAAAAAATAATCTAGCCTGGCCCATATCCAAATGTTGTTGCCGCCTTGGCAGCGCCAAGTGCCTAGGGAGTCATGATGCTAGTTTATACTGTTCTTTTATTTTAAACAGTAAGACATAAAATATATATTTGTATCTTGTAATTTGATTAATTTGCTATATTAAATTTAAACATTGTACTACTAAATTTTAAATGAATATGTATCCAAGTACCGAGTACTGTTCCGATACCAAGTATCCGGTACCGTAAACTTGTGGAGACTTCCTCTCCATACATTAACAAAGTGAAGTTGGAATATGTGTTTTCAATGTATGTGTTTGAATTGTCTTGGTAATAAAATAACACTCAACTTGGAATCATTGACTTAATAATGAAAGGACACTCAACTTGAGATCATTACTAAGTTTGTCTCCTTAATCTTTCATATAAACAAAATTCCACCAAACCATAACCAACTCTTATTAACTTTAATTGTTCCCACCAAATTTGCGGGGTAAATTAAAAATTGGTCGGCCTATAAAATTTAATTAAGCATTGGTCAATTATTTCTAAAACTAATTAATGATCGGTCATCCATATAATTAACCAATAAAAAAAATGGAAAAAAGGGAAAACTCAAAAAATAAAAAACTGAAAAAACCCAGAAAACATTGAAAAAAATTTAAAAAGGATACAAAAATTCGAAGAAAAAAAAACTGAAAAAACGTTTAAAAAGTCGGAAACCCGAAAAAAACCCAAAAAAAACAAAAAAAAAAATCCAAAATCACAAAGAAATGAAAAAACGGTCAAAAAAGTCGAGAACCAGAAAAATGGTAAAAAAAACCAAGAAAAATAAAAAAATCCAAAATCACAAAAAAATGAAAAAAAAATCAAAGAAGTCGGAAAAAGGCCGAAAAGTCCAAAAAATGTTAAAAACTTTAAAATAACTTACAATTGTTTTCAAATGACTTAAAAAAGACTCGGACTGTTTTTAAAATTATTCGAGCTGTTTTTGAAAATGAGTCAAACTGTTTTTAAACTTACCGAAAATGACTCATACTGTTTTTCAAATGACTCAGACTGTTTTTAAAATGACTCGGACTGTTTTGAAAATTACTTAAAATGACTCAGATTATTTTTAAAATGTCACAGACTAAAATGACTCAAAATATCTCACACTGTTTTTAAAAATACTCACATTGTTTCTAAATTACTCACGCTATTTTTAAAATGACTGAAAATGACTCAGACTGCTTTTAAAATTACTAAAAATGACTCAGGCTGTTTTAAAATAACTTAAAAGACTCAGACTGTTTTTAAAATGATTTAAAACGACCCAGTCTATTTTTAAAATTACTCAATCTGTTTTTAAAATTACTCAACATGTTTTTAAAATGAATTAAAACGACTCTAGCTGTTTTAAAAATGACTTCAAATGATTTAGATTGTTTTTAAAATGACTTAAAACGACTCAGACTGTTTTTAAAATGACTTAAAACGACTCAAATTGTTTTTAAAATTACTCAGATTATTTTTTAAATGATTTAAAACGACTCACTCTTTTTAAAATGAATTAAAACGACTCAGCTTGTTTTTAAAATGACTTAAAACAACTAAAACTATGTTTAAAATGATTTAAAACGACTCAAATTGGTTTTGAAATGACTTAAAACGACTTAGACTGTTTTTAAAATTACTCAAAATGACTCAGACTGTTGTTAAAATTACTCAAAACGACTCAGACTGTTTTTAAAATGAATTAAATCGACTCAAACTGTTTTTAAAATGACTTAAAACGACTCAGACTATTTTTAAAATGACTTTAAACGACTCAGACTGTTTTTAAAATGACTCAAACTATTTTCAATATGAATTAAGATAACTCGTACTGTTTTTTTTTTTGCGTTTTTAGATTTTTTGGGATTTTAAAAATTTTATTCGTGTTTTTTCGGGGTTTTGCCTCTTTCAAGTTTTTTTTGGATTTTTTTTTATTTTTTCAGATTTTTTTATTTTTTGCATTTTTCTATTTTTATTTTCTGGAATTTTTTTATTTTTTATTTTTTTTATTGGTTAGTTAGGTAAAATTGAGCAACGATTAATTAGTTTCAGTTTGATGTAGTGGCTTTTTAAGGATGGAGCAAGGAGAGAAACACCTATAATATAATTTGCGAAAAGTAGTTTTGAGTAAAATTAGGATCAATTCTACAAGCATGTTTACTAATTGATACTTATACCTAGGGTTGGGTTCGGTCCGGTTCCGTTCGGTTTTTAGCAAAACCGAAACCGAAACCGAACATATTTTTCGGTTTTTCGGTTTCGGTCTTTTTCGGTCCGGTTCGGTTCGGTTTTTTGCCCAACCCTACTTGTACCGAAAGAACGAATGGTTATAAACAAAAGAGATGTGTTTTATATCTTTTCCTGAATATGAAAAAACCACATAATATTGATTTGAGTGATGCCTAACTGTTTTCTCCTATTTTTAGATTTTATAAATTGACATCTGCCAACTTGCAAGAAACGCATCTAATTCATTCAATTGAAAAATGCATATGAATTGAATTATGCACGCTTGATCTTCTTTTATAAAGTTTTCTTTTATAAAGTTCATAAATCGACGTCTAGCAACGTTCATACGTTGTGATGAATATAATTCCACTTATCAACTTTAACTATTCCCACCAAATTTTATTAGTATAAAAGAATGTATCAAAATAAACCAAATTTATCATAACTTATCTCTCTCTGACACTGCTCACTCTCTCTAAACAAATTATCAGGTTTCTCTCTTTATCTCTTATTGTTCGATGGATTATTTATAAGTATGATATTATGTTTGTTGTTTGCTTCCAGCTTTTTAGGTTTACTTATTTTCGGTGAATAAGCACCTTATTTATCAAAAGAAAATGTTTCTAAAATGTAATTTTTGTGTTTGTTTGATGATTTTAGGATGAAAATATACAACATGCATATTTCTGGTCTTGATTCTGCTGTTTTTCTCATCATTTATGTTTTTGGTTATACACTATTTTCCCTTCTTTTTTTAATATATTTTTTTTACAATATATGGTGCATAGTAGTTAGTGGTAAAATTTAGAATTTAGTTTTTTTTTCCACTGCTTTCATATAATTTTAGGTGCTCCTTGGTTTTTCTTTGATTTTAGAAATTTGTTGTTCATTAGTATTTGTATATTTTGGAATGTACTAATTTTCCTTAACTTTTGTTTTGAGATAATTTTTTGATGTTGAGTTGGTAATTGGTAAATTTTGCTGTTTTTATCTGCTCTTGGGTATTTACTATTTTTTTTTATCTGTTTTAGAATTTATAATGGTGCTGAGTGGTTACTGGGTAAAGTTTGGAAATTAGTTATTTTTCCTTTTTTTTTTCTTAGAATTTTGGTGCTCTTGGGTAAGGTTTTTTTTTTTAATCTCCCCATTCTTTGATTTTGCATATTTTGGTGTTCATTATTAGTTTTTATAATTTGGAATTTATTAGTTTTTCTTAGCCTTTTTGTTTTGTTATTATTTTTTTATGTTGAGTTGGTAAGTGGTAGAGTTTTTGGGGCTAAGTGGTTAGTGCTTAAATTTTGGAAATTAGTATTTTTGGTTTTTCTATGTCAAATTTAGGTGCTCTTTTGTTTTTGTAATTGGTGAGGAAATTACTTTTTTCCTCTTAGTTTTCTGTTTTCTTTGTGTTTTAATTTTATATATTTTTTTTCTCTAGAAATTCTGGGTTTTCATAGGTAAAAATGCTGAAATTAGTACCATTTTCACCTTCTACTTTTTCTCAATTTAGATTGAATTTTTCTCTTGTTCTTACTTTTCTTCAAATTATGGAGATAAATTGTCAGTGAGTAATATTCAAAATTAAATAACAATCACGTTTAATATATTCGTTTGAAATTTTGGATGATTACCGATGATAAAATAAGAATTTATTAGTTCTCAACAATTATGTATTTTCTTTTATTTTTGGTTGGTTGAAATTTAAGATTACTCCTTCTGGTTTTCTTCTGTATTCCTTTTTAGAATAATAATCTCATTGCTATTGCATAAAATTTATAAATATTAGCTGCTATTATTAGTCTTCCCATTTTCTGTGTGTCTAGGAATTATTGGTGTTCATAGCTGCTATTAAAAGTAACTAAATTCTCCTCGGTGTCTGTTGCTCTAGATTCTAGAATTATGGTGTTAATAGTTAATAGGAATATACACTAGATTCTACTAAATATCAGCCAGAAATCAAATACAATCTAATAGAATATATCCAATATATATTTTGGTGTACTTGATTTCTGGTTGATATTTAGTAGAATTTAGTGTATATTTCTATTAACACCATAATTCTAGAATCTAGAGCAACAGACGAGGAGAATTTAGTTACTTTGAATTTTTCCATCTTATCTATGAGGCTATGAACACCACTAACACAGAAAATGGGAACACTAATAATAGCAGCTAATATTTATAAATTTTATGCAATAACAATGAGATTATTCTAAAAAAGAATACAGAAGAAAACCAGGAGTAATCTTAAATTGCAACCAACCAAAAATAAAAGAAAATTCATAATTGTTGAGAACTAATAAATTCTTATTTTATCCTCGGTAATCATCCAAAATTTCAAAGGAATGTATTAAACGTGATTGTTATTTAATTTTGAATATTACTCGCTCACAATTTATCTCCATAATTTGAAGAAAAGTAAGAACAAGAGAAAAATTCAATCTAAATTGAGAAAAAGTAGAAGGTGAAAATGGTAATAATTTCAGCATTTTTACCTATGAAAACCTAGAATTTCTAGAGAAAAAAAATAGATAAAATTAAAACACTCAAATAAAACAGAAAACTAAGAGGAAAAAGTAATTTCCTCACAAATTACAAAAGGGCACCTAAATTTGACATAGAAAAACCAAAAATACTAATTTAACCACTAACAACTTAGCCCCAAAAACTCTACCACTTACCAACTCAACATAAAAAAATAATAACAAAACAAAAAGGCTAAGGAAAACTAATAAATTCCAAATTATAAAAACTACTAATGAACACCAAAATATGCAAAATCAAAGAATGAGGAGATTAAAAAAAAACCTTACCGAAGGAGCACCAAAAATTCTAAGAAAAAAAGAACGAAAAATAACTAATTTCCAAACTTTATTCAGTAACCACTTAGCACCCTTATAAATTCTAAAACAGAAAAAAAAAAAATAGTAAATACCCAAGAACATGACTACTGATAAAAACAGCAAAATTTACCAATTACCAACTCAACATCAAAAAATTATCTCAAAACAAAAAGCTAAGGAAAATTAGTAGATTTCAAAATATACAAACTACTAATGAACAACAAGAACCAAGGAGCACCCAAAATGGGAAAAAAAAACTAAATTCTAAATTTTACCACTAACTACTATGCACCATATATTCTAAAAAAATATATTAAAAAAAAGAAGGGAAAATAGTGTATAACCAAAAATATAAATGATGAGAAAAACAGCAGAATCAAGACCAGAAATATGCATGTTGTATATTTTCATCCTAAAATCATCAAACAAACACAAAAATTACATTTTAGAAACATTTTCTTTTGATAAATAAGGTGCTTATTCACCGAAAATAAGTAAACTTAAAAAGCTGGAAGCAGACAACAAACATAATATCTTACTTATAAATAATCAATCGAACAATAAGAGATAAAGAGAGAAACCTGATAATATAAATTATGATAAATTTGGTTTATTTTGATAAATTCTTTTATACTAATAAAATTTGGTGGGAATAGTTAAAGCTGATAAGTGGAATTATATTCACGTGTGAATGTTGCTAGACGTCGATTTATGAACTTTATAAAAGAAAACTTTATAAAAGAACATCAAGCGTGCATAATTCAATTCATATGCATTTTCCAATTGAATGAATTAGATGCTTTTCTTGCAAGTTGGTAGATGTCAATTTATAAAATCTAAAAATAGGAGAAAACAATTAGGAATTACTCAAATCAATATTATGTGGTTTTTCATATTCAGAAAAAGATATAAAACACATCTCTCTCTTTTGTTTAAAACCATTCGTTCGTTCGGTATAAGTAGGGCGGGGCGAAAAACCGAAAAAACGAACCGGACCGAAACCGGAAAAATTTCGGGTCGGTTTCGGTTTTCAATAAAACCGAACCGAAAAAGACCGAACCGAAAAATATGTTCGGTTTCGGTTTTGCTAAAAACCGAACGGAACCGGACCGAACCCAACCCTAGGTATAAGCATCAACTAGGGAACATGCTTGTAGAATTGATCGTAATTTTACTCAAAACTACTTTTCGCATATTATATTATAGGTGTTTCTCTCCTTGCTCCATCTTTAAAAAAGCACTACATCAAACTCAAACTAATTAATCGTTGCTCAATTTTATCTAACTAACCAATAAAAAAAATAAAAAATAAAAAAATTCCAGAAAATAAAAATAGAAAAATGAAAAAATAAAAAAATCTGAAAAAATAAAAAAATCCAAAAAAAAACTTAAAAGAGGCAAAACCCCGAAAAAACACGAATAAAATTTTTAAAATCCCAAAGTTTGTCCAGCTTAAAAGAGGCAAAACCCCGGATTTTTTTTTAGATATGCCAAGTTTGTCCAGCTTAAAGATTCTAGCTTTTTGAGGCCAAGAAAAGAAAGTTTAGGGTTTAAGGTGATAAGCCAAATGCCGTCTTAACTTTGAGCAATAATACAAAGAAGCTGAGCTTAAAAGCTAAAACCAAAGAAAACCAAAGAAATAAATTAACTTAGATTTAGCTCCCTAGACAAATTCCCTGCAACTTACAAAAGGAAAAAAAGCAAAAAAAAAAAAAACAATTCAACAAAAAATTAAGCTAAAAGCCATTTCCCAGAAATTATACACAGAAACCATCTAGTGTTTGTAAAATTTAACTACTGTAACGCAACTCTTAATTTTATCAAGATGAAGTTTTTAATATACTACTATATTCTAGCAAACATAATAAGACCAAAGAAAAAAGCTAACTTATATTTAGCTTCCTACACAAATTCCCTGCAACTTACATAAGAGAAAAAGGCAAAAAAAAAACAAAAAAAAAAACAAAAGCTAAGAGCTAAAAGCAAAAAGCCATTTCCCAGAAATTATAAACATATACCATCTAGTATTTGTAAAATTTAACAACTGTAATGCAACTTCTACTTTTATGAAGATGAAGTTTTTAATATACTACTCTATTCTAGCAAACCTGATTAGACCAAAGAAAAAAGCTAACTTATATTTAGCTTCCTAGACAAATTCCCTTCAACTTACAAAAGAAAAAAAAAACAACTACAAAAAATAAACAGTTCAACAAAAACTTGAGCAAAAAGCCGTTTGCCAGAAATTATATACAGAAACCATCTAGTATTTGTAAAATTAAACAACCGTAATGCATCTTCACATTTTATCAAGATGAAGTTTTTAATATAATACTACTACATTCTAGCAAATTCCCACTTTATGTATATTGAGGTTTCAATACATTATCAAGACAAAGTTCCATTTTTTTTACTATTAGTAACCACTATGAGTATATATTACTATATTACATAATATATAAATATATATATATAAGGAATAAAAAACCCAAATAAGACCTAACAAAGAAATTAACTTATACTTTAGCTTCCTAGACAAATTCACTTCAACTTACGAAAGGAAAATAAATAAATTCAACCGGACAATCCTTAAAATCAGCTTAAATTACTGAATGTTGAGCTAAGAGCTAAAAGCAAAAACTGAACAAAAAGCTATTTCCCAGAATTTATATACATAAATCATCTAGTATTTGTAAATGTAACAACTGTAATGCAACTCTTAATTTTATCAAGATGAAGTTTTTAATATACTATGTTCTAGCAAACTCCCACTTCTCAACTTCTGATTTTGATTATATTATGGGGTTTACAATACATCATCAAGATGAAGTTCCTTTTTTTTTATTTATTTACTAACCACTATCACTAATTCACTATGATTGATATATATATATATATATATATATATATATATATATATAAGGAGAGAAAAAACCTTAAGGTTGACGATTTCATGGAGATCATCCATAATAACCAATAAACCAATTACTTATATATATGTATTTGTATATATGTGTGTATATATATATATTTGTATATATATGGATATTCTGTATAAATATATAAGTGAGAGAGAACTGAGATACAAAGCTGAGAAAATAACTTTTTAAATCCAGAACACTCGCAATAGTAATACAAAAAACCTGAGATTATTTGTACTTATTTATAGATTTTTTTTATTTTTTATTTTTTTTTATTTTTTATTTTTATGGAGGATGAATTTTTATACTACACAAAATCTGTAAAAACGCACAAACCGTAGAAAATATCTACGGTTTGCAGTGATTCTGTGCAAACCGTAGATTAAATCTACGGTTTACAGTGATTCATTGCAAACCGTAGATTAAATCTACTGTTTACAGTAGATTTCTGCAGTGATTCACTGTAAACCGTAGATTAAATCAACGGTTTGCAGCAATTTTCAGAATTTTTACATAAAATAAATTTAACAATTAAAATACTGAATATTTAATCTACGGTTTACAGTGAATCACTGTAAACCGTAGATTAAATCAACGGTTTGTAGCAATTTTCAGAATTTTTACATAAAATAAATTTAACAATTAAAATACTGAATATTTTTTTCAAATTAAACATGATTTTTAAATAAAAAAAAAACTAAATGGCTTATTCTTAAAATTTTACATAAAATAAATTTGGTAAATTCTAACAATCTCTCAAAATAAACATAAAATTTAGACAAATTTACACAAAAAAAGTTGATTTGATAAATTTTATGTTTTTGATTCATGTTATATTTTTGTCAAGTGTATAAGTTGATATTTATTGAAACATTAACTAAATCGTCAATTTTTGTGAAGTTTTTTTGGTTTGTTTTTAACGCTTGTATAACGCAATATGAAACATTAACTAAGTCGTCAATTTGGTGTCAATCGTCAATTTTATTGAATGAAACAATTATAAATTATATAAATTTCATAAAATAAATTAACTCAATATGCAAACATGAACTAAATTTCATAAAACATATTTATTAAACATGATACATCATATAAATTTACAACAAATTGAAAAAAAGAGTAATTTACATAAAATTAAAAATAAAAAATTGATTATGGACTTGATACGTCTATAGCTTCTTCTTCAGTTGCAATTTGCTTTCCCGATTGCCTTTCTAGGGCCATATATAACTTGAAATTTGGTCGAAAAAGTTCCTTCCATGGCGCAGCAGCCTCAGTGCGTGTTTGTTCACACCGTGCTATAATTCTTGGCATTGGAAATATCCCTTCTTCAGGAATAACTTGAGCATAATGGCAACTGTTGACGTACACTATTACAATATGGATGTAATATGTCGTTACTGGAGGCGGACCAGTATAAAGAGGTAAAAAAGTGGCGTTCCATACTTGTACCCCTCCATTTTTATTTGGCCATAATGACAACAATACAATTGACATATTATAATGAGAAGGAATTAAAAAAACCATAAGACGGAAATCTCATCCATTTGTCAGAAGGGGAGGGATTTGTAGGATGAAAAAAATTCAAACTTGATAAAATATAATCATACCGGTAACCTTCAAAATCAAGACTCTCAAACAGCTCATAATAAACACCTTTCATTTGCTGCAGCTATTGAAACAACTCACATCTTACTGCGTACAAATCATCTTCCCCATGCTCTTTACCCGTCACATTTGCAATTACCCGGAACTCACAGTTACCATCCCCACGCACATCATAAACCGTTTCGATGTAATTATGTAACATGACCCATATTTGGTCACTGTACAGGAAGGTTTGTCTATTGGGGGTGGGTTTATTTGTTTGGTTTCGCGGCCTCATATTTGAGTTTACATTTACCTCCGGTGTTTCATCCGCCTTATCTTTGCCCTTGTCTCTACTAGCACCAGCACTCTGTTCCTCCACATACTCCCATCCCGACTTATCTCTCTTACTAGAATTGTCTCCTTTTCTAGGTCTCCTCCTAGTTTGTCTCACTTCGGAATCATTCATGGATGTTCTATCAATTAAAATACTGAATATTGGTAACTTAAAAAAAAAAGCATTTATCAAATTCAAAAAAACCATTTATCAAATTCAAAAAAATCAAACATAATAATCAAACATACAAATCAAACATACAAATCAAATATTGGTCTTCAACATCAAACATACAAACATACACATTACTTTTTTTTTTTTTGCACGACTAAATCCTTTAAAGTTGGACATAGGGAGCATCTTTCCCACCGATATTAATCTGTGCGATGACGGCTCAGTGGACTCTTCGATTTCATGGGTTTCCGGACGACGTCTATCTCGATGCTGCGATTCTGGATGCGGAGCACGCTCGTGTGATGTAATTGTCAAGCCTCGAGCCCAACTGTCGGTTGACTGCTGACTAGGATGATGCTCGTACAACCCAAATGATTGTCTATGATACTCGAACGGAACATCGTCGTATACGTAGTCCGGCCCAGCAAAAGAAGCACGACGACCATGACCGCTTGAACTCCCACCCTGATCTGTAGTCGGACGTCGACCTCCACTCTCCCTTCTACCCCCACTACGCCCGCCGCTACTAGATTCTCCTTCCCCTCTGCCTCTTTCGGTACGCCGATAATTTGAAGCCCTAGCGTAAGTTCTTGAGTCGTAACCTTGATCGTCATCACCATCGTCGTCATCGTCATCCTTCTCATCTGACTGTTCATCACCTGACCCATATAGATTCATTCTCATTTCATTGAACTCCTTACGTAGTAAGTCCACGTCCGTTTTAGATTTCAACCGTTTGAACGATTTGAAATTGCGGTGGAACATCGCTTTCTGAAGAAAAAAAAAACAATAAAAAACGATTTATTAGTATTGAAATATACAAACAAAAAAATAACAAAGAAATAGTAATGAACTTTAACTAGTTGTTACCATTTTATTGAGCAAACCCGTATGCTCGCGGAAACTGTGAGATGAAAGTCGAAGTTCAGGTGGGTTTATAAAGATGCGGGTCCTCTCTCTATACCATCTCATATAATCCGGTGACATCCCCGTGGCAAATTCGCCGTTAATAAGCCGGTTGTGGCGGTCATTCCACACGGTTATAAACTCTTCAAAAAGTGTAGGCCAATCGTGTTTTTGGCCAACCCCATATCTTCTATCCTTGTCGTGACCTTGTCTGAGTTTCCAAATATATATAGGCACAACCTGAACAAAACCGAACTGTCTCATGAACCTGTCCGCGGGGTGGAACTCAATCTTCTCATTACAAATGAGAGGAACAGAACAATGCCACATATCACGGCCCCGCGTGCAGTATTCCGGATAGTCATCGAGGTTTCCGTAAGGTTGCCAGGCTATCTGTAATCAGAAAAATTATTATTAGAATATGTAAACAATGGTTTAAAAATACTAGTAATAAATTCTACGAACATAAGACCAATGCAAACATATACAACATATAATAGGTAAGTTACATGTAGCAAATAAGAAAGTTAAAATTTACCTGTTCATGCGACATATGGTCAAACTGGTCCCGTATGTGGACCACATTATGTCCGTAGACATATGGCTTAAGGTTAGTAAGCCTTCAAATCTTCCATCTGTAATATACAAACAAAACCCGATAAACAATAAATATAAATAAGATAAGTCAATGATAGATGACACAATAAAAAATACACAAATCCAATAAAAAAAACTAAATAATATCATACCTGTAACCGAGGGGGAACCTAGGCAAGCCCTCAGGTGGCTCAATATCTTCCGGCAGCCCTTCACATGGTCTAACCGGCAGTAGTCTGGTCATCGCCCACATATCGAGAAACATCACCGCCCCGCTTACTCCGGTAGATTTACCACGCACCAACTTGCATAGATTAGCCTCTAACCAGGCCAGAAGAGCTGATCCCCAACTATACTCTGCACATGTGTCAAAATCCTCCAGAAATAGCAGAGACCATAGTGGAATCTGATCACTGCTCTTATCTGAAAACACATGTGCCTCCAGTAATAATAACATGGCAGCCCTAGACTGATATAGCAAACGCTCCTCACTAGGGTTGGGGGGTAATTCATCAAAGGTGTGTAACATCCAATCAAGTCTAACTGTCAAACAGTTTGTATTCACTTGATTGTCAGCAGGTCTAACACCCAACAAACTCTCTATCATATCTAACCTGCTCGCCCTGTTATCATTCCGCTCCGATCGGATAACAGCAAGACCATCCACCCTAAGACCAAGCATAATCTCTACATCCGGTAAAGATATCCTCAACTCTCCACCGACAAAATGGAACGAGTGCGTCTCATCACGCCACCTATCAACTAAGGTTGTAAGCAAGCCTCGGTCTACGCTATAATTACCTATAGTATGAATACTATAAAAATAAGCCCTAATTATATTTTCAACTACTCTGTCAGGCGTCGGTATCTGCCAACTATAATTATAAACCCTAATTTTATGGGCATCTCCTCTACCCGCTTCTCTTCCAGCATCCCAAGTCTGATTTGAAATATGACCGGTCTGTCGTAAAATGCCCATCCTGCCTTTAATCTGTGGACCTGGCTGCCATCCTAACTATTTTTATTTTTAACAATAAAAACAACATAAGAAACATACACATTTAATGATAACCAAACAATTATTCTAATTATCTAATTAAACAAATTTTAATAAAAACTCAATTTTTTTATAAAACGGGAAAAATATCAACAACCCCAATTTTTATTGGTGATTTGGGCAAACAAACTAATTAAAAAACATAATTTTATAAAAACCCCTAATTTTCAAAACGGGTAAATATTAATAAAGCGTAACTATTTTTATTTTTCTCAATCAAAACAAATAGCCATCGTAAACATGTAACATCATAACCAAACCATTAGTAATAAATATCTAAATAAACAAATTTGAATAAAAACCCTAATTTTTTTATAAAATGAGACAAATATCAACAATTATTATAATTAATATAATTAATATAAACAAACAACAAACAATTATATATAGCTAAGTGAATAATCAATTTGCATATTTTATATATTTTTTCCTATTTTACAAATTGAAATTACACAAAATAAATAATAAATTAGAGAATAAAAGAAATACCTTGAATTAGGGATAAATTTGATTGATGATTTGGGGTTTTTTGTTAAGAAAGTTGATAGTTATTGTGGTTAATTGATTTGGGTTTTTTTGGATGAAAAATTTAGGTTTTTGAGAGAAAGAGAGAGAGAGAGTGTAGTATAAAAATTAGTTTTTTTTAAAAAAAAAAAACGTGATATTCTGTTTTCAAGGGACTGTCTGTGTAATTTTTGACGCAGGGACTGGCTGTGTAATTTCTGAAAAATGGGGACTGACTGCGTAATTTCTTCAGAATTGCTGCAGACCGTAGATTTAATCTACGGTTTACAGTGATTTACTGTAAACCGTAGATTAAATCTACGGTCTGCAGCAATTCACTATAAACCGTAGATTAAATCTACGGTTTGCACAGAATCACTGCAAACCGTAGATTTTTTCTACGGTTTGTGCGTGTTGGTCCGTAAGTGTCTAAACCTTAGAGGGGGGGAGAATAAAATTTACGTACGATTTTCGCGGAATAAAAAGTATGAGTTATTAACTAAGCTAATTAGTGAATTTTATAACTAAACAATTTCGTTAACTATTTATTGCTAGTTTAAGCTACGCAAGCAATCAATATAAGCAATAATAAGTGCGAAAAGTAAAAGTTAAGGGAAAAGAAATAACACAAGAGTTATAGAGGTTCGGCAAAACGCGCCTACGTCCTCTCCTCGGTATTCACACTACCGAGTGTTTCACTAGAATCTTCTTTCAAGATTACACCCTAACGAGCTAATCGGCCGATTAAGCTCCCCCTCACTGTATGAGTATCCCGAATGAAAAGACCTAGAGCTTTTAAGCTACACTTGCTTACAAAGCCTCTACCCGATCACTCGCTCACAAATGAGTTTATAAATTACTCTTACAAGTTTGAATTTGAAATGAATCACTCACTAACAAATAATTTCTTGGTGTTTATAAGATTACAATAATATTACACTCACGAATAAAAGTGAGAAGATTTGAAGTATAAGCTTTGTATGATCTTGAATTTGATAGCTTGAATTGTGTGAATGTTTTTGGGTGATCTTCACCAATGAAATTGGGTGCTATTTGAAGGAGAAATTGACTTGTTACCGTTGTATGAAGTGTTAAGCTATTATCCAATAGTTTTCAGCAGTTTCCCAATTTCCCAGAATAAGCCAAAAAGCACTTTTTGAATTTTCCCAGAAAACGATCGGTCGTTTCTGTAAAACGATCGGTCGTTTTTCTTGTGAACTCTCTGTAAGAAAATAGACCTGAAACGATCGGTCGTTTCTGCCTTACGATCGGTCGTTTTTATTCTGTACCCATTGGAAGAATTTTGATCTGAAACGATCGGTCGTTTCTGCCTTACGATCGGTCGTTTTTGTTCTGGCAATGTCTCGTTTCTGCCTTACGATCGGTCGTTTTAGGTCCGATTGGGGTTCCGCTTGAACCGTTGGCTTCATATTTATGTAATCTATCATTTCAAACCTTTAACACGCTAGATAAATGATTAGTACGCAAAACGAGCTTTTATCATGTTTTACAAATTTTGTTATCATTAAAATAATCGATTAGAAGAACATCGTTCAGCAGTGCGTTTTTACAGAATTTTTGTAGTCTAAAAATCCACCCTCTTTTTCATAAAGGATGGGGATTGTATAAATATGTCCCAACATATAGTATAGTTTTTTTTTGTGTTTTGTTTCATTATTTGTTTACTATTTATTTCAAAACTAGTATATGAAAAAATTTCATTATAAATAATAAAAGTAATGTTACATAAAATTAATAAAATACACTTTAAAACTAGTTATATATGAATCAATTCATTTAACTTCTAAATCATCCGTTAGAACGCATAAAAATTCTGTCGGCCATAACTTTTTGAGTAGTGAAATAGAGTTGTTGTTGAATTAAGGGTAGAGTCTCAGCTGGTGACACTCTCCTAACGGATGCTAACTTTACTGACAGTCTGTCTAAAACCTATTTCGTACGCACATTAAAACCTCCCGTCGACTCCAAGATAAAAGATGTAAGTTAGTAAAAAAGTTCACTAAGCTACAACAGTTTATTTTTATTTTTATTTTATTCTTGAAAAGTTCAGCAACTTTATTAATATTAACTCTTTATATTCACACATTCACGAGTTCTTATTAAACAGTATATCATGAAACGTGGAGATCATTGATTAGTACATAAAAATACTGTTTAATATTCAAAACACACATTCTCAACTCTTATTTAAGATTTGGTACATTACTACATATCGCGTAGAGCAGAGAACATCAAAGTTAAAAATAAACAGAGCATAATGAAGCATATGCATACAACCCATGTTTAAAAGATATTTTAACCATGGATTTATAATAATTAAGTCTCAAATTATATATTAAATGATCATTTTTCCATCATAGGATCATTACTTCCTGTGGATGACGATGAAGGCTTTGATGACGATGAAGCTGAAGGCTCTGATGACGATGAAGGCTCTGATGATGATGAAGGCTCTTTTTCACTGCCTCCGTAATCACCAGGGCTAATACCGTATGTTCTACAAATTTTCTCTAATTCGCTTCAAAAATGCAAAACAAAAACAGTCAGTTGATAGCCAAATCAATATAACACCCTAACATAGTCTAACAACAACAAAACCTCTAATTTTTTACGTGAGCCCAGCAATTGATTAACTTCTTTGAGAATTAATAACAAAACTAAAGACACCTTGTACTTTAAGAGCCAATACTACCAAAAAAGGCCTTATACCTGACCATTGAGGATCGTTACAGTACTTGCGAAATCCGGTTGATCAAATTTATATAATGAATCATCATCAAAACCCGTCTCTTAGATAACAAAACACCAACATCGCTTTCCAACTATAACTCTTGTAAACTCATCCTACCTTTTGTTCAATCTCATTAAATTAAATAGGAACGAGAATGAAAAGCAAGCTGGATGATGAGAGCCCTTCATATGCATATAAACGTGAAACTCTTAATGTTGTCTCGACAATTAATGTATCAAAACAAAACTAACCCAATTCATCCCCAATAAACTAAAAGGACTTACCCCAATTCAGCCAACCCGTGAATGGTGATGATCCAATAATCTCCCTCTAAAGGTCAAATCCCATGATTCTATGACTACAAAACTAGTAAAAAGAACCCCACCTCAAAACATGACCAAGTCCTAATTAATTCAGATCCCTCCAAACTCAAAAGGATGGAATAAAGAAAAATGAGGAGCAAGCTAGAGACACATGCAGAGTGAGAGAGAAAGAACCGCCTTCCCTTAGGCATTCTTTTAGAAAACTGCCAAAAAGTCCTTAGTATAAGGATAATTTTCAAAAGGACATATATTGTTTTAGAAATTTATAAAAAGCACCACCTAAGTTAATATAACTTACTCTTTACAGTTTTTTCAAAACTATTATTGGTACATACATCACAACATGTTTAATATTTTCGCACTAATATATACGGTGAACATTAACATATAAATTTATACTACGGCAATCAAGTCAATACCTGACAAGTTTGTCAAAAAGTAAAACTCAAATCAAGTAACTTCATCATCTCGTCACACTAAACCCCGACGTTGAATAAGTAAATTATCAATCAACTATAATCTTCTGAAATAACCTCTCTTTTTCATTTAGTTATTTAAACTAAAATTATCGGTTGTCACATCCTTCCCACATTAAAAGGAATTTCTTCCCGAAATTCCAATTAAAGCTATATAAAAATGGTCAACCAGTCAAACTTAAAATCTACACAAAAGCCAAAAGAATCAGCTAACAATTGTATTGCATATATACTAACTTCAATTTAAACGAGGCCCTTTCTTTTGTACAAGAAATACACTGAGAAACGACCGCAAGATACTATAGATAATCAACCAGACAAAATAGGCTACAAATTGGTGTGAAGAAGTTCATAGATATGACCATTAGGGGATGTTTGCTTGTAAATGATGAGTCCCGACTAAGAAACCTTTTTTAAGTTTTCTTTTTCAATTACAAAACTCAAATAGGGCACTTGAATACAACTTGATGCTACTGCCTCATTGCTTTAATATGTTGCCTAATTAAGCTTTTCTCCGTCCTAGATATACAACATGTACACTAAGTTAATACTTTTCACAAGTCATAATACAATGTCTCTTCTCTTTGGTAACTAGGAAATCATGCATGTTTCTTAGAATTAGTGCCACGTCTTACAACATTAACAAAAGCCTTTTCACCAAAGTTTGTATTAAAGCAAATCACAATTTAGTTCAGCAATTGCAACTATTAGGTTCTGTTCCTTCATAGAAAGTCAATAATATACGTTTCAATTTTTTAGAAAAAAAAGAAAGAAATAGTTCACCTTGAGACTAGCCGAAATGCAAATGAGTTCTCCTGGTTGTATTGTTTGAATGATTTCTGCATCTGAAGACATTAATATAATCTCATGTCAGTGAAATACACTTGATAAAAGAACCAAGTTGAAATTCCTATCCGCTGTTCTAGTTGCAGTTTTGCAGTTAGGTTCCAAGTGAGGTTGCAACCACCAGTTGGAACCAAGTGTATTAAATGGACAGAACTGTAAAATGTTAAATGTACTCAAAGTGAACACAAACACATTTAACAACGGAGTTCACCTAACTAGGCTACGTCTCCGGGGCACTTACCCAGATTATGATATTATAAAAAACTTACAATATATGACTCAAGTCTTAACGAAAAACACTTAGACTCCCTCTAGGTTTTTCTGCCTATCTCTATATTGCTCCTACTCTATAACTATCAAATATAAATCAATGGCATCCCACCATTGTTTTCTTTTTGAAGCTCACGTGTATTCTCTCTAGAAAATAAGTTCTTTATAATTTAGAACACACATTTTTTTTACAAGCTAAGTTATTAACTATTTATTAGTAAAAACAATCTTCTTCCTTCAAGATCTTTTATGATTGCTTTTGACTTCTTTTGATTGGCTTCAATCTCTCCATATTGCACGTCTGCCTTTTGTAGGATTGACATCAATCTTCATAAGTTAATACCTGTTAAAATATCTAGCTTGAAAGTAGGAGTTAGTCTTTTCCTATAACTAGGAAACATATAAAGATAATATCATTTAGAGATAATATCTTTCCATATATATATGAAACACCTAACTCCATTTTACAATCAATCTTTAAACAAATTATACTGAATATAGATAAGGAACAAAGATTGAAACAAGTGATAAAGATTTGTATAAGAATAGAATTGTTAATGTAAAGGAAACATAACTAATCTCTATATATCTTTTTAAGAAATCTTTCCTTATCACTTTGATATTCTCAATAAACGTATTTTAGATCTTTAGAAAGATATGAGAATATAACCTGCATAACTTTAATCACATAATAATCATTAAAGAATAGGTACGCAGATTTACAGAACTAGACAGTGTTCTGCTGAACAGAAGGTTGCAACTGAGGTTGTAACTGGTACTTGAAACCTGTTACTACTGACTTACTAGGTTGCAACTGAGGTTGCAACTGGTACTTGAAACCTGTTACTACTGACTTAGTAGGTTGTAACTGAGGTTGCAACTGGTACTTGAAACCAGTCAATACTGTCTTAGTTCTTTACAACAGTTAGGATTTATTAAGTAAAAACCAATAGACAATAAATAATATTTAGACCAGAAATCTGGTCCTAACAATCTCCCCCTTTGTCATTGGTTTTGACAAATCAATTAAGTTTATAAATCATCCCAACCACCTGCAAATTCAATATCAGCACAGTCTTTAAATAGTATATTAACAATACTAAAGAGTCATCTGTTTAAGCTCCCCCTGTATGTTAGAATTGCAGGCACTCAATAAGCACAGAATGTATCCATTCATTAATTCAATTTTAAAGACATCAAAATGGAAATTGCAGAATTTTAAAGGCCAAAAACATGGCACAACAATGTCTTAGTACAGCAATTAAAAAAGTAATTCAAAACAGCAGCATTGAGTCTTGAAATTGAAATACTAAACATAAAACTGAAAACACATAATAAACTTTCTTTTACTCCCCCTATTTGTCACAAGCCTGACAAACTAGTCACGAGGTATGTTTGACTGGGGTGGTTTTTCTCTTAGGGGTCTGTCCCTTACAACCTCTTCATGCTCATCTTCACTGCTTATAGAGAAACAATCATCACTAGAACTATCATCCTCATCCTCAATGATATTCACCAGTAGTTTATTGATTTGATAATCATCAGCATCCAATTCAGCTCTCTTTTCTTGATTATAAGCCAGCTTCTGGAGTAAGTACCACTTTACTCCTTTCTTCTTGTCTGAGGGAGCATTAGAGGTCTCTTCTTCTTTTTCTTTGCCTTTCTCACCAGAAATGTCATTAACATGCCATTCTTTTAACAATTTGGCAGAAATGTACAGGGTAGATGGACAATTAGTGGAGGGTTCATTCAAGATATTTATAGGAGAATCTCTGTTCATTGAATGAACTTGGCTTAGAATTATACCAGTTATTAGGCAGAGGAAAGGAAGCAGAATAGATGATGAATTATCATCACTGAAATCCCTTATAAGATTAAAAATATGATGGCCAAAATTTATTGGGGTAGAAGACATTATCTTATACAGAAAGATGGCCATGTCTTTGTTAACTTTGGAAGGTTGTTTGGTAGGGGTCCAGTTAAACCTAGCAATTTTGTGCAATACAGCAACACAAAGTGTGAGAGAGGATGTTTTGATGGAAGTACCATCAAATCTGTTGTTCTTTCCAGTGAGAACCAAAGCAATGACCTCCATATCATACTTAGAATTATCTACAGAAGGATTTGGGGATTGCATGAATTTATTAATAAGCTCTGGGGTAAAGTCTAAAGTAACACCTCTCAAAAAAATTCTCCCATAAGCAGGGTTTTCTTCATCAAACACAATGCTACTCAGATTAGCATAAAATTCTTTAACTACAGTTGGGAAATAGGAATCATCATAGGTAATAGATTTTCCTAGACCAATATCAGAAAGCAACTTTTCAACATACACTTGTATGTGAGGATAGCTAACCAAATTGAGTTTTCTTTCACAATGTATTTCCCTATCAGCAAAGGCTCTAAACCTCCTAAACATGATTCTTTTCCAGAACCTAGGATCAGTTTCATTAAACCTAGGAGTATAATCAAACTTAGCAATAACAGGATCAGTATCAAAATCTCTCTTAGCACGTTTTTTTGACCTCTGTTTCTTAGAGGAAGAAGACTCACTAACCTTATCTTTGGAGCCTTGACTGGTGGGTGATTTAGATATGAAATCCCTTAGAGGACAATCATCATCAGAATTAGGGTTATTAGACATGGTTTCAACTGGGGGTTGGAACCTTACTCAGAACCTTGCACTGGGTTTATACGAAGAACCTAGGGTTTTACAGAGAAGAGAGAGAGAGAGAGTAATTCTGTAAAAAGTAATTGATTTGGAATAGAGAAAAGAAGTTTGTATAAATAGCAATAAAGACCATATCTTTTTGAAATTGGAAATAGATACATGCAAATCAAATAAGAGACAGATTTTGGCTTAAAAATAGGAAGTATTTTATCAACAGAATTTTGAAAAATAAATCAGACTTAGATCACGTAACAAACAGTTGGCATTAAGATAAATTCGGCCAATTAAACAGATAAACATTCCTTTTAGCAAAACAGATTCATCCAAAATTTGAAAATTCAAACGTTGAAGCTTATGAAGGAAATTTGACTAGGTTCAAGATAAAGAACAATTAAACAGATATCTAATTTTTAGGAGAAAAAAAATCTAGCAATTTACTCAAGAAAATATGTTTATCAAAGAATAACTCTAATAAAGATTAAATTTTAGGAGCTTAAATTGAGCAACTCCGTTTTTATCTCTACACAAAAACTAGTTTGATGACCTCAGCAAGGAAAGAGTATAAGTGATGTCAAAAATAACAAGACTATGTCTTGGTAGTTATAGAATAGACTGAGGTTTCAACTGATGTTGCAACTGAGCTTGCAACCAGTATTTTTAACACAAGGTTTCAACTGGAGTTGTAACTGAACTTCTAACCAGTTATAGAGAGTATGAGGTTTCAACTGAGGTTGCAACTGAACTTGCAACCAGCATACAAAATTGCACTTTGTGCTTGCAACTCTATTACCAGAGAGGTTTTCAAGGACAAGTTACCTCACATTTGTTTTTGAGACACCAAATAGCGGCTTTTTCAAAACAAAAAACATCATAGCTCAACTAAGACTTAACCTTAGAAATAAAAATTATTTAAGGTACTCAATACAGACATATTTAGCAAGAATATTTAATTAGATTGATAATGACATACCCCTATGTCACTTCTTAATGATTCAAACTTGTTTGTATCAAGGGGCTTTGTGAAAATATCTGCTAATTGTCTTTCAGTTGAAACATGTTCTAAAATTAAGCTCTTTTCTTCAACTAGTTCTCTAATAAAATGATGCCTTAGATCAATATGTTTGGTTCTGGAATGTTGAACTGGATTTTTAGCTAAATCTATAGCACTTTTGTTATCACAAAACAAAGTTAATATTTCTTGTTTAACATTATAATCAGTTAACATCTGTTTCATCCAAATAAGTTGAGTGCATCCACTTCCAGCTGCAACATATTCTGCCTCAGCAGTAGATAAAGATATGCAATTTTGCTTTTTACTGAACCAAGAAACAAGGTTGTTTCCAAAATAAAAACAACCACCAGAAGTACTCTTTCTATCATCTATGTTTCCTGCCCAATCAGCATCACAATAGCCACTTAGAAAATGGTTTGTATCTTTAGAATACCATAGGCCTAGGTGAAGTGTTCCTTTTACATACCTTAGAATTCTTTTGACAGCTAGAAGATGAGGTTCTAAAGGATTTGCCTGATATCTGGCACAGACTCCTACACTTAAGCAAAGGTCTGGTCTACTAGCAGTTAAATACAGCAAACTTCCAATCATGGATCTATAAAGACTTGGACAAACACTTTTTCCCTTATCATTTTTTGATAGTTTAAGAGTGGTACTCATAGGGGTTCTCTTCTCTTTACTCTCATTCAGACCAAACTTCTTAACAAGATTGTCTGCATACTTACTTTGGCATAAGAAAATGCCTTTCTCATTCTGTTTAACTTGCAATCCTAGAAAGTAAGTTAATTCACCTCCACCACTCATCTCAAATTCATTCTTCATATCTGAAATGAATTCTTCTATTCTCTTATTAGAAGTAGAGCCAAAAACAATGTCATCAACATAGATTTGAGCAATGATAATATCCTTTGTAGTTTTCTTGGTAAACAGAGTTTTATCAACTCCCCCTCTGTTAAAACCTTTTTCAAGCAAAAACTTGGTTAATCTATCATGCCAAGCTCTAGGAGCTTGCTTAAGACCATACAAGGCCTTTTTCAGCAAATAAACATGTTCAGGAAAGATAGGATCTTCAAATCCCTTAGGTTGACAGACATAAATCTCTTCATTTATCACACCATTCAGAAAAGCACTCTTTATGTCAAGTTGAAACAGTTTAAAATCATACAGACATGCAAGAGATAATAGCATTCTAATGGATTCAATTCTAGCTACAGGAGCAAATGTTTCATCAAAGTCAATTCCCTCAATTTGTGTATAACCCTGAGCTACCAACCTAGCTTTATTCCTGATAATCACTCCATCCTCATCACTTTTATTTCTAAAAATCCATTTAGTCCCTATAACATTTTTATTAGAAGGTTTGGGTACTAAAGTCCATACATCATTTCTCTCAAATTGATGCAACTCATCTTGCATAGCTATAATCCATTCACTATCTTCTAAAGCTTCTTTTATATTCTTAGGTTCTAACTGAGAAATATAACAAGCAAAGTGAACAACATTATTTCTTTTACCTCTGGTTTTCATACCTGAAGCAACTTCTCCTATGACATTGTCAAGAGAGTGATTTTTCTGAGTCCTTACATAGCGTGGCTTGCTTGTTGTTGGCATAGCAGATCCATCTTCTTCGGATTCTGTTGAATTCTGAGTTTCAACTTCAGTTCCAACCTCAGTTCCAACCTCAGTTGTAACTTCAGTTGCAACTGGACTTCCAACCACTATGGGACTCCTGGTTTGTTAAGTTTCTTCTTTGTCTTTTTCTGCAATCTCAGGCTGTTCATTATCACCTGTAATCTCATCAACAGTTTTTAGGTCATCAAATAACACATTATAAGATTCCATAACACAGTTGGTTCTTTGATTGAAGACTCTGAATGCTCTACTATTTTGAGCATAACCAAGAAAGATCCCTTTATCACTTTTAGAGTCAAATTTACCAAGATGCTCTCTATCTCTGAGAATGTAACAGACACACCCAAAGACTTGAAAATACTTAACATTGGGTTTTCTACCTTTCCATATTTCATAAGCTGTCATGGAAGTGCCTTTAGTAATATAAACTCTATTAACTATATGACAGGCAGTATTAACAGCTTCAGCCCAAAATCTGTTGGCAAGTTTCTTAGAGTTAAGCATGACTCTAGCCATTTCCTGAATGGTTCTATTTTTCCTTTCAACTATGCCATTTTGCTGTGGAGTCTTAGGAGCAGAGAACTCATGACTAATACCTAAGGAGTTGCAGAATTCTCTAAACTTACTGTTCTCAAATTCTGTTCCATGATCACTTCTAACCCTAGCAATATTACCACTGGTTGAACCTTTTTCAAGTTGAAGTTTTAAGCACAGAGTTTTGAACAGTTCAAAAATTTCAGTCTTATCTTTTAAGAACACTACCCAAGAGTATCTAGAGAAGTCATCAACAACTACCAGAATGTACTTCTTACCACCTATACTAGCAGTTTGCATAGGCCCCATCAAGTCAATATGAAGAAGTTCTAGGACTCTCTTAGTGTAGATTTGACTTATACTTTTGTGAATACTTTTGGTTTGTTTACCTATAGCACAGTCACCACAGACACTTTGAGTTTTAGCACTTAGTTTAGAAATTCCTCTTATCAATTCATTTTTAACAAGCTTATCAAGAGTTTTGTAATTCACATGCCCAAGCCTTTTATGCCAAATATCCACATTATTAGTAATGGCCTGATTACACCTACTTTGAGGCAATTCTTTTTCAGCTTTTTCAAACACATAGCAGCTGTTGGTTGATCTAACTCCAGTCATGATTAAATCATTGTTAAGATTAGTAATTAGACACCTTTCTTTGTCAAATTTAACAATCATTTTGTTATCACAGAGTTGACTGATACTTATAAGATTAGCTTTTAGACCATCTACAAGAAAAACATCCTCAATAACAGGCATTCCAGGTTTGTTTAAGGTACCTTTACCAACAATTTTACCTGTATCTCCACCTCCAAACACAACAGTGTTTCCAGTAAGAATGGTGACATTTTTTAAGAGACTTGCAGTACCTGTCATGTGCTTAGAGCAACCACTATCAAAATACCAATCATTAGAGGTAACATCATTCAAGGAGTTAATGACAGCTTTGTTGTTAGCAATTAAGGTAGCTTTTTCTTTAACTTTCCAGACCCAGTTCAAATTTTTATTAACAGAAGCCAACCAAGTTTTCTGAGAAATATACTTTCTGTTTCTTTTTAAATAACACTGGATTTCAGAATGACCCGGTTTCTTGCAGAAATTACACAGCTTCAACCTAAAGTTATTTTTATACCTAAAGCTATTCAGTTTATTCATGGTTGCAACTTTGGTTATAACTCAGCTTCTAACCTTCTCTACAAAAACCTGAGTTTTGTTCCTGGTTGCAAATCTGGTTGCAACTGAGCTTCTAACCTTATTGTCAAAATTATGAGTTTTAGCTCTAGCAACAGCTTCAATAAAGGTAGTTTTTCCTGTACTTTTACCACCATAGTAACCTAGACCACTGATATCTTTAGAACCTCTAGAATATGACAGCATGTCATCTAATTTTTCTGAAGCAGAAACATTCATCAGTTTTATTTTCTTTTTAGTTTCAGTAAGTTCAGCCAGTTGTAAGTTCATTTTCTCAGTAAGACTTTTAACCTCATCCTTTAGATTAACATTAAGTTTGCTTATGATCAAGGTTTGTTTACTCAGACATTTATACTTTTCATAAAGAACAAGATATTGCTGGGAAATGTCTTCATCAGAAGGTTCTTCCTCATCACTGCTGTAGGTTTTAAGAGTGGTTGTAACTATGGTTGAAACATGTTCACAGTCACTTTCATAAGTAGGTTCTTTTTCAGTGATTATTCCCATAAATTTAACAAAATTAGACTCATCCTCTTCATCACTGTTGCTCTCAGAATCACTATCACTATGAGTGGATATATAGGCATTTTTGTTCCTTTTTAAAGTATTAGCACACTCAGCCTGAATATGACCAAAGCCTCTACATTCTCTACACTGAATCTCTTTAGGCTTATAATCTTTGTTATCCTTCTCTTTAGAATTCCACTTACCTGTAGAGTTATTATTGAACCTGGATTCTGTCTTAAATTGGTTATCCCTTTTCTGAAATTTTTTAGAAGAACCAGTATCATCCTCTTTTCTCTTGTAAAACTTTTTGAAAACCTTTTTAGCAAAGAAAGCTAGCTGTTCTTCATCACTTATTTTATCACAGACATTAGGTTCAGATTTCTTAGCCTGAAATGCTATTCCCTTTTCTGGTCTTTTTGGTTTAAAAAATTTCAGCTCATGAGTGCTTAGATTTCCTATAAGTTCTTCAAGTTTAAGATTATCTAAGTCTGTTGATTCTTCAATAGCTGTAACTTTTATTTCAAACCTTTCTGGAAGTGATCTAAGAGTTTTCTTAACAAGTTTAGCATCACTGTATTTTTCACCTAAGGTTCCAGCTTGATGAGCAATGTGGCAGATTCTACCATTGAAATTCATATCCGCTGTTCTAGTTGCAGTTTTGCAGTTAGGTTCCAAGTGAGGTTGCAACCACCAGTTGGAACCAAGTGTATTAAATGGACAGAACTGTAAAATGTTAAATGTACTCAAAGTGAACACAAGCACATTTAACAACGGAGTTCACCTAACTAGGCTACGTCTCCGGGGCACTTACCCAGATTATGATATTATAAAAAGCTTACAATATAGGACTCAAGTCTTAACGAAAAACACTTAGACTCCCTCTAGGTTTTTCTGCCTATCTCTATATTGCTCCTACTCTATAACTATCAAATATAAATCAATGGCATCCCACCATTGTTTTCTTTTTGAAGCTCACGTGTATTCTCTCTAGAAAATAAGTTCTTTATAATTTAGAACACACATTTTTTTTACAAGCTAAGTTATTAACTATTTATTAGTAAAAACAATCTTCTTGCTTCAAGATCTTTTATGATTGCTTTTGACTTCTTTTGATTGGCTTCAATCTCTCCATATTGCACGTCTGCCTTTTGTAGGATTGACATCAATCTTCATAAGTTAATACCTGTTAAAATATCTAGCTTGAAAGTAGGAGTTAGTCTTTTCCTATAACTAGGAAACATATAAAGATAATATCATTTAGAGATAATATCTTTCCATATATATATGAAACACCTAACTCCATTTTACAATCAATCTTTAAACAAATTATACTGAATATAGATAAGAAACAAAGATTGAAACAAGTGATAAAGATTTGTATAAGAATAGAATTGTTAATGTAAAGGAAACATAACTAATCTCTATATATATCTTTTTAAGAAATCTTTCCTTATCACTTTGATATTCTCAATAAACGTATTTTAGATCTTTAGAAAGATATGAGAATATAACCTGCATAACTTTAATCACATAATAATCATTAAAGAATAGGTACGCAGATTTACAGAACTAGACAGTGTTCTGCTGAACAGAAGGTTGCAACTGAGGTTGTAACTGGTACTTGAAACCTGTTACTACTGACTTAGTAGGTTGTAACTGAGGTTGCAACTGGTACTTGAAACCAGTCAATACTGTCTTAGTTCTTTACAACAGTTAGGATTTATTAAGTAAAAACCAATAGACAATAAATAATATTTAGACCAGAAATCTGGTCCTAACACAGTGATTTACGATTAAAATCTATATAAATCTTGTTTACTATTTTATACCATGTGTGACTGTGTCAACCACTTAATTTAAAACCAAATAGATACGGGTGAACTCTACTGGTAACTTCCCTTTATTTAGTCAAAAATAAAATTAATAACCTTGGTGTAAAGTAAGGGATGACAATTGGACCTTTTATATCCGGATCCGACCCGTTCTGATCCGTTCGGATCGGATCCTAAAAGTTGGTTTGGACTCTATTGGCACAATGGATCGTTGGATCGGATTTAATGCATTTCGTTCGGATCTTTGGATCTTTCGGACCAAGACAGATCATATTGGACTTTGAAATTTTATTGTTCGGATCAGACTGGGTCGGATCGGATCTTTCTGGATCTGATCCGTTTGCCATCCCTAGTGTTAACCAATTAATTTTTTAGGATGTCCTTTTTGATGGGTTATTTTGGTTTACTTTAATATTACTTGGTATTAGAAGAGAAAAAAAATATAAATTAGTTTTTTTTTACTTAAATAGTTTAGAGAGTCGACCTCACAATCGAAAGAGCGATGATAGGCTTAACGATAGTCTAATTGTTTATGTCAAAAAAAGATATTTCTCATAATTTATCAAAAAAATATAATTATGGAGTATTTAAAAAAAAATTAGTTGCCAGTCTTGAACAATCGTACTTAACTTAAAATTCGTAAGTAAGTTTATTGTTTTTGTATTGTGTCCATTTTAGTAGAATTAAAAAAAGTAAAACTGTTAAATCCAACTTAAAAGAGGCAAAGAGAAAACTATACATACTGCGTAAAAGGCGATAGCCTTTTGTAGAGGCTCTGTGTTATTATCCTGACTAATCTCGTGTATAAAATCACACATGTATTGCTGTTCATATGGCGGTGATGCCATCTTGTTTGAACTACATCATAAAACAACCAGAGTTAATAACGTTAAATAATTGTAATTTCGGTACTAAAATAAAGAAATATACTTATTTAAGTTTTTGCCCCCCACCCACTCTCTTCCAAATAATGGAATGTTTCTCGTTTTAGAGTTAGGAGAATAAGGAGAAAAGAAAAACAAGCTTTGTTATTTTTTTAATTTTTAGAGTCTACTAATCAATTGGATCTTTAAGATAAAAAAAGAAAGAAAGAAGATTATTTATAAACTTTATAAAAGAATTAGATGCATATGAACTTTATAAAAGAATTGGTGGGAACAGTTAAAAGTAAGTGGAATTATATTCGTCAGAACATGTGAATGTTGGCAGAGGTCTGAACTTTATAAATCTATTAAAAGAAGATAGCGTGCATAATTCAATTCATGTGCATTTATCGAATCCAATGAATTAGGTGCATGTCAATTTATAAATCTAAAAATAGAATAAAATATTTAGGTATCACTCAAATCATTATTATGTGGTTTTTTAATATCAGAAAAAGATATAAAACACATCTCTTTTGTTTATAACCATTCGTTCGTTCAATATAAGTAGGGTTGGTGGGAACAGTTAAAGTTGATAAGTGGAATTATATTTATCACAACGTGTCAATGTTGCTAGACGTCGATTTATGAACTTTATAAAAGAATTAGATGCATTTCTTACAAGTTGGAAGATGTCAATTTATAAAATCTAAAAATAGAAAAAAAAACTTAGGCATGACTCAAATCAATTTTATGTGGTTTTTTCATATTTAGAAAAAGATATAAAACATATCTCTTTTGTTTATAACCATTCGTTCGTTTGGTATAAGTTGGGCCGGACGAAAAACCGGAAAAACCGACCCGTACCGATAACCGAACCGAAAAAGACCGAAACCGAAAAACCGAAAGAAAACAAAAAATAACCGAAAAACCGAAAAATAACCGAAACTGGATCGAAAAAACCCGGTCCGGTCCAGTCCAAAAAATAAAAAAAAACAAAACTGAAAAAACCCGAACCGAAAAATACGTTCGGTTTCGGTTTTGCTAGAAACCGAACGGAACCGGATCGAACTCAGCCCTAGGTATAAGCATCAATTAGGGAACAAGCAAATTGAAGTCTTGCTTGCAGAATTGATCCTAATTTTTACTCAAACTACTTTCCGCAAAATTATATTATAGGTGTTTCACTTCTTGCTTCAACTTAAAAAAGCACCGCATCAAACTGAAACTAATTAATCGTTGCTCCATTTTACCTAACTAACCAATAAAAATAATAAAAAATACAAAAATTCCAGAAAATAAAAATAGAAAAATAAAAAAAAATCCAAAAAAAAAACTTAAAAGAGACAAAATCCTGAAAAAACACGAATAAAATTTTTAAAATACCAAAAAATCTAAAATCAACAAAAATCCAAAAAAAAATCCAAAAAACAGTACGAGTTATTTTAATTCATATTAAAAATAGTTTGAGTCATTTTAAAAACAATTTGAATCATTTTAAGTCATTTTAAAAACAGTCTGACTCGTTTTAAGTCATTTTAAAAATAGTATGAGTCGTTTTAAGTCATTTTAGAAACAGTCTGAGTCATTTTAAGTCATTTTAAAAATAGACTGAGTCGTTTTAACTCATTTTAAAAACAGTTTAAGTAATTTTAAAAACAGTCTGAGTCATTTTAAGTCATTTTAAAAGCAATCTGAGTCGTTTTCAATCATTTTAAAAATAGTCCGAGTTGTTTTAAGTCATTTTAAAAACAGTCTCAGTCGTTTTAATTCATTTTTAAAATAGTCTGAGTCGTTTTAAATCATTTTAAAAATATAATCTGAGTAATTTTAAAAACAACTTGAGTCGTTTTAAATACTTTTAAAAACAGTCTGAGTCGTTTTAAGTCATTTTAAAACAATCTAAATCATTTGAAGTCATTTTAAAAAAAGCTAGAGTCGTTTTAATTCATTTTAAAAACAGACTGAGTAATTTTAAAGACTGAGTCGTTTTAAATCATTTTAAAAATAGCCTGGGTCTTTTTAAGTCATTTTAAAAACAGTCCGAGTCATTTTTAGTAATTTTAAAAACAGTTTGAGTCATTTTCAGTAATTTTAAAAATAGTGTGAGTAATTTAGAAACAATGTGAGTAGTTTTAAAAACAGTCTGAGATATTTTGAGTCATTTCAAAAACAGTTTGAGCCATTTTAAATCATTTTAAAAATAATCTGAGTCATTTTAAGTAATTTTCAAAACAGTCCGAGTTATTTTAAAAACAGTCTGTGTCATATTTAAATCATTTGAAAAACAGTATGAGTCATTTTTGGTAAGTTTAAAAACAGTTTGACTCATTTTCAAAAACAGCTCGAATAATTTTAAAAACAGTCTAAGTCATTTTTAAGTCATTTGAAAACAATTGCAAGTTATTTTAAAGTTTTTAACATTTTTTTGACTTTTCGGCTTTTTTCCGACTTCTTCAAACATTTTTTCATTTTTTTGTGATTTTGGATTTTTTTTATTTTTCTTGGTTTTTTTTAAACCATTTTTCTGGTTCTCGACTTTTTTGACCGTTTTTTCATTTCTTTATGATTTAGGAATTTTCTTTGTTTTTTTTTGTTTTTTTTGGGTTTTTTTCGGGTTTCCGACATTTTTGAATTTTTTTTCATTGTTTTGTGATTTTGGATTTTTTTTTTTAATTTTTAGAGATTTTATTACTAATTTTGGGTTTTTTCGGGTTCTTGGTTTTTTTGAACTTTTTTTCATATTTTTTGTGATTTTGTTTTTTTCTTGGTTTTTTTTTTTATCATTTTTTCGGGTTTCCTATTTTTTTGAACGTTTTTTTTCATTTTTTTGTGATTTTGGATTTTTCTTAGTTTTTTTGAACGTTTTTTTACTATATTTTCGTGTTCCCGTCTTTTTTGAACGTTTTTTCATTGTTTTGTGATTTTGTATTTTTTTAGAGTGTTTTTTCAATACTAATTTTATTGTATTATAGAATTCACTGCTGTCGATCGAAACCTTCAGTATTTGTTTATTGTATTATAACCTCTATATTGAGGCACTTGATTTTGTTTAGATGTTTCAACTTTAGATTTTTAATTTACATACGAAACATTATACCATATTCATGTTCTTCAACACCATTTCCGCCAGGTTCGAAATCATGAAAGAATCTCAACCAAGACAATTCAAAGAGAATTAATTATCTTACTTTGACATTTAAATCTGATTCCAAATGTGTTTCGTAATGGCAACTTGATTCCATTCTTAAACTTTATTTTATCTTTAATCGACCTTCTTTAACATGCAAACAATTGTTAGGTCATATATCCGAGATTCTATTGAATAGTTTGAGATATTCATAATAAATTCTCAATACACACACGTATTGTGTAACGTTTCTGTCCAGATATGATCAAGTACGGCGGACAGACACTCGTAGCTCAAGATTCGGTCAAATGATATTCTAAGGTTCAAAACGTATGGAAAGCAATTATAAAAAAATTGAAAACAAAACTCCGCAACTACGACATCTTTAAATGGACGACATCCTAAATATAATTAAAAAAATCAGGTCTTGTGGCCAAAAACTAATATAAAAAGGGGTAATTTCCTATAAGTATCTTATAACAACTTATATTACTCCTAGATATCTTGATAAGTTCACATTTCTCATAGATATCACTTTTTAATTATTTAGTTTATTTACTAAATTGTCATACAGACCAAAATATAATATACATATTTTATCTTTCTACAAACCCCAAAAAATAGTTTTAAATTATAACAAAATAAAAAAAAAACAAAAAAATTATAAAAATCACAAAAAATCAAAAAACATATAAAAAAATTACAAAAATAACAAAAAATCACAAAAAATTATAAAAAATCAAAAAAATTGTAAAAAATTATAAAAAAATCACCAAAAATCACAAAAATTTATTAAAAAAATACAAAAATCACAAAAAAATTATAAAAATTATAAATTTTTTAAAAAATTACAAAAAATCACAAAAAATGAAAAAAATCACAAACTTTTTAAAAAATTACAAAAAAAATATATAATTTTTTTTGTCAATATAACACCTTTTACACCGAAAAATCAAAAAAAAATATAAAAATGGACAAAAACTTATAAAAAATCACAAAAAATTATAAACAATTATTAAAAAAATCAAAAAATCAAAAAATCAAAAAAAATGAAAAAAAAAATCACAAAAATCACAAAAAATCATAAAACATTATAAAAAAATAAAAAAAATCACAAAAAATTATAAAAAATCACAAAAATCACAAAAATAAAAAATGAAAAAATCGTAAACTTTTTAAAAAATTACAAAAAATATATAATTTTTTTTGTCAATATAACATTTTTTATACCGAAAAGTGATTTTTTTGATACAAAAAAAGGTTTTTACAGGATAAATGTGCCTTTTTTTTTAATCTAAATGAGCTGAAAGTGCATCTAGTTCAGTCAAAAATACATATAATTCAGTCAAAAGCGTATATAGTTCAATAAAAGTGCATATAGTTCAGTCGAAAGTGTATATAGTTAGTCAAAAATGCATAAAATTGAGTCGAAATTACATTCAATTCAGCTGAAAGTACATCTAGTTCCGTTGAAAGTGCATACAATTCAGTCGAAAGTAAATATAGTTCAATAAAAGTAAGTATGCATATAATTCAGCTAAAAGTGCATCTGGTTCAGCTGAAAGTACATCTGATTCAGCTTAAAGTGCATCTAATTTAGTGGAAAGTACATATAGTTAAGTCAAAAATGCATACAGTCTAGTCGAAAATGAATATAGTACAGTCGAAAGTGCATATAGTTATATTAAAAATGCATCTGATTCAACTAAAACTGCATCTGGTTCAACTGAAAGTGCATATGGTTAAGCTAAAAGTGTATCTGGTTCTGCTGAAAGTGCATATGGTTCAGACAAAAGTGCATCTAGTTCAATAAAAGTGCATATCGTTCTGTAAAACCTGCATCTGGTTCAACTAAAAGTGCATCTGGTTCAGCTGAAAGTGCATATAGTTCAGCTAAAAGTGCATCTGGTTCAGTCGAAAGTACATCTAGTACAGTTGAAAGTGCATAAAGTTCAATAAAACTGATTTTTTGTGATTTTTTTTATTTATTTTTTATTTTGTGATTTATTTCCTTTTTTTTATAATTTTTTGTGATTTTTGTGATTTTTTATAAATTTTTTATTTTTTTTATATTTTTATAGTATTTTGTGATTTTTTTCATCTTTTATAATTTTTTTAAAAATTTTGTTATTTTTTGTGATTTTTTCATTTTTTTTATTTTCTTTGTGATTTTATTTATTTATTTTTCGTTTTTTGTAATATTTTGTGAATTTTTTTTTATAAAAATACTTTTTTTTTATTTTTACAATTTTTTGTGATTTTATATAATTTTATGTTTTTTTTTTCCATTTTTTATGAAATATGTGTATGGCGTTTTGGTAAATAAAGTAAATAATTAAAAAGTGGTATCTATAGGGAATATGAACTTATGAATGTAGCTAGGAGTAATATAAGTTCAAAAGTGGTACCTATTGTGCATTATTTGATATAAAAAAACACTCCATCCATCTCATTTTATTTGAAAAGTATATGAGGATAAAAACCGAATAAATCAACCAAAATAAGCTAAACTAATAGAGAGAAAGCAACCATAATAAACTAAATTATAAGTTCACAAATTTAGGAAATAAAATTCATAAATGTGATATAGATCACAAATGTTGTGTAAAAGTTAAAAAACAAAATAAAATTAGCAACACAGATTTTACTTAGTCTTTTAGTTGCAAAATATAATTCCTAACTGATGGGTTTAAAATCAGTTGCTATATAACAACTTAAAAGTATCAGTAGGTAATTAGTTGGTATTTACTTGCTAAAAAAAAGTTGGTTACGAATCAGTTGGTAACTAGCAAATGAAATACTGTATCCTAAATACTAATCAGTTACTATTTGCCAACTTAAATTATTAGTTAGTGATCCGTTGCTATTTTCCAACCGAATATATATTAGTTACTAATCAGTTGGTATTATCTAGTAACAACCTTTTGTTTTTTGATTCAGTTACTATTTTTCTACTACAAAATCAGTTGCTATATTCGGTTGGTATTAGAAGTTTTTCTTGTAGTGCGAGGTGAGGTGGAAGGCTGGTGGGGGCGTGATAGTAAGGTGGCGGGTCAGGGTCCAATGGTAGGTGAAGCTCGATGAAGTTTATCGCAAGGGTGTGTTTCATGGTTAGTTTTTTCTTCATGGAGCTGAGGATTATGTGTCAAACAAAATGAGACTTTTAAGTATCTATCTAAGAGCTTTTTTGCCAGCTCTAGGAAAGGAGAGGCATGACCATGTGCTAGCCATGGTAGCATCAATACATGAAGCTTTTTCTCACGTCCATGAATTTTAATGCTTTCTAAATCACTTATATATATGTCTCTATATATAGAGAGTGATGTAAGATTTGGAACAAAATGTCACACAACAGGTCCCAGAGAGTATTTATTTTTTGTTGTTAAAATGATTCTAAGATGAAATTTATTCTGTATGAATAGTCCCGAAACCATGAAGTGTTTGATTTTTAATTTTCAGTTCAACACGTTAAATGGAGTCGGAATTGTTAGGGGTGTTTAAATGAAACATCTAAATAGTGGGACTACTGACAACCATATATATGTTATATACTCATTTCAGTACAATTGTTCACTTTTGTTATAATATGTCTGACCTATATTTAATAAAGAAGGCACGAGATAAAACAGAGAGAGAGAGTATAAACTTGTAGGCATAGCATATACCAATTCTGTAGTTGGATTTAATTATATCAGTTGATCAGAACCGACCCCAAATACTAATTTGGCATGTTTTCTTCTCGTTTCTTCTTAATGTAGTGCGTCGCAAACGTTTCATTCACTCCAATGCATAGGTTTCAATGACTAAGTTCGGTACTAATCAATAAAACCCGGCTGATAATGTAAACATTTATGCGGCCTTTGAATATAGTTTATACTTTATACAGTTAAAGTACAATAGATTTAGTTACTTAATAATATACCTTACCTAATAATATTTGGAGTTGAAAACAAAATATAGTATATTGATTATATTCCATACACTTTGCAACATGTCATTGATTGTCTTATTATACACCAATCACTATAAATAAAGTCAATCCCCGTTCTATCTCTGATCAATTTCATCATTAATTTTCAGTATTTTATTCACTATTTTAGGTTATGCAACATGCTAAAAGAGTGTTTTCGGACAGTTCAGATCCCATGCGAGATTAACCTTTCAAGAGGAGATAAACGTGTCCAATCTCATGGAAGCACACGTGAAATTTATTTATCGTCACGGCCTTTTCATCTTATTTTGTAAAATTAGGTCCAAATTGCTAAATATTTTACAGCCGGCAATTAACTTTTAAACCATCATAACATAATAAAAATGATACATAGCACTTAGCAGGCCAGTTTGTTTGCTAAGAAGCTAAACTACCTTTTGTTAGGCAGCTTAAAAGCTGAGTTCTCTGCTTTTGGCCTGAAAAAGCTAGACCCTTTAATTTGGATGAAGCCGGCTCTTTTCCGAGCCTCAAATGTCTACCGAATTTGCTTAAAAGCTCCAACCAAACAATAAGCACGTGTCAACATGAAATTAATAATAATCCCAGTGCCGAGAGTATGAACTATGATCGAACATCTAGCATATTATAATATAACAGATCATTTTTCTTGATTTTCCTAATTACCTGGGAGAATGCGTAAGGCAATTTGGAATACATTCCAGCATCTCTCTCACGATAGAAGACAGTTCTTTCAACGGACACAACCTGCTGTATAGCTGCTGTACTTGTTCCCCCAAGAAACATAAATGCTATGAACATCACACCTAGTACAGTTGTCAAGTCTTATTGGTTACTCCTGTTAAATATTCAACAAGAAGAATCATTGTAATAATCTTTATTCTAATGCATTTTAGAAGCAAACAAAAACAAATTGGTGATTCCAAATTGGGGCGAAACTCGGTGGTGGTATAAGGGAGCTCTCCCCTTTCCCCCCTCCGATTAACTAAAAATGAGAAGAAAAAAAAAAGGTACTTTACTTAAAATTTCAATCACATCATCTTTTTCGCTACGTTATCCCTTGTTTTCTGTGAAAGAATATAAAAGGAAGAAAGATTTCTCATTGATAAATAATTGAGGAGCTATACTCCTGTATATATAGTTGCAATGAGATAATGACAGAACCAGAGTCAAACTTTCTATATCAAATACTAACGAAAAAAAAAAATCATCAAATCAATGTAAGATAAAATATAATCCTAGTCATAAAAACTTAATCTCGTAATATTGTCCCACATTGATGAGTTATTGATCCTACTCTATGCTTATATATGAGTTCCTCTCCTTCCTATCACAAGGCCTTTTGGTAGGAATGGATGGACTCTAATATGGTATCAGAGCGGGCTTTCTTTGTTTCACAAGGCCTTTTGGTGGGAATGGATGGACTCTAATATGGTATCAGAGCGGGCTTTCTTTGTTTCTTGTTTGTTGGGCTCTCCCATTGTCTCGTTGTTTACACTTGTGGGCATTTGTCCCATTAGGCGTTTGTTTAGTTCGGCCCACAAGTGAGGGGGAGTGTTGAATATTGTTCCACATTGATGGGTTATTGATCCTACTCTATGCTTATATATGAGTTCCTCTCCTTTCTATCACAAGGCCTTTTGGTAGTAGGGTGAAAACAGATAAGTAATAGGAGGGGAAAGGCGGGCAACCATGAACGCCACCCGCCGGTGAAGTAAAGTTGAATTTAAGCCCTAAGAACGGTAGGCTCTGATACCATGTGAAATAATATAAAAGAAAGAAAGATTTCTCATTGATAAATAATTGAGAATATCTCGTAATATTCTCAACACTTTCATAAAAAAGAAAACGTCCCAGTTTATCCTTAACTGTGACTCGCTTTTTATGCCCACCAGAAATACCCCTCCTCATCTCATCACCCGCTATAATATCAGCACAAATATCTAAATCGAGAATCTATCAGAATACCCAAATAATTCATTAATCCATGTTAACTGGTGTACTGCCATTTCAACTAAAGCTTAGTTACGCAAAGGCACATTCTATTATTTATTATATTCGACGCGCCTTTACTTGTGGCATATTATTACCCAAACAAGTGCAATTCAATAAATTAGCAGTGAGACCTCAAAACGGAGAAACAGAGTTGGTTATGTGCAAACATCTCACCTAAAAGATTGGGGAGATACATTATACTCTTAGCATTAATTACAGTTGTACACATAGGCATCGCTTAATTCAATTTGTACAACAACCTATACAGTTAGCAACCCGTACCTGAACCTAACAATTTTTGGTATTGCACACTACATAGGGAAAAAATAAAATGTTGATGAACAAAGTAGAAAGAAAATGATGGAGTGGTGAATGGAGTACAATATATGAAAAAGGTTGATAGAACAGTATATTAATACATTTTCTTTTATTAGCTATTTAGTACCCAGACCAAAATCGATTTCCATGTGCTACAACAGCTACAGTACTAAATTTTAAAGGTATGTAACATGAGTGTACGAGTTACTAAGTGTTGTAGTTTGGTGTACAAGACCGATTCTGATGATATCATGATAGTGAGAGTATAAAACTTTGACCCAATTGTTAATCAACATTCCAATACAAAAACAGGTTGATAGTTAAGCAATACTAGCAGGAGTCGTCCATAAGAACATAATTAGACACCAAAATAGATTGTCGGTTTACGCTTAAGATCTGGATTCCATTTGGTTGATCAGCTCAAAAGTTGAGCTTTTCTGGATTCTTAGCAAGAAAAGGCTAGAAGCTTGAAGTTGGATGAACCTAATGTTTTCTTCTTATATTAATAAAAATGAGCGTAAATGCAACCCCATTTTGTTGTAGCTTTTAACCAAATAAGCTTGTTTTTTTTCCTTGAGAAAAAAACAAGGTTCATCCAGCGTAAAACTTTTAGCTTTTCGAGGACAAGGAACCAGAAAATTTGAGTTTTAAGTTGATCATTGGAAAGCAGTCTATTTTTTTTTTAACAAATGATCATAAAAACTGCAAACAAAGAATGTTTTTCAACATTCCAATATTGAAAGTCAGGTTGACAGCTAAAACAAAACTAACAAGAGAAGTAACCAACCTTGAGAGATAAAAACATGGTAGGATAGTATATAAATTTTATATTGTTTTACTTGACCATTTGGTATCCCAACCTAATGTATATTTTCTAATTGTTACACTAAGAACTAAATCGCTGACAAATGTAACACAAGTATATTAATCGCTATTTTTTTATGATAATGACCAAAATTGAAATCAGATTCTTAGCGAACAAAACTGTCATTAACTCGAGAAATGAACTAACCTTGAGAACATAATCAGACACCAAACTACATTTTTGACCATACAAAGCAGTGGCTTTCATGAACGCATCGATTTCGAGGTCTGGCTTGATCCCTGCATCTCTCTCTCTACATGTCAATTCGGTCATCAGATCGTATCTTGTTCCTGTACCCAAACAATGCCCAGCAAAATATAACGACTCTCTAACAGTCATCTCAGCATGGTGAAGAGATCATTTTGGCTAATGAAAGCTGAGGTTCTTTGAGGAACAAACTCGTTTATCTCGTGACCACAATATGTCACTTTTCCTTTTGTCTGTCAAAATAGATTTATTTTAAAAAAGATATATGTTTGTATTTGAGAGGGAAACTAGTATGCAAAACTATGTTGGTAAACTAAATATAAGAAAACAAATGCTTGTAAAGCCAGCGATGCACCAACACTGTAAAAGTGGAAAAAGATGACAGTCAGAAAATTATCATGATACCACATATCATGTAAACTCCTAGAACTTTTAATAAGGATCGGGTTAATTAGCTGTAATATGACCTTCCTTGGTTGCCTATTTTATGAAAATAAGCTGGTTCTTCAGAGGTTGAGGAAAAGGCCGTGATCATCTAGCTTAAGAATTCTAGGTTGCTCAAGCAAAAATAGCAGAAAGCTTAGTTTTTTAAGCTGATTAGCCAAATAAGGTCCAGCTTTTAAGTGACATAAAACATATGCCTTCAATTTACAGAAATTTTAACAGAACTGGTTGCTGCGATTTGTTGGAAAAAACCATATTTCATGCGGTTTTCCGAATTGGTCACGAGTCCAAAATTTTGGTCAAATTCCATGCAAAAAATATATAGTTTAGACTCCGTACTCAAATGGTTTGAGTAGCTCGTGTGACGAGCTTCGAAACGGTATATCGCATGACCTATTCGGAGAATGAGTGTGAAGGGAAATTGGCTCCGAAGTTGGACCATGGAGAGACGAAATCTGAAATTTGGGAAGAGAGAGTGGGAAAACAAAGGGGTAGGGAATCCACTCAAATGTTTATCCCACATCAAAGACGAAAAATATTTTGAATAGTTTATATACATATTCACCACTAGAGAGTGGTAGTAATGTGTAGCCTCATATGTGTGTGTATGCAAGAGCACCACACACGCTCGCTCGGTCTCCGGTCGCGGGTCGTCGAGACTTGGGACTGTTCCGGTACCGGTTCCAAGAAAGTCTAAGTGTTTTGGATAATAACAAAACAGTTCCCAAAAATTCCAGCAAGCTTGTAACTGATGCAATTAAATGAGAATAATTACACAATTAATTCAGCAGTTTCGATTCCTGAATTAAGTGACCATTATGGCTGAGATTTCAGCTCAGCCTATAAATAGGCCGCTCTCCCCCACTCTCTAAACAAGTTTTTACATTCTGAAAATAGCATACATATTTTCTTATAGCATACTAGAAAGAGAGAGAACCACCCACCAACAGCT
Organism: Primula vulgaris; assembly: GCA_963920805.1. Taxonomy (NCBI): domain Eukaryota; kingdom Viridiplantae; phylum Streptophyta; class Magnoliopsida; order Ericales; family Primulaceae; genus Primula; species Primula vulgaris. Next base: position 29,843,401 of record OY987215.1, on the reverse strand, counting down.
CGACCTTGGCTCGTCGCCAGTTTCTGGCGAGTCATCCGAGATGTTGTAGCTTGGGATCGAAGTGCCAACGCAACCAGAAACATAATGTGATTGGGCGAATATCGGTTAAGGGCAGACTGTCTAACAGTCGCCTCGTCTTTTTATTTCTGTCATTTAAATACTGCAATTTATATTCTGTCATTTAAATTCTGTCTTTTCAATTATGCAATTTTATTTTACTATTTTAATTTGCTGTACTTAACTGTAATTTTCAATTATGTTTTTTATCTTTCCGTAATTTCCTTAAAGTACTGTTTCATTTCTGTAATTTCATTTATGTAATTAGAATAGTTTCATTTCACTCATGTAATTTAATTTTCAATCAGAACAGTTCGGCTGTTAAGTTTATACTTTCCAGTCCGGAAACTTCTATTTATTACAATTCAGTCAATCAGATTATTAATTAATAATAATTTAAAGGTGTTGATTATTCAAGCAAACTGAAGGTGTCGATTATTTTGACAGGTATGCTCTTGTCTCCAGGAAAACGTCTATCCGAATCGTCATTGCTCTCGCAGCATTGTTTGATATGGAAATACATCAAATGGATGTCAAGACGGCGCTTTTAAATGGAGATTTGGAAGAAGAAATTTACATGGAACAACCTGAAGGGTTTGCAGTTCCTGGTAAAGAGCACCAAGTGTGCAAACTTGTAAAGTCTCTATATGGACTCAAACAAGCACCTAAGCAATGTCACGAGAAGTTTGATAGAATTATGCTATCAAACGGTTTTTGCATTAATGAGTGCGATAAATGTGTCTACACTAAAGGAAGTGGAAGAGACTGTATGGTAGTCTGTCTCTATGTGGATGACATGATTATAATTGTGAGTACTAATAGAATCACATCCACAAAGAAAATGTTGTCGCAACACTTCGATATGAAGGACTTGGGTATAGCTGATGTAATACTTGGTATGAAGATTACCAAAACATCAGAGGGGTATGCCCTATCACAAATTTACTATGTTAAACAAGTACTAGACAAGTTTGACAAGGGCAGTAAGGCGATGTCCAGAACCCCAATTGAGTTCAATTGTAACCTGAAAAGGAATTTCGATAAGAGTGTGAATCAATTAGAGTTCTATCGGATCATAGGCAGTCTCATGTATATCATGAATTGCACTAGACCAGACATAGCAAACTCAGTGAGTAGACTGAGCAGGTACACCAGCAATCCGAATTAGGAACACTAGAAGGCCATCATGAAACTTCTCAGATATATGAGGTTTTCAGCCGATTACGGGCTGCACTACCAGATATCCAGCGGTACTGGAAGGGTACTCAGATGCCAACTGGATATCAGACTCTAATAGCACAAGGTCCACGAGTGGATGTGTTTATAATGGGAGGAGCTGTCGTGTCTTAAAGATCCTCCAAACAGACATGTATCGCAATGTCAACTATGGAATCAGAATTCATAGTATTAGACCTAGCAACTGAGGAGGCAGATTGGCTGAAAAGTCTCTTGGAAAGAATTCCAATGTGGCTGAAACCTGTTCCCGTGATAAGCATGCATTGTGATAGTCAATCAGCTATTGCGCGGGCACAAGATCATATGTATAATGGAAAGTCTCGACATAGTCGGAGACATAAATCCGTAAGAGAATTGTTATCTAACGGTGTGGTATCCTTAGATTTTGTGAGATCAAAGGAAAACATTGCGGATCCATTAACAAAAGGCTTGACTCAAGAAGGAGTCGAAACGTCATCGAACGAAATGGGATTAAAGCCCATTAAATTTGTGGCTCCCCATAGGCAACCCAACCTAAATGGAATCTTTCCTGCTAGGTTCAAAGGAAAACTGAACTACGAGGGCAACCGAACAAAGCACTCGGGAACCTGTAGTTCCCAGCCCATTTCCGCGATGACAGAGTGATAGACCTGTACCATTGTAAGGGTGAGCTTGAGTCTCTTAATGATCCAAGTAACTCGACGGTCGAGTAAGGTTAGTCAGGACACCTTCGACTTGGAACCACCTATAACGAGTGTGTAAAGCCGGTACCATGTGATAAGCTTGGGCTAAATCACTAGAGCACTCAGTTGAAGTTGCCAAGGCAGTCCAGGCCAAATATGGACAACAATCAAAGGGCCTAGTAGGTGGGCAGAAAGGGCACTGTGCGGGTATCACACTGGGATACACAAAGCTAAAGAGTTCAAAGCATTTATGCTAGCTGATAGCAGTATTCCGAATGATATTACACTACAGCAGGTTCAAGGTGCGCGCTACTTGACCTTAGGCCATGAACTTTTGCGGTTCTCTTGATTTGCATTTAGGGCATGGGCTTTCGAGCCAATTGTATTCATGTAGGGGATTGTTGGAAAAAAACATGTTTCATGGGGTTTTCCGAATTGGTAACGAGTCCAAAAGTTTGGTCAAATTCCATGCGAAGAATCTATAGTTTAGACTCCGTACTCAAATGGTTTGAGTAGCTCGTGTGACGAGCTTCGAAACGGTATATCGCATGAGCTATTCGGAAAATGGGTGTGAATGGAAATTGGCTCCGAAGTTGGACCATGGAAAGACGAAATCTGGAATTTGAGAAAGAGTGGAAAAACAAAGGGATGGGGAAGCCACCCAAATGTTTATCCCACATCAAAGAGGAAAACTATTTTGAATAGTTTATATACATATTCACCACTAGAGAGTGCTAATAGTGTGTAGCCTCATAGGTGTGTGTGTGTATGCAAGAGCACCACGCACGCGCTCGCTCGGTCTCGGTCTCAGGCACGGACACGGGTCTCGGGTCTCAGGTCACTGCACGGGCACGGGCGTGGGACTTGGGACTTGGGGAATGTTCCGGTTCCAAGAAAATCTTAAGAGTTTTGGATAATAACAAAACAGTACCCAAAAATTCCAACAAGCTTGTAACTGATGCAATTAAATGAGAATAATTGCACCATTAATTCAGCAGTTTCAATTGCTGAATTAAGTGACCATTATGGCTGAGATTTCAGCTCAGCCTATAAATAGGCAGCTCTCCCCCAATCTCTAAACAAGTTTTTACATTCTGATAACAGCATACATATTTTCTCATAGCATACTAGAAAGAGAGAGAATCACCCACCAACGGCTCGACCTTTACTCGTCGTCAGTTTTCGGCGAGTCATCCGAGACGTATATTGGGATCGAAGCGTTTATCAGACATATTTTCTCATAGAATACTAGAAAGAGAGAGAATCACCCACCAACGGCTCGACCTTTACTCGTCGTCAGTTTCCGGCGAGTCATCCGAGACGTATATTGGGATCGAAGCGCCAACGCAACCAGAAACATAAGGTGGTTGGGCGAATATTGGTTAAGGGCAGAATGTGTAACAGTCATCTTGTCTTTTTATTTCTGTCATTTAAATACTGCAATTTATATTCTGTCATTTAAATTCCGTCTTTTCAATTCTGCAATTTTATTTCAGTATTTTAATTTGTTGTACTTAGCTGTAATTTTCAATTCTGTTTTTTATCTTTCTGTAATTTCTTTAAAGTATCAGTTCTGTAATTTAATTTCTGTAATTAGAATAGTTTCATTTCAGTCCTGTAATTTAATTTTCAATCAGAACAGTCCGGCTGTTAAGTTTATACTTTCCAGTCCGGCAGCTTCTATTTATTACAATTCAGTCCATCAGATTATTAATTAACTGACTAACGTTTGTTTTAATTACTATTCAGTCCATATATGTTGTAATCTGTAATTTCAGTTTCAATTCTAAATTAATAAAGATTACACTGGTTTTTGTTTATTCTTTTTAGTCATTTATTATTTGTTAATTGTTATTTCGTACACGGAAACCAACACGATTTGTAACTTGATACGAGTTAGGATTATCTGGCAGCAGCTTTTAAGCAAATAAAGCTGGATTGTTTGAGGTTTGGGTTAGATGCTAGGCAGCTT